>OY856413.1:439144878-440367378 GCA_963693085.1 Alisma plantago-aquatica
TCCCATATATATATATATCTACATATATATACATATACATATATACATATATATATATATATAAATTCATATATATATATACATATATATACATATACATATATATATATATTCATATATATATATATATATATATATTCATATATATATATATATATGAATATATATATATATATATATATATATATATATATATGAATATATATATATATATATATATATATATATATGCATGCATGTATATACTACTATAAAAGAGTGATTTTGGTGTAGAAATTACAAGTATGCCATTTTCTATTCTTCCAAAAAAAGCTCAACCAATCAAATTGCAACATTTGAAATGTTATGTTCTCCTTGAACCTCCTCTTCACATATTTTTCTCATATTTCCTCATATATTTTTCTATTTTAACTCTCAAATGATGTTCACACTCCCATTTTTTCCCACTACCCCCACCATCGTTCTAGTTCTGAGATGTGGTAGGACATGGTGGGTACTTTCCAGGTAAGAAAAATAACATCACAAAGTGTTTTCAAAACTTCTTGAACTGGTAATATTTGACACATGTGTAAATGAGTATAACTGTTTGCCAAAATGTCCTCTTTTTGTGCACGTACTATACCAATATACCACCTAAATCCTCACAGCAGCAACTATTGCGTCCAGAAGCCCTGCTTGTTGGCTACCTCCCAATATTTTTTACGACAATAGCAAATTGTCTTCGTGCCACTGGCACTGTGATCAACCTGTTGATGTGAGGCCGCCAACTTCCGGGAAGAAGACAAAGATGGTCGTCGCTACGTTCTTGTACATTGACTCCATTACTCATGCTACTAGAACGGTAGGTGCTATTGCTATTACAGTGGTGCCTTTTGGGGGCTGTGTTTGTGTGTTGGTGGCCGTTCTTCCCAGGCTTTGTATCATTTACTCAGTAATATCTTACAGTCACTTGATTTCAGTTTTTCGTACATTCTTCCGATCTTGATGTAACATCCCTGACCTGGGTTATGAACTAACCCCAGGTGTTTTTCTTAATCATATGATTAAATGCTTGTGGTTATCTATTGATAATGTAATTAAAGCTTCTGAGGAACATATATTTCCATTTCTATCCTTTTTAAACAATATTGTAATATTTTTTTGATTAAAAGTGGAATTATGTGCAAATTACCCAATTAGAGGGGTTAACTTGAAAATTACACATGTTTCGATGTTCCTCTGATGATAATACATCATAAGAATGAATTTGATGAAGTATTATGGATTCTCCAAGCTTGGGCACCAAAAGGTAGCTTGTGGAGCAATCCTTAGCTTTAAACCCTAGTTTTGGTGTAAAGTGCAATTTACCCAAAACATGGGGTGCAACATGTAAAATATACCTTCTATAATATCTTTTATGAATCTTGGCATCAATTAGAGTAAAAATGATAAGGGGAGGCGCTCATTTGAATAAACAAATAAGAAGGATAACCCTTGTAACTAAATAACCAAGTCATAAGCATAATGACCGTTTTATATGTGTACACGTTAGTAGGATGTTTGGCTTCCTTTTCACTAGACTTTGGTTAAGAAAGGAGTTTTTCTTAAGAATAAGAAGGAGGGGCGTGGCCAAGAAGGAGAGAAGGACCCATATGAGAAATAGAAGAAAATATTATCCTTATCTTGAAAACATGCCCAAAGTATATATACACCTTTCTTTTACAACCAAGGGATCGTTTCCCTTTCTCTCTTCACTTATATCTTTCTGTGGCCGACTAAGGAAGGAGCTCAGGAGCAGGGGAGAACGTCCAAGTAGGTTTGGGTAAGCTTTGGTTATCTTCTAGCTTGGATTCATGGAGGAAATCATAATACAAGGTTGGTTTGCTAGTTTTTCTTACTAAGTTCTTCTTTCTAGCCATCCTTTCCAACCAATTCTTGAAGAAGAAACCTTGGACGACCTGTGGAGCTCAAGCCACCATTAAAGCTTCGAATCTTGGAGCTCTAGAGCTGTATCTAAGGCGGGTTTTATAACTCTAAACCCTTAAACTTTGTTATGCATCTTTCTTTCTTGCAAAAGTAGTTTGTTCTTCTTTCCCCCATCCTTCCTTGCTTTCTTGCAACTAAAACCATGAAGAACAGACCTGGATCTGGAGGTAGAAGAAGGGGGCGTGATTACCAATATTACTTTATCATACGGTCTTGCCCCCCCCCCCACCCTTTTTGGCCAAACGGTTTGGGGCAAACGGTTTGCAAAACCGTTTGAAGGGCAAACGGTTTCACAAGGTCAGTTGGAGAAAACGGTCTCCAAGACCGTTTGGTTGAGTTGACCAAGCGTTTACCATTTCATATTTCTGTTCATAATTATGAAGGTTATTAACCATCCAAATTTTAGGGATTAACTCCGAAGGAATCAGGAGTTAATGGATAATTAATTAGATAAACCTAAATGGATTAAGTGCTGATTCTGCAGCTTGATTAATTGAACTTTTTGGGAAAACGGTTTCAAAACCGTTTGAGTGCGTTGAACAAGCATTGACCGTTTGATATTACTGTTCCTAATTATGTTGGTTAATAACTCACCAAATTTTAGGGGTTAATTCTCAAGGAATCATGAGTTGAAGGCTAATCAATCGGGCAAACCCTAATTGAAATTAGTGCTGAAATTCCAATGAGTTAATTTGAGATTTTGGGTTGATTAGCCCGAACGGTCTCAAGACCGTTTGGGGATCACCCAAACGGTCTCAAGACCGTTTGGGGGTCACCCAAGACCGTTTGTAGGTCTAGGGTGAAGTATGGATATGTGTTTGAAGATCCAAAGATGTGGTATGAACCCTAATCGGCTAAATACTGATTTTGCAAGTGAATGAGATGATGTGTTGGGTTGATTGACCCAAACGGTTTCAAAACCATTTGGGGATCACCCAAACGGTCTCAATACCATTTGGGGATCACCCAAGACCGTTTGGAGGTCTGGGGTTAAGTATAGTTGACCAATTGAATGTCCAAAGGTACCAAATCATATTACAATTAAGTGATGATTTGTTGATCAATTTGATAGACCAATCCTTGATGGAATTTCACTAGAATCCAAGGGTTGGAAGAGCCAAACGGTCTCAAGACCATTTGGAGCTCATACAAACGGTCTCAAGACCGTTTGGATGTCACTCAAGACTGTTTGGAGGTCTAGGGGTAAGTATGGTTAAGCAATTGATGATCCAATGTTACTAAGTTAAAGTGTAGTCAATTGCTGATTTGGTGATCAATCCAATGATCCAAACCTTAATTAGTTGACTTAGATTTTGATGAGACTTTGGGCAAACAGTCTCAAGACCATTTGGCGGATGTCCAAACAATCCTAAGACCGTTTGGGCCAAGTCATGGCCCAATTGGATGTTAATTGATGGGTTCAACTTCATTTAGACTCATGTTGATGGACATTGATGGTTGATCGATTATAAACCCTAATTCAATTGGTTCCAACCCTATTTGTCTATCAATTGAAGGTCAATTGAGTGTTCAATTGGTTAAGGATAAACATAATTGTCTCAATTGATAAGTGGTTAACATATATGAGGTCAATTGAAGGGTTCAACTTTGAAAACCCTAATCGATTGTAAGTGTTGATGCACTTTCTAGGTCCATGCAGTTTTGAGACATTTGGACCAAACGGTCTCAAGACCGTTTGGGCCCAAAGGGTTTCAAAACCGTTTGGACTCATGCGGTTTCCAAACCGTTTAAGGTCATGCGGTTTCAATGGTGATTTGTTCAATCGGTTTCAAAGTCAACCATGTCCAAACGGTCAACATGATGAAACGGTTTCAAGACTGTTTAAGGGAAAACAATCTTGAGTGTCATGCGGTCTTGAAGTCAACCATAAACAAACGGTCAACTCTTCTAAATGGTCTTAAGACCGTTTGGAGGTTGAAGTGTGAAAACGTTTGGGGACTTTTAGGGTTAAGATTGCTTAATGCTTTGAAGGCTTAGATGGTTCAATGGTTGTTTAACCTAAACCCTAATGATTATAATGGGATGTCTTAATCTATGGAAATCAAATATGACTTGACCTAATCTAACCTAGAGTGATGTAAACATCATCTAGTAGTGAGAGGAGAGAGAAGGCTCCTAATATGAATGTGAATCAAGTAACATACCTTCAATATGTAAGAATGTACATGATTAGGATATGATCCATTAAGGTGAGATCATAGAAACCCTAATTATGATGTTTAATGAATATTAAACTAATTTTAGGGCATCAATGATGATAATTTTCAGACATAATGATGCTATGAGCTCAATTCACTATGAAGTGAATAGTAAACCCTAATTCTAGAATAATAACATGTAATGTGAATAGTAAACCCTATTTTAGGGTGATCAATCGTACAGTCGTAGTCCTTGATTAACTCCATCCAACGACGTTGCCTCATGTTAAGCTCGTGTTGAGAGAAGATATACTTAAGGTTCTTATGGTCTGTGAAAATCTGGAATGTTTCTCCGTAGAGATAATGCCTCCAGATCTTCAAGGCATGAACCACAACATCTAACTCCAGATCGTGTGTCGGATAATTCTCCTCATGTTTCTTAAGCTGTCAAGAAGCAAAAGAAATCACTTGTTCATCCTGCATCAACACACATCCAAGTCCATTCTTGGAAGCATCACAAAAGACTACATATCCTTTTCCTTGTTCAGGTAGCACAAGCACAGGTGCACTTGTCAACCTCTCCTTCAACAACTGGAAAGATTGTTGACACTTATCACTCCAAGAAAAAGGAACATCTTTCCGAGTCAACTTGGTTAAAGGTAAGGCTATAGAACTAAAGTTCTTAATGAACCTTCGATAATAGCCAGCTAACCCCAAGAAACTTCGAATCTCCGTCGGTGTCTTCGGTTGTTCTCATTGTAGAACAGATTCTACCTTTGTAGGGTCAACACGAATTGCCGAGGCAGATATCACATGACCAAGAAAAGATACCTCTGGCAGCCAGAACTCACACTTGCTAAACATAGCATACAGCTTGAGTTCTCTTAGCAAGGTCAAAGCTTGGCGAAGATGCTGCCCATGTTGCTGAGCATCCTTACTATAGATCAGAATGTCATCTATGAAGACGACAACACACTGATCAAGGAAAGGTCGAAAAACTCTATTCATGAGTTCCATAAATGCAGCTGGTTCATTTGTTAGTCCAAACGACATAACCGTGAACTCATAGTGACCATACCTTGTCCTAAAGGCAGACTTGGATATGTCACTATCCTTAATACGAAGTTGATGATATCCAAACCTCAAGTCTATCTTTGAAAAGACGGTTGCACCACACAACTGGTCAAAGAGATCATCAATCCTCGGCAGAGGGTACTTATTCTTTATTGTTACTTTATTGAGTTTTCTATACTCGATGCACAACCACATTGACCCATCTTTCTTTTTAACAAACAAGACCGGAGCACCCCAAGGTGAAGTGCTCAGTCGGATAAAACTCTTCTCAAGTAACTCTTGAAGCTGTTTCTTGAGTTCTGCCATCTCGGCAGGCGCCATCCTATACGGAGTCTGGGCTATGGGTTTCATATCTGGAATCAGATTGATTTCAAAATCAATCTCCCGAGGTGGTGGTATACCAGGAAGTTCTTCAGGAAACACATCCTCGAATTCCCTGACTATGGGAACTTCAGTAGGATTGGAACTTTCCTTGGTAACATCTACTACATGGGCCAAGAATGCATAACATCCTTGCCTCAACAGCTTATCCGCAATCATAGCTGACACAAGACAGGTGGGCAGAATCTTTCTTTCACCTTGAAAGATCCATGTGTTGCTTTCATCAGCAAACACAGCCAACTTGGACTCACAATCCAAGACAACTCTATACCTCTCTAAGGTATCCATCCCGAGGATTATATCAAATCCTTGCATATCAAGCGGTATAAGATCCACTTGAATGTGATGGTCAGAAAAGAAGAGGATGCAAGGAGAGCATACCTCATGCGAAACAGCAGACCCACTCAACGGAGTCTCCAACAACAAACTATCTGCCCTATGACTAACAGTCACATTGCAGTTATGAATCACTCTATGAGTGATGAAAGAATGCGTAGCACCTGGGTCAATCAGAACAGATACAACACAGGATGTAGACATATCAGGATATAAAAGTTTCATCTGACATGCCACTACCCGTGGATTGACCACTGCATCTGGTGGGTTCATAGCATAGAACCTCGCTGTCGCCTGGTGTTGAGGTGGTGCTGATGATCCAACTTGAGACGCTTGTCCACGTCCTCGAGCTGCTCCTTGAGATTGCATTCTCTGAAATCCTTGTTGATTCTGTCTCAGAGGCTGTGTCACACTGACAGGCCTAGATCGGCAATCCTTCATCAAGTGTCCCACTTTACCACAGTTGTAGCATCTTCTCTCCTATTGTTGTGGTCGGGGTGGTCCAGTAACTGACATCGATGTAGAACTGTGAGTCCCTTGAAGCGGTTGACTCCGTCCTCTACCTCTTCTTGGTGACCATTGAGTTTGGGAACTCGATCTGGGTGGTAGAGGATTAGGTGCAGAGAATCTAGGTTTCTTGAAATCCCTAGATGAAGAACCCTGGAACTGTGGATATCTTTTCTGGGTTTGCCTCTTCTCAACCACAGATCTATCTATCCTTCGGACTGACTCAACGAAGGTAGAGAATCTCTCTCGATTTTCTAAGGCAGTCACAGGGGTTGACATATCAGCATTCAAACCCTTCTCGAATCTCCTGATTCTTTCCTCATCTGTGGCAGCCATGTGCGGACAGAACCACATCAATTCCATGAACTTAGCTTCATACTCGCTAATGTTCATCATACCCTGCCTTAGTCTCTCAAACTGAGAGATCTTCTCATCTAGGAAGGTCTTTGGAAAATATCTATTGATAAATTCCCTCCCATGAGAACTCTACTCTAGGTCTCTTCTGCTCTTCCATGTTCCACCAGTGACCAACACTGCCTTTGAGAAGATAAACAACATGTCTAACCTTCTCAGCTTCCGGGATAATAAGAATCCTGTAAGCCTTCTCCAACTCTGTCAACCATAGGTCAGCATCTGCGGCGTCGGCCGTCGCAAAGTACTCGGTAGCTCCGACACGACGAAGTCGTTCGAATGTCTTCCCGATACCTTGTGCTTCAGGCTGGACAGGTGCCCTAGGTACAGGCATGGGCATCCTGTCGGTGATATGTGTCATGGCAGTCATGAACTGCCCGAACATTGTCTGTACAGCTGGGTTACCCATGTCGGCTGGGTCAAACTGGGGTGGCTCTCTTGGTGACTCAGGTGCAGGCTGTTCTATTCTTGGAACCCTTGCACCGCCTTGAGGTGAACTAGCACTACTCTCTGCCACGTACTCATCATGATGCTCATCCATCCTTATGTATCTTCTTCTCCTGAGGAGCAGAAGATTCTATTAGATAAGGAAGGAGTACTAAAGATAGACTCGACATCCTAAGTCTTATGCCTCTGTAGACTCAACTGACCTAGAGCTCTGATACCACTAATTGTGGGCTCTGATCTCCAAACCACGATATAATCACGATTTAAACTTAGAGGAAGCGATTCGATAAACAACGGAAGACAAAAAACACGGGAAATTAAAACTTTTCGAGACAAGAGCTTGAATCCTTAAAAGCTTCTTTCATAACAAGAGATAAACTGTTTACATCTCATGATAATTACTTCTTGAGTAATTATATACATCAAGGTACAAAATCTCAAGAACTCATAACAAAAGACTCCAAGACCTGAGAGTACAGAGGACACATAGGACTGACTCTAATCACACCACAAGGCAGGTTAAATCTCCACCTGAGATTTACTGCTGCTCCTGGTACAGCTGCTGTTGGGACTGGTCACCTGTAGACCTGTTCCTCCATCCTCGATGTCCACCTAAAAAGTTGAAGTCTACGGGGTGAGACAATTGTACATAATTGTCCCAGCGAGAGTTATAACTCTCCGCCAGAAGCTTTATTATAAAATCACTGAATAACTTAAGCAGTAAAAGCTTACAAAGTATTCAATAGCAGATACAGTTGTAAACAAGAGTTCAACATTTATCAAGCATGAAGAACATATGCACTATCAGTGTAACATTAATCAACTAACTCGTAGTTATCTCTAACAGGTATACTACGCTGTAGAGTATGTTTTTCAAACATTACTTTTATTCCCTGTGGATATGAGGTTTACCACTCATACTCCAACCAATCACTGCTAAGTGCCTCGGTATCATACTAGGTCATCGAAAGAGCCGGATTCTCATGATCTTCACCTTCCTCAGTCAGTAAGAGGATCACTTATAGGACAACTTGTGTCTCTACCATTATATCTCACCAGGGTAATCTGGCCCTTCGCTATTTTAGAGTTACAGTGGCATTCTGTACTCTCTTCGTCATCAGGAGATTTCATGTTTATCTTCCACTGATACGGATATCTATATTTTCTTCATCATCAGGAGGTTTCATGTTTACCATCCACTGATACGGTATGGGATTATAGTGAAGGATTGATGGATTATACATCTACATCAAATTCCTACACTAGGATGTAAGGTTCTACACATCCATATACCCCACATACTCAACAGTATGTGATCCAGGAATTCTCGTAGGAAAACCTGTTTCACCATCATTTGATCTCTGACAATGATGGATCTATGATCAGGGCTCTACATTTCACTTGATTATTTAGGTACATTCAGTATTCTTTTACATCATACATTGTTCTTCAAACAATAACAGTAGCATAACAGCTATAAAAGTAGAATACTAAATGCAACAAACCTAACTCACATCAATCATCATTTCTCAGTATACTCATATCAAGTCATCTCTGAAGCATGACCATGATGGTATTCATGGCTCTCACATCCCATTAAACCATACGATGCCACTGACAAGACATCAAGATATTTTACTATTCATAAAGCTAACAACATGCTTTTAATGAATATAGTATCATTATCCATACTTGGATATGATCACCTTCATATCAGAACCTGCATGGTTAATTCAACTAATAAAGGTATTTCAAAACAATGATTATACTTTCCACTCTTGTAATAGAGCTAAGTCCTTTGATTCTTATCAAATAGAGTTTAATACTCATATAACATGTCATCACCTTTGAATTTAGGGTTTACTATTCACATTACATGTCATTACCCTTGAATTAGGGTTTACTATTCACATTACATGTCATTACCCTTGAATTAGGGTTTACTATTCACATTACATGTCATTACCCTTGAATTAGGGTTTACTATTCACATTACATGTCATTACACTTGAATTAGGGTTTACTATTCACATTACATGTCATTACCCTTGAATTAGGGTTTACTATTCACATCACATGATGAATTGAACTCATAACATCATTATGTATGAGGAACATCATCATTGATGCTCTCAGATTAGCTTAAAATTCATCATATATCATAATTAGGGTTTCCATGATCTCACATAGGTGGATCATACCCTAATCATGCACATTCATGTGTATTGAAGGTTCTTTACTTGAGTTTCCACCCTAAAAGGTTACTTTTTATCTCTTAAGGTACTTTCTCTCTCCTCATACTAGTAGATGGTGATAACACCACTCTAGATCAGGTTGGATTAAGTCCTCATGGGCTAACATAAGCCAAAACATCACTATCATGTGATTAGGGTTTGATTTGAACAAGGTTTTACTCAATTGAACCCCTCATGGGTATTTTGGTAATTCACCCCATTGATCACCATCATGGGTTGATTCATTAGTCACTTAGTCCCCTAATGTCCTAGGTTACCATTGGGGTTTAGATTTGAGCATCATTGAACCATTTACATCTTCAAGTGATTAAGTGAAACCAACCTTTGAAAACCTCAAACGGTTTCAACCTTCAACCTCCAAACGGTTTGAGACCGTTTGGATGAGTTGACAGTTTGCTAGGGTTGACTCCAAGACCGTGTGACCTTCAAGGTCGTTTGCCCAAACCGTGTGAGGGTGTAGACCGTTAAACAAGTTTGACTTCAAGACCGAGAGGGCTTACACGGTTTGAGACCGTTTGATGTCTCTCGATCTTGAGATCGTTTGAGTCCAAACGGTCTTGAGACCGTTTGGCCCCAAACGGTCTTGAGACCGTGAGGTATCAAACGGTCTTGAGACCGTGTGACCTCAAACGGTCTTGAGACCGTTTGGTCCACTTGGTCTCAAACCGTTTGGACCTCCAACATGGTTCAATGGTTTCAATCGTTTATGATTATTAATGTTGAAGCCTCCAAATGGTCAAAGCCATGGTAACCACTTATAGATTGAGTTGATTAGGGTTACACTTAACCAATTGGTCACTCAATTGACCCTCAATTGCTATCCAATTAGGGTTGAAGTTGGTTCAATTAAGGTCCATCAACGTGCAATCATCAACACTCATCAATGTGAATCAACACAAGGTTGAACCCTTCAATTGAGCTCCAATTGGGCCCAAACTTGGCCCAAACGGTCTTGAGATCGTGTGGATGAACTCCACACGGTCTTGAGACCGTTTGCCCAAGATTTCATCAAAATCTAATGTGATTTGATAGGAGTTGAACCTTGATTGAGTCTCAAATCAAAATTTTGATTAATTCAATATCCTATTGCAATTGGGCTCTCAATTGATCAAAATACCTTAACCCTAGACCTCCAAACGGTCTTGGGTTGTCACCACACGGTCTTGAGACCGTTTGGATGGGTTCAAAACGGTCTTGAGACCGTTTGCCCATCCAACTTTTGTATTCTAGTGAAAATTCTTCAAGGTTGGATCTATTGAGTTGATTATCATATCAATACTTAATTGCAATGTAATTTGGTATGTTTATACCTTCAATTGGTCAACTATACTTGACCCCAGACCTTAACACGGTCTTGGGTGATTCCCCACACGGTCTTGAGACCGTTTGATTGATCCCCAAACGGTCTTGAGACCGTTTGGGTCAATCAACCCAAAAACACTAAGTTATTCATTGAGATTTCAGTACTGATTTTAATTAGGGTTTGCCCTAGTAATCATCCTTCAACTCTTAGCTCATTTGGAATCAGTCCATCAAATTTGGTGAGTTGTTAATCAACATTATTTTGAACAGTAATCTCATACGGTCAACGCTTGGTCAACGTTCTTACATGGTCTTGAGACCGTTTTCCCAAAAAGGGCGATTTCAACAGATTGGAAATCAGGAGTAAATTCAATTAAAGTTGTTGATTAAAAAGGACATATCTCACGATTCCTTTGGAGTTATCACCTAAAAGTTTGTCGGTGATTAGCCTACGTAATTATGAACAGATTTCTTGTATGGTCCACGCTCGGTCAACGCGGCAAAAAGGTCTTGCAGACCGTTTTCCCTTACACGGTCTTGAGACCATTTGCTCATCAAACGGTTTTGCAAACTGTGTGAGCACTTGGTGGAGACCGTTTGGTAAAGTGAAAAGTAGTGGATTAACTTTGGAAATAACGTCCTCATCTCCTAGCTCAGGAACAGCAAGGATTTCTCACGGATTTGCTTGCAAGGTAGCAAAGGAGGTAGAGAAGAAGAAGAACTATCATCTAAAAGCATAAACGAGATGTATATAACAAAGCATAGGTTTAGAGTTATAAAACCCGCCTAAAGCTTGTTCCTTGCGCTCCAAGCTTTCAAGCTCCAAGCTTTTAATGGCGTCCTTGAGCTTCCACAGGTCGGACAAGGTGAAACCTCCAGGGAAAGTCGAGAAGAGATGGCTAGAAAGGTAGAGCTATGTGAGTTAGCCATCAATTTGACCTTGAATCCGAGTTCTAACCATGAACTTAAGCAAAAGGGAGGATTCAAACCTACCTTGCCCTCCTTGGTCGTCCTCCTGAGCTCCACAGCTTCTCTTTAGTCAGTTTGGGTGAATAGAACAGTGAAGGAAACGAAGGGAAAGGTTCCTTGCTAAGTGAAGTTGAGGGTGTAAATACTTGGGATGGGATTTTCAACATTAGATCATGAGTTTTCCATAATTTCAACTAAGTCCCTCCATCCTTCTTTGCTCGTCCTCTCTTCTTAATTCTAAGGACAACTTTTCTTATAGGGCCAAGAAAAGAGGGCAAAGAAGATCAACCTATTAATTTAAGTATACACATAAAAAGGGCTATAGTACATACACCTTGATTATTCAATCACAAAGGTGTTTTTCATAACTTGATTAATCAATTGAAGTGACCTTTCATCATTTATTCTCTAAATGATGATAAGAGTCTTAAAATATACATTATATGATGTATTTTACAAATTGTATCCCTAAATTTGGGTAAATTGCATTTTACTCCAAATTAGGGTTTCAAGCACCGGGATTGCTTCCACAGCTGCACCTTGGTGCCCAAGCTTGGGAAATCCCTCCAACTTTACCAAAATGATTCTCATGATGTCTCAACATCAGAGGAACATTTCAACATGTGAAAAGTGCAAGTTAACCCTTCTAATTGGGTAAATTGCACATAGGTCCCTGCATAACAAAACAATGCTACAACCTTATATAAAAAGGAGCAAAAACTGAAATATATGTTTCTGAGAAACTTAATTACATGCCCAAAGTTAATCACAAGGATTTAATTACATATTTAGGCAAAACATCTTGGGTTAACTCATAACCCAGGTTAGGGATGTTACAAATTATCCACCCCTTACAAGGATTTCGTCCTCGAAATCGATAAGACATATTAAGAGAAAAGGGCAGGATACTTCCTTCTCATCTCATCCTCTAGTTCCCAAGTGGCTTCTTCAACACCACGGTGATTCCAGAGGACTTTCACAAGACTTATATCTTTCTTCTTTAACCTTTGAATTCTATTATCAAGGATTGACACTGGTCCCTCCTCATAGGAAATATCGTCATTCAATTCTACCTCCATAGGTTGTAGAACTGACTCGGTGTCTGGGTGACATTTCTTCAGCATAGAAAAATGTGAAACACAAGATGTAACCTCTATAACTCTGGTGGCAGCTCTAGTCTATATGCTACCTTTCCAATCTGTTCAATGATTGGATAAGGCCCCATAAATCTAGGAGCTAACTTCCCTTTCCTTCCAAAACGAAGGACCCCTTCCCAAGGCGAGACTTTGAGATACACTCTGTCTCCAACCTGGAATTCTAAGGGTCTACGACGTTTGTCAGCATAAGATTTTTGCCTATCCTGTGCAGTCTTAATCTGTTGTTTTATTACTTTAATCTACTCTGTAGTCTGCTGCACAAGATCAGGACCTAACAACTGACGCTCACCAGTCTCATACCAGCACAAAGGCGATCTACATCATCTACCATACAAGGCTTCATAAGGTGCCATATCAATACTATGTTGATAGCTATTGTTATAGGCAAACTCTATCAAGCTTAGGTGTAGATCCCAACTCCCGGTAAACTGGAGAACACATGCTCTCAACAGGTCTTCTAAGGTTTGTATAGTTCTTTTTGACTGTCCATCAGTCTGCAGATGAAAGGCTGTACTAAACCTTAGCTTGGTGCCTAAGGCTCTGTGTAACTGTTCCCAAAAACGACTTGTAAACTGAGGACCTCTGTCAGAAACTATTGCGACAGGAACTCCGTACAACTGCACTATCTCTTATACATACAACTGTGATAACCTTTCAGCAGAATAGGTTGTTTTGACAGGTAAGAAATGCACTGTCTTAGTCAACCTATCAACAACTACCCAAATGGAATCATGTCCTTTGCTTGTCCTGGGTAGGCCAACAACAAAGTCCATGGCTACATGATCCCATTTCCACTGTGGTATGGGTAAAGGTTGCATTGTTCCTGTAGGCTTCTGGTGTTCAGCTTTAACTTGCTGACACACAGGACACCTCAGAACAAACTCTGCAACATCCTTCTTCATTCCAGGCCACCAATACAGTTCCTTTAAATTATGATACATCTTGGTGCTCCCTGGATGCATAGCATACATGGAAGAATGAGCTTCTTCCAAGACTAACTTCCTCAAGTTACCCACATCCGGCACTATCATCCTTCCAATATAACAGGCTACATGATCATCCGAGTCATGGAAACCATCTTGCTTCTCATTTCTATACTCTGATCTGATCTGCTGAACTGCATCATCACCTTGCTGTGCTTCCTTAATCTTCTCTCTTAAGGTAGGTTTAATATGCATCTCAGCCAACAACCCGGCTAACAATGACACCTTCAACTATACATTGTCTTGCCTTAAAGAGATAAACATATCTCTCTTAGAGCACACTAAAAAGTTTAGTTGTGCCCTATCCATGGTTGATGTTGCTAATTTCCTACTCAAGGCATCTGCAACAACATTGGCCTTGCCTGGATGGTAATCAATCGTACAGTCGTAGTCCTTGATTAACTCCATCCAACGACGTTGCCTCATGTTAAGCTCGTGTTGAGAGAAGATATACTTAAGGTTCTTATAGTCTGTGAAAATTTGGAATGTTTCTCCATAGAGATAATGCCTCCAGATCTTCAAGGCATGAACCACAACAGCTAACTCCAGATCGTGTGTCGGATAAATCTCCTCGTGTTTCTTAAGCTGTCGAGAAGCAAAAGATATCACTTGTTTATCCTGCATCAACACACATCCAAGTCCATTCTTGGAAGCATCACAGAAGACTACATATCCTTTTCCTTGTTCAGGTAGCACAAGCACAGGTGCACTTGTCAACCTCTCCTTCAACAACTGGAAAGATTGTTGACACTTATCACTCCAAGAAAAAGGAACATCTTTCCGGGTCAACTTGGTTAAAGGTAAGGCTATAGAACTAAAGTTCTTAATGAACCTTCGATAATAGCCAGCTAACCCCAAGAAACTTCGAATCTCTGTCGGTGTCTTCGGTTGTTCCCATTGTAGAACAGATTCTACCTTTGTAGGGTCAACATGAATTCCCGAGGCAGATATCACATGACCAAGAAAAGATACCTCCGACAGCCAGAACTCACACTTGCTAAACTTAGCATACAACTTGTGTTCTCTTAGCAAGGTCAAAGCTTGGCGAAGATGCTGCTCATGCTGCTGAGCATCCTTACTATAGATCAGAATGTCATCTATGAAGACGACAACACACTGATCAAGGAAAGGTCGAAAAACTCTATTCATGAGTTCCATAAATGCAGCTGGTGCATTTGTTAGTCCAAACGACATAACCGTGAACTCATAGTGACCATACCTTGTCCTAAAGGCAGACTTGGATATGTCACTATCCTTAATACGAAGTTGATGATATCCAGACCTCAAGTCTATCTTTGAAAAGACGGTTGCACCACGCAACTGGTCAAAGAGATCATCAATCCTCGGCAGAGGGTACTTATTCTTTATTGTTACTTTATTGAGTTGTCTGTAGTCGATGCACAACCGCATTTACCCATCTTTCTTTTTAATAAATAAGACCGGAGCACCCCAAGGTGAAGTGCTCGGTCGGATAAAACCCTTCTCAAGTAACTCTTGAAGATGCTTCTTGAGTTCTGCCATCTCGGCAGGCACCATCCTATACGGAGTCTGGGCTATGGGTTTCGTATCTGGAATCAGATTGATTTCAAAATCAATCTCCTGAGGTGGTGGTATACTAGGAAGTTCTTCAGGAAACACATCCTCGGATTCCCTGACTATGGGAACTTCAGCAGGATTGGAACTTTCCTTGGTAACATCTACTACATGGGCCAAGAATGCATAACATCCTTGCCTCAACAGCTTATCTGCAATCATAGCTGACACAAGACAGGTGGGCAGAATCTTTCTTTCACCTTGAAAGATCCATGTGTTGCTTTCATCAGCAAACACAGCCAACTTGGACTCACAATCCAAGACAACTCTATACCTCTCTAAGGTATCCATCCCGAGGATTATATCAAATCCTTGCATATCAAGCGGTATAAGATCCACTTGAATGTGATGGTCAGAAAAAAAGAGGATGCAAGGAGAGCATACCCTACTGCAAAACGGCGGACCCACTCAACGGAGTCTCCAATAACAAACTATCTGCCCTATGACTAACAGTCACATTGCAGTTACGAATCACTCTATGAGTGATGAAAGAGTGTGTAGCACCCGGGTCAATCAGAACAGATACAACACAAGATGTAGACATATCAGGATATACAAGTTTCATCTGACCTGCCACTACCCGTAGATTGACCACTGCATCTGGTGGGTTCATAGCATAGAACCTCGCTGTCGCCTGGTGTTGAGGTGGTGCTGATGATCCATCTTGAGACGCTTGTCCACGTCCTTGAGCTGCTCCTTGAGATTGCATTATCTGAAATCCTTGTTGATTCTATCTCAGAGGCTGTGTCACACTGACAGGCCTAGATCGACAATCCTTCATCAAGTGTCCCACCTTACCACAGTTGTAGCATCTTCTCTCCTGTTGTTGTGGTTGGGGTGGTCCAGTAACTGGCATCGATGCAGAATTGTGAGTCCCTTGAAGCGGTTGACTCCGTCCTCTACCTCTTCTTGGTGACCATTGAGTTTGGGAACTCGATCTGGGTGGTGGAGGATTAGGTGTAGAGAATCTAGGTTTCTTGAAATCCCTAGATGAAGAACCCTGGAACTGTGGATATCTTTTCTGGGTTTGCCTCTTCTCAACCACAAATCTCTCTATCCTTCAGACTGACTCAACGAAGGTAGAGAATCTCTCTCAGTTTTCTAAGGCAGACACATGGGTTGACATGTCAGCATTCAAACCCTTCTCGAATCTCCTGATTCTTTCCTCATCTGTGGTAGCCATGTGCGGACAGAACCGCAGCAATTCCATGAACTTAGCTTCATACTCGCTAATGTTCATCATACCCTACCTTAGTCTCTCAAACTGAGAGATCTTCTCATCTAGGAAGGTCTTTGGAAAATATCTATTGATAAATTCCCGACGAAACTCTTCCCATGAGAACTCTACTCCAGGTCTCTTCTGCTCTTCCATGTTCCACCAGTGACCAGCACTGCCTTTGAGAAGATAAACAACAATTCTAACCTTCTCAGCTTCCGGGATAATGAGAATCCTGAAAGCCTTCTCCAACTCTGTCAACCATAGGTCAGCATCTGCGGGGTCGGCCGTCCCAAAGTACTCGGTAGCTCCGACACGACGAAGTCGTTCGAATGTCTTACCGATACCTTGTGCTTCAGGCTAGACAGGTGCCCTAGGTGCAGGCATGGGCATCCTGTCAGTGATATGTGTCATGGAAGTCATGAACTGCTCGGACATTGTTTGTATAGTTGGGTTACCCATGTCGGCTGGGTCAAACTGGGGTGGCTCTCTTGGTGACTCAGGTGCAGGCTGTTCTATTCTTGGAACCCTTGCACCGCCTTGAGGTGCACTAGCACTACTCTCTGCCACGTACTCATCATGAGGCTTAGCCATCCTTATGTATCTTCTTCTCCTGAGGAGCAGAAGATTCTATTAGATAAGGAAGGAGTACTAAAGATAGACTCGACATCCTAAGTCCTATGCCTCTGTAGACTCAACTGACCTAGAGATCTGATACCACTAATTGTGGGCTCTGATCTCCAAACCACAATATAATCACGATTTAAACTTAGCGGAAGCGATTCGATAAACAGCGGAAGACAAAAATCACGGGAAATTAAAACTTTTCGAGACAAGAGCTTGAATCCTTAAAAGCTTCTTTCATAACAAGAGATAAACTATTTACATCTCATGATAATTACTTCTTGAGTAATTATATACATCAAGGTACAAAATCTCAAGAACTCATAACAAAAGACTCCAAGACCTGAGAGTACAGAGGACACATAGGACTGACTCTAATCACACCACAAGGAAGGTTAAATCTCCACCTGAGATTTACTGCTGCTCCTGGTACAGCTGCTGCTGGGACTGGTCACCTGTAGACCTGTTCCTCCATCCTCGATGTCCACCTAAAAAGTTGAAGTCTACGGGGTGAGACAATTGTACATAATTGTCCCAGCGAGAGTTATAATTCTCCGCCAGAAGCTTTATTATAAAATCAATGAATAACTTAAGCAGTAAAATCTTACAAAGTATTCAATAGCAGATACAGTTGTAAACAAGAGTTCAACATTTATCAAGCATGAAGAACATATGCACTATCAGTGTAACATTAATCAACTAACTCGTAGTTATCTCTAACAGGTATACTACGATGTAGAGTATGTTTTTCAAACATTACTTTTATGCCCTGTGGATATGAGGTTTACCACTCATACTCCAACCAATCACTGCTAAGTGCCTCAGTATCATACTAGGTCATCGAAAGAGACAGATTCTCATGACCTTCACCTTCCTCAGTCAGTAAGAGGATCACTTGTAGGACATCTTGTGTCTCTATCATTATAGCTCACCAGGGTAATCTGGTCCTTCGCTATTTTAGAGTTACAGTGGCGTTCTGTACTCTCTTCGTCATCAGGAGATTTCATGTTTATCTTCCACTGATACGGATATCTATGTTTTCTTCGTCATCAGGAGGTTTCATGTTTACCATCCACTGATACGGTATGGGATTATAGTGAAGGATTGATGGATTATACATCTACATCAAATTCCTACACTAGGATGTAAGGTTCTACACATCCATATACCCCACATACTCAACAATATGTGATCCAGGAATTCTCGTAGGAAAACCTGTTTCACCATCATTTGATCTCTGACAATGATGGATCTATGATCAGGGCTCTACATTTCACTTGATTAGTTAGGCACATTCAGTATTCTTTTACATCATACATTGTTCTTCAAACAATAACAGTAGCATAACAGCTATAAAAGTAGAATACTAAATGCAACAAACCTAACTCACATCAATCATCATTTCTCAGTATACTCATCACAAGTCATCTCTGAAGCATGACCTTGATGGTATTCATGGCTCTCACAGCCCATTAAACCATAGGATGCCACTGACAAGACATCAAGATATTTTACTATTCATAAAGCTAACAACATGCTTTTAATGAATATAGTATCATTATCCATACCTGGATATGATCACCTTCATATCAGAACCTGCATGGTTAATTCAACTAATAAAGGTATTTCAAAACAATGATTATACTTTCCACTCTTGTCATAGAGCTAAGTCCTTTGATTCTTATCAAATAGAGTTTAATACTCATATAACATGTCATCACCTTTGAATTTAGGGTTTACTATTCACATTACATGTCATTACCCTTGAATTAGGGTTTACTATTCACATTACATGTCATTACCCTTGAATTAGGGTTTACTATTCACATTACATGTCATTACCCTTGAATTAGGGTTTACTATTCACATTACATGTCATTACACTTGAATTAGGGTTTACTATTCACATTACATGTCATTACCCTTGAATTAGGGTTTACTATTCACATCACATGATGAATTGAACTCATAACATCATTATGTATGAGGAACATCATCATTGATGCTCTCAGATTAGCTTAAGATTCATCGTATATCATAATTAGGGTTTCCATGATCTCACATAGGTGGATCATACCCTAATCATGCACATTCATGTGTATTGAAGGTTCTTTACTTGAGTTTCCACCCTAAAAGGTTACTTTTTCTCTCTTAAGGTACTTTCTCTCTCCTCATACTAGTAGATGGTGATAACACCACTCTAGATCAGTTTGGATTAAGTCCTCATGGGCTAACATAAGCCAAAACATCACTATCATGTGATTAGGGTTTGATTTGAACAAGGCTTTACTCAATTGAACCCCTCAAGGGTATTTTGGTAATTCACCCCATTGATCACCATCATGGGTTGATTCATTAGTCACTCAGTCCCCTAATGTCCTAGGTTACCATTGGGGTTTAGATTTGAGCATCATTGAACCATTTACATCTTCAAGTGATTAAGTGAAATCAACCTTTGAAAACCTCAAATGGTTTCAACCTTCAACCTCCAAACGGTTTGAGACCGTTTGGATGAGTTGACCGTTTGCTAGGGTTGACTGCAAGACCGTGTGACCTTCAAGGTTGTTTGCCTAAACCGTGTGAGGGTGTAGACCGTTAAACAAGTTTGACTTCAAGACCGAGAGGGCTTACACGGTTTGAGACCGTTTGATGTCTCTCGATCTTGAGATCGTTTGAGTCCAAATGGTCTTGAGACCGTTTGGCCCCAAGCGGTCTTGAGACCGTGTGACCTCAAACGGTCTTGAGACCGTTGGGTCCACTTGGTCTCAAACCGTTTGGACCTCCAACATGGTTCAATGGTTTCAATCGTTTATGATTATTAATGTTGAAGCTTCCAAATGGTCAAAGCCATGGTAACCACTTATAGATTGAGTTGATTAGGGTTATACTTAACCAATTGGTCACTCAATTGACCCTCAATTGCTATCCAATTAAGGTTGAAGTTGGTTCAATTAAGGTCCATCAACGTTCAACCATCAACACTCATCAATGTGAATCAACACAAGGTTGAACCCTTCAATTGAGCTCCAATTGGGGACAAACTTGGCCCAAACGGTCTTGAGATCGTGTGGATGAACTCCACACGGTCTTGAGACCGTTTTCCCAAGATTTCATCAAAATCTAATGTGATTTGATTGGAGTTGAATCTTGATTGAGTCTCAAATCAGAATTTTGATTAATTCAATATCCTATTGCAATTGGGCTCTCAATTGATCAAAATACCTTAACCCTAGACCTCCAAACGGTCTTGGGTTGTCACCACAAGGTCTTGAGACCGTTTGGATGGGTTTCAAACGGTCTTGAGACCGTTTGCCCATCCAACTTTTGTATTCTAGTGAAAATTCTTCAAGGTTGGATCTATTGAGTTGATTATCATATCAATACTTAATTGCAATGTAATTTGGTATCTTTATACATTCAATTGGTCAACTATACTTGACCCCAGACCTTCACACGGTCTTGGGTGATTCCCCACACGGTCTTGAGACCGTTTGATTGATCCCCAAACGGTCTTGAGACCGTTTGGGTCAATCAACCCAAAAACACTAAGTTATTCATTGAGATTTCAGTACTGATTTTAATTAGGGTTTGCCCTAGTAATCATCCTTCAACTCTTAGCTCATTTGGAATCAGTCCATCAAATTTGGTGAGTTGTTAATCAACATTATTTTGAACAGTAATCTCATACGGTCAATGCTTGGTCAACGTTCTTACACGGTCTTGAGACCGTTTGCCCAAAAAGGGCGATTTCAACAGATTGGAAATCAGGAGTAAATTCAATTAAAGTTGTTGATTAAAAAGGCCATATCTCACGATTCCTTTGGATTTATCACCTCAAATTTTGTGGGTGATTAGCCTACATAATTATAAACAGATTTATTATACGTTCCACGCTCGGTCAACGCGGACAAATGGTCTTGAAGACCGTTTTCTCTTACACGGTCTTGAGACCGTTTGCTCATCAAACGATTTTGCAAACCGTGTGAGCACTTTGTGGAGACCGTTTGGTAAAGTGAAAAGTAGTGGATTAACTTTGGAAATAACGTCCTCATCTCCTAGCTCAGGAACAGCAAGGATTTCTCACGGATTTGCTTGCAAGGTAGCAAAGGAGGTAGAGAAGAAGAAGAACTATCATCTAAAAGCATAAACGAGATGTATATAACAAAGCATAGGTTTAGAGTTATAAAACCCGCCTAAAGCTTGTTCCTTGAGCTCCAAGATTTCGAGATCCAAGATTTTAATGGCGTCCTTGAGCTTCCACAGGTCGGCCAAGGTGAAACCTCCAGGGAAAGTCGAGAAGAGATGGCTAGAAAGGTAGAGCTATGTGAGTTAGCCATCAATTTGACCTTGAATCTGAGTTTTAACCATGAACTTAAGCAAAAGGGAGGATTCAAACCTACCTTGCCCTCCTTGGTCATCCTCCTGAGCTCCACAGCTTCTCTTTAGTTGGTTTGGGTGAATAGAATAGTGAAGGAAACGAAGGGAAAGGTTCCTTGCTAAGTGAAGTTGAGGGTGTATATACTTGGGGTGGGATTTTCAACATTAGCTCATGAGTTTTCCATAATTTCAACTAAGTCCCTCCATCCTTCTTTGCTCGTGCTCTCTTCTTTATTCTAAGGACAACTTTTCTTATAGGGACAAGAAAAGAGGGAAAAGAAGATCAACCTATTAATTTAAGTATACACATAAAAAGGCCTATAGTACATACACCCTGATTATTCAATCACAAAGGTGTTTTTCATAACTTGATTAATCAATTGAAGTGACCTTTCATCATTTATTCTCTAAATGATGATAAGAGTATTTAAATATACATTAGATGATGTATTTTACAAATTGTATCCCTAAATTTGGGTAAATTGCATTTTACTCCAAATTAGGGTTTCAAGCACCGGGATTGCTTCCACAGCTGCACCTTGGTGCCCAAGCTTGGGAAATCCCTCCAACTTTACCAAAATGATTCTCATGATGTCTCAACATCAGAGGAACATTTCAACATGTGCAAATTGCAAGTTAACCCTTCTAATTGGGTAAATTGCACATAGGTCCCTGCGTAACAAAACAATGCTACAACCTTATATAAAAAGGAGCAAAAACTGAAATATATGTTTCTGAGAAACTTAATTACATGCCCAAAGTTAATCACAAGGATTTAATTACATATTTAGGCAAAACATCTAGGGTTAACTCATAACCCAGGTCAGGGATGTTACAAATTATCCACCCCTTACAAGGATTTCGTCCTCGAAATCGATAAGACATATTAAGAGAAAAGGGCAGGATACTTCCTTCTCATCTCATCCTCTAGTTCCCAAGTGGCTTCTTCAACACCACAGTGATTCCAGAGGACTTTCACAAGACTTATATCTTTCTTCTTTAACCTTTTAATTCTATTATCAAGGATTGACACTGGTCCCTCCTCATAGGATATATCGTCATTCAATTCTACCTCCATAGGTTGTAGAACTGACTCGGTGTCTGGGTGACATTTCTTCAGCATAGAAATGTGAAACACAGGATGTAACCTCTGTAACTCTGGTGGCAGCTCTAGTCTATATGCTACCTTTCCAATCCGTTCAATGATTGGATAAGGCCCCATAAATCTAGGAGCTAACTTCCCTTTCCTTCCAAAACGAAGGACCCCTTTCCAAGGCGAGACTTTGAGATACACTCTGTCTCCAACCTGGAATTCTAAGGGTCTACGATGTTTGTCAGCATAAGATTTCTGCCTATCCTGTGCAGTCTTAATCTGTTGTTGTATTACTTTAATCTTCTCTGTAGTCTGCTGCACAAGATCAGGACCTAACAACTGACGCTCACCAGTCTCATACCAGCACAAAGGCGATCTACATCGTCTACCATACAAGGCTTCATAAGGTGCCATATCAATACTATGTTGATAGCTATTGTTATAGGCTTCTCCAACTCTGTCAACCATAGGTCAGCATCTGCGGGGTCGGCCATCCCAAAGTACTCGGTAGCTCCGACACGACGAAGTCGTTCGAATGTCTTACCGATACCTTGTGCTTCAGGCTGGACAGGTGCCCTAGGTGCAGGCATGGGCATCCTGTCAGTGATATGTGTCATGGCAGTCATGAACTGCCCGAACATTGTCTGTACAGCTGGGTTACCCATGTTGGCTGGGTCAAACTGGGGTGGCTCTCTTGGTGACTTAGGTACAGGTTGTTCTATTCTTGGAACCCTTGCACCGCCTTAAGGTGCACTAGCACTACTCTCTGCCACGTACTCATCATGAGGCTCAGCCATCCTTATGTATCTTCTTCTCCTGAGGAGCAGAAGATTCTATTAGATAAGGAAGGAGTACTAAAGATAGACTCGACATCCTAAGTCCTATGCCTCTGTAGACTCAACTGACCTAGAGCTCTGATACCACTAATTGTGGGCTCTGATCTCCAAACCACAATATAATCATGATTTAAACTTAGCGGAAGCGATTCGATAAACAGCGGAAGACAAAAATCACGGGAAATTAAAACTTTTCGAGACAAGAGCTTGAATTCTTGAAAGCTTCTTTCATAACAAGAGATAAACTGTTTACATCTCATGATAATTACTTCTTGAGTAATTATATACATCAAGGTACAAAATCTCAAGAACTCATAACAAAAGACTCCAAGACCTGAGAGTACAGAGGACACATAGGACTGACTCTAATCACACCACAAGGAAGGTTAAATCTCCACCTGAGATTTACTGCTGCTCCTGGTACAGCTGCTGCTGGGACTGGTCACCTGTAGACCTGTTCCTCCGTCCTCGACGTCCACCTAAAAAGTTGAAGTCTACGGGGTGAGACAATTGTACATAATTGTCCCAGCGAGAGTTATAACTCTCCGCCAGAAGCTTTATTATAAAATCAATGAATAACTTAAGCAGTAAAAGCTTACAAAGTATTCAATAGCAGATACAGTTGTAAACAAGAGTTCAACATTTATCAAGCATGAAGAACATATGCACTATCAGTGTAACATTAATCAACTAACTCGTAGTTATCTCTAATAGGTATACTACGCTGTAGAGTATGTTGTTCAAACATTACTTTTGTGCCCTGTGGATATGAGGTTTACCACTCATACTCCAACCAATCACTGCTAAGTGCCTCGGTATCATACTAGGTCATCGAAAGAGCCGGATTCTCATGACCTTCACCTTCCTCAGTCAGTAAGAGGATCACTTGTAGGACATCTTTTGTCTCTACCATTATAGCTCACCAGGGTAATCTGGTCCTTCGCTATTTTAGAGTTACAGTGGCGTTCTGTACTCTCTTCCTCATCAGGAGATTTCATGTTTATCTTCCACTGATACGGATATCTGTGTTTTCTTCGTCATCAGGAGGTTTCATGTTTACCATCCACTGATACGGTATGGGATTATAGTGAAGGATTGATGGATTATACATCTACATCAAATTCCTACACTAGGATGTAAGGTTCTACACATCCATATACCCCACATACTCAACAGTATGTGATCCAGGAATTCTCGTAGGAAAACCTGTTTCACCATCATTTGATCTCTGACAATGATGGATCTAAGATCAGGGCTCTACATTTCACTTGATTAGTTAGGTACATTCAGTATTCTTTTACATCATACATTATTCTTCAAACAATAACAGTAGCATAACAGCTATAAAAGTATAATACTAAATGCAACAAACCTAACTCACATCAATCATCATTTCTCAGTATACTTATCACAAGTCATCTCTGAAGCATGACCTTGATGGTATTCATGGCTCTCACAGCCCATTAAACCATAGGATGCCACTGACAAGACATCAAGATATTTTACTATTCATAAAGCTAACAACATGCTTTTAATGAATATAGTATCATTATCCATACCTGGATATGATCACCTTCATATCAGAACCTGCATGGTTAATTCAACTAATAAAGGTATTTCAAAACAATGAACATTACAACACCACATTCCTTTTACAACTAAATGGGTAGCACGACATTCAAATGTCACACCTTGGTATAGAAAAACTAAATTCCCAAAGATTGACAACATAAAATCATCAATGCCCTCACTTTTAATCAATTATATTTGGTTGTACCAATCTCAATCATTCTAAAGTTTTAAACATAGATTCATGTTATCCTAAGTTAGTTTCTGTTTAAGTTTGAGACTTGAAATCCATTATTTGGGCATGCAAATTAATTATCCAAACGTCCATATAAATGATTGTATAAACCTTGTATTCAAATCAGATAATCATGAAATCTTGAGCCTACAAGTCCATAAGCAGTAGTTATAATAGCAACATACCTCAGGTCCATCGATTAACCACTTAAGCTCAGTATGACTAATAAATAGACCACTTGGTTTCATAAGTACCCATGGCGATCAACAAAGTCTATTCATCTCACTTAAACTAAATTAGGTCTGATAATCAGAAACTTTTAAATCTGGTTACACTTTTTGAGTGATAGTAGTCCATAACTGAATAATCAATTCCTCAATTTGATGTTAATCATATGAATAACAATCATAGTCTTAATATACCTACGGGGTATGAAAATCCTAAAATTTAGGATCATCACAGCAACATGGTTCAAAAATAGAAGCCATCGTGCATCCTTTTGGTTCTCTAAGATCCACCATCTACACTTTGGTATCAAGTCACTTTGGTATCACCATGTGAAAATTTGTCAACTGGAGGCACAATGTTCTGGTAGACATGACTTACTTTATGATGGTTACAACAAATATATAAACAAATTAAAAGTAAAAAAACTTAATTTAAGCTAAGTGAAACAATCTAATACACTATTATAGTCAAGCCGTATATTAGAAGTGCATTCTACTTTTCTTATTTGCTCAATCCCACTTACTAATATACATGTCTCAATTTTACCCTGTCACATGGTTATGCATAATCATACATATGCCAAATGTCTCAAGGGAGCTCTGCTCACAACTAGAATGGGATTTTCTAAACATGAATCTCTTTGTTAGGAAAATAGATAATGGGTTGTTATAAAAGCTACTTAATTCACTAAAAATGGTGACTTTAAGAAACTATATTGATGACTCTGTATGAGAACAAAGAAATCATTGCAATCTTAAGAATATATGTGACGTAAATAGTTTTCTAAAAACTAGGATAAGAAAAGGGAAAGCAAAAGAAATAAGAAATTCTTTTAGAATAGTATATGATGATAATGGAAGAAAATTAGGTCAAAATAGAGAGAAATATGGGTTAACAATGGGTTGAAGTTTGTCTTGTCCTGTCCGTGTGGCTCTTAAGCCATGTAATGATACAATATAAGCTTATAATCGAAGCTAGTACCTAGTCTTCATATTTCATGACCAAAGTAAAATGTCGGTGTTATCTTGATAAGTAATGAAACATGTCTAATACACATTAAGAAAAAGTTCAAATGTTAGAAGATAATGGAAATGGTAATTATCCATATCTACTCAAAATATCATGAAGACACATAATCCTAGGCCAATGGAAGTAGGCAAGGAACATGAACTATTCATGTCCATGACTACCACCTCATCCACATTATCAAAAATCAATCAATGTGTAATATTTGTTTTGTTTGTAGTGTAACTATGTATTTTTGTTATCAAAAGTAAATGTGAATAACTAATTTGGGGTCATTTGGATGTTGCAGTTGAAAATGGTGTCCTAAGTACTATACATGCAAAGATGTTGTTTGGGCTTTTTGTCGTAGTAATTGGAGATTACATGTCTTTTAATGTCGATATATTTCCCATTTCAACTGTGACATGGACAATCACATTGATAAAGTTGTACTTTCAATATCCACACAAAAGTTATTTGCTAAGACCCAGAAGATCCTTCATGTGTCATGCACCGATATGTCCTCCCCCTGTCATTGGTTCCTCTCGTTCACCATTTCCTCCGCTTTTGCCCCTCTGCCCCCACCTCTGGCTTCATATCCTTCACATTTTCCTCTGTTGCTTCCACCCCCACCCCACTACCACCTTCCTCTCTACATTTATCTTCATCACATTCAACCTCTACCCCCACAGTCATCTTCCTCTCCTTTAAATTTTCCTCTATAGCTTGTCAGTATTTCCTCTCCGTCACCTTCTTCTCTGCTTCCTGCCAACTCCACCCTTGCCATTGCATTTATCTCCTTCACCTTTCCTTTGTTGCCTATCATGTTTTATATCTACTTTGCTTCTTCACAAATTTATCGTGGGCATCTTTAAAATAGTTTGTGAGCTGAAGACACCCAACCACTCACTCACATTTCCCTGATTATCATTCTTACCTAGATACAAAATGAAGCAACATCCAACTTATTGTGGAGCTTCACTTCATTATACATAGATTTTGATCCCCACTGTTGTATGGAATAATCAAAATGATATATCAATTATTTGTATCCATCCTATAAATCGACTATTGAGAGGAAAAAGCCTCACAAATGCTTGGTGAGCCCAAACAACATCATGTAGAAAGATACTACTTCTAACTTAATGGATTTCAAGTACAAGTCATCTAAACTCCATTTGCAATGAGAGAGGATGTATCTAAATGGATCCTTGCTATTTTTTGTGAGTATTATTATGTTATATATGTATATCCATATTGGCGAGTGGTAGATCAACTGGTCGTAGCATGGGGCCCATCACAAAGGGTCCCGGGTTTGAATCCCACTAGGTGCGCTGCTTGGAAATGATTTAGCTCGTCATGTCATTCGGCCAATGATGCAACTTACTGAGCCACTTTCCTTGTAGGCGAGGTAGTGTCTCCTGGGTTTTAGCTTTCCAGGACTTGACACAAATGTGGCGTTCCCTGAGGAGGTGTTCCCTAGTCACAAAAAAAATATGTATATCCATGATATTTTTTACCAAATCCCCATTTTTTTTCCATAAATTCCATATTTCCCCCATGTTATGCCAAAACCTAAAAGAATCATACTGATGGAGTCCTATTTTAGGGCTCCATCTTGGGCCATTTTGTACTTTATTCACATCTAAACATTGTAGAATGCAAGTTAAATTCCCCATTGTGAGTATTATTATCAAATGCACTTGTAGCATTCCCACATGTTTGCATTATTTTCCCCATGTTTGCATTATTCACATCTAAACATAGCAGAATGCAAGTTAAACTCCCCCATGTTTGCATTATTTTTAGGTGCTTGGACCATGCTTTGGATGGACGAGAGAGAACAAAGGAGTTCTAGGATTCCTACACTCATGGAGGTGTCCAAAGAAAGCCTCAAAGCTCCCTCAAGCTACACTTAATGGCCAAGATTTGACATCAAGCAAAGAAGTCCATTGATGATGAAGATTCAAGTTAATTTTTCCACTAAAGACCCCCAACACAGTCATGGTGCCAAGGAACGAACATGCTGGCTAATGCACAAGTTACAAGGTAATTCCCAAGATTTGCAAGCTACAAGAACTTAGCCACCATAGTTGTGCTACCTAGCACGGCCGTGCCATGAAGACCCCAAAACAGCTATGCTACTCAGCACGCCGTTCTAGCTGAAGATAGAACAGGCATGCTAGAGGGAATGGCCTCCTCTCCAACTCTGCCACCACGATCGTGCTACCCAGCATGACTATTCTACTAAGCTTCCACCACGGTCGTGCTACCAGTCTCCAATTCACCACTTCAACATGTGATTTTTCCACTTTCATGAAACGACCGTTCCCCATCACCATGTCCATTCCCACCTCTACCCACCATGTTCGTGCATCCCACCACGGCCATGCTACCACCTAAACCCTACCATTTTCTGCACTATTTTTCCAACAATGCCCCTACTTACCCTAGTGCTTCCACCACCATCTATATATACATGGGTGGCAACCACAACACTAGGTTAGATGCAATTACTCCTCTCCACCCACTCTTGAGCATTCATTACACTTCCCTTGCATTTAAGCCCTCCACCCACCATTTCCACCTCATTTCCACCATAAATACCTAGATTTCTAGGTTTTCTACCATAACCCCCTCCATTTTCATGCCCATCATCCACCATGGAGGAAGGAGGTCACCCTAAAGTAGCTAGGAGGTGAAGAAGAAAGATCTACTTCGACCTCCATGGAGTCATATCCTCTTCTTCTCATTTCTTTTGCCTTTTCTTTGATTATGTCTGGCTAAGCCCCTAGTGGTGGGCTATTTGGGGTAAAAATGTGACTTTGATACCATGTTGGGGGAGAATAATTTTTTATAAACATAATTTTTTTATATGATGATTGCCTTTGCTTCTATCTCATTTTCCATTATCTTGCATGTGGTTTCTTCTTTTAAACATAAATTGCTTACTTTGTGATGTTTGATGACACTTAGCTTCTAAGAGGAATTGGAGTGTATGTAGAAATATTAGGAATGGCATGTGATGTTTGATGACACTTAGATTCTAAGAGGAATTAGAGTGTATTTAAAAATCTTAGGAATGGCTCCTAGGTCCAATTAGTGGATCCCTAGCTAGCCCCCTTTGTTCCTACATGCACATCCCTCCTTCTACAAGTGAATGTGAGATCTAAGTAGCTAGTGTAAGTGTGATTAGTGCAATTGCCTAGGACTTTATAAAGGCTAGATGGCTAGTAGCATGAGGTCTAAACCCTCATCTCTACTCCCATTCCTACCCTTGGTTGTCAATTTCCCTAATACCTTTTACCCTAGAAATCTAGACTTGACAAGTCTTACTATTACACCTAACCCTAGTTCTCCAACTAGTAGTATAGGGTACATTCTAATAGCACTTGCCTTGTTGTTTGGTTTGGTGATCTAGATTGAATTGTGATGATTGCATTCCGTGTTGACACCCCCAAATAATATCAAATCACATTCCCAAACGGCCCACCTACCTAATCCATTCCTTGAAACCCACCTTAGTCTTGTTCCTTGTTAATGCTAGCTTAGCTTTAGTTATCTTTGTTTCTTCTAGTCAATTGCTTAGTCTTACTAGCTAGGGTTAACTTAGTTTCTTTCTTGCTTTAGTTTTTTGTTTAGTTCTTAGTTTCTCATTTCCTTGTTAGAATAGAGTAGATCATCTTGCTTTTGTTTAGTTACTTGCTTTCTCTAGTTTCTTAGACTTAACTTGCTTAGGATAATATAGTCTTTGGTAATTTAGTTTTCATATTGCCTTTACTTGCTTTCTCACGTAGTGTAATCAAACTGAAACCCCTTTTAAACCTTTCAACCCTAGTCTCTACTCTAGGAACATAGCCAATGCCAACAAAGCTCTAGTTCCCCCTCTGTCACTGTGGTTCGACCCCCTTTACTTGCCTTTGACCTATACTATAATATGACCCTGTGTGCTTGCGAGAGCATATTTTAATGTTGTGAGTGAACCTAGTTTGGGGAAATCATATAAATATTGAACGACCACACATGCATGCAAAACCCACTACTACAGAACCGACCTTTGGTGTCGGTTATTTAAGGCCTTTGGCGACGGTTAAAAATCGACACCTATGTGAGTGACACTAAAAGGTGAACACTTAGGCGTTAGTTTTAAAACCGATGCCAAAACCCTTCACGCCACCCAAAACATGCCAGCAGGGGCACTATAGGCATCGGTTATTAGTGGGAAAACTGATGCCAGAACCCTTCATGCCACAAAAAGGGCGCCAGCAGGGGCACTATATGCGTCGATTATTAGTAGGACAACCGACGCCCAAACGCTTCGTGCCACAAAAGGGTGCCATCTAGGACACCATCGGCGTCGGTTTCTTACTAATAACCAACACCAGATCACATGCCACCACAACCGTGATGGCTAGCATGGCCGTGTTGTCTGGCCACATTAGACATCGGTTTTTGGCTATTAACCGACGTTGTAAGCCTGTTTTGTCGGTTTTTGACTAATAACTGACACCTATGTTTTGATTTTTTTCCTAATCAGTTTGCAGGCCTGCTATGGCTGGTCACAAGATAAAGAAACCTACAGTTAAGTGGAACTAAACTGCATGTTTACAACATCCATTGACATCAACCAACAATAGGCCACTAACCTGCAAATTTAACAAGATTCATTTTCACACATTTATCAACCTGCAGTTCCATTCAATTTTCACACATGTAGAAACATTCATACACATGTAGAAACATTCATGTAGCAACCTACAGTTCCTTTCATTTTCACATTCACAAATGTAGAAACATTCATGTAGCAACCTGTAGTTCCATTCATTTTCACATTCACACATGCACATGTAGAAACATTCATGTAGCAACCTATAGTTCCATTCATTTTCACATTCACACATGTATAAACATTCAGACACATGTAGAAACATTGAAACATATGACAATTCAGAAAAATTCATTTACAAAATATTATTCTTTAGTCATTATCTCTATCAACATCCCAATCATATTTTAAAACCCTCACTACTTGTATGGCTTTTGCCCATTCTTCTCTTACATCATTTAATTCTTCCGTCGTATAGGAAGCATGCACATCTGAGAAGGCCTTACCTATAGTGGGGTCAATTTTAAACACCTACAAAGAGAATGATGTATATATATAATTAATAATATATAAATAAGATTTATATATTTCATATTATCTAATGAGACTATATATAATACCTCATGTATCGTATCGATGTCCACTATGACATATTTGATAATCATGTGCATAAATCACATCACATAGTATGCACATGCCCAACCGTTGTCTTGTGTAGCACACTATAAATTTAAACATACAAAATATTAAAAAAATACAACTAAGCACAGTTCACATAAATAATATATACATTGGAGTCGGGAACTTACTTCCTCGTTCTCCCAAATTATTTTCTAGTTCTTTTTCCTGGGGACCTTTCCTCCAACCTTTTTGAAATCATGTAAACCCCTACATGTCAATGTAACATAGTAAATTGTATAATTAAATAGTAATATAATAACATATGTTAACGAATATAAAAATGAAATATTTCTCACCAGAATAATACCATTTTCATTGCATGTCCATATTTTGGATTCAATTTAGTCCCCTTAGGATCTAGATAATAGACAACGAATGTCCCGGGGACAATAACTAGTAACACCCAATGCGTACCCCTAGAGGTAAAAAAGTTAAAAATTAATAACTTGAAATCCACAATAAAAATGTAATTTTCTTAAGTCCAAATTATAAGAAAAGTAAACTTACTCCACATTGAATGGAGCTATTATCACCGTCTTCTTATTTTGACCAAAATTTGTAAAAGCATCTCAACAGTATTGTTGAACTGACGAAGGGTCTTTAGCTACTAGACTAATCAAAGATGGAATAAAAAATCCTACATGTTCAAATGAAAAATCTGCACATATCTTGTCTAAGTAGCTGCAAAACATGTATTACGTATGCATTAATATATAAGAAACCAGATCATCGGGTCCTACACAAGGTATATGGATGTATAAACAATATCTCACCTTATCCATAGCTCTATCACAGATGTATTCATCCAATCATAGCAAAACAACTCCAAAATATCTTGTATAAATAGTTTGTTTTCGTTTGATTGACCTTCATCATCTGCATCTATAGAAACATTTATAGGGCAATTTATATCATGTTTGCCTAACCATACTTCCATACCCCTACAATTAGGACCTAACGGGGTAGGTAGGACCTATGGAACCCAACTTGGTAATGTAGGAGGTGGAGGTGGAGGCCGAGATGCTCTGGGTCTCTTTGTTTTAACCTGTATATATAATTTCAGATCAATTGACCTCATATATACACACTAACAATTTAACATAATGTAAATTTACCATACAATTTCAGTATAGACGACATCCTCTTTGGGCCATAATATCACTCCGCCTTCTTCCTCACCAAGCATTTCACAATCTGGGTGGGCATATGGAAACTGAAGATCTATCCAATTAGGGAATATACGTAGCAGGCTCACACAAACCCAACCATTTGGTAATGGAGACCCATGAAACATTTCCACTGCAAGGGATGGGTAAACCGATGCCTCTATAACGACATATTCATCACTTTTTAGATGACATGGCTTAAACCCCTACAAATTTACGTAAAGAATGTTATATACATATATACATATCATCTTGAAAAGACTAACTACTATGTCATAAAAATACTTACAGTGAATGTGCTAGGTGGTGGGTCTACATGATTACTGCCAACCTCTGCAGTAGGAGTAGAGCGGGACGCCATAGGTACTGTCTGAGTGGTAGTCAGAGATGCCTACCACGTGCTCATTGCTTCATGGAGTGTCTTATCAACACATTCCTTGACTCTCATTTCAACTATCTTATCTACCTATACATGGATAAAAGAAACGTTAGTTTCTGATTATTGAATTCCCTTTTATAGTAGTATTCTAAAAAAAGAATAGGTTACCTCCTCTTGTGAAATTCCCACTTTTGGGACATGTTTACGCTGGGATGGCCCAAAGAACGCTTTGATGCCCACACCAACGCTTGCACCCCTAACACGTCCAGGATGCTCTGGGTTACCCAAAGCAACTGTCAATTCATCCCTTGTGCCCTTAGGGATGAACTTGCCTTGTTTCCTCAGCTCGTGTAGCTCCTACTAATCACCATCAACAGAAATTGGTAAGTAAGTAAACACCACAAATAATCAATATTCAAACGATTGCTCTAAGAGTTGTATTTTACCATTCTTACAGCTGCCTCAAAAGTTACGGGCTTCTTTATTTCTCCCTTCTTATTTTTCCTCCCAGCTATCTAGACATCATGGCGAGACAGAGGTGTGGTACCTATAGTAGAGGACTCCTAAGTAGCAGTAGACTGGGTAATACACTCAGCTTGTAGTCTTTGGCGAACGCCTACATATCCCTTTGGACCCATCGTGTGGTCATGCACATTCAGTGCACGTCTTGCTCTTTGCACCTCACTGATAGCCTAGTTAGTATGCACATTGATTTGGTTAGTAACACTAAAGGTTAATCTTAAATAGGTGAATACAGCAAATATTAATTAAATAGGGAGTAACACCTAATACCTTGAATTCATCAATGTTTCTTGAAGCAACAAACACGTCCCATTCTTCTTGGTCCAAGAAGTTCCACTGTTCAGTGGCTGACTTCTTCCTCTTCTCACCATCTTTTATGTATTCTCAGGTGAAATTTGTCCTATAGTTCCTTAGGACCCTCCCACAGCATTGCGTCACGCATTTACGATGCAACTTTTCATCCAACACAAATATACTCTGCAAAATAGAATTGCTATTAACTAGTATCCAAAAAATTAGTAATCTACAAAATAGAATTGCAAATAATAATAACTCACACATGAATCCTTCCATATAAAGTCTTTCTTTCCCTTAGGAACTTTATGCCAAGAATGTATCTTACAACCATAATGTCTACGAGCAACATACCCAAGATATGAAACAAACGAATTGCGGTTCACTCCAATTGCATTTCCTACATTATCAAAATCCAAAACTAGTTTGGGTCCATTGCCCCTTAGCATTGTTAAGTTCTTCATCATAATGATGCCCCTTCTCTTGTCAACTTTTTGGTACTACTCATCAAGTGCCTCAAGTGCTTCAGAGGGTACATGTGCATCATCAACCTAAAATTTGACAAAATAAACACACTTACATGATATAACTATAAATGGACATATAGATAGAAATATATGATATATTTTTAAAACTTACATTGTGAGGCGGCACATTGGTATCCTCACCATGCTCATCATGGACATCATGGTCATCATGCCCATGCTCAACCATCTAAAAATTTCATTAAAAAATCAAACATTTAGCATTTGATATAACTAGAAGATAATGAAACATTGAAAAATGAAACATTGTATAGTTCACATATACAAATGAAACATTGAAGAATGAAACATATAAAAAAATATAAACATGCATGCCTCAAATATTGTGAGTGTTTATCAATTAAAAATCCTTCATTGTGATCTCCGTGCACATACAAGTCATCATTAGCTTCAATATTTTATGGTGTTGGCAACCCAACTGAGAATGGACTGGAGTCATCATACTTATCATAGTACTCTACTTCATCTATATGATCTTCAATGAACTTTCTTTTACCATGAAGAACAACTAACCATTTATCATTTGCATGGTCATCAATATAAAATACTTGTTTCGCCTATGATGCCAATATGAATGGTTCACCCTTCTCGCCAATCTTTTTAAAGTTCACTAAAGTGAAACCTAATTCATCCATTATAACTCCTTTGGTGTTATCAACCAAATTACATTTGAAGAGCGGAATTCTGAAATCTATGTAGTCCAACTCCCATATGTCTTCAAAGACACCGTAATATGACATTTTAGCTTCATGTGGACTCTTATCCTTTGCACTTGCAAAAAACGTAGTCGACGTTTGAAGGGTGACCCCACTGTTTTGGATGACACTCTTATCATCTTGGCGCTTTGTGTAATATGTGAATCCATTAATGTCATACCCTTCGTAAGACATAACATTCAATTTTGGTTTAAAGGCGAGGCATTTCATAGTTTCAGTAATATCATCTGGTGTTTGAGATAGTTGATGTAAAACTTTATCTTCAAACCACTTAATAAATGTCTTGTTATGCAATCTAGCAAGCCACATTGAATTGGCTCAAGGATATTGTCTCTTGATGAAATTGGTATGTTCCTCGATATAAACACTCACTGTGTCCATGTTATGTAAAATATACAAGTGACCTTGTTCCAACTGCTCACGGCTGATTACTTTCACCCGTGATCCTAAAATTCCTTTGCCAAATTTCTCCTCAATATTCTTATCATTACCATGAGTGTCATTACCACTCAAAAAGTCATTGCAAAAATCCATATCCTCTCTCACCACATAACCCTCAATAATACTCCTTTCAGGACGATAATGGTTTCGAACATCACTTTTAAAAACGTTCATGTATCGTTCAAAGGGATACATCCAATGCAAGAAAACTGGTCCCAACATTTTCACTTCCCTAGTCAAGTGGACAACAAGATGTACTATGATATCAAAGAACGAAGGAGGGAAATACATCTCAAGCTGACATAGGGTAACAACCACTTCTCTTTGAAAAGTATCAAGAGTATCAGGGTCAATAACTTTGCTGCACAGACTGTTGAAAAAGAAACAAAGTCTGGTGATTACAAACCTTACATGCTTCGGCAATATAGATCGAATTGCCACGGGCAATATTTGTTGCATTAGAGTGTGACAATCATGAGATTTAAGACCTATCAACTTCATATCTTTCATTGATACCAATCTACGGATGTTGGATGAGTAACCCTATGGCACCTTAACATTTACCAAGCATTCACAAAAAGCTTTCTTCTCCTTTCTAGACAACGTGTAACAAGCGGGAGGTAAGTATGTTCTCTGATTTCCCATTTCACGTAATTCTTTTAATTCAGACCTTATTCCCATTTCATGTAGGTCCGGTCTGGATTTTATCCCGTCTTTAGTCTTACCTGGTGTATTCAACATAGTACCAATGATGCTATCACAGACATTTTTCTCAACGTGCATGACCACGATACAATGCCTGACTATCAAAGAACTCCAATAAGGAAGATCCCAAAATATTGACTTCTTCTTGAATAAAGATTTGTTACTCTATGTGGCCATAGTACATTGTGATCTCTTACCAAATTCATTGACAAAGTCTTTTACTCTTTCATAAACAACCTCCCTCAGTATACGTTTAGATGCAATTCGTTCCTCATTCCATCCATTGAATGCTTTGTGCTTCCTACGATACAGATGGAATTTTAGAAGAAACCTTCGATGACCAAGATATACAATCTTACCACCATGTTTTAGTCTTATTGAATCAGTGTTCTCTTCACATATAGGACACACTTTATCTCCTTTAACACTATATCCAGACAAATTCCCATATGCTGGAAAGTAATTAATAGTGCAAAACAACATAGCATGCAAACAAAATGTCTCTCTTCATGAAGCATCATAGGTCATCACACATTCACCCCAGAGTTTCTTTAAGTCATCAATCAGAGGTTCAAGATAAACATCGATATCATTTCCAATTTGTTTAGGGCCCGATATCAACAACGACAAGATAACGTATTTATTTTTCATACACAACCAGGGAGGAAGATTGTATATAACAAGCATGACTGGCGAAGTGCTATGTTGGCTTCTCAATGTCATGTACAGATTCATCCCATATGTACAAAGCCCAAGTCTTATATTCCTAACTTCTTCACCAAATTTAGGGTACAATAGATCAATCTTCTTCCACTGTGGGGAATTAGATGCATGTCGTAGGATCCCATAATTATTTTTCTTAGCATCTGCATGCCACCTCAAATTCTTCACATCTATCGGATTGGAAAACAAGCGTTGAAACCGTGATATTATAGGTAGATACCACATCACCTTAGTAGGAGAACTAGTTTTGGACTCCCCTGAAGTCGTCAATTTATACCGTGACACACCACATTTTGGACAATCTTTCAAATCCACACAGTCCTTTTGAAATAATACACAATCATTCGGGCATGCGTGTATCTTCTTAGCCTCCATTCACATTGGGCACAACAATTTCTTTACCTGGTATGTTGAGATTGGCAACTCTTTTCCTTTAGGAAGCATTTCTTTCAACAAAGCCAACAATGATGTGAAGCTTTTGTTGCTCCATCTATTGTTAGCTTTCAGCTTATACAATCTCAAGACGGCGCTATGATTCATAAACTTAGTACAACCTGTGTATAATGGTATCTCAACATCATGCACAATGTTTCTAAACATGGGAGGTGGATCGGTTTTAGTGTTCTCTACCCCACAACTATCCAACATCGCATCAACGATGTCTACTGGAACTGGTTCATTCACATCTACGTTATCGGAGGCAATTTCTTCTTCCACACAAGCACTGCTATCGACATCTACTAGTTTTGGGTTTGAAATCTCTCCATGTCAGTCCCATTCTATATAGCCTTGTACAATCCCATTGCACATGACATGACTTTTGATTTTGTCACCAGTCTGACTTTCATGTTGTTACTACAATGCCTACATGGATAGTAGAACCTATCTCTAGGTATTTTCCTATGTTCCTCGGCAAATCTAATAAATTGATCAAGACCAGAAATAAACTCTGGGGTGTAGCGATTGCAAATGGACATCCATGATCTATCCATTCTATGATCAAAGAGAAAACAAGTATATATTACAACAAGATTAGGGTCTAGGGTTAACAGATTAGAGTTTAAGCATGGTTAAAACTTTAGGGTTTAAGGTCTTATATATAATTAAGATTTACAACGATTGAGTAAATCTTCGACGGGTTTCTAGGCCAACAAATACATGTGTTGTCATTCTTATATATAATAAATGTGTACCACCTATCCCATTCTTGAACACCTAATCTCACTAGTAAGTGTATAATGTGTATTGGGTTTTCAAGAAAATTTCGACAGCATTTCCCCGTTGTTCTCCAAGTACAATGTACTTAGAGAACAAATGGGGAAATGATGTTGAAATTTTCTTGAAAACCCAATACACATTATACACTTACATCCTTAGTGAGATTAGGTGTTCAAGAATAGTCCCAAACCGGGGACTATCCAAGATTTACTCCTATTGAGTAAATCTTGGACGGGTTTCTAGGACAACAAATACATATGTTGTCATTCTTATATATAATAAATGTGTACCACCTATCCCATTCTTGAACACCTAATCTCATTAGTAAATGTATAATGTGTACTGGGTTTTCAAGAAAATTTTGGAAGCATTTCCCCATTGTTCTCCAAGTACATATGTACTTAGATAAAAAATAGGGAAATGCTACTGAAATTTTCTTGGAAACCCAATACACATTATACATTTACATCCTAAGTGAGATTAGGTGTTCAAGAACAGTCCCAAACCGGGGACTATCCAAGATTTACTCATAATGAGTAAATCTTAGACGGGTTTCTAGGCCAAGAAATACATGTATGTTGTCATTCTTATACCTACAATCCTAGTTTCGTCATTCATATCCTAAGTTTTGTGTAACATCATTTAATCATGATTGTCAGTAAATACTAAATAGTAAATAAACCATGATTCGATATCTCAAATATTTGAATCAGGGGGTGATGTAGCCCTATTTTAGGGCTCCATCCTGTGCCATTTTGTACTTAAATCACATCTAAACATGTTAGATTACTAGCTTTTGCCCCTAATGTGTTTATCATTTCCAAATGCACTTATGGTGTTCTTTGCACTATTTCCAGGTACTTTGACCATGCCTTAGATGGAAGAGAGAGAAAGGAGTTCTAGGGCTCCTCCACTCATGGGGAGGTCCAAAGGAGGCCCCAAAATCTCCCTCAACCTACCTCCAATGGCCAAGAGTCCTCACCAAGCAAAGACATCCAAGAATGATGAAGTTTAAAGGATAATCAAGTGGTGCAAGCCTCACCACGACCATGGGCACTTCCCACGGTCCTGCGAATTTATGATCAAGAACCAGCATTTCAACAGGGTTTTTCCCCAAGTCGCCATGACTGTGGCCAATGAAGAACAAAACAACCGTGATGCTGCTCCATGGCCACATCCCCCTCCTCCAAAATGGTCGTGTGACCCAACACGGCCGTGGTTCCACTCACCCACCATGATCGTGGCACTCTACCATGGCCATGGCCACCAACATAGCATATAACTACCAGCCCCATACCACAATCGTATTCTTACCCCACGACCATCCTTAACTACCCTCACCATGGCATTGGCATCCCAACACGACCGTGGTGACCAACCTACCCTACCATTTCCACCACATATCCACCACAAATCCCCTCCATTTCACCATTATCATTAGAGCTTCATATATCAACATACATACTAGGTCATATTTCAAGTCAAGATTTAGGCATTTAATCACCATAGGGTGCATACATGATTCACAAGGTATTTGGGTGCACAAAAATAATATATGTTACTAATTTAGGAGTTCACATTATCATTTTAGAAATAGAAGACCCACATGCGAGTTAATTTTGAGATTTAACATCAATGTATCTTTAACTCACATGTTTTAAGGTTCAAAGCACATAATCAAATCAATTTTGGATGCTAGAATTGACAAGTTGAATCTTATTTCAACATGCATCAAAATTTACTGAATTAGGTCAAGCATGAGGATTAGAAGCACAAATATATGCAAGTACAAGATTTGAATCAAAATGAAGCCTAATGGCACATTGGGAGAGTGAGATTATACCTCACTTGAAGGTTCAAGAACAAATATATGCAAGGCAACAACACAAATGGATGACATAGAAACTCAATTTAGCCCAAGAGCACAAGTGCAATCGATGCAATTTTGTTATAATGAATTAATTAGGTGTCAATAAGCATCAATTTTAGTGAGACTCTCTTAGTCCATGCTACTACAAATGGGAAATTAGAAAATATGTTGCATGTGTAACCTTAATTGAAAAAATAAAACCTAAGTCCACTCATGGCAAAAATTACCCTAATGAAAAAAGCGCCAGCCAATGGTGGTCGAGTAGGAGAAGGGTACCTAGAGGGCAAAGGAAGAAGACGAGGAAGAAGGTCTTCGTGGCAGCACCGATGACAAATAGGCACATAGGAGCTGTGGTCGTAGCAGCGGCCTGGAGAGCAGGGAGTAGAGTAGGGAGCAGGAGAGCCGCAGCCTGGAGAGCAGCAGACGAAGCACCAGCAAGTGGCGGCGGCAGAGGTAAGTGGCGAGCGACGGCAGTGACACCGACCAGAGCACCAGCAAATGGTAGCGGAGGTGGAGGCGGTGAGCATAGGAGCAGTGGGCGGTGGTGAGTAAAGGAATCACCAGACCTAACCCTCAATCGAGAATGAATGAAATAGAGAAAGGGGAAGAGTCTGGCTCGCGTGGGTGATGTTAAGTTAACAATAGGCGTCGGTTATTAGAACTAACCGACGCTTAAGATGCTTAAAACTATAGGGCGTCAGTTACCAAAAAGAAACTGACACTTATGTTAGTCGATACTCATCGGTTCCAACTAGAAAAACTGACGTCTATCTATATATGCTGACAAAAATAAATGTTCTCAAATTAAGACTATAGTCGTCGATTTCCGTATAAAACCCGACGCTAAAGGGAGGTGAAAATTTTCATGGTTAAGCGTAAGAAAACACATCGGTGTCGGTAATTATAAGACAACCAACGATAAAAATTGGTCAAATTTCTATCTCGCGGAAAACCTTTAGTCGTCGGTTTCTTTGTTAAAAACTGACGTTGTATGTAAAATTTTGGAGGTAATTTTTTTCACTGGAAAATTTGGATTTTGTGGTCAGTTTTAGGAGTCGGTTTCTTATTAATAAATTGACACTAAATAAAAAGTGATACCCATGTCTGGTCGCCCTTCATAGATAGATGTCAGTTATTTTATTTAACCGATGTTGTATGGATTAGGCATCAGTTTTTGTACAACAACCGATGCCTGTAAATGTGACGTTATAAGTCATTTATGTAGTAGTGACCACACCAAGCATTCTAGCATCGTTGTCGAGGATGGTGGTGCTCAGCCTAGATAGTTAGTGTCACTTAGTCTTTCCTGCTTCCCTCATCATTGCTATTCTTTATTCTTTGTTCACTTTTGCATACTGCCATTCTAACTTGGTTTCTTGTTGTTTGTTTATGTATTGTACAGGTGACAGCTATGCATGTGCCATACATGTTCTACTTGTATTGACTTGGTGTTGTACGACTCCGAGATTGGTAGGAGGAGACACCAAAGCCAACATAAGAAACACCAAGCTACTGACATGGCAAAAAACAACCCTCATGGAAATGCTTAATAGCCGCCTCAACCCAACAACCCCCTCCATGAGTATTTCACCCCGAGGAACTACAATTCCCCAATTGCCACCCTTGTTGACCAAATGTTAGGTCAACAGTTCTCCATTCCAACCACACTCCTTGGACTCCTCCCTATGTACTATGGGATGGAGAATGAAAATTCCTACCATCACATCGACGCCTTCCTTGAGACTTGTTCCACCTTCTGCACCCCCGCTGCCACTGATGACTCCATTGAGAGGAATCTCTTCCCTTTCTTGCTAAAGAAAAAGGCCAAAGAATGGTACATTTCAAATCCGGAGCTGGTGACTTGGATGCGGTCATAATTTGAGTTTCTCAAGAAGTTCTTTCCAATTGCCAAGCTGACTCACATGAGAAGATGTATCACCACCTTCGCCCAAAAGGAAAATGAACCTTTCCATGAGGCTTGGGAAATATTTCAGAAGCTCCTACATGACTTCCCACATCATGAAGTACCTCTATGGGGGATGATTCAAGTTTTCTATACTAGGCTTGAAGAATTAAGCCAGAACAATTTTGACTCGTCATGTGGAGGCACATACATGGCGAAACCACCTGAGGAGTCGTGGCCATTGTTTGAGAATCTTGTAGAGAATTCTCACCACCAAGACTCAAGTAAAGGGGAATATAGTGAATGGAACTACACTCCTCCACCTCCTCCTGTGGTTCCATCCCGGACTAAAGCCAACCCAGACATGACGAAAATGATGGCTGATATGATGAAAATGATGAAGAGCCAAGCTGGAGGGTCTTCTAGTCAATCCACTTTGGCAATTGATTTTGTAGATGAAGAAGTTCACACTTTACACTCTTTTGGCAACCAAAACAACCAAGGTCCAATGTCCAACACTTACACTCCTGAGTGGAGAAACAATCCCAACTTTTCATGGAAACAACAAAGTGAGGATGGTCAAGGACATAGGCAGCCAAGGCCAAGGTATAACTCTGAATTTGAAGATGAAGTGCTTGGGAGATTGAGAAGTTTGGATGAGGTAAAGAAAGAGGTGTCCTCTCAAGGAAAAAATATTAGCCTCCTTGAGCAAAGGCTTGGTCAAAACTCAATCTTACTTGCTCACTGGGAAGAACGAAGGCTCCCATCTCAACCCAAGTCCTATCCAAACAATGATGATAGTTATGTGAGCACTACTCAAGGTGCATATGTCCCACTGCAAGGCCAAGTACCCCCACTTCACCAGTACCAAGGACCACCACATCCATATGCTCCGCCACCTCACCAACCCCTTTTCAATTATCAATATCCCCCACCACCTACACAACAACCAACTTGCATACTCTAAAATCCTAACACACCTCATCAAAGACCACCACCACCTTCATATTCACAAGCCCGTCCTTCCCATGAACAAGTGAATATGGTGTCTATCATATGGGGAAGAGAAGTTTCCCAAAAGCTTGAAAAGGGGTAGGATGAAATGATTAAGGTTGGTGATGAAGAATCGATACTAGAAGAGTCTAGTAGAGATCATAAAAGTGACAAAGAGTTTGCTATTCAGTTGTTTCTTGAGAATACCGAGTGCACCCAAGCTCCCGCTTCTCCCATTTTGTATGAAGAAGCATCCTCAACTATCCCACCCTTTCTTGGAAGTAATGAAAGTGCTAGAGATTTGGTTCTTCCATCCTTTTATAACAAGATCATGTTTGTTGCCCCCCATGCCATTAAAAGGATAACACTTGATGTAATGCCTTGTTGGGAACCAAAACCTCCCCATGAGACAAGAATCATCATCATACCTCATCAAGGCCCACAAATTGCTGCAAAAATGTTTGATGTAACTGGGGAGCAATTCCATGAAGCTCTAGAAGGCCTTGTTTTCCAAGAAAAGAATAGCAGTATCATGAATCTCTTATGGTCCTTGAAGCAAGGAACGACATGCATCAAAGCTTTCTTTTCATTGGTGAAGGATGTTTGCACGGGGAGGAGGAAACTAGTGTTATTGCCACCCAAGGAAATCGTTACAACAAGATTGGTGAATTTCATCTTGGACATTAGTTTTTTGGAAAAAGAAGAGGATATGATATCCTCTCTTATCACATGCTACATCGGTGCATGACCTATTGAAAACTCTCTTCTTGATCAAGGCATAGGGACAAACATTATGCCATTGTGCATGTACCTATGGCTCGGCCTCAAGAAAATGGAACTGGTGGATTGTGCCCTCGTCTTGGGTGACAGAACAAAGAGGAAGCCTCTGGGGATATTTCTAAATGCAATATTAGCAATGGATTAAAGGATAAACATTGCATACTTGAACAATTTCCTGATTATGGATTTTGGACCTATTGATGGAAAAGAATACCTCATATTGGGGAGGCCCTTCTTGTCCACCATGGGTGTCGAGATTAATGTGCCCACAGGCACTCTGACAGTCACTTATAAAAGGAGAAAGGTTGACTTCTTTATATTCATTGAGGAAGAAAGGTACCAGTTGGGTGAATAAGATTCCAGTGATAGTCTAGGCTACTATGATCCTCTAGAATAGTGGATATCAAGTCCTTACTTATGATCAATGTACACTCCTTGGGATGAAGCCCATGTTGTCAAAACTCTAGAAAGAATCACTATGGAAGAAAAGGGAGACACCATGGTTGTTAACACATAGTGAATAAAGCAACAAGCCCGACTGAAGGATAACAATTTAGCACTAGTGGGAGGCAACCCACATGGTTTGAGATTATCAAACCTTGTTGTTTTATCACACTTTTATTCTTTTCCAAGAAACACACACACAATATACTTGATAGTTCTACTTTTGAATCAAGTTAGTACAAGTACAAGTAAGAAAAAGTGATGCAGAAAGGGTCTAGTCAAGGAGAAGATCAAAGTTGGAGAAAACATTACAAAATAGTAGAAAAGCTACAAGAAGGAGTCTAGAACGGTCACGCCACACAACACGACCATGTGGATGGCAAGCTAGAATGACCATATTTCTCTACATGGTCATGGTGGTCTTTCCCTACTAACCTAGTGCTACATTGATCACTCCATCTCTTGATGGTTGTCTGCCATGACTCCATGCCATGTTCCCTACTATTCTAAACTTTGATTTCACACTGAGGACCACATGATTAAAAAGTTTGGGGTGGTAGGGTGGTAAGCCTTCTTTCACCGTATTCTAATCTATGTACCATGTGCTAAGTTTTTACAAGATGATCTAACAGTTTGACTGACTTTCTTACTTGTATATCCTGACCATGTGTGGCTGCCTACATCCATGCATACATGTAGTTCAATTTCATACATTTTGCATAATTTTTCAAAATTTTTTCTATTCATGGCATGCATTGCATTCTCATGTAGATTTTGATAATTTTTTGTGTGCTTTAACTAGGATTTGCTCCTTTATGTTTTAATTTCCCTAAAGTTAGGTTTAGATGTGATTGAATGCAAATTAGCACCATTTTGGACAATTTTGCCCAAACTTAAATGTTCTTGCCTAAAAGCTTGTTTTGACTTAATCTCCACTGTTTGAAATGAAAATTTTAGTCTTTTGACAAATGCATGTTGTTTTCTTAGATTTTATTGCTATATGGTCTTGATTGTTGACTTATACATGTGAACCACTTCTCTCTAGTTTGTGAATGTTTAGGTTAAATTGTGAATTGAGCAAGCTAAAAATGCTTAGAGCCTATGGAATCACTTGATATAAATGTGAATCTCATGTTGTTCAATCATATGGTGTGATCTCATTTGATGAAGTGTTAGATTAATTTTCATGTAGGAAATCTTATCTTGAGGACTACACTAATGACCCCCCTTTGACCGAACTCTTCTCTCACCATATTCATATCCCTCCGCCTCATGAAAGGATGCCTTAGACCACATATTTAGCCTTGGCCACCTCCAAACATTTGGGGTGGCCGTATCTACATCTCCCCACTTCACTCTACCCACAATTTTCCCTATCTATGCCAAGGGAAAAAGAAAATAAAAATAAAAAAGAAAATAAAAAGATGATCCTATTTAAGAGCATCTAAATAAAGAAAAGATGAGTGCTCTATGTAATAGAACTCCAAAAATATTTCTGCAACCCTTTCTTCCATTTTCATACCCATTGAGCTAGAAAACATAAAATCTAGCTCATTTTACCCTTTTCTACAACCATGTGGGTCATTTGGTGCAATTTAAGGCATAAGATTGAATGCATGAAAGTGAAACAACACTCCCAATCATCTTTGATTAATGCCGACCAGAAACAGTTTACCCAGAATGGTATGAAAGACAAATGGAAAGCTTATGTATTCTATGCTTTATATTTGAAGTGTGTATGCTCAGTGCTCATTTCATGATTGGTATGTGAAAGTGGAGAGGAGAGAGGTGGTACACATGCACTTAGTCACTTCCAAGACCACTTAGTCAATAATCATCTGTTGTTATGCATTTGTCATTCTTCTTTATTGAAAAAATAATGAAAAGAGAGATGAAGTTGGAGCATACTTGAGCACAAGTATGTTTTAAGTTTGGGGTGGTGATGCAACCCTATTTTAGGGCTCCATTTTGTGCCATTTTGTACTTCATTCACATCCAAACATAGTAGAATGCAAGTTCAATTCCCCAATGTGAGTATTATTATCAAATGCACTTATAGACATTTTTTGCATTATTTTTATCTGCTTGGACCATGCTTTTCATTGGTGAGAGAGAAGGAAGGAGTTTTAGGATTCCTCCACTCATGGTGGGGTCCAACGAAGGCCCCAAATCTCCCTCAACATACCCCTAATGGCCAAGATTTGACATCAAGCAAAGAAGTCCATTGATTATGAAGATTGAAGTTAATTTTGCCACTGAAGACCCCAACACTGCCATGGTGCCAAGGAAAAACCATGTTGGTTAATGCACACGTTACATGGAAATTCCTAAGATTTACAAGCTATAGAAACTTAGCCACCACGACCGTGCTACCCGGCATGATCACACCATGAAGACCCCAAAATGGATGTACTACCCAACACGACTGTGCTAGCTGAAGATAGAACGAGTGTGCTAGAGGGAACGACCTCCTCTCCAACTCCACTACCATAGTCGTGCTACCTAGCACAACTATTCTACCTAGCCTCCACCACAGTCGTGCTGCCCAGCATGGTCGTGATGCCCCGCACGGCCGTGCTACCAGCCTCCATTTCACCACATCAACATGTGATTTTTACACTTTCTTGGAATGACTGTTCCCCACCACCACAACCATTCCCACCTCTACCCACCATGGCAGTGCTACCCAGCACGGACCTGCTACAACCTAAACCCTACCATTTTCTGCACTGTTTTTCCAACAATGCCCCTACTTACCCTAGTGCTTCCACTACCACCTATATATACATGGGTAGAAGCCATAGCACTAGATTAGCTATCATTACTCCTCTCCACACACTCTTGAGCATTCATTCCACTTCCCTTCCATTTATGCCCTCCACCCACCATTTCCACCATAGAAACCTAGATTTCTTGGTTTTCTACCATAACCCCCTCCATTTTCATGCCCATCATCCACCTAGGAGGAAGGAGGTCACCCTAAAGTAGCTAGGAGGTGAAGAAGGAAGATCTACTTTGAGCTTCATGGAGTCTTATCCCCTTCTTCTCATTTCTTTTACATTTTCTTTGATTATGTCTAGATAAGCCCCTAGTGGTGGGCTGCTTGGGGTAAAAATGTGACTTTGATACCATGTTGGGAGAGAATAATTTGTAATGAACATAATTTTATTCTATGATGATTGCCTTTGCTTCTATCTCATTTCCCATTATCTTGCATGTGGTTTTTTGTTTTAAACATAAATTTCTTGCTTTGTGATGTTTGATGACACTTAGCTTCTAGGAGGAATTGGAGTGTATATAGAAATCTTAGGAATGGCCCATAGGTCCAATTAGTGGATTCCTAGCTAGCCCCATTTAATCCTACATACACATCCCTCCCTCTACAAGTGAGTATGAGATCTAAGTAGCTAGTGTCAGTGTGATTGGTGCAATTGCCTAGGTATTTCTAAAGGCTAGATGGCTAGTTGCATGAGGTGAAAAACCCTCATCTCTGCTCCCATTACTACCCTTGGTTCTCAATTTCCCTAATACCACTTACCCTAGAAACCTAGACTTGACAAGTCCTACTAGAATTACATCTAACCCTAGTTCTCCAACTAGCAGTATAGGGTACATTCTAATAGCATTTGCCTTGTTGTTTGGTTTTGTAATCTAGATTGAATTGTGATAATTGCATGTCATGTTGACACCCCCCAACTAATATCACATCACATTCCCAAACAACACACCTATCTAATACATTTCTCGAAACCCACATTAGCCTTCTTACTTGTTAATGCTAGCTTAGCTTAATTGTATTTGTTTCTTCTAGTCAATTGCTTAGTGTTGCGAGCTAGGGTTAATTTAGTTTCTTTCTTTCTTTAGTGTTTAGTTTAGTTCTTAGTTTCTTTCTTTCTTTAGTGTTTAGTTTAGTGTTTAGGGTTAACTTAGTTGCTTTAGTGTATAGTATAGTGTAGTTCATCTTGCTTTTGTTTAATTGCTTTCTTACTCTAGTTTCTTAGACTTAACTATCTTAGGATAATATAGTCTTTGGTAATTTGGTTTTTATATTGCATGTACTTGCTTTCTCACATAGTGTGATCAAACCAAAACCCCTTTTAAACCCTTCAACCCTAGTCTCCACTATAGGAATATAGCCAATGCCAAGTAAGCTCTAGTGTCCCCTCTATCCCTATGGTTTGACCCCCTTTACTTACCACTCACCTATACTATAACATGACCCCATGTGCTTGCAAGAGCATATTTTAGTGATGTGAGTGAACCTAGTTAGGGGAAATCTTATAAATATTGAAAGACCACATGTGCGTGCAAAACCGCACCACCTACTCTACTACCATTCATCAAATGTTATCGAGTTGACTATTCATTTTTTTATTTCTTCTATACCATGTCCCCTTTTAATCTCTCTATAAAATTGATTATGTTCTTTCTTTAATTTTTTCATTATGCTATTTTTTTTCCTCTGTTTTATTATTATTTTTGTTTAAACTAAACATGGTAGTCCATATGTTTGTGAACTAAACCATACTAGGGTGCTTGTGAACCTGTCCAACTCAAATAAGTTTACTCGACATAAGCAACATAAGATGTTTGACTATGGACCTTTATTGCCCAACCAAAACACAACAGATCTCAGTGCTAATGACCCAAACCAAAATCAACTGTTTCAAACATGCTTGAATTCATTTTGCAGAAATAGTACTCATAAATTATAATTGAAAATGTAGGTAGGCCCAAAACATGACTTTACCTATAACGGCCTCACTTTTTAGCATACCCCAACTAATAAAAGACCCAAAAAGTTGGTAGTGATTAGCTAAAGATCCCGAGGATCTAGAGTTAACCAAATAACAAATAGTAGAAAATATTTTCTATTAATTCAAATATTTTTACAAAATGCTCTTCTATGGATCTACATGAATTTCTATCATCAGAACTGGACATATGAGAAGAAGTAACTTTCTAGTCCTCATTACAAGTTAACTTTAATGTCTTCAAGTAATTTTATCTCTCCATCATATCCTGGTATCTTCATATTTAGCATGTGCCTAAACTAAGCATGAATCAATATATTGCTATATTGTGTACGTGGAGTGCATGTAAAAGTGTGAAACTACATAACAATATATATTCAATCAATTACCTGCAATAAGAACTGCCATTTTATTCACATAATCTTCCTTTATGTGATACTCATAGTGACATTATAGTTGAATAGATTGCACATAAACATCCAACATTTTAATTGTTCAATCTTCAATAAATACTCCATAAACACAACAAACTGATGCGAGCAGACATAAGCATAACCAGGTACCTTTTGTAGAACCATAGAGATCTTGCAATCATTAAGCATATTATACAATCAAGCAATCAACTTTAATATGCATGCATGTATATCCTTAAGTGTCACCATGCATGGAATAAATTAAACCCTACTCAGTCCTATATATTCTAGGGATTATGGTTTAGACAAGAAATAAGGGTTTTAACCCTATCTCCATCGTGTAATTAACATTAGGTGAGAGCCTTAATTACTATATCAACATTTCCTTTCATTAGGATCACTTATTATTTTGAGTTTCATAAAATTATCATCTTTAGATTCAAAAACCACATTCTTCATATGCATGGTTATTTACCTTAGAAACCCTAGCTTAACATTATTATGATCATGAACATGTTCAATCATCATTATGTTCCACAACATCAGATAATAACAGCAACAAATAGTTTTTTAATGTTTCCTACATTTTAATATCTAATCTAGGGTTTCAATTGATTAATCTTCACTTAAACACATACATTACCTCACTTTTATAATATAAAGAGTAATTAAGTCTCGATTACATTTTATTCATGTTCCTCACATTTTTAATTAATTTTCATATATAGCATGTATCACTTTGAGTTACCGATTCATTACTACAATTTAAGAAAAATAATTATGTTTAGGCCAATCAGGAAAAGCCACGCCAGCATGAATAACAATATACAGTCTAGCATCGGTCCCAGACTAGGCAAATGGGACTCAACCATATCAGTGCCTACTCAGCACGGCTGGTCCTCCTGTAGTAGGGCAAAAAGACTAATAATCTACCCTTTCATGGTGACTCTGGTACCATCACGCGGTGTGGGTGTCCTGGTCAATTTAACAACCATGATTGCTCCTTCTCCTTCATTCCGTCATGCCATGGCCAAACATGGCAGCATAGAGGTCAACTGAAGGGTTGACCTTGGCTTCTAATGCTAGAAAGTTGCTACTAAGCATCTGGTTGTCTTCCCCACCCTCACCCGAACTCAGTGAGCTAAGTTTGAACTTGGAAGAAGTTTGGGACACACAAAAATGGGATTGGGTCTTCCAGTACTACGACTAGAGCTGTGGAAGGTGAGTGATGCCTCAATTCCTAATGTTTGATTGGTTGAAGAAGCCTTGGGGACCCCGAAGGTCACAAGACACAATTCACAATGGTACTCGATGACCTACAAGTAGTCTCTCGATAAGCATCTTGGTTCTGTAGAGCCTCAACAATCGGCTAATGGTCTCAGGGTTCCTTGCCTCTCCTAGAGGTTGCGTAACATACCCAATTTTGGTACCAAACTTAATTTTAAGTTGTCATTCGTAATCCTCTCAAATTGAAATTTCTTTTGGTTGATTTTGCATTCAATATTTCACATTGTGGAATTATATTGAAATTTAAGCTCTAAAATGCAATTTGTCCTCATTTGATCTAATCATCTCATTAGAGAATCACACTTGATAAATTGAACCACATTGAATTTTCTTGACTTTAGAATTGCATAAGAGAAATTATTAAATTTTATATATTAATGTTTGGAAACATATAGGCCAACTTGGAAACATATATATAGGAGCTAATAATTTTAGAATTTTAGTTCATTCAAATAAAAGGCATGGTTAAAATTTATAGGCCAACTTGGAAACATATATATAGGAGCTAATAATTTTAGAATTTTAGTTCATTCAAATAAAAGGCATGGTTAAAATTTTAGATTAAAAGGGGTAATCAATTAAGAGATATAATTCTTTTATGGAAATGAAAAAAGATAAGAAATGAATTAATGACCTAAGTGTAGCGCTCGATCAAACAGGCTTGGACCTGTGACCACGGTATAGTCATCTTTTTTGCATAAATGGTTGACACTACCCCAACTTCAACATGAGATTATATGATCACTTCTTCTTACGCAATGACCACCAAACAACACCCTTTTGGCTTCAATTTCCCTTCCTCTAACCAGTTGACCCACCAATTGGTGGCAAGCCACAAGGAAACACCTAAGGTGATTAATGGCCAACAAACCAGAAAGCTAACGGTCAGTGAGCCTCTAGCATTGCGTTAGGCCACCCTGGGAAAAATAAGAAACACCTATAGCTTCGACCGCATTCCCTAAACTCAAACCCTAGGTCATGTAGCCCCATATAAGCCCTTGTCATCCCTTTTGACTAGCTGCTTGCATATTAAATCCATAGCCACGACCACACCACTCCCATACAATCTGATCTCCCTTGAGCCAAATCGATCACATCGATGGAGTTGTCAGCCTTCACAAGATACCATGTAGTATCTTGCTAGTATTGAAATGCCCCCTAGCTTTATGCCTGAAGTGGTTTTCTTCTCCAAGCTGATCCTCCTGCTATAGGTGAGCTTCGAGCTTCACCAAGATGCACTTCCATTGCTAAGACCACCTTCATTTTCCTATCTTGTCACACATTACTCTCCAACCTTTAGCTTTCAGTGAGTAGCTCCTCTTCTGATTTGACCCTGGAACATCTCCTACACATGGTCTTTGTGATGACTGACAATGTGGATAATTGCCAAAGCCCTAAAACTGTCCCTACTACCAGGGATCAGGGGAACTCTTCCATATTGTAAGCACACTACTACAAATGGGCACTACTCAAGCCCCTGGCTCAAGGACAACCGCAGTCGACTACCATCTCCCTACAACATGAAAGATGTACCCAGACACCCCTTCTCCTTGATCAATTCTACAAATTGGTAAGCCAAAAGAAAATGGTACCTTGGAAATCATAAATCACGATTTATAAACAAACCTACCTTTTATGTATTCAATATATCGGAATATATGTATAACCTTAAGATAGGTAACAAAAAAGGGAAGAAATCAATATGGGATATATAGACATTCATACGCATTGAAACCTAGATACACACTTGACACACATGTATATATGTATAACCTAGATAATTAAATAGATAGATTGATTTATCATTAAAGAATTGAAAGGATACAATTCCAATTAATGTAAAAATAATTTGGACTATATTTGGCCCCAAGAACAATGTTACTAATGATTTATATAATAGATATAACAATTTTACAAAGGGACAAATGAAATATAAATATGTTCCAAAATAAATATGGGAAAAGTAAAATTGTGAGCACTATGCTCTTATTCTATAAACATATTTCTTATAAGGACCTAATATATATAAGGATGTAATTGTGTGGATCCTAAACCCTAATGGACACATTAGCCTAAGAATACGGCATATATATGAGTAGGAATTCATAAATTATATATATTATGAACATGAGAAATAGTTAGTATATCATAGGAAACCACCAATACAAAGAAGAAAACTACAAAAATCATAATGGACTTAATGATCTCAAGATAATACACTAACAATAAAAGGGGATTATTAATACATCCTACTCACTAATGGGTAAAATGGAAATTTCAACTAATAAGAAACTAGAAAGTGTTTTCCAAGCCAAGAAATATCAAATAACCCTGGTACATTCGCTTTTGCTAGATTTATTATAAATGTTGCATCTTGATCTTTTTACACACTTTGATTTGGAAATGCTCAATTTAAAACATGGACTAAATTCTCAATTCTTTATTGAACTATTTATTTCCCTCTTGAGTTTCATCTACTTAACGTTGAAAAAGTGGTGAACCATTTCATTATCCTTTCCCTCTTGTTGTAGTTCACCATGAATAAATTTGAATGTTGAACACTGATTCGAAATTGAAATATTCTTATATTTTTAATATTGGCACAAAAATTTGAAATATTGGCTAAGAGCTTTGGATCACTAGATTCAGAAGGTCACATCTCTTAACCTTGTGCAATGGATAATGGACAATTAAATGTCCCCTAATATTGGTTACCCCCAAAGGAGAATGTGTTGTAGTCCCATAGAGGGGAATAACTAGGCACCTAGAAACTAAAAAAGATAAAATATTAGATTGATTGTGCCAATGGATAAATCTTTTCATTTTCAATAATTTGATATCTTGATATTAGTTTTTAGTAAAATCATTCCATTCTAAAATCTTGATATTAGTTTGAGAATCTCTTTTTTGTTTTCTAGCTACCACTTTTAAGTGATGTACCTTTCTTAAACTAGAATGGTAACTAGAATATCTTTTGTTATTCCCATAGTACACCAAGAAATCATACCTAGATTTTATCTCATAACTCTTTATTTTTAAATCATCTTAATAACTAGATTTAGTACCTGCTTAGCTGACCCATAGTTTTCCGTCATGGGGTCCATGTGTGTTTTTGATCCTTCGGTAATTCATGGACTAGTAATACAAGGACGGACTAGAAGAGATGTGTAGGATTTATTCTCTATTGCGAACTAGATAGGAATCAATTATTATTTGTAAACCTTGTAATCATATTTTTAAATTTCCTTGACTCGGATGTAAAGCATGAATGTAATATATATTGTTTTTACTTTTGATACTTTTAATAAATATTAGACCATAAATATCAAGTCTTTACAACACGATATAAGATCTATAAAAAGTTGGCACTCATGCATGTCTTATGGTAGTTAGGGTTAAATAGCTAATACACCTAGAACTTAGGCAAGTACTTTACAACCAATGTTAGTCTTACTAATCTTCTATAGTTAAATGGAAATAGTAACTTAGGTCAAGTAAATTTTCACAAAGTCATATGACTCAGCAGTTATTGAAGATGAGACGTCACCAGATTAGTAGATATGAGTTGAGGTGTAAGAAAATGTGAACAACCTAGTAATTGGAAGGTGAATATTGGGATTAGAAACCCAAAGTTTCAACCCATGAACCCCCTCTAATAGAAGGCAATCTCCTTCTTTCCTATCTTAAGAAAAGTTATTCTGGTGATCCTTTAAGTTCCATGTAAATCTTATTTTCACTAGTGAGTCAAATAGTTAGTATTGGGAATGTGATTGTGACTTATGCATCGTATTGATTTGGTCATTTCAGTTTTGCATAAAAATGTTTTTCCATTGGATAAATTATTTTCTTCATAATACTATATGTATAATAAAAAAATTATGTCATGGATTTTTGTCGATGATTTCTAGATCTAAGTCACAATCAACAAATATATGAGAAAAACCCTGGAGGAGAAACTTAGAATTTGTGAAAGGTTACCTTGAGTTTGACATATCTATTTAAATTGTTATTTGAATCCTTTTAAGGGGTGGAGAATAGTATTTGGCTAGACCATGTTTCGAAGACAAAATAATTTTTTACGGGGTGGACACTTGTATCATATCCAATTTTGGTACTAAATTTAATTATGATCTATTATTCTTAATCCTCTCAAATATATTTTGCTCGATTTTCCATTCAATACTTCACATTATTGAATTCGTTTGAAATTTGAGCACCAAAATGTAATTTGTCCTCATTTTATCTAATCATCTCATTCAAGAACAACACTTGATTATTAAACCCCATTAAAATTTCTTGTCTTTGGAATATAATAAAAAGAAATTATTAAATTTTAGATATCAACATTTGGATTAATTAAGAGAATAAATGTATTGGATACCTTTGAAACATAGATATGGGAGCTAAAAAATTTAGAATTTATGTTAATGCCAATTTTAGGCAGGGGTAAAATTTCAGATTAAGAGGGTGGCTAAAAAATTAAGAGATATGATTCTTTGAAGACTAAGTTAAAAACAATATAAAAAATGAATTAATAATATAGGTGTAGCACTCAGTCAAATAGGTCTTTGACTGCATTGGAAGCGTGACCACACATAGGTCATCTTCTTCCCATAAACGGCCAATGCAACCCTAACTTCAAGCAGTGATCAAATGCTCACCTCTCCCTTTGCGACGACTGCCAAACACCACCCCTTTGGCTTTGGTTTCCCTTCTTCTAACACGCCAACCCACTGATTGTAGGCAAGTAGCAAGGACATGCCTAAGGCCATTAATCGCCAGTGACCCAGAAAGCTAATGGCCAGTGGGCTACCAGCATAGCATCAGGCCATCTTGGGAAAAATAAGAAACACCTATAGATTTGACCTCATTCCATAAACTCAAATGTTAGGTCATCTAGCCCTATATTAACCCTTGTTATCCCTCTCGACTAGCTGCCACTGCATATTAACTCCATAGCCATGACCACATCACTCCCATACCATTTGAATTCCCTCAAGACAAATCCATCCCCTCCATGGAGTCGTCATCCTTCATAAGACACCATCAAGCACCCTGCCAGTATTGATATGCCCCCTAGATTTATGGCATGAGTAGTCTTCTTCTCCAAGTTGATCCCCATGTTGTATGTGAGCTTCAAGCTTCACCAGGATGCACTTCCACTGCTAACACCACCTTTCTCCTATCTCGACCCATAGGAGTCTCCATCCTACATATTTTAGTGATCAACTCCTCTTCTAATTGGACCCTAGACATCTCCTATGTGTGGCCTCTGTGACACCTGGCAATGTGGATAAACCCGAAAGCCTGGAAGTCATCCATGCTACCATGGTTTAGGGGAACTCTAGCCCTACTGCGAGCACATTACTACAGATGGGCACTACTCAAGCCCCCGACTCAAGGACAACCCCACTCGACTACCATCACCCTACAATATGGATGAGGTATCCAACCCCGCTTCTCCTTGTTCACTTTGACAAATCAATAAGCCAAAAAAGAAGTGCCTTGAAAATTATAAATCATGATTTACACAAAAACCTACATTTTATGGATTCCATATATCATAATATATGTATAACCCCAATATAGGTAACAAAAAAGGGGGGAAATCAATATGGTGTATATAGACATTCATACACATTGGAACCTAGATGCACACTTTATACACATGTATATATGTATAACCTAGATAATTATATAGATAGATTGATGTATCATTAAAGAGAAGGGAAATAATTCCTTAATATAAATCAGAGTTTGTACTATAGTTGGACCCAATTAATTATGTTACTAATGATTTATATAATGGAAATAATAAATTTACAAAGGGGGAAATGAAATATAAGTATGCTACAAGATAAATATGGAAAATTAAATCAATGGGCATTAAGATTTTATTCTATAAACATATTGCTTCTTAGGACCTCATATATATAGGTATGTAATCGTGTGGAGCCTACACCCTAATGGACACTTTAACCTAAGAATATGATATATATATATATATATATATATATATATATATATTTATATATCTGTGTGAGTAGGAATTCATGAATTATATATATTATGAACATGATTAATAGTTAGTATATTACAGGAAGCCACCAGTACAAAGATGACAACTGCATAAATTGAAATGATCTTAGTTATCTCAAGATAATACACTACAACCATAAAAGGGAATTATTATGACAACCTACCCACTAAGGGGTAAAATGGTTATCTCACCTAATAAGAAAATAGAAAGTGATTTCCAAGCCAAGAAATATCAAATAACTCAAGTACATTCTCTTTTCCTAGTTTAATGATAAATTGACATCTTGATCTTTATGCACACAATGATTTGGAAATGATGCTTAGTTTGAAATAGGTACTAGATTCTCGATTCTTTATTGAACTATTTATTTTCCTCTTGATTTTCATGTACATAACTTTGTAAAATGGTAATCCAATATTATTAGCCTTTCCCTCTTGTTTTAGTTCATTATGACTAAATTTGAATGTTGAATATTGTTGAGAAATTAAAATATTGTTAGATTTTGATATTTGCACAAAAATACAAAATATTGGCTAAGATCTTTGGCTTACTAGATTCTTCAGGTGACATCCCCCGACCATGCACAGTGGACAATGGACAATTAGAGGTCCCCCGGTGTTGGTTACCCCCACAATTGAAATTGTCGTCCTCTCATAGACAGGAGAACACTAAACACCTAGCCACTGGAAAAGACAAATATTAGATTGAGATGTGCCAGTGGATAAGTCTTTTCATTTTGATTAATTTGATATCTTGATATTAATTTTGAGAAAAACCATTCCATTCTAAAATCTTGATATTGGTTTGAGAAACTCTGTATTGTTCTCTAGTTGCCACTTTGAATTATTGTACCTTTTTTAAACTAGTTTGGTAACTAGACTATCTTTTGTTATTCCCATAGTCCACCAAGTAATCTTACCTAGATTTTATCTCATAACTCTTTATTTTTAAAAGAGATCAATAATTGGAATTAGTATCGGCTTAGTTGATCCATATTTCTCTTCATGGGGTCCATGTAAGGTGTTGTTCTTATGAAAACTCATGGACATGTAATACAAGGATGGACTAGAAGAGACGTGCAAGAGTTGTCCTCTATTGTAGACTACATAGGAATAATTCTTATTCTTAAACCTTACAATCATATTTGCAAGCTTCTGTGACTCTGATGTAAAATATGATTTTAATAAAGTTTGTTTATACTTGTTATACGTTTTGTAAATATTTGATCGTAAAGATCAAGTCTTTACATGTTGAGACCTTCTCATAGATCCTTGGTGAAACCCTGAGTAGGAACAATTGCTCTGCCATGCCCAAGAACATAACGACGAACATTGGTCATCATAAGGAGAGAAAATAGTGAGGCTATGTGTCATTAAAGAGACTGAAGGGAAAAATTATACAAGGAGCAGATGTCTATGGATTGAGATTTGACTCCCCATTGCCTTATATAGGTATAGATGGCAGAGTTTACTCCACATGGATTTGGGTGTTTTAAAAAATTGATAATATAGTCAATGAGTAAAGGCTTACCAGATTCACCTCCCCCTACTAGTTTCAATGGGAAATATAATAGATGAAATGGGTGAGAGGAGAGTGACAATAGGGTCATGAACCATCACTATTCATGTTACCCAATTTTTTGTTTTTGTCATGAGGTGAAAGATACAATTTGGAGTGCCACTTCCTGATCTGGTCATCATTCATCGCGTGAGAAAATAAACGGCACGTGGATTCCCTCCCTAAAGTCAAAAATATTTTTTTAACTTCCTATTTTAGAAAAAAATTTGTTTATTTCAAATAAGTCCCTATCTCATTTTTGAATTTTCTATAGCTGTGACGTCCCCGGATTTTCTAAAACATAATCTAATTTTTGACGTCCAAATTGAAACCCTCACCTCAGCGAGAATCCCAATTTAAACATCCCACACAAGGCTAAGAAGAAGAAAATAAGAGGAAATCAAAAGAAAACAATCAGTAGCACATGTACATGAACAATAATAAAACCATACACACATGTTCACCATTCAACATATAATTACAACATGAATTGTTACAACATTTGATATTACATATTGAACAAAAAACTATACATATACATGTACTACAACTAGACAATAGGATCTTAAGACAATAGGTCCACAAGTACATCAGCTCGCCACACAACTCTCAACTATCCTGGATCTTCAAGAACATAACCACATCCTAAACAAAAGATTACATGTGGTACACGTCAGCACAATATTCAAGAATATTGTACTGAGTATGCCTATGTGTCTTTCATATACCTCTCATCATATCTTGGCAATAAGATACAACTAATACTTGGCTGTAATAGAAGAATATAACAAAAGCATACTTGAACAAGAATGTTTATCAACAAAAGAGAACACATATCTTTTAAGAAAATGTTCCATTATATATCCATGCATTACTACCAAGGAGTTGAATGCATTAAGGCCTTTATGATCACTACCAAAGAGTTGGATCATATGTACAGTATGACCACTTCCAAAGAGTTGGGTCCAAGCACACTACCAAAGAGTTGGTGCTCCCATATGTACAATGTGACCACTACCGAAGAGTTCGGTCAATTCCAAGCACACTTCCAAAGAGTTGGTGCTTTCATATAATGGAACAAATATATTATGTTTGATGTGTTCAAAGTAGTAAGTATAGAAAATCAACCAACATATCATACAAGAACAATAATTTCAACCAATACCATATGCCAATTATTTACTACTACATAACACAAGCATATTGTATAATAATCCAAGTAAGAGGTAATGACGTACCTTGATCACAAATATCCTAATCTCATATTCCTCATGTCATCTATATCTTGGTCAAACCCTGGTTAAGATGAGATCATATACTCCATGCATTAGATTCCCATCATCTTAACCCTATTTATATCAATTTTAGGGTTTGCTTACTCATTAGGATATTCTAATTATTATTATCTATCTCTTCTTGTTATCTAGGATTGACATTACTGATGTTGTATTCCAGATTATAGTTCATCAACTAGATATACTCATGTGTCACATTATTATGTGAACATACTTAACATTATGTCACTTTCATTAACCATATTAGGGTTACATCACATGTATTAAGGGTGCTCTTCATATAACATGAATTCTATGCATATAACTAATATCAGAGTTCCACATTACTACCAGTTACATATATGAGGATATTCTGTGAATTTCATCATTTATTGAGCATGTATGCATTTATTACATTAATTAGGGTTACAAGCCCTAGCTAGACATTCTAAGCAAATTACATGATTTCGTGCATCAACATCATGATTACTGACCTTATATGGACTAAAAACATGATTTTTGATTCACTGGTATTTTCTCATAATTTTAGGCCATCGTTTGATATTTATTATCCATTAAACAAGCATTACACATCTTACATGATATCACTATTATTAGTGCATCAAAGCTTGATATTATGTTTTCACATCGTTCTACACATTTTTCTGAGAAAAAAAGGCACCTTGTTTGTAATTTTCTGATCAACAGGCTATTTTCTATGAATTATATAAGATCTGGACTAAATCTGGGGGTTAACCTTTTCCGGGCCAATGGGCATGCACCACATGGTTCAGGGCTGGCACTAGTCTTCTCCTAGCTGGGACCTGCCCGATCTGGATCTTTGGTCAGGTCTGCGGACCCAACAATCTGTTTGCGCGGTCGGCTGGCTCGCTCTTTCTTTCTCGCTTTCTCACGACAGCACAACCTGACACCCACGCGTGTGGGCTTTCTTCTGCCCAACGCCGCCATGGAGAAGAGCTCCAGTGAGTGATAGGATCCACCTATCCTCCTCCTCAGTCTGGGAAAGTGCCCCTGGCCAAGTTACTGGACCACAATAAGGAAGTCCCGCCAAAGGTTCCTCCTTCTCCCGCTCTAGGCTCGTGCGCGAGGGCTGGGTTCTCAACTGTAGAGCTGACGACGTAGCCTGACGCCTATGGCGTCGTCTGTTTCTTGCGTGAGGACCGTAAAAAAGCCTCCACCACCAAGATCTCAGTCGCCTCCTCCTCCCGTTGGGAAACAACAGAGCCAGAGTGCTAGATCTTCTCCTCACCAGCCCTCCCGCTCGACCTGGGCGTCGTCGTGGCCAAGTCTGCTCCAGCACTCCACCTTCGTGAGGTCACTGCTACCCATCACCGATGAAGGCCTCCATGTTCTTAAGCTCGCCGATGATGGCTCCTCCTTCTAGGATTAAGGATCTCACCACCAATGTTGCTACCATGCAACCTTCCATCGCAGACCTTTTAGACTGCCACCGGCCTAGTGCCTCAAGTTCACTCCTTCTGTTCTTAGCTTCTTTCCACAACGATGAGGCTTCTGAGGTGAACCCTCCCTCCCACACAGACTGCCACCGCGGTCCGTTGCCCACTATCTGGCTGGGCTCTAGGCTCCCTGTGTGAGCGTGAGTCTGTGGGACTCAGTCTCAGTGGCACCACTTTTAGAAACTGGTGTGGGGGGTCGATCTGATTGTATTCCATGAGTAGAGGGCAACTTTTGTTTAGTTTAGCCTCTCCGCCCATGTTCAGGGATCGTGGGTGTGATGAACGCAGGCACGCACGACGAGTTTCGTCCAACTACTTCTGTTGTGCCAAAGTATAGATCGACAACTCTCCACCGCACGATTGGCATCTAAAGGCCATTGTTTCCTTCTTCCAAATTAGAATAAGTGACTTAACTAAGGTCAATTCAAAGTAGGCATGCACATAGAAAAAATTGGATTGATTGTAGCCTATACTTTTAGATGTGAAATTGGTCCTAAGTAAACCAAATAATTTGCAAATCTTGCCAAACCAAGCGAAGTTTCTTCACATGATCTGAAAATACTTTACAGACTCGCATCATGTCTTCATCGTGTATACAACTAAGAATGTCAAAATCTCACTTTATCACATCCTACACACCTTAAAAGAAATTTTGTCCTCAAAATTAAGCTAAAAAAATCCACTTTGTCACATCATATACATCTAAAAAGAAATTTGTCCTCAAAATTAGGCCATCATCTTACTTCAAGGAAAAACCAAAAGTTTTCACCTACATGTGGGGCACTAGTCTAGGTGCAACATATCCACATTGGATACCTAGAACCATATATCCAAAGCACTTCTAGGAGATTTTAAGATCACTTAAGGTGGATCACCCCTTCATAAAGATTGAAACAAGGGTTTAGAAACTTGGATTATGTCATGACATGTCTCATATGTTAGGGTTGCATCCTTATCGTTACCCATGCATTAGGGTTCCCACATCATATTAACATGTTCTAAAGGAGTTAACTAACGTTAACCCATTATATCAATGTGTCATCAATATTTTATTGAGCTAATTGTTTTTTAGAACATGTTCAACGTTAACATATGCCTTTTAAGAGGGAGTTAACAATAGTTAACTCACTTTATTGATCTAGATCATATCAAGGTGTCATAATCATTATGTTGTGCTATTGTCTAACAATATTTTTCATCTTTATTAAGCACCAAGATTAACAACTCATGTAACATGTTTTTCATTTATACGATCTTATTTCATTGCTCATAATAAATTGCCACATTTACTAGTGATTTCATCACAAGATTAACCAACAATATCACATTATCATTGTTATTCATGATTACGGCTAACCATTTATGCATTGATATCTATTAAACCATTTCTAGATTTCCATCACATCATGTCTATATATTTCATCTCGATATTAGATCACATCCTTACATATATCATATCATGGTTGTGCTAAACAAACTTATACAAGTGGCTTGTGAAACATATATCAAAACTTTATCTAGTCCAACCGAGGTTCTCTTGTCCCATATCATGAAGGTAGTGACATGCTCAGTCTCTCTGAGCTAACTCAACTCTATGAGTATCTCATATGCATATACTTTATCTTTCCTCTCTTAGTCTAGTGTTCTCGGATTACCACATTAGAACTGGCGAATAGCTTCACAAGATCTAGCCACAAAGCACAAACCAAAACATGCTATGACATTCTCTTCTCAGCTCTATACCCATGAAAACTATTTCTCAACTCTCTTTCTCTTATATACACACCACTAGATTCCTATATGGGAACCACCAAACCTAGCATGAGGTTGTACAAAAACAAACATAGCTACCTCCTCCAGGGTCTTGGGCTCTCTCCCTCACCCAGATGGAAGGCACTCATATTCATATTCACATAAGCATACATAACCAGCCTCTCTCTATCTCTAGGGTTTGGTCCTCCCAAGGACATATAGGGTTCAAGATAACTATAGGAATCATGCATAAAGCAACTCAACTCATTCACTCAAGAGTAGTCTAGTGTAGGACATATCACAACAAATATTTCTCAAAATTCTCATATCTTGAAGTTTAGGTTTTTAACCTTCTTCCAATGGGTCTCACTCTTTCTGGAGTTAACCCTAAAACTGGTCCTAACACAAGAGGTCCTCCTTTGTAAAAGAGCTTGAGGCTCATGCTGACTCACAACCTTGTCTTAACTTAACATATCTTATCTCATAAAATCCTAGTTACTTGCATCATCAAAACTCATCTTGCATCCTCAAACTGAACTTGGGTCCTCAAATACAAACATATATCATCATAAACATCTTATGTCTTCTATATAAGACTTACATCATATCATAAAAACTTATTTCATCTATTCCCGCTATCATATATATCAAAAAGCCTCTAGACATCTAATCTAGAACTAATCTCTCTTCTATACTAATGTCATTCACTTTCACTTAGGTTGCATGACTACCTCCTACTCATACTTGTGTGGGGACACATTTGTATAATACATATACATAATAAAATATTATATCGTTTTTCTCCGCTAAAACATGCCTCAAAGAAAACTACCAAGGTTCGGTCCGATTGGAATCAAAAACCAAATCCTGAAAACGAGTGTCCCACACATAGTAGAGAGTACAGTGTCATGAAAACTAGTGAAAGGGGTGAGAACAAGGGGTAGACCAGTGTAGATTCTCTAGATGACATGTGCAATATGTCTAGGGTTTCTCTTCCCTTGATGTATGTCGTTTCCAAATAATGCAACGTCCCATACCGCTGCACTATAAGGAAAGAACGACATCTAAGGACCTGCTATACAACAAGTACTAGTCTAGATTTAGTTCTCAGACATCTAGGTGCTAACCTAGTGGCTAAGTCATATCTAGTCTCTAAATGATTACTAATCTAACTCTAAAGATCATTAAGGTTCAAGGTTCTTTAGTTTTGAGTTGCATAATGAGTAAATGTCAGGCTTTGCTATTGTTCATGCTCTGATACCACCTGTGACGTCCCCAAATTTTCTAAAACTTCATCTAATGTGTGACGTCCAAATTGAAACCCTCACCTCAGTGAGAATCCAAATTTAAACATCCCACACAAGGATAAGAAGAAGAGAATCAGAGGAAATCAAAAGAAAACAATCAGTAGCACATGTACATGAACAATAATAAAACCATAAACACATGTTCACCATTCAACATATAATTACAACATGAATTGTTACAACATTTGATATTACATATTGAACAACAAACTATACATGTACATGTACTACAACTAAACAACAGGATCTTAAGACAACAGGTCCACATGTACATCAGCTCGCCACACAACTCTCAACTATCCTGGATCTTCAAGAACATAACCACAACCTAAACAAAAGATTACAGGTGGTACACGTCAGTACAATATTCAAGAATATTGTACTTAGTACGCCTACATGCCTTTTATATACCTCTCATCATATCTTCGCAATAAGATAAAACTAATACTTGGCAGTAACAGAAGAATATAACAAAAGCATACTTGAACAAGAATGTTTATCAACAAAAGAGAACACATATCTTTTAGGCAGATTTTCCATTATATATCCATGCATTACTACTAAGGAGTTGAATGCATTAAGGCCTTTATGATCACTGCCAAAGAGTTGGATCATATGTACAACGTGACCAGTGCCAAAGAGTTGGGTCCAAGCACACTACCAAAGAGTTGGTGCTTCCATATGTACAATGTGACCACTACCAAAGAGTTCGGTCACTTCCAAGCACACTTCCAAAGATTTGGTGCTTTCATATAATGGAACAAATATATTATGTTCGATGTGTTCATAGTAGTAAGTATAGAAAATCAACCAACATATCATACACAAACAATCATTTCAACCAATACCATATTCCATGTATTTACTACTACATAACGCAAGCATATTGTATAATAAGCCAAGTAAGAGGTAATGACATAACTTGATCATAGATATCCTAATCACATATTGCTCATGTCATCTATATCTTGGTCAAACCCTGGTTAAGATAGGATCATATATTCCATGCATTAGATTCCCATCATCTTAACCATATTTATATCAATTTTAGGGTTTGCATACTCATTAGGATATTCTCATTATTATTTCTTGTCTATCTCTTCTTGTTCTCTAGGATTGACATTACAAATGTTGTATTCCAGATTATAGTTCATCAACTGGATATACTCATGTGCCACATTATTATGTGAACATACTTTACATTATGTCACTTTCATTAACCATATTAGGGTTACATCACATGTATTAAGGGTGCTCTTCATATAGCATGAATTCTATGCATATAACTGATATCAGAGTTCCACATTACTTCCAGTAACATATATGAGGGTATTCCATTAGTTTCATCATTTATTGAGCATGTATGCATTTATTACATTAATTAGGGTTACAAGCCCAAGCTAGACATTCTAAACAAATTACATGATTTCATGCATCAACATCATGATTACTGATCTTATATGGACTAAAAACATGATTTATGATTCACTGGTATTTTCTCATAGTTTTAGGCCATCATTTGATATTTATTATCCATTAAACAAGTATTACACATCTTACATGATATCAGTGTTATTAGTACATCAAAGCCTAATATTATGTTTTCACATTGTTCTACACATTTTTCTGAGAAAAAAGGTACATTGTTTGTAATTTTTTGATGAATAGGCTATTTTCTATGAATTATATAAGATCTGGACTAAATCTAGGGGTTTACCTTTTTTGGGCCAATGGGCATGCGCCACGTGGTTCTCAGTCACCTCCTCCTCCCGTTGTGAAACAACAGAACTAAAGTGCTCGATCTTATCCTCTCCAGCCATCTCGCTCAACCTAGGCACCATCATGGCCAGGTCTGCTCTAGCGCTCCACCTCCGTGAGGTCACTACTACCCATCGCCGTCGAAGCCATCCATGCTCTTACGCTCGCCGATGCTGGCTCCTCCTTCTAGGATTAAGGATCTCGCAACCAACATTGCTGCCACGCAACCTTCCCTCGCAGACCTTTTGGACTGCTTTCGGCCTAGTGCCTCAGGTTCTCTCCTTCTATTGTTAGATTCTTTCCACGATGATGAGGCTTCTGAGGTGCACCCTCCCTCCCACACGAACTGCCACCGCGGTCCGTTGCCCACTGTTCGGCTGGGCTCTAGGCTCCCTGTGTGAGCGTGAGTCTGTGGGACTCAGTATCAGTGGAACCTCTTTTAGAAACTGATGTGGGGGGGATCGGTCTGATTGGATTCCATGAGTAGAGGGCAACTTATGTTTATTTTTGCCTCTCCGCCCATGTTCAGGGATGGTGGGTGTGATGCACGTAGGCACGCACGACGAGTTTCGTCCAACTACTTCTGTTGTGCCAAAGTAAAGATCGACAACTATCCACTTCACGATTGGCATCCAAAGGCCATTGTTTCCTTCTTCCAAAATAGAATAAGCGGCTTAACTAAGGTCAATTCAAAGTAGGCGTGCACATGGAACAAATCTGATTGATCGTAGCCTATACTTTTAGATGTGAAATTGGTCCTAAGTACACCAAATAATTTGCAAATCTTTGCAAACCAAGTGAAGTTTCTTCACATGATCCGAAAACACTTTAAAGACTCACATCATGTCTTCATCGTGTATAAAACTAAGAATGTCGAAATCTCACTTTATCAGAATAGCCCAAAAGAAAAGTCCTTTTCCAATGAAACTTTGATGGAAACTCATTAATATCTCTCCCAATCTAGATGTGCTTTTTGGGATTAACATCTTTAACAACTGAATATTCCGCTTTTAGAATATTCTTAAATTAGTTACACAAACCACATGGAAAGCCCTTTTTCTTCCAAAATCTAGATTTCTCTTCCATTTATTATTATTTCCACATATGCCAAAGGTCATATCGAGATTGCATATTTGTTGCCTCGAACATTGCGTTGCCAAACTGTGTTAGATAATTACTCCATAAATTATCTAAAACACCATAAATCATATTTTCTTTTGGAAACTAGTCTATTTCATATTTCTATTTTTCAACAACGCATAAAGATATTGCTATTTATTTATGCCTCAAAACTCTCATTTCTTTGTCTTTTTCCACAAAGACCTGTTTACAAAGCAAATAACCATATGGGCCTTACTTGGGTCATGGGTTGCATTGATGCCATAAAGATGATTTTATCATTCCATTAATAATTGCATTGTGGAAGTTACAAATCAATTCATGCATTATGTTTATATAATTTAATTTTAATGATATTGAGGAAATTACATTGACCCCTCCTTAACAGGAATTTTGTCTCGAAAATTCACACATAGTAAAGTTAAGGTGAGTGACAACTCCTTATAGTTTCAAACCTTAGGGCTAGCAACTCTACTTATATATATTTCTCATCCTTAGTATTTACATGACATAATTTCTTGGTGATTACAATTTCATTTGTGATTTCAATTTCACTTAGATCCCATTTGGGTACAGTGGTTTACAAATCATATGTACTTCATAGTTTCAGGAGTCAAAGTGCATCAAATAAGAATCATGTTATTCGGAAATGTTTTGTTTGGGTAATACAAAACCGGATCCCAAGTATTTTTACAGCGAACTAACACCAATATGGAGGGGAAATCGATTTGCCTTTGTGCACTATGGTCGTAGGCCCTTTCCATCTCTGACAAGAGATAAGGAACAAGGATAAGGGGCCAGATAAAAGAGGTGGTGGGAAAATGAAAGGGGGAGGGGTGAAATAACAGTGGGGAAGTGGTCGGATACAAGCCCAGTAGCTTAGGAGAAGTCAAAGGATGCAAAGGACTAAAGGTGCAGGTGGTCGAGAAAGGCATAGGTGTGGGGTTTTGAATTCTCTATGAGGCGACCGTCGGAGAAAAATATGTCAGAGACGGTAGAGTCATGTGCAATCGGGTGAGGAGACGGGTGGGTGGAGTGGATTTGGTTCTTTTGAAAGGAGACGGGAATAACGCGGTGATAACAGCAAATTTTGTGCTGTTTTTTACCATTATTTCATTGTCAAGTCTTCCCTTTTAAACTGTTTTCCTCTCCTTTCTATCATGTTTTTGAATAAACAGGCCACGCTACGCTCTTATCCCGTTTTTATCATATTTTGCAGGGTTTTCCCTCATTTTTCCACTCTTTTATCAGCAAAAAGGCTCATCCAGGCCCATGAACGTGTTCTACCTGCATCAGTCTTCCTACCAGTCGGCCGACACACTCACTGCCCGACATATGGAAGCACGACACGCCTACCGAGAGACACGTGGGTGCCGCACAAGGAGGATCTGACGGGCGATGTGCCACTTACCCGACAGGGAGTTGTACTCGCCATGACAACTGAAGCGTGTCGCGCGATACAAGCCACCCACCGATAGGCGCCACTCGTCACACTGACCGACACACTTACTACCCAACATCCTTGTGTCGGGAGACACACATATCGGGCATCCCTGAATCCGCGATGATAGAGCTGATGGAGGACACGTGGCGCCCATAGAACCACAACTTCCCCCAACTGCTGCCCATAAATAGCAGCTACATGACTCTGATAGGATGGATCAGAATATCACGAAAGCTAACTTGGGAAAGAACCTAGAGCTAGCGTGTCGCGTCCCAGAGGTGTATCGGGCGATACTAGGTGAGTACTTCCCCGACCCGAGAGGGCGGGAATGGTTCACTTAGTATCCATCCCGGTCACCACCGCTGCTCGATATCAACCAACGAGGACACCCGATATGAGTAACCTGACACACTAAGCGGTCTCTAGCCCGACACGATACCGAGCCCGATACGAATCACCCGTCACGGTGTGTCGCCTAAGAGGGAGGCATCCCGACACGACCGTATCAGACAAGGGAGCTTTGGTCAGTTTGTCTGCCCGTCATGGCCTATCGTCCGAAAGAGAGTGCCGCCCGACATGGGCGTATCGGGCAGGGCCCCAACCGGTATCGGGATAGAGAGCTCTTAGGGATCTGCTGCTGGATGTCGCTCTTCTACATCAAGGAGGCGATACTTATCTTTCTTTTTCAATCATTTACTTTCTTTACTTACACAATGTAACCAACCCTCTTTTATATATTGACTATGGTAATGGAATTAGAGAAGTTTTAAATATCTGTTGCTTTATGTTCGGTTCCTTTTGTTGGATGGTTACTTGGTTTAGCATCCGAACTCTAGCTTGCATGCTTGGATCATGTTTTGTCTAGCTATTGAATCGTGTTTCCCGCTGCAGCAGCCTCGAGAGAGGTGTTGTAGATCTAGTGTTTGGTCCGATCAGGGAGTACGAGAGTACCCAGGATCGAAGTTGCTTCAGTTTTCTTTCCACTCTAACTAAAGGTCCAGCAACCTCGAGAGAGGTGTTGGTGCTTAGTTAGAGGTACCCTCTTTGAGAGAAGGGGTACTGGATGTGCCTGTTGCCGCTTGTTTTACCAAAGTTTCCTCCTTCGTTCCTTACCGAAGCAATAGTTTTATCTCCTTTGGTTCTGTTGCGCAAAAACCCCCTAAAAATTGATATGCTTAAAACCTTAATTTACCTAGTAACTCCAGTTGGAGATAGTTTTCTTTCATTTTATCGATCTTAGCATGTTGTTCCCTTTGGGAACTTTATCCTCATCTTATCCTTGTCAGAGTGTAATGTGTTGATTCTGTGTTCTTGACACTACCCCCCTTGTCCCTGTGGTTCGACCACGATTGCTACTTCAGACCCCGTCATCGTTGCGGGGGCCTAAGAGTCGGGTAATTTAAAAGTCTGACTACTTCAAATCCGCTCCTTTTGGGACACACGATTTAGGCCGGTCAACTTTTTGGCGCCGTTGCCGGGGACAAGGCAAAATGGTACTGTTGACGAACCCAAATCCATTAACTACACTCCCATGCCTCAAGCTTAGAAATGAGCTTGACAACACTTTCTTTTTCCTTTTTGATCTTCTAACCTGAAATGAGTATAGAGTAGTTCGTCTTATTAATACAAGTTTTCTAACTTGATTATACATTCTATTCAGGTACTCAGGAAAGAAGTTTTCTGCTCATCTGAGCACCAACATCACTAGATATGCCACCTCGTGTCGAACCACCTCTTTCAGAGGGTGAGCAATACGCGAGAGTTAGACCTCACTCGCCTTCGCCTGAAGACAATGACCGTTATGATGGTAACCGAAGAAGATCCTGGAACAGAGCAATTTGAGGATGATAATCGCCATGAGAGACGTCGTCATCACCGAAGACGCAGAAGAAATCAACACAACCAGGAGAAGAACCAGGGAGACAGTGACAGTGAAGATTCTAACGAAGAAGAAAAGACCCTCAGTGTAAGGACCCTGACCTTCATTTATGGTTTACCCTGTTTGCTTTGTTTAACCTAGATGGTTTGATTCTTGCTAATCACCTTTAGTGGTGGTTAGGGTTTGGTTGAGCTTTGTCGAGAGTTGGAGGGGCTACTTGCAAATAACCCAAGTCTAGGATTTTGTGAGCAAGTTTGCCACCTTGTGAGGTGTTCCTCCCTCTCTTTGCTTCCTCTAGGGTTGAGAGTAAGGCTTGGGCTTGTTGTTTGAGTTCTTTGGGCCTTGGTTGAGCTTGTTTGGGCCTTGAGGTGCCTTGTTTGGGCTTGGTTAAGTTTTGTGTCGCCCAAGTGATGCTTGTGTCACCCAAGATGGTATTTGTTTCGGTCAAGATGAGTGTGTCGCCCATGACATGGATGTGTTTCGGCCATGGTGCATGTGCTTTGTGTCGCCCATGATGCTTGATCCAACCTTGACCTTGTTTGGTGGACACTTGGTGAATATCTTGGCCATGTGGATGGAGCTTGCTAGAGTGGTGGCTTGTGCTCTAGGACAAGTGTCCCTAGGCAAGTGACACCTTGCGTGGACCAGCCTTGTTTTCTCCTCCCTTTCCTTCTATATAGGTGTGGTCTTTCCTTAGCTTAAGGTCTCTTTGGTTCCTCTCCATCTTGTGTACGACACAACCCCCCCCCCTTCCTTGCTAGTGGTGGTTAATACACCCTTGAAGAAGAGCAGCTTGGTGTCTGACACACCCTAGAGCAGCAAGTAGTGGTCGACATCCCTTGACGCTTGAAGTTCTTCTTCTTCCTTGGAGCTTGGAGCTTAAGGCGGGTTGCATAACTTCTAACCCTAACTCCTTTATCTCTTGTTATGATCTTGTTTACATGTTAGTAGCTTCGTTTCTTGCTTAGTTTCATGTTGGCCGATCCTTGTAATCTAGGGTTTATAGGGAGCAACACTACTTTCTCCCCTTGGTCTAGAAGAGTGAGCTTGAGCCTCTAGTGCCATGAGCAACACCCCTCCTTCTTAGTCGATTGAGGTGAGCTTGTGTCCTAGTTGCTTGAGCAAGACCCTTTTCTCACCATGGGCTAGAAAGGTGAGCTTGCTTTGGTGGTGACCCTTCTCTAGGGTTTCGGGTGTCCATGTGTGAGTTGGTAGCTAACCCTTGTTGAGATGTACCTTGGACGTTATGGGCAGGGGGAGGTTCTTCCCGACAGCCCTCCTGACCTAGCTTGTTGGGCGATAGGCTAGTGTGTCGGGCGTTATCCTTCGTTGTTGTGTTTGGCATCACATGCTTGGTTCTTGCCTTGCTGGATGATATCCTTGCTCTTGTGTTGGGCGACAGGCCAATGATGTGTGTGTTGGCCGACAAGTCTGTGCTGGACGATACGTTGCTCTGTGTAACGGGCGTCACACCCATTCCCTTGCTGCGTGTCGACCATTAGGCCTTGGTCAGTCTATTGCACGTTTTGTGGGCATATTCCTTCTCTCTCTCTCTTGGTTGTTATCCCCTTGAGATGATCTGGTTGTTAGCCTTGTATCAGGCGTTGTGGGTGGAGTGTGACGGGCGTTGCCCGATATGGGAGGGTGCCCGACACCCCTCCACTCCTGACATGCGTCACATCTTCTCTCCATAACGTCGCGTCGCACGTTGGTTGCTTTTGTAGAAACGCAGCGTTGCTGCTCTTCTCCTTATATGTCATTTGGTGAGTTGAGTATGGGTGAGGATAGGTGGTTGTTATCTCCTTCTTTTAAGTAAGGGTTGTGGTGAGCTTTTTTGAAGGTTTTTATCCTCTTGTGACGGATCTTTGTATCATAAGAACAACTAGATATATGTGTATGTATCCTTGCTTCCAAACGATGGAGACTTCCTGCTAGTAGTAAAAATAATGATAATGGTAGTAGTGATGATAGTAAGAAAGACATAGGTAATGATATGCATGAAGTGATCATCATGCTTATCTATTAATGACAAGGAGGATAGTGGTAGTTACACTAGTGGGTTGCTTAATGATAATGATGATGATAATGGTAATGATAATGGTAAGTGGGTTACATAATGAATGGTGACAGTAATAATAGTGGTAATGATAACGCTTGTTCTGTTTATCCAACATGACTACATACATGAAGTAATGATCTTGATTATTCATATAATACTGAGTTGAGGATAAGTGTTACAACCCCACCTCCCGATAACCCCCAATTAAGGGAGATCGAGAGGTCGACGCCGCACCCATGACTTCCGGATCAAAGGTTCGGCAAATAACCAAGAATAATTATCAAATTTTAACATACTATACTGAAAGTTGTAAGAAAAATAAATTTTTGCATACCTTTTTGAAAACTTGAATCTCTAAACTTCTATCCACACAGATACTAATCTATCTAATCCTCCTTTACACTTTAATTCTCATTTAGTACCACATGTGCCACTTTACTGTTTGTTCTTTTCATTGTACCTAAAATGCCGACAAACAAAACGTCGGTCAGTCGAAGCTGGTATGTGGGGGAAACAAATAATGTTCAACTATGCTAACAATATAATCACTCAATTAATCATTTAACATTCAATATTACATTTTAAGCCAAACTACTCAATCCATACCTATCCACAACTATGTGTTGTTCCTGTAAGGACTTATATGGTACCTCTATAAAGGTGACTTGATGGACCTACCCTCTAGGCAGCCAAAGTCATTCAGGACCTGATGGACCTACCCTCTAGGTAGCCATGTACTAGGTCAGACATTACGACACAGAGGGGACCAGGATATGAGCTAGAAGGCATATACATAATGTGATAGTCATAGTCACTTTATAATTGCAATATGAACATTCAAACAGTTTAGTTGCATTCAATGTGATTAAACATCCGGGAATCCATTGGAAAACTAAAGCAGTTATTCATAATTAACCACATCCCTGATCTAGAGCAACTTGTTGTCCAAGCAATAATGATAAAGAACAAGCAACAAGCAATCAACAATATCTTGAAATTAATGCATGACATCCAAGTGTTATAGTTTATCCAAAGCATTCTAAAGATATACTTGGATTCCACCTTAAGCTTTCTAGTCCACTTTAGGGTTTTATTAGGGTTTTTGCCCTCCTAGTGCTTTTATCATATTTAATGCTCTCTTAGTTCATAAACCCTAATTTCAACATCATAAGCCCAATTAAAGTCGATTATTTCTCTTTCACACCAAAACTACCATCTTTATTCTTTTAAGTTATTTCAAGGTCATTAGACTCAATTATCATCTTTAATTTCTTTCGGATTAACAACTCATAATTCATTAGGGTCTAATCCCCATATGAACTCTATTTATTATTAATTCCAACTTTATCCATTAGAAAACCCTAATCACCAACTTGAGGGTATCATATCATGAAAACACAGTTCTATAATTATATGTTCAGATTTAACCCATTAGAACCCATATTTTATAAAATTAGGGTTTCTAAACATAATTATGTGCATAAACCCTAAAACAATCATGAAACAGCCTCTCTTTTTAAAATTAACACTCCCTTTTATTAATAATAGGTTAGTACTTCTCAGAATTAGGGTTCCAAAACAAATTAACTCAAAAAGAGTCATTAAAACCAAGTTCTATATCAACATTAGGGTTTTATCACAATTTAATACACCAAAGGTGATAACTTTGTGTAATTTTTTAATTGCAAGAAATATCAGGTTCCAATTATATTTTTATTGGCTTCCTCACATTTTTCTGATCAATTTTCATGTATAACATATTTTCATCAGGGCTACCAATAATTAACTACGAATTTTGGAAATAATCTACCTCTTGGCCAAAGGAAGAGCGCCATGTGTCCTTTCTATTCCCTTTTCCAGCGATCCGGCTTTTGCCCTTTTTGTCCCTACTCTTCTTGTCACACGCCAGGGGGTAAGAGAGACTTTTCTCTCTATTTTCTTCAACCTCGCGACCTGCTACTCGCGAGCCAGCGTCTGCCTCCGGTCAACCTCATCATTGACCTTGGGGTTCCGTCCACCAGCAAGTAAGCTAGGGGTCCCGAAGTATCCACCGCCACCATCTGAACTTGAAGGGATCTATAATTGTATGCTCGCGTCGTGCCTCCGCTCCCAACTGGCTTCTGCAACTCCGGCAGGTCGACCGGGGAAAGAAGGGCACGGTCGGGGTGTCTTGCTTAATTAGGATCGCCAAAGGCTTAGACGGCAACTTCTGCAGATATCTGGGTGGGTTTCATCAATGCGGGTACCCCTAAGTACTCTCCCCTATATATAGGGTTGGTGACAGAGTCCGGTGGTTTGGGGACTTCCAGGCGAGTCAATGAAACCACCCAGAACTTGGGTTCATTGTCTTCGGAACATGCTCCCGAATTTGGTGGGAAAGCTTCCAAGTCCATCCATGCATTAAATCAGGAGGAAATCGTTTGGGAAAACTGATCAATTTTTCTCCCCCTTTCCTAATCAATCTGGGGTAGAAGACAACCACATAACCCTTGGATTTTGATCCAATGGCTGTCGTGCCATGCGAGGAACAAAGGAATCTGGTCCAATTAAATAAAATTGTGACATTTAATGATTTCCTCCCCACATTAGGGAAACTTACAAAAATCATATCTCTCAAACCGCTTACGCGTTTGATCCCAAATTTTGAGGGAAGTTTTGTAATAACTTAATCTTCCATTATGCCGAATTTAGACCCTTTATCTAAAGAAATGGTATCCCTTTCTTTAGTTGCAAGCTATCACTCAATTATGCATATTTCTCATCTATTTTCTCTTTCCTTTGCTTTTAAATTATTATTATGAGTTCCTTGTACGTCAAGGAACCCTAATGGCTCGAAATCCCATCTTGGGAATATCCTTGAGCCTTTTATTTATCTTTTATCCATTATCTCTCATTATCTTATTTATTTCTTTACAAAATATCTCTTTTTGAGGATTTCTTTTTATTTCTCTCTTATTTTCCTCATTGGCATTCCTTTTAATATTAGCAACCTCATGGATACGAAATTTCCCCAAGAAATCTCATTTATTCCTCTTTCCCCTCATTTTCCACATTTTACCATTATTTTCAATTTCTTTCTTAATAAAGAAATACTTAATTAGTCTTTTCTTTTCTTATTGCTTTCTTTTTTCAACCTTGGACTCCTTGGTACCCAGGGAACCCAAGAGGCACGAAATCCTCTTTGGATTTGCCTTCTAGAGGTTTCCACATTATTCTTTTCTCAAATATTCAATTATTCATTACGAATTGAATTTTCTTGTTATTTCCTTGTTATTAGGCCCAATAGCCAATAAAGCCCACAATACAAACATCAAGGCTATTGTAAACGAAATCCATGTCTTCAAAACAAATTATATCATTATTTGTTCAATTATCTTTAATATGAGAAATTGCATTTCTCACCAATTGAACCCAAAAATTGGGTTTGTAACATCCTTCCCCTCTTATAGGAATTTTGTCCTCAAAATTCAAGCAAGCAAACAAACAATTCAGGATAAGACTTTTCCATGTCCATCATTGGCCCCTATGTGGCTTTACCGTACTCATGGCGTTTCTAAAGAACCTTTATCACCACATATTCTTTTCTCTGAGTTCTTTCATCCTGGCGTCTATAAACTACACAGGTGACTCAGGCCATTTCAGTCTCCCTTGGGGCTCACTAGGTTCATTGCTCAGCACATGGTCGGGGTACCTCACATAGTGCTCTAAATTGGACACATGGAAAACATCTCCCATAACTCTATCCTGAGGGGTAGGGTCAAACCTAACCTTCTCCATCCATCCATCTCTAATGGACCCACGTATCAGGGACTCAGTTTTCTCAGCTACAGCTCAGAGGGGTCGGATTCTCACATATTCTTCCACAGTAACTTGTATGTCAGTCTACTTTGCATTTGCACGACTCTCATCGTCTCTTGGCTCCTTTCAGCCCTTGCATGATCAAAGTGACTTCATCTACACGCACTGTGGTCCCTTTTCTAACCACCATGTGGCCCTTCTCACCAACATCACCTTACTAAAGTGGTGACCGACAAAACCTCCCTTACAGAGCTTCTTATAAAACCCGATACTGGCTATGGTGGTCATTGTCACATCTCTCATAGGACAATAATTGTCTCTAGATATCACCCTGAACGAGCACACATGCCCTCATCAGACCCTTTAGTTTGGATCATACTAACCATGGTTAGGGGTGATAAACTATACTAACATTGATTTCTTCATGTACGTACCTACTTCTACTTTATGAAAGTGAACCTTTAGGTCAAACTCAAGAACCTTTGAACTCGCTTCATGGTGTAGTTGGACCACTTCTCTCATGGATAGTTCAACCAGATCTATATCGATACATTGGGTTACTGGGGTTCGTCCTTTACCTTCTGGCTTGCATGGCCACAAACCACATGCAACTTCATATTAAGCATCCAAAGTGCTATCCCCATTTTACCATGATGTATGGTGATCTTCAATCATGATTCTCTGTATGTCATTATTCTTCAAGATCAATACCTCAAAAACCCTAAACCATTTTATCAGGGTTTCATCACTTTCTTTTCCAAAGAAGTGCACTTGAGGTTCTACACCATCCTTTCATCGTATCAAGGACTAGACTGGTTAACCAAACAACCCTTAACTTTTCAACGTATCTTGTTATATCTGAGTGTTTTCCAAACACCTCTCCTTTCCAAACTTAGGGTTAGCTAAACAACCTCTTCTAGCTTCTAGTCCAACAAGTCAGATGTGTCTCAACCAGAGCATACATTACCACTTCACATCCTTAGGTATTAGGTAACGTTGAAGACCTACACTTCCATGTATTACACTTATCATCTCACCTCAAACTCTATGTCTATCTTCATTAAGAACACTTCTCTGATTTCATCATCATGGTGATCAAACTCTACCTGGCATAACTTGTAAGTTCTACCTAATTCATGATAAAAACATCCTCATAAGGTGACTACCTCATTCCTTTTAGTGTTTGCAAGCCATCCATGTATCATTCACATTACCAGAGTAGGTTATCTTCTCTATCCCCAATTCTCATGGCAACATTCCAACCTAAATTATCTCTTATCTTTGGTGTATGGCATGCGTAATGTCCTATCTCTCACCCCCATAACAAGAGGAAATAAGCATTTGGCTGTAGTCCAAATACATAGTTCTTCCTGTTCTAAGAGTAAAGATGGTACATCCCACATTGCCAATACACCTTTACATCTAAGTTGTAACGTGCCACATATGTCTCTACATCACATACATCATGATATCAAGGTTACCTCCATGGAAAACTAGTCTTGCACCTACTGAGGTTTATATCCTTGGTCATCTCCTCTAAGTCTATAGGGCACCGACTCTTTTGGGGTCGTCCCTCTTCCCTCATGCATCAAGAGAGTGCCCTACTCATCTTCCCTTTGGGTCCCATGAGTTCATGAAGGTGATCATTCTCCTAACCCATGGCCCTCAGACAATGATAGCTGTTACCTCCTGACCCTATGGTCATGTGCAACTGGGGAATTAGGCAACTCCTACTTTCATCGGTCTTATCCCTACCTGACCCTAGGATAGACTTAGGATTCTCCATCATAGTACATGTTCACTTAGCACCTTACCCAAGTCTTCGTCATCTCTCTTTCTGCATTCATGGGCTGACTTTCATCCTTTCATCGGGATCATGGCAACCTGCCTACCTTGGTCAAGCCCTATACCGGTTACCTCTATGGTAACACATCTGCATGCACTTAGAGATGGATATCTATGGGCCTACGGGTTCATTCTCATATCATGTACTTTTCCCTTAGCTTCTTAAGATTCCATGAGACCTCTTTAGGTTACCTTAAACTAGCAAAACTGATATACACCCTACCAAAGGGGTCCCTCTCCCAGGATGGGAGGAAAACTATCTCTTGACAACAAGGTCACAAAATCTCTTAGGTATAGGGTTTACATCCACATGAGCCTACTTAACCCTAGAAAGCTATTAAGGCACAATCAGATCACCTATTGAACCATGATAGGTCATACTTGTCCTCTTTCCTCAATGCTGGATCAAGATCATACTTTCCTTTATCATCAACCTAGTGGTGAGGGGTTCATCATACATACCCTAAACTTAAGGGGCTTCCCTTCTCCTCTATACATGAGGAGTACCATGCTCGCTTCTATAGGAACTCAACTCTCATCATGAGCATTAGGTACACTACTTCCCCTCTTAAGCCTAGGACCCTAGGTTCACTTATAGGTGTCCAATTGCATGCTCTATCTCTTAACTACGAACCAAGCATGAAAACGTCATGACATGCACTTCTTGTCATCCTTCAACTCAAGCAACACCTAGGGTTGGGTCCTCCTCAAGGACAACCAACAATGTACAAGGCCTCATAACCTGCTACTACATTTTTCTAGATCTAAGGAACTCTTCTTCCTACCTCGGAAGGTAAACATCTCTACCATAGGCGCGTAGGTACCAGAAGCTTCATCTTTTCTCAAGGGTTTGGTCCCTCTAAAGACAACCAAGGTATCATCAACTTTCAGGGACCGATCATGAGGCAACCACTATCATCCATTGCTCAGGGTTTTAGGCTTCCAACCTTCTTACTGGGTTTCCTGCTCTCTCTAGAGCTAACCCCACATCCAACCTCACCATTAGAGGTCCTTTCTTCATGACGGATCAACCTCAAAGGCATGCTCTACATGGGTTAAGCCTAGGTTCGAACTTATGGTTGCTCAAGATAACCTTTTATGCTTCCTCATGATTCCTTATCCAGGGTTTCATCTTACTGTCTGCACTATGACGTGCCCTAGGTTCCAGCTATGCCCTACTTGTACAAGCCCATAGGGTTTCTATGGTCCTTCACTAACATCATCATCTAAGGAACTATCCTTTACCCTAACATGCACGACCCTTCCCAGGGTTGGTTTGCCAAAGGTGCTAGGTCACCCATGGATCATATGGCATCCCAAAGGCATGTCCTTTCAAACACCTGGTCCAACTCATCTTCTCTATAACCTTAACTTAGGGTTAGGGTTAACATCATCTTCAGAGGATGTGCCAGGTTTCTATTTGCAATGGAGACCTCCATCTCCAAGACTAACTTATCCTCCTGACAAGAAGGTCTAGCCTCAGGTCTCTTCTGAGGACATGACAACTTATGTCATACGACCTAAGCATGTATCTATTCTTTAGTTTGCGCTTAATCTATTAAGCTTATGCCCATGACAGCTTATTTACATGCCTTTCATTAATTTGATGGAGGATTCCTTAGACCTTATTAACCTTACCCATACCTCAAGAGGGTCAGGAGAAGAAAGAAAACCCTAATCCTTTAGGTCCTAATCAGAATTTTGTGATAAGAAGGGATGAATAAGATGAGAAGTCCTAAAGGTATCTTATTTCGATTCATACCCTAAGACTTTGGCCAAGCAGTCACATGGATCTGGGAGTCCTCGTATTCCGACTAACGGTGTGGAGGAAAATATTGCCAGCCCCGGTCGTGATCCTTTTCTAGACACCTCCGTCTTTCGGATAATCCTCTAATAACTCCCTTGGGTTCTATGGAGTTTGTAAAATTTAATAATTATTAATGGTTAATTGAGGAACCTAAGCTCTGATACCAAATGTTATGACCCCAACTCCCAATAACCCCCAATTAAGGGAGACTGAGAGGTCGAAGCCGCACCCATGACATCCGGATCAAAGGTTCGGCAATTAACCAAGAATAATTATCACATTTTAACATATTATACTGAAAGCTGTAAGAAAAATAAATTTTTGCATACCTTTTTGAAAACTTGAATCTCTAAACTTCTATCCACACAGATACTAATCTATCTAATCCTCCTTTGCACTTGAATTCTCATTTAGTACCACATGTGCCACTTTACTGTTTGTTCTTTTCATTGTACCTAAAACGCCGACAAACAAAACGTCGGTCAGCCGAAGCTGGTATGTGGGGGAAACAAATAATGTTCAACTATGCTAACAATATAATCACTCAATTAATCATTTAACAATCAAGATTACATTTTAAGCCAAAGTACTCAATCCATACCTATCCACAACTCTGTGTTGTCCTTGTAAGGTCTTATATGGTACCTCTATAAAGGTGACTTGATGGACCTACCCTCTAGGCAGCCAAAGTCATTCAGGACCTGATGGACCTACCCTCTAGGTAGCCATGTACTAGGTCAGCCATTACGACACAGAGGGGACCATGATCTGAGCTAGAAGGCATATACATTATGTGATAGTCATAGTCACTTTATAATTGCAATATGAACATTCAAATAGTTTAGTTGCATTCAATGCGATTAAACATCCGGGAATCCATCGAAAAACAAAAGCAGTTATTCATAATCAACCACATACCTGATCTAGAGCAACTTGCTGTCCAAGCAATAATGATATAGAACAAGCAACAAGCAATCAACAATATCCTGAAATTGATGCATGACATCCAAGTGTTATAGTTTATCCAAAGCATTCTAAAGATATACTTGGATTCCACCTTAAGCTTTCTAGTCCACTTTAGGGTTTTATTAGGGTTTCCCCCCCTAGTTCTTTTATCATATTTAATGCTCTCTTAGTTCATAAACCCTAATTTCAACATCATAAGCCCAATTAAAGTCGATTATTTCTCTTTCACACCAAAACTACCATCTTTATTCTTTTAAGTTATTTCAAGGTCATTAGACTCAATTATCATCTTTAATTTCCTTCGGATTAACAACTCATAATTCATTAGGGTCTAATCCCCATATGAACTCTATTTATTATTAATTCAAACTTTATCCATTAGAAAACCCTAATCACCAACTTGAGGGTATTATATCATGAAAACATCATTCTATAATTATATGTTCAGATTTAACCCATTAGAACCCATATTTTATTAAATTAGGGTTTCTAAACATAATTATGTGCATAAACCCTAAAACAATCATGAAACTGCCTCTCTTTTTAAAATTAACTCTCCCTTTTATTAATAATAGGTTAGTACTTCTCAGAATTAGGGTTCCAAAACAAATTAACTCAAAAAGAGTCATTAAGACCGAGTTCTATATCAACATTAGGGTTTTATCACAATTTAATACACCAAAGGTGATAACTTTGTGTACTTTTTTAATTGCAAGAAATATTAGGTTCCAATTATATTTTTATTGGCTTCCTCACGTTTTTCTGATCAATTTTCATGTATAACATATTTTCATCAGGGCTACTAATAATTAACTATGAATTTTGGAAATAATCTACCTCTTGGCCAAAGGAAGAGTGCCACGTGTCCTTTCTATTCCCTTTTCCAGCGATCCAGCTTTTTCCCTTTTTTTCCCTACTCTTCTTGTCGCACGCCAGGGGGTAAGAGAGACTTTTCTCTCTGTTTTCTTCAACCTCACGACCTGCTACTCGCGAGCCAGCGTCTGCCTCCGGTCAACCTCGTCGTTGACCTTGGGGTTCCGTCCACCAGCAAGTAAGCTAGGGGTCCAGAAATATCTGCCGCCACCATCTGAACTTGAAGGGATCTGTAATTGTATGCTCGCGTTGTGCCTCTGCTCCCAATTGGCTGCTGCAACTCTGGCAGGTCGACCGGGGAAAAAATGGCACGGTCGGGGTGTCTTGCTTAATTAGGATCGCCAAAGGCTTAGACGGCAACTTCTGTAGATATCTGGGTGGGTTTCATCAATGCGGGTACCCCTGAGTACTCTCCCCTATATATAGGGTTGGTGACAGAGTCCGGCGGTTTGGGGACTTCCTGGCGAGTCAATGAAACTACCCATAACTTGGGTTCATTGTCTTTGGAATAGGCTCCCGAATTTGGTGGGAAAGCTTCCAAGTCCATCCGTGCCTTAAATCAGGAGGAAATCGTTTGGGAAAACTGATCGATTTTGCTCTCCCTTTCCTAATCAATCTGGGGTAGAAGACAACCACATAACCCTTGGATTTTGATCCAATGGCTGTCGTGCCATGCGAGGAACAAAGGAATCTGGTCCAATTAAATAAAATTGTGACATTTAATGATTTCCTCCCCACATTAGGGAAACCTTTGAGTTGAAACCTTCCGTCATATCCATGATCCAGAACAAGAGTTTTCAAGGAAGTTCAAAGAATGATAATCCTTACCATCATCTAGATGCCTTCAAGAACATTTGTGATACGATTAAGATGTGGGGAGTCCCACATGAGGTGATTTATTGCAAAGGCTTTATCTTTTCCATAGAGGACAAGGCCCTACCCTGGTACCTCGGGCTACCACATCAAGCTCTCAACTGATGGAATGCGTTGGCAGACACTTTTGTAAATAAGTTTTACCCCATGGAGAAAACTGTCAGGAATAGAAAAAGGATTACCTCTTTCATGCTAAAACCGAATGAGAATCTACACAAAGCCTGGGAAAGATATCAAGAATATCAGAGGGACTATTCTCATCAAAACTACAAGAAGGGTTTCTTGATAACCACCTTCTACAATGGTCTAACCCCTGAGGAAAGGGTTTCACTGAATGCAGCTGCAGGCAGTGACTTTCTGGGGAAGAAGCCTAGAAGATCCAAAAAGATCATCGAGAACATGGCCGAGTTACAATCCGACACTGACTACGACAGATCTGATAGAGGACATGCTAAGAAGGCGGCTAGTGAAGGGAAATTTGTAGAATCCAAGGCTTTGGAGGCTATCACCTCTCAGATCCAGAAGATAGCCACTGACATCAGACAGCTGAAAGAGTCGGGTGGAAAAGGGAAGAAATAGGTTGAGAAAGTCATGAAATGTGTCACCTGCGGAGAGGGTTGACACGGGGTTGATAATTGTGTTTACACCCAACCTGAAGGGTCGAGCCAAAGTGAATCCGAGATAGAGGATGCTGACAACGTCTCTTTTGTGAACTTCAAGAGGCCAGATCATCCTGGTTTTAATTATGGAAATAAGGATGCGGCCAAAAATTCAAATTAGCTAAATAACCCCACCAAGCAACCCCAAGGTTTTGAGAAAAGAGGGGGACAAGGTTAGTTCACCAGAACTACCACTTTCCAATCAAACAAGGCAAATTTCCAAGGACATGGAAAGTACCAAAGTCGGCAAGCAGCTAACCCTAGTCACAGCCTAGGTCAAGCCAAAGAGCAAAGTCAGGACAAGAGCCCGAACCAACCAAATTTGGTGGGGCAATTGTTCGATTTTGTAAAAAGACAAGATACTATCAATAACTAGCTGGCGCAAAGCGCGCTATCAAATTCAGGAGTTCTGAGCACGATGCAGGTTCAGATGGCAGACATGTAGACCCACCAATGCCAAATCGATCAGCAGTTGGCCCAAATGGCCGAGTTGATAAAGAACCCCTCACGTAAGATACCCTCCAACACTGAATCCGCTAAAATGGCGGCGCTGAGATCAGGGAAGGCAGTAGAAAGTCTTGAAGCGGCCAATCCCATAGAACCTGAACCAAATATTTCGGCAGAGATTCCAGCAGAGGAAGAGAATCAACAAGCTCGTGATAGGGAGCCTGAAACAAGATTTATTGAGGAACTATTTGGTAAAAGGAATCCTTACTCTCCCAAGTTGCCTTTCCCTTACAGATAAATAAAGGCACATCTTAAAAGGCGTTATGAGAAGTTTATGGAGTCAGTAAAGAAACTTCACCTCGAAGTACCCTTCTTGGATGCTTTGGAGGAGATGCCGACATATGCAAAGTTTTTCAAAGACTTGATCACGAAGAAGAAAAGAGGAGGAAGAATCGAGACAGTGCACCTAGCTAACATGTCTTCTGCTTTTGTCAAAGAAGATTTACCAGCTAAGAAGAAGGATCCTGGGGCTTTCACCATTCCCTTTGCTATTGGAGACAATATCGAGCGAAAGGTCTTGCCGATTTAGGGGCTAGCATCAGCCTTATGCCCCTAAGCCTCACGAAACATTTGGGTCTGACTGATATGGTTTAGACCAACATGAGGATTGAATTGGTGGACCATACGTTCAAGAGGCCCATTGGTGTTGTTTAGGATGTACCGATCTGTGTGGAAGTTTCTTCATTCCCTACGATATCGTGGTCATTGACACGGTGGAGGAGCCGGGCTGTCCTATCATCTTTGGACGCCCCTTCTTGGCTACAGGAAGGGCGTTGATTGATGTTGCCGAGGGGATCATTACTCTAAGGGTCGGAAACGAACACTTAGATTTCAAAGTAAAGGATGCTATGAAGGGACCTTCCCTTCTAGAATCTACTTACTTTGTTGAAAGCTACAACCAGCTTTGTGAAGAGATGGAAGAGGATATCGTAATGGTAGACCCGCTTGTAAAAGAATTAAGCAATCAAGATTCTGATGCTGAAGATTATGAAAATCCAGAAGTTGTCAAGTTTGTGAATTATCTAAATCAGTCTGATGAAGATCTGAGCGACGAGGAAGAGGTAATAGAAATAGTTAAGTTTTCCTCTCTAGAGGAGGCACCAGAAGAAAAGGCACCCAAGGCTAAGCCTGAGTTGAAGCTTCTACCTGAAGGGTTATAGTATGAATTTCTAGATCAGGAGGAGAGAAATCCTGTCATCGTTAATTATTATCTCACGAAGGATCAATTGGACAAACTTCTTGGGGAGTTGAGACTCCATAGGCAGGCTATAGGATACTCGGTAGAGGATATCAAAGGCCTTAGCCATGCGTTATGTATGCATCACATCAATTTGGAGGAATCTGCTAAACCTTTGGCTCAACCCCAGAGAAAATTGAACCAAATGCTGAAAGAAGTTGTGAAGACAGAGGTAATCAAACTAAGAGATGCTGGGATCATTTACCCGATCAGTGACTGTAACTGGGTGAGCCCGATCCACGTAGTACCGAAGAAAGGAGGTATTACAGTAGTTAAAGGAGATAAAGGTGATGAAGTGGCGGTTCGGACCGTCACAGGATGGAGAATGTGTATTGACTACCGAAAACTGAACCAAACCACTAAAAAAGATCATTATCCGCTTCCTTTCATTGATCAAGTTCTTGAAAGATTAGCACATCATGACTTTCTGTTTCTTGGATGGTTTTTCAAGGTTTTATCAAGTTCCCATCTTGCCAGACGACCAAGAGAAAACTACTTTTACCTATCTCTATGGCACCTACGCCTTCAGGAGGATGCCTTTCGGCCTATGCAATGCTCCCACAATGTTTCAGCGTTGCATTATATCGATATTTTCGGATTTTCTGGAAGACATCATGGAAGTTTTCATGGACGACTTTTCTGTCTATGGAAAAGACTTCGATGCCTTCCTGAATAACCTATCTATGTTCTTGCAATGCTGTGAGGAAAAGAGTTTGGTTTTGAACTGGGAGAAGTGCCACTTTATGGTCCGAGAAGGCATCGTACTAGGGCATAAAGTTTTGAGGTGTGGCATCGAGGTAGACGTTAGCAAGGTTGAAGCCATTTCCAAGCTTCCTCCACCGAATTATGTAATGGGAGTGAGGAGTTTCCTCAGACACGCCGGCTACTACCGAAGATTTATAAAGACTTATCAAAGATCTCAAAACCATTGTCCAACCTTCTGGTAAAAGATGTTGAATTCAATTTCTCTAACGATTGTATAATTGCTTTTCAGGCCTTAAAGGATGCCCTTGTCTCACCGCCTATCCTTCAAGCTCCAGACTGGGAGCTACCTTTCGAGCTTATGTGTGACACCAGTGACTATGTTGTAGGAGCAGTACTGGGTCAGAAAAAGGATAAAAAGCACCACGTCATTTGCTACGCCAGGCGTACTCTGGATGAAGCTCAGGTGAATTATACAACTACATAAAAGGAAATTCTCGTGATAGTCTTCGCTTTCGACAAGTTTAGATCCTATCTTATCGGTGTGAAGGTGAAGGTCTACACAGACCATGGAGCAATAAGATTTCTCATGCAAAAGAAGGATACCAAGCCTAGGTTGTTAAGGTGGGCTTTGTTACTACAAGAGTTTGACCACGAAATCGTTGACAAGAAGGGTGTGGAGAATGTGGTCGCCGACCACTTATTAAGGATCATGGTGGAAAGACTGAAGGAACCACCTATTAATGACGACTATGTTGATGAAGCCTTGCTGATGGTTGAAACCAAAGATGAGAAATTACCTTGGTTCGTAGATATTTGTAATTATCTCACCTGTGGAGAGTTGCCTCCTGATATAACCTATAATAAAAAGAAGAAGCACTTTTCGGACATAAAGAACTATTACTGGGACGATCCTCTCCTCTTCAGAAGATGCACTGATAACTTGTACAAAAGATGTATCCCCGAAGAAGTGGTCCCAAACATCCTAAAAGAATGTCATGCCTCTCCATATGGAGGACATCTGGGGAGTGAAAGGACAGCCGCCAAGGTGCTACAATGGGAATTTTACTGGCCCTCTTTGTTCAAAGATGTTGCAAACTATGTTAAGGTTTGTAAGGAATTCTAATCGACGGGAAACTTTGGAAGAAGAAATAAGATGCCAATGGCCAATTGGGTGGAGGTCGAGATTTTTGATGTCTAGGGAATTGATTACATGGGTCCTTTTCCCCCATCAAGGGGATACCAATATATTCTAGTTGTGGTAGACTATGTGTCTAAGTGGGTAGAAGCGGTTGCAACCCTGACGTGCGACTCGAAATCTGTGATCAAGTTGTTTGAAAAGACTATTTTCCCTCGCTTCAGAGTACCTCGTACGGTGATAAGCGACGGCGGATCATATTTTAGGGAAAAGTAGTTTGAAACGCTCATACAAAAGTATGGAGTCAGGCACAAGGTTGCTACGCCATATTATCCTCAAACTTCGGGACAAGTAGAGGTCTCGAATAGACATATTAAGCAGATTCTAGAGAAAACTGTCAGCCGCACAAAAAAGGACTGGTCCATGAAACTCAATGACGCTCTTTGGGCCTACAGGACAGCATATAAAGCACCCCTTGGAACTACTCCTTATAGATTAATCTATGGGAAATCCTGTCATCTACCCTTAGAGCTGGAACACAAGGCTCTTTGGGTGATTAAATTCCTGAATATGGATCTAGAGAAGGCAGGAGAGAAAAGATATCTCCAATTACAGGAACTAGAAGAGTTGAGACTACATGCCTTTGAGAATGCAAGGATCTATAAGCAAAGAACCAAGGTGTGGCATGATGCCCACCTGAGGAAGAAAGATGTAAATGAAGGTGACAAAGTTTTATTATTTAAATCATATATTCGTCTTTTTCCAGGGAAACTACAAACAAGGTGGTTTGGGCCCTTCATAGTAGTGAAGATATACCCATCAGGCATGATGGAGTTGCATGATAAAGACGATCCATCCAAAGTTTTCCAAGTGAATGGGAATAGAGTAAAGAGATACTACGAAGATGCAACATTCGTAAGAAGAACAAATATTAGTCTGCAAGATATGGAAATAGCTGAAGGCGCACAGTAAAGGATATGGAGATGTCAAGCTGACAATGTTAACTACAACGCTCCTCGGGAGGCAGCCCGAGCATTACTTTTCTTAGAATAGGATGTTATTTCCGTTCCAGCATGAAAAACATTATGGACATTACTATTGTAATAAGGCTCGAGTCAGTGCATGCGTCACATGCTCTGACTCTTCTATTTTATGGGCCACTGCTCTATTTTATGAGCATTGATGAGTAATACTATCTGAGGCTGGGAGCTTCACCTTAGGCCAATGATGTTTTACCCATCAATCACTTTTTCCTTTGCTTTGATTTTGGTTTTTCATCAAATATCATGTTCTAAAGCCTTGTATCGGGCAAGGATACCTCCTCCAGCGGACCATATCGAACAAAGACTCGGGCGGTGCGCAAGTATGCCTTTATCGACCTGGTGTATCAGGCGACGCACTTTAGCAATGAACCGTGTCAGACGATACACCCGAGCAGCGAGCACCCGTGTCGGGCGGCAGGAGTAATAACCCTTGATTTGACGGATGGGACTACTAGTCTCGGGAATGATTTGTCTACTTGCCCAACATGTACCCCTATTTCACCCGATTAGCCCCAGACTTGAATTGCTATATATAATACAGAGGTTTTACCATGTCGGGCTACTGCTTTTACTCTTCCAACTATCTGTATCGTACAGTAGTTTCTCCCTTTTGCTAGTGTGTCATCCAACTAACTTTTGCTCTCGTGTTGCGTAAGATAACTTCAGATAGCAAAGTTACAGCCCGACAGCCGTGTCGTGCTGCTTGCCCGACACGAACTTCATATCACGCACTTTCGTATCGGACTCATGGCTTTAGATAATTTCTTTGTATCGCCCGACACGAACTTCATATTGAGCACTTTCGTATCGGACTCACATCTTTAGTTAATTTCTTTGTATCATCCGACACACCTTTGCGTCGGCTGTGTGACTTTTGCTCATGTCGCGTGACACATCTTTAATGAGTGCTTGTCCGATACCCTATATCAGGTGATGCCTGTGTCACCCAACCTCACATCACTTCATTTGTTTCTGATGTCGGGCGACACATTTTCTATCGGGACGACCCTATCGGGCGATCCACATCATGTGGCTGTGTCGCCCGACACTCTTTGAATTTGTAGTGTATCAGGCAATGGCTATATCGTTCGGTTTCCTCCTGTGTCACCCAGTTTTGTATCGCCTAGCATGTTCTTCCCGACGGGCGACACCTTTCTTAAGGGCGATCGTATCGGGCATGATATCCGTTTGATGATGCCCAATATCTCGTGATGAACTTATGAGATTTTCAGATGAACTCCGTATCGCCCGATACAAGCGTATCGGGCAAGCATCATATCGCCTAGTTTTGAGGCCCGCTATGATGGTGTCGGGTAGCTTTTGTATCAAGCTGAACTTTTCTTATCAGACACCGATATCAACTTTAAAACATTTAGATACTTAATAAACTTATATGATGATAACAGAAATGGCCCGCACCAAGCAAATCGTGGTTCGAGTTGACGAACACGGTCGGAGGATCGACACAGAGGTTTTGGTTGAAGCAACAACAGTCGGGCAGAAATGCCAGAATCCTGAGGCAGTTGGGTAATCAACGACTGAGAAGAGAGCAAGGACGGAAGAAGTAACGGCTCCAACAACAGCTTCAACCGCAGCGGCAGAACCCCTAAATCACACACCAGGAAGGTTCATGCAAAGAGATAACGAGCACGAGCGCCGGTACTCAAAACTGGCAACAAAAATCTACAAGTCGAGAAGATTCTGCCACCAGTCATCCTTCCTTCAACTAGGTATCTTCAAAAGACTGGAGAATGTCCTAGTTGCAGCAGGACTGAGGAAGATCTGCCTCAGCCGCTCTACCTCCTACACCGAACTCACCAGGGAGTTCATGTCGTCTCTCCACCGGGTGAAGAATACACCTGAGGATGCTGAAGAATATGGTGGAGCAGACAGACTACAAGGGCGGCTATACAACTTCGAGCATGTAATCTCCGAGAAACTGCTCAATGAGATCTTCTCTTCCAGCGAGGAGGTGAAGGAACTGCTGAATAACGGTGCAAGGATCACCGAAGAAGATGGGTTCAACCCCGTGGAGATCTAGAGGAGTCTGACCGGCGAGTCATCATTCAAGCTAGGAAGCAAGGTGGCGGCAGTGCACTCCTGCTTCTGGAAAATAGTGCACAAGCTGGTGGCGTGCCTGCTCTTTAGCAAGAACGAATCAAGTAACATCTACACGGAAGAACTCCATCTCATGTGGCACATGATGGAGGGCAAGGTGATCAATCTGGGACGCTTCCTGCTGAATAGGTTGAACCCAATAAAGGATGCCACCAAGGAATACTACATTGGTGGCATCATCAATCTGATCCTGGTTGGGTTAGGGTACCCAAGGGAACCACACAGTCTTTTGAGGACAAGGGGAGATAAGTTGATCGACCTCAAGTTTCTCATGAGGGCCAACATCATAAAGGAGGGGCGAAGCTACTTCTACAAGTTCGCAAGAACAAACACCCTCCTTCCACTCCCTCACTGCGCCGCCTACGACACAGAAAAGCTGGTCTTCACCATAGTAGAAATCGAAGTTGTGGCAGTAGAAGCAGCTTACGCTACCACCACCAGTATTCAAGAGAGGGCGGTTGCGAGAGGAGAATCAATTCCTCTTGACCCGGGGCAGGACAAAACTTCAACGACCCCTGCCGAGCCAGCCGCCACTCCAGAGCCACCGACGACAGTAGTTGATTGAGCTATCATCGCTCCTACTATACTAGCCACAATCATGACAACATATGCTGTGGCTGAAGAAGTATTGGCGATCGTTGAGGTCGCCGAGACAACCGGGGGAAAGACAACAATGCCAGCCCTAACGGGAGCTGCCGCGGAAGAGATAGCCACAACCCCCGAAACTTCTGTGTTGCCTGTGGTGGCAAGAGAAGAAGTGCAGCCAGACGCCAATAACGAGATGTTCGCCGACATCCTGGAAATGGAGCTCGGAGATGCATAGCTTACACCAACACCGCCGCCTGTGTCTCCTACGATAGTTGTAGAGGAGGTCGCTGAAAGAAGAGAGGTGGAGCAGCGCCCACCCACATCGCGTCCTTCTCTACCATCACAAGAAGGTGAGGCAGAGACAACCGTAAAAGCGTTGACGCCTCACCCAGCAGCATCCACCTCGCGGACGATCGAGATAGGTTCTACCTCGTCAGGTAGACCCTCGCGCGAGAGGAGTATCGCGAGGACGAGAGGGAGATCTACAGGAGCCCCTCCGTGGCTCAAGAAAATGTTGGGGCACGAACTCGATCACTTGCGGGAGGTAACAGAAAGCCACTCAGCTACATTTACTTCTCTAACCCGCAAGTTTTCAATTTTCCAGCAAAGGCTGAATAGCTAGGAACAGGAACTGCTGACTCTAGTTGGCCTTCCCTGCCAACTAGAGGCACTCAACGCCACGCTGCAGTAGGCCCTCCAGCGCCTCGACATGATTGAGGAGATGATGGATAGGAGGGACGATCACCCGTGCCAAAGGCAGCCGAGGAGATCTCTATCACCTCCCGACTCAGGCTCTCAACCCTCCTCGTCAGCATCTTCATCAAGATCACCATCCACTTCCTCCTCCAGCGGGCCATCTCCAACGCCTGAGGAAGGGACACTGCACATATCAGCCAACGGAGCTCCAGCAAGACAGGCGAGCTCCCGCGGTCTGGAAGAAGTAGCTCCCTCAGTCCCCCTAGACGAAGTTGAGGATGACAACGAAACATTCAACATCATGGAGGACTCTTCTAACGAATCTGAGGGAGAGGGGGGGGGACATCTGCACCGCCAATGAAAGACACCCCCCAGAGGAAGAAGCTTGACGGCAAATGAATTTTCTGTGCCGTCGGAGATACCTTCCTTCGAGATGGACGACTTCGATAGAAGGGTCATCGGCTACCTGACGATCAGGGACCAGAAATTGTTGAACAAGGTCCTAAGGTCGCAGCCAGATAAAGAAGACGTCATCTGGAGCGACGGCTACTTCTCCGTACAACGGGGAGCACTCAGAAGTATTTTTTGCTCACCTGCTGTCGTCGGAAAGACGTTGTTTAGGGTCCTAGAGGGTGCAATAATAGAAAATATCAGTACCCAGATAGGTCGGCAAACAATATAAAATGCCACCCCAACCTTGGCAAGAAGATTGATGATAGGAGTGACAGACTCCATCACTGTGGCCAACATGTTGCGTCACATCGAAGAGCACACCACGAACATCGTGTTGGCCCCGTACAAGCCCCGCAATATGTGGTTCTTGTGTGTGGCAGACATCCGGAACCATGACATCCAGCTCCTCAGCTGCTGCAACAAGGAGGGTCCACACTCAGGACTCATTTTCAGTCACCCAGAGGATAAACATCTCAGGCTCCTACCGCTGCGTCTTCTCTGAGCAATCAAGCAAGGAGTCCAACATCACTGCGGTGTTTGGAACTTCTTCACTATCGGAGACTTCCCCGTCCAAGCAGAAGAGGGGAGTGGGAACATCACCTTTATCATCTTGCGCGCCATGGAGTTGCTCAACATATTCGGATACATAAGGCATCTCCAGGGACAAAATTTCTACCAGCTCAGAAGCACATATGCACTGTTGCTGATCAAAGACTGGCTCTACTTCCAAGATGTAGGGCTACCAAGGAGGCTACTGGATAGTGATCAAGCAGACAAATCCTCACAGCCTAGCAGCACTCCAGAGAAAGAAGTTGAGACAGAAGCAGAAGTCTATGGGGCAGGCAAGCGATTGGAAATCCTACGGGAAGTACACGGAATCGAAGACCCCGCTTCGCCTGAAACATCAGAAGAAATGATCAACAACTTCGACCGCTTCTCATACCCTACACTCACACAGGATCAGGTCAATGAAGTTCTTCTGAAGTTAGCAGACTCTACCCCAGCAAACGTAATCTATGAGGCAGGCAATGTCGTAGTCCCTGTTGACGACTTGAGGGACATGGTAAAAGACAGAGGATGTTTGGAGATATCTGTAGCGGCCGCCTACATCTAGACTCTACAAAAGAAGTTCGAACACACATACATAGCTCATCCAATGATGTTCAACGACATATGCCTTGTCGATGAATCAGGAGCGAAGCAATCTTTTCTGGCAGAGTTGTAGTGTAGAGTTCCGCGCACCATCTTCCTTTACATCCTGTATTACAACCACTGGACGCTCTTGATGATGTACATGCGCCAACGAGCAGGAATCTTCTACAACAGCTCGGACAGCAACAAAGATCATTCAGTTCAGTGTACATCGACAACGTTGACACCCCTCGAGCGCTTAGTACAAAAATACTACGAGGACATGGCGATGCTGATACAACCATTCCTAGGCACAGCAGCTAGCAAATGGCACGAGCTTCAGTTCTGCCACCGCAGTCCACAACATATTCCCTTATCCAACGACTGCGGCATCTTCGTGTTGGAATGGATATCAAATGAAGCGACGTCTGACCATCTCCACCACATCGACTACCACAGCAAATGAGGAGAATATGTGTGGGAGCTTCTATGTGGCACAGGCGCGCTCACCAGCTAACCCTCACTGGGTTAACATTGCCCTACCTTATCTACTTCACAACTCTGGGACAAAGTGTGGAGTAAGTTTGGGGGGATACTATGTACTAGTGAGGGAGGTACTAAAAGCACTTCAAAATTCACCGCTTTTATTCTTTCTGCTCATTTTCTATATAACATGTGTACATATACTTATACATGCACATACAAATATTTTGCAAAACTTTTGCTTATTTATCTCCATACACATGTACAAAAAGCCTGTTTATTCAAAGACATTGTATAGTAAAAACATGATATGACTTCTTGTCAGTTTGTTTTCAATGTGTCCAAAGAGGTACAGGTTTTGCTATGTCTTTTTGAAAATGTAGCCTCAAACAACAAAAGACTACGACTTTCCATGCCAAAAATTTCGAAAAATAATCTCACGACAGCTAAGAGACGTGTATGCAGAAGGAAAAAGCTGCCCAAACAGCAAAAATTTCTCCTGTTTTCCCTTACCCAACAAAAATCCCAAAAAGACAGAATAGTGTGCCTTATGAGAGTGAATAAAAGCATGAGAGTTGTGCCTATATATATATATATATATATATATATATATATATATATATATATATATATATATATATATATACTTGTGCTCCAAAAGTACCCATCTTTAGGCATGGTAGATCCGGGGCAGTGGTACGTAGGATGTGAAATCACTGCTCTAAAGCCAACTGGCTTGGACTGCAGGGATCACTCGCCCACTAACGGACCCATACCTGGATGGACTGATGGGAAACAAGAGAAACCCAAAAAGCCTTAAATCTACCCAAACACACAACTTTATGTTCCCAAAAGCTGTTTGGTGTGAAAGCTAACTTCAAAATCATGCACCCAAGTCTCGCCGAAGCTGTGGAGAAAATTTTTCTTAAATAAGGCAGGAGAAGTAATTTCGGTTGTTCGTGGTTTGGCAGTGTTCTCTTTAAGACATCTCAAATATCCGCTCAAACTCATGGTCTGAAAACCATACCGGTCAAGAAGAAGAATCACAAAACAAAGATTTAAAAGATTGATTGAGGACAATCAAAATGCTAAGTTTGGGGGAGTTGATAACACCAAATTTTGTGATGTTTTTACCATTATTTCATTGTCAAGTCTTCCCTTTTAAACTGTTTTCCTCTCCTTTCTATCATGTTTTTTAATAAACAGGCCACGCTACACTCTTATCCCATTTTTATAATCTTTTGTAGGGTTTCCCCTCATTTATTCACTCTTTTATTAGAAAAAAGGCCCATCTTGGCCCATGAACGTGTTCTACCTGCATCGACCTTCCTACCAGTTGGCCGACACACTCACTACCCGACATATGGCAGCACGACACGCCTACTGAGTGACACGGGGGTGCCGCGCAAGGAGGATCTGACGGGCGATACGCCACTTACCCAATAGGGAGCTGTACTCGCCATGACAACTGAAGCGTGTCGCGCGATACAAACCACCCACTGGAAGGCGCCACTCATCACGATGACCGACACGCTTACAGCCTGACATCCTTGTGCCAGGCGACACACATATCTGGCATCTCTGAATCCGCGATGATAGAGCTGATGGAGGACACGTGGCACCCGGAGAACCACAACTTCCCCCAACCGCTGCCTATACATAGCTGCTACAGGACTCCGATGGGACGGGTCAAAATCTCGTGAAAGCTAACTTGGGAAAGAACCTGGAGCTAGCATGTCACGTCCCAGAGGTGTACCGGGTGATACTAGGTGAGCACTTCACCGACCTGGGAGGGCGGGAATGGTTCACTTAGAACCTATCCCGGTCACCACAGCATCCCGATATCAACCAACGAGGACACCTAATATGAGTAACCCGACACCCTAAGCGGTCTCTAGCCTGACATGATATCGAGCCCGATACGAATCACCTGTCACGGTGTGTCGCCCGAGAGGGTGGCATCCCGACACGACCACATTGGGCAAGGGAGCATTGGTCAGTATGTCTACCCGTCATGGCCTATCGCCCAACAGGGAGTGCCGCCAAACACGGGTGTATCGGGCAGAGCCCCAACCGGTATCGGGCTAGAGATCTCTTAGGGATCTGCTACTGCATGTCGCTCTTCTACATCAAGGAAGTGATACTTATATTTCTTTTTCAATCATTTACTTTCTTTACTTACACAATGTAACCAAACCTCTTTTATATAATGACTATGCTAATGGAATTAGAGAAGTTTTAAATATTTGTTGCTTTATGTTTGGTTCCTTTTGTTGGATGGTTACTTGGTTTAGCATCTGAACTCTAGCTTGCATGCTTGGATCATGTTTTGTCTAGCTATCGAATTGTGTTTCCCGTTGCAGTAGCCTAGAGAGAGGTGTTGTAGCTCTAGTGTTTGGTCCGATCAAGGAGTACGAGAGTACCCAGGATCGGAGTTGCTTCAGTTTTCTTTCCACTCTAACCCAAGGTCCAGCAACCTCGAGAGAGGTGTTGGTGCTTAGTTAGAGGTACCCTCTTTGAGAGAAGGGGTATTGGGCGTTCATGATGCCGCTTGTTTTACCAAAGTTTCCTCCTTCGTTCCTTACCGAAGCAATAGTTCTATCTCCTTTGGTTCTGTTGCGAAAAAACCCCTAAAAACCGATAAATGCTTAAAACCTTAATTTACCTAGTAACTCTAGTTGGAGATAATTTTCTTTTATTTTATCGATCTTAGCCTATTGTTCCCTCTGGGAACTTTATCCACATCTTACCCTTGTTAGAGTGTAATGTGTTGATTCCATTTTCTTGACACTACCCCCCTTGTCCCTATGGTTCGACCCCGATTGCTACTTTGGACCCCGTCATCGGTGTGGGGGACTAAGAGTCGGGTAATTTAAAAGTCTGACTACTTAAAATCCGCTCCTTTTGGGACGCGTGATTTAGGCCGGTCACGCGGACTTTTGATATTTCGCCAATACATGCATGCTTTAGAAGGACGTATTTGTACATGTCAAAATCCCATCATGGAAATACCGGGTGATCTATAAATACCCAATTAAATACCCAAATAATGTCTTTATTACTAGTGGTATTTACAATGTAGTACTTAAATACAATCCCTCTGTTAACTACCTCACCCAAATGCCCCCTTGGTGATTACTTTTTCACATAGGTTTCTAATCTATTGTTCATTTATTTCCACATATGGATGAGGTAACACCCCTAACCTTGATCATGTAATTAAAACTGATTTTAAGGTATTCATTCTCATTTGTTAATTTTAAGCATAACATATGTTTACCCCAATCTCTCTCTCTCATAATGAGATGAAATAAGTGTTTGACTACAGTCTAAAAATAAAGTTCATCTCATTCCAAGAGTAGAGATGGTATACACACATTATCCTAAAATTTCATAGTTTAGGTTGAAACATTCTCAACATGATTTTAATCCATACATACTTTTAATTGCACAACTTTCTTATATTTCATGAAGCTAGGTTTTTTTCTCACTCTTTAGTTTGTACACACTCCTTCCATTATTACATGACTCCTTGTATCTATTATATTTACACCTCATGTATTATGATCCTTAGACACTTCCTCGAGGTCTTTAGGGGTACATGTACTTTTAGAGTGATCTCATCATTATGCATCTTGGGATGCCTCCCACATTCACCAATTGGGATACATGAACTCATAAAGGTAGCCAATCTCCTAATACATGGGCCTCAGATAAACATAGTTGTTACCTCCTGACCAGATGGTCTTATGCATTCAAGGCACAATCATCTCCTAATCTCATCATTTTATTCACCTTTAATACTCCCTACTTGACCTTAGGATTGACCTAGGGCTCTACCCTTCCCATGGTTTATCAACGGCACATTATTTTCATACGTAATTATTTAACCTGAATTTCTTCCATCTCTTATGATGCTCATTATTCCCTTTATGTCCCCTCATTGGGCTCATGGATACCTTCCCTTTTAGGGTTGGTCCCATACAGTCAACCACTTCCATAGTAACTTTTTTTCATGTTCCTCAGATATGCCATACTTGGGTTCAACAACTTATACTCAATATATGTGCTCTCATAATTTACATATGTAATTCTTTACGCTTTAGGTGAAATTTAAGGTTACCTCAATTCTCAAACTGGTTGGTTAACACACCCTTCTAGGGAAGGTCCAAACTTAGGGTGCCTTCATTGCTTAGGAAAATATTTCCAACCCCAAAACCATGATCCAATTCTAGACACCATTACCATCTGGTCATGCCTTAATAAGTTTCCTTAGATTTCTACAAATTACATGAAATTATAAACAATTAAATATTATTTGAAAACTCTATGGCTCTAATTCCAAATGTAATGACCTCACTTTTCAGCATGCCCCAATTAAGGAAAACCCAAAAAGTTGATATTCATTATCGAAAATTCCCAAGGATCCAAATTTAATCAAATAACAAATAATAGAAAATGATTTCTAGTAATTCAAATATTTTTTACAAAATGCTCCTCTAAGGAGTTACATGAATTTCTATCATCAGAATTGTACATATGGAAAAAATTATCTAGATAATCCTCCTTACAAGTTAACTTAAATGTCTTCAAGTATCATCATATATTGGTATCTTCATATTTAGCATGTACCTTAAATGCCATGAACCAAAAGCTTGAATCAATATATGTCTAATTGTGTACATAGGGTGCATGCAAAAGTGTGCAAGTGCATAACAACATATATTCAATCAATTACTTGCAAATAAAAAACGTTGTTTTATTCACATAATCTTCGTATATGTGATACTCATAGCGACATTATAATTGAACCAATTGTAAAATAAACATACAACAGTTTTGTTGTTCAATATCCAAGAAACACTCAACAAACACCAAAAACTTATGTGGGTAGTCATAAGCGTAGTGATGCACTGAATAGTTGACATTTTTCACAAGCTATTTCACTATGTATTTTGTGCACTTTTTCTTATCTTGATATTATTTTTGCATAATCTAACATTATTGTCCTGTGACATTTAATTCCATCAAATATTCACATTTTTACCGCTCTATATTTATTTATCTTTATTTGAGGAGCTTATGTTCATTCTTGTTGCATTTGAAGTAAATTGACAAGAATTGAATCATCTCGGTGGTATCCACATTTGAAGAAAAGGAACAGGGATGGATTGAATCGAGTCACTTGTACCGACACACAATTGGTACTATTGACATTCCAACAAGAGCACTCTAGAAATCTCTCAGTGCCATCAATGTCCAAGTCGGTGGTACCAACTTTAATCAAAAATTCAATAGGAGATGTTAGGGAAAATTTCGGTGCTACTAATATCAACTCGATAGTACCATCAATTTACAAGGGATCACAAATCTGAGAAGACATCGATATTAATGACACCCTATCAGTTTTACCAACTTGTCACGATCAAGTTAAATTAAAGATGATTGTTAATCCAACCATAAGTCAATCAAATGACTAGGGGAGTGCCGCCAGACCTAATAGTCATGTTATTTTCCAATGCACGATAGAGGAGAGTTGGGAGAGAAGAAAGAAGATAAGAAGGACACATTCTGGATGACTTGGGAACCTCTGGTGGACATACTTACATCTAGTAGACGGAAAATCACTCTATTTGTCAAAGGGAATCATCCGGACGAGCTTCTTAAGGGGTTACTTCAGTTTTCTAATGTTTTCCAATTTTTTCCTTTCTTTTCTCATGTGTATGACAATGAAGATCATGTGGGGCTAGACCCCTTTGTTTCTTTGAACCCGAAAGTAGCCCGGTTTAGTATTGTAATTGACATTTATGAGTTAATGATTAAATTTCCCTAATTTTTGGACATATTTCTATGATTTCTTTACAAATTGTCTGTACTTGATCACCATAGGTAATTTAATAGACCATTAATTGCTTTGAGAGAGGGATTAAGGGTTGGACATATTGTAGAAGTGCATAGCCTAGATTGTTCTTTGAGATAATGCTTATAGCTTTGAAGGGAATAGCCTAGAGGTATCATTAAAGCACCTAACTAGTAACTAATTCACTACAAGAGTGGGATTTGTATTAGATTAGATAGTGACTCACATTGTGAGAGAGGGTGATTCTAACAACAGGCCCCTTGGTCTAGGGTTAGAAAAACTAAATGTTAATAAATTGCATTAATTGTAGTATAAATTATGGTGAAACTGTAATCTTAAAGAACCCATTCATTCTGTGATCACAACTAGTAATTTTAGTTTTTTATTTCTACAATTCAGTTAATCAATCAGCATCACTCTTTTCCTTCAATCTAGTTGATTAGGTCATTGTTGATAATAGTTTTTGGACTCACTTTTTCCCTGTGTTAGATATCCAGGCCTCTTTGGACCTATATTACTTTGATACGTTCACTTTCTTTTTGTACATGTGGTTTACACACATCAAGTTTTTAGCGTTGTTACTGGGGAAAATGATGCATCCGTCACTACGAGTGTTGTAACCATCCACGCTAGTTCACATTTTTAATATATATTTAGAAATTAATTTCAAATATTCATTTAATTACTAGAATCCAATTCATGGTGTAGACAAGTACTGACTATGAAGGGTCAACTCCACATAGTCCATTCTAAGAGGAATTCTTACATAGAGTGTAGAAGTACAATAGTTATGTAGGAGGATTGATCTAGACTCCACCACTTGAAACTCCATCACCATAGGCGACTCAACCAAACCAACCAGAGATGGATGATGCAAATGTGGAACTTGAGGAGCAGACGATTTGGGAGAAAATAAAGGCATCTTCTTCTATAGCTCAGTTGGGCCAACTAAAAGGCAGGCCATCAATGTGTGTAGTTATAAGATAGACCCTGGTCTGGTTGTGTTGGTTAAATCACAAGCATTCCATGGTCAGAGTATGGAGGACCCAATGGCACACATCAATAACTTTGTAGAAAACTGTGACATGGTGAATATTGACAAGGTTCCAACTACAATGATATACTTGAAGTTTCTTCCTTCTTCATTGATAGATAATGCAAAGTCGTGGTTTCTTAGCCTTCTGCAGATATAATTGAAGTTGTTTCCTTCTTTATTGATAGATAATGCAAAGTCGTGATTTCTTAGCCTTACCCCATAGTTAATAGAAACTTGGGATTAGATGATTGATGTCTTCTTTTAGTGCTATTGTTTGCCCCAAAAGATAAATGAATTAGTTGGGAAGATCTAAAATTTCAAGCACAAGGTAGAAAAGTCATATTCAGAGGCATGGGAGAGATTCCAAAACATGTTGAGAAGGTCCCTCATCATGGGATTGATCTTAACAGCCAAGCAAAGACCCTCTACTACGGGTTGTAGAAAGGAGAAAGAGCATCATTGGATATCGCAGGGTCATGATTTTTCCTCAACAACAAGGCATCTAGGTGTCACGAAATTCTGAAGAACATGGCTACAAATCAGTCATGGGGTGAGAAAAGAGAAGCTCCAAAAAAGTCAAAAGTGTTGGAGAGTCCAGAGTCATCATGGCACTGAGTGAGAAGTTGGATAACCTCGTAAGGAAGCTTGAGAACAAATGTGGCACCTCATCTGGTGGTGAAGAGGAAGATTGCATGTACATGCATCAACAGTATTAGTAGGACAGGGGCCCCATTAAGATAGATAAAATTGAAAACATGCTCGGCAAGCTAGTGAGACAAAATGAAACCTTACTTGACCATACAAAATGGGTGCAACAAAATCATGAGGAGAAAATCCACATAAAAAATTGAATTTCTCGGCTAGCAGTAGAGGTGGCTTCCATAAAGAATCCCATTCAGCAAGTATTTCCTGGGAATACATAGATATCTCATCAGCATCACAAAGTAAAGTTGGTCTCTATTGTCAAGGATCCAGAACATATTTTTGAGGAGTCACCAATGTACACTTCATAATTAAATTTGGTGTATGTGTCTAAAGTTCCATTTCCCCAAAGCCTATATGGAAGACCAGGAGAAAGAAGAATGCTAGTGAGGTATGCTCACACAAGCACCTTAGTTGATAAATGGTCAATGAAAAGTGACAAGGAGACAACATCTCCACCGGCTTTTCAGGGCAAGGAACTTCAAAGTTCCACCACTTTTATGTCACCGCCTCCAATTCCAGAAAAGGTTCCTACACAACAAGAATAGGTGAAGGTTATACTCCATAGTGGAACAATCACAATCAATAAGGAGGCACCTGCAATTCACAAGGAGCATCTACATGCCATTCTATCCATAGGAGATGTTACAAATTCTATCCCAAAAGGTGGTTTTGAAGCAAGCTTAAGGGAGGAGATCCCTAATGTGCCATAGATTCCAACGCACAAGCATGTAGAGAAGCCACATGTTCCATTCCCAGATAGTCAGAAGTAGAGGAAAGAGGAGAGGCAATTCAAGAAATTCCTAGACATCTTCTGAAAGCTCCACATCAACATTCACTTGTGGAGGCAATAGAACAAATTCCAACAAATGGGAGGTTCTCAATAGATATCATCAACAAGAAGAGACAAAAAAAGATACAAATTTCTTGTGTGTTGATGAAGTGGTGAGTGCCATTATCCAATAAAGGTTGTCGAGGAAGAGAAAAGATCCAGGATGTTTTTACATTCCTTATTCCATAGCCAGTTGAAATTTCCAACAAGCACAGTGTGACTCAGGGGTGAGCATAAATATCATGCCTCTATATATGTTCTGGAAGATGGGACTGAAGGAACCAACAAAAACTACCATGAAAATCAAGGTTGCAGACATATCTATTGTGAGGCCATATGGGATATGCGAGGATATTCTAGTCAAAGTCAACAAATTCATATTTCCTGTTGATTTTGTGGTCATGGATATGCAAAATATAAGAGGATTAGAAATGTTGTTAGGAAGGTCGTTCCAAGATACGGCCAGTGTGATCATGACATTAGTAGAGGATACATGACACTTGGGATAGACAATGATAGTGGAGTTCAGACATCCATATTAATCTTTACAACCATCCCATGACAACCCAGGCTGAAGAAAATCACCTTGTCAAGCCTAGGACATTAAACAAGGGTGCTCATCTGAGGCAATCCAATTTTATTTTGATTATTTATTTTTTTAGTGTTTTTATTGTTTGAATTTCATAATTTTCTTATTAGATTTTAGTTGATGTAAAAAGGTACCTTAACGCTCTTGTTTGATGTGCAGGCAGTGTAAAATTTGGTACTACTGACACCCAAGTCAGTACTACCAACTCCTTTTCTGTGTTTTTGCAATGGAATCTAGAAAAACTCATATCTTTAAAACCTTAGAGCAAAGTTCTTGGGAAGCATCACCCAGAGGAAGCGTATGGGTTAGTCATCTTAAGGACATGTGATATGAATGGAAGGCTTAATTATCTATGAAAAGTGGATGATGATGGGGTTTGAGCATGAATTGATTAAACAATTAATGAAACCTTAAATTGAAGTTTTAGAAATAAATACTAAGGTTACCATATACATATGTCAATAGAGAGGGACATATCATGGCTTAAGAAAGGCATTGTCTCTTAATCTTGTAATTCAGTCCATTTTTCATTCATTTGATCCACTGCCATAAGATGATCAAGTAACCCAAATTGTTCTTTTTGATAGCATTGCATAGCATGATAGGTGACATGATAGTTAGTTTCTTTTTATTGCATTAGTTACAAACTGAAGAAAAAAAAAGAGAAAATCTTTTATGCATATCATCTAGTTGCATAAGAACCCCATGTAGATTGCATATCTTTTGCATCATTCATTCTTACATCAAGTATTCTTGTATTTTTTTTAAATGCAGGGATACACATTCATACCCCTCAAAATAAAATGAATATATATATATACATATATATATATATATGTATGTATATATATATATGTATATATATATGTGTGTGTGTGTGTGTGTGTGTGATTGTTATATTGAAGCCCAAGCATATCTTCAACCATGCTAAACAAAATTGGGACAACGAAAAAAGAAGAACAAAAGGTAAAAATCATGAAATGAAGATGTAGAAAAGGATGCCATGAGCTCAGTTTTGGATCTCTCTTCTAAGTAAGAGAAAATCATGTAAATTATGTATACTTTGTTTCACTCTCATCCATATGATGAGACCTTCAGTGGCATCATTCCACTCATAACATTAGGCATTATGATCCACGCATTTACTCGCTTTCACCATGTGTAGGTTCATCAAGTTTATTTTTGCATAAATGATTTGAAGTTACTTGTGATTCTTCATAAGCCACCTACTTCATTCCATCCATTGCTCTTGTTAGTATGCCACAAATATGATTGATCTCATCATTCATTCTTACAAGGAGAATTGCTTCCAATTAGTATGGTAGTTAGGGAAGAGCAGTGTAGTTAGGGAATCACATGATGCACCAAATGAATGCCTGATTGACTATGATATTAACTACTCTATTGATAGTGTTTCACTGATCTTAGAGTGGACATCTTTAATGAATATTTTTGGTCGCTTAAGAGAAGTTAATTGTTTAATGGTCAATAAGGGCCAGTATGGGACTACCAGCTGGGGATAGTTGGGAAAGGAAATTCATATTCTATGTCCTTTTTCTAACTTGTTTCAAACAAATATGAGGATGTGTTTCTCGAGAATGAGAAACATTTATGTTTAGGTGATCTCAATGCACTGAATAATTGTCATTTTTACATGCTATTTTACTATGTATTTTGTGCACTTAGTGCTTATTTTGATATTATTTGCACATGATTTAGCATTATTAGCTTGTGACACTCAATAGCATCAAATATTTGTAATTTTTACTGTTCCATATTGATTTATCATTATTTGAGGAGCTTATGTTCTTTCTTGATGAATTTTGGTTAAATTTACAAGAATTGAATCAGGTCGGTGCTACCAACATGTCTGTCGGTGGTACTAACATTTGAAGAAAAGGAACAGGGATGAATCATATCAACTTAGTGGTACTGACACAAGAATCGATTCTATCGACATTCCAATAGGAGCACTCTGAAAATCTCTTGGTTCCATCAACGTCTAAGTCTATGGTTCTAACTTTAATAAAAAATTCAACAAGAGATGTCAGGAAAAATTTTGGTGTTGCCGACATCAACTCGCTAGTACTGACAGTTTGGAGGGGATCACGAATATGAGAAGTCATCGATACTACTGACACCCTATCGGTAGTACTGACTTGTTGTGATTAGGAATATTGTTGTTAATCTAGTGGTCAAGACTTAATGACGCCCTAAGTCAATCCTATGACTAGGGGAATGTGGCCAGACCTAATATCACTTTCTTTTCCATTGCACGATAGTAAAGAGCTGGGAGAGAAGAAAGAATAGAAGAAGGTCATGTTCTAGATTACTCGGGAACCTCTGATGGACAGATTTGCAGTTGGAAGATGGAAAATCACTTTGTTCGTTAGAGGGAATCATCCAAAGTGGATTTTTTAGGGGTTACTTTAGTTTTCTAATGTTTTCCATGTTTTTCATTTATTTCCTCATGTGTATGATAATGGAAATAATGCGGGGCTAATCTCCTTTGTTCCTTAGGACTAGGGAGTAGCCCAATTTAGGACTGTAATTGACATTTATGAGTTAATATCTAAATTTCCCTAATTTCTAGACATATTTCTATGTTACTTCATGAATTGGCTATGCTTGATCACCATAGGTAATTTAAAAGACCATTAATTATTTCGAGAGAGGGATTAAGGGTTAGACAAGTTGTAGAAGTGCATAGCCTAGATCGTGCTTCAAGAGAAGGCTTATGGCTATGAAGGGAATAGCCCAGAGGTATCATTAAAGCACCTAACTAATAACTAAATAGCTAAGAGAGTAGGATTTGTATTAGATTAGAGAGTGAGTCACACTGTAAGAGAAGGTAATTCTTGCTACAGGCCCCTTGGTCCAGGTTTAGGAGAAATGAATGTTAATAAATGGTGTTAATTGCAGTATAAAGTGTGGTGAAACTGTAATCCTAAGGAACCCATTCATTCTCTAATCACAATCAGTAATTTTTGTTTTAATTCATGAAATTTAGTTAATTAATCAACAATCACTCTTTTCCTTTAGTCTAGCTGATTAGGTCACCATTAGTAATAGTTTTTGGACACACATTTTCCCCATGTTTGATATTTGGGCCTATTTGGGTCTAGATTACTTCAATACGTGCACTTGTATTTCATACTTGTGGTTTACACGCATCACATAGCCACATAGCTTTTGTAGAACCATGCATATCATGTTATCATTAAGCATATTATACAATCAAGTAAGCAAATCAAGTAATCAACTTAAAGCTAAATATGTGTAAATCCTAAAGTGTCACCCTCACATTGAATATATTAAACCCAACACAGTGCTATTCTAGGGTGTAGGGATTAGACAAGAGATATGGATTTTAACCCTATCTCCATGGTGTATTTAACATTAGGTGAGAAATGTAATTAAAACGAGTTGATTTGATTGGCATAAGCTTAGGCAGCAGCACAAGTGAGGTTCTCTCGTGAAAAGAAAGAAAACAGCCTGTTCAACTCATCATATATAGGGTTTGTTGTTGAGTGAAAGCGTTCAGGAAAAAACTTTCAGTTAGCACAGTTCCAGGCCCCCTTCTCTATGAAATAAAATGACATTGGAATCTTTTGGCGAACTCAGCACACCCTGTCTATGAAATCAGTTTGTACATTCATTTGAAGCCTGGATTTCTCTAATGCAGATGTGTACACATTAGCCACTACTTTATCCATGATCACAATGTCATCTCGGTGTGTGAGCGACCCCCACTGAGAAATAGGGGATTCATTATCTCCCTTAGAGTTGGGAAGCATGAGGTGCGGTAGTGTTTCAAATACAATTGGTAATTATTGAATAACCTTTACGAATAATTGTCAAAAGAAGAATGCATTTCCCAATCTTTGAACTACTTTAAAATCCCATTCATTACTAACATATCCTTTCATTAGGGTCACTTATATTAGTTCGAGTTTATTAAAGTTATCATCTTTAATTTCAAAACCCTAACTCTTCATATGGGTGGTTATTCACCTTAGAAATTCTAATTATACATCATTATGAAAATGGACATGTTCAATCATCAGTATGTTCGACAATATTAGATAATAACACCGATAAATAGCTTTTTAATGTTTCCAACATTTTAATATCCAATCTAGGGCTTCCATTTATTAATCTTCACTTAAATGCATATTTACCCTGCTTTTGAAACAAGAACCATAATTAAGTCTCAAATACATTTTATTCGTGTGCCTCTCATTTTTCTGATTAAGTTGCATATATAACATGTATCACTTTGAGTAACCAATTCATTAGTACAAATTAAGAAAATTAAGTATGATCAGGCAAATCAGGAGAGGCCACGTCAACATGGATAACATTATCCACGCTAACGCGGGTCTCAACTTTAGCCAATGGGACTCAGCCATATCGGCACATACTCACTATGCTCGGTCCTCTTGTGGTAGGGCAAAAAAACTAATCTACCCTTTCGTGGTGACTTTAGTACTGTTAGGCAGTGTGGGTTTAGGTCAATTTACCAACTTGATTGCTCCTTCTCCTTCATTCCTTCATTCCATGGCCAAACACGGCAACATAGAGGCCAACCGAAGGGTTGACCCTGGCCTCAAATGCCAAAAAGTATCTACTAACTATCTAGTTTTCTTCCCTAACATCAACTGAACTCATTGAGCCAAGTTTGAACTAGGAAGGAGATCGAGATAGAAAATAATGAGATTGGGTCTTACAATACTATGATCGGAGCTATGGAAGATGAGTACTACCTCAATTCATGGTATTTAATCAGTTGAAGAAGCTTTGGGGATCCTGATGATCACAAGACAAAACTCACGACGTTGCTCGGTGACTACAAGTAGTCTTTCAACAAACATCTTGGTTTCATAGATCCTCGACACCCGGTTGATGGTATTGGGGTTCCTTGCCTTCTTCTAAAGGTTGATACCTTCTCATGGACATTCATCCTGCTCAATCATATATCTCATAATTGATCGAGCTAGAATAAAATGGAAGCTTGCCTTTGATATTTATCAATTAATATGCCAATCCAATCATCATTTGATTGGCTCTCAGGGCATACATACCAACAGACTCCCACTTGGACTTAGATCCAATCACCTTTGAATCATATTCTTAGTGATCTCTAAACATTTCCTACATGTTTCTGTTGCACTAGTACTAATCTAGTGAATTAGCAACATTTTTCTTTAGTCGGTATATTGCATGTTTCACATCTCCTTGTTGTACGACATTTTGTATGAGATGGAGTTTCCGTAATATGCTATCTGATATTCCTTGCCTAATAATTAGCTCCATAGTTTGACTAAGTATTTCTACTTTGTCATCAATGGTTGGAATATCTATAAGTTTATCCATATGAACTTCAAGATCCATATAGTATCCTCAGTTGTTCATAACACAAGGATACTCGACATTCCTTTTAGAATTAAATAGCCTTTTAATTTTACTTGAAACATTTCCACTTAACAACTCTTGTTCACTTTACAATTTTATATAACTTTTATATTTTGCATTTTGCGATCATTTTTCTATCATTTTGGAAGCTTGCATCAGTGTAACTCATTTACACTCAACTCTTCATTTTATTGCCATAGAACTAATCCTTTAATACTTCACAAGTGCTTAAATAAGTTCTTTATCATATTGCAATCACTCTCACTAGAAGTAGACAAACATCCACTCATCATGTCCATTACATACGAGATAACTAGATGAGCATATCATATTTTCATGTCCAATACATATAAGAGATGAATGCATATATTTTTTTTTCTTGTCATCTCTGATACGTACAAGATAATGGGATAATTACATACATGATAGATCTAATTGTGAATGCATAAGGCATCTATCTTTGTGTTCCTATTCTTCATAAGAATTTCAGACACTAGGCATCAAGAGACTAACTCCATGTAATATGGACAAGTTTTCTCCCACTGAATCTTTGCATACTGAACACGTCATCAGACACTAGGCATCAAGAGACTAACTCCATGTAATATGGACAAGTTTTCTCCCACTGAATCTTTGCATACTGAACACGTCAACATAGATTGCCAATGTATGCTCTCTCTTTATTAGGTCAAGAGACTTTCAAGAACTATCTATATAGATCTCAATTCCTATCACATAGGAAATTTCTCTTTATTCCTTTCAAGAAGGTATTTCCACACTAGTTTTGTTTTATTCGTCATCATCATTTGGAATATGAATATGCTCCCACTAAATCTTTGTAATCACAGATCCCTTCTTTATTTCGATATATCAGTCAAATCTTTTGACTATATAATCAAAGTAAAGACTCAAGTTCTGAAGTGGTTGTATTTAAGCAATCATATTGATGAATCTCTTGTAACTTATAGACTACATTTGCATTAACAAAATTATAAAGCCCTTCATGTTGTGTCACATACACAGCCTCATGTTATTCCTACTAGGAATGTGGTTTTAATATCCATATGCTAAATTTCATAGTCTTGAAGTTTCAATAGAAAGCATGATCCTTTATGACCTATAGCCACTACAATTGACACTACTACAGAATAGGCCTTTAGCGTCGGTTAATTAAGGGCTTTTAGTGTCAGTTTCCAAGAAAAACCCAAGTGGGAGCCGCTAAAAGTGGACCCCTTCGACGTCGGTTCGCAACCAATGCCAAAATGCTTCCCGCCATCAAAAACGTGCCAGCAAAAGGACTATAGGCGTCGGTTTTTTACTAAAACCGACACTATAGAATTGTTATAGATGTCGGTTATGTAAAGAACCGACGTCAAAATGCTTCCCACCACTGAAAATCGCGCTAGCAAAGGGCATATGGTTGTCAATTTTTATACATAACCGATGCCATATCATCTGAACCGACGTCAATTTTGTACTAATAACTGATGCCATATCCCCGGCATGCCACCACAGCCGTGCTTCCCAGCACAGCCATGTTATCTGGTTACATAGACGTCAGTTTTAGGACAAAAATTGCCATCGTATGTCTTAGGTGTCAGCTTTGTTTAAATAACCGACACCTATGTTTTGATTTTTTTTAAATCAGTTTGTAGGCTTGCTATATGGCTGGTCAGCACGATGAGAACCTACAGTTCAGTTCTGAACTGTAGGTTTACAACATCCATTGATATCAACCAACAACATGCCACAAACCTGCAAAATTAAAAAGATGGACTATATTATATATATGTGATTCACACACATGTATAAGCACATTTAATTCATATTATTTTTTCATCACACACATGTAGAAACCAGTAGAAATCTCCAATTCCATTCATTTCATCTCTTTTCACATTCAGACACATGTAGAAACATTTATGTATTGATCATCTTCACACACATATGACAATTCATAAAAATTCATTCACATTCACACAAAAATAAGTATGAGAACAAAGTTATTCTTTATTCTTCATTGTCATCATTGTCAATAAAATTATATCTAAAAATTCCCACTCTTTGTTGGGCTTTTGCTCATTCTTCTCTTACAACATCTAATTCATCTCTCGTATAGGGGGCATGTACATCGAAACACTTTCCACCTGTGCTAAAGTCAGCAGTTTTAAACACCTACAAAGAGAATGACGTATATATATAATTAATAATATATAATAAGATTGATATATTTCATATTATCTAATGAGACTATGTATAATATATACATATTGTATCTTATCGATTTCCATTACGACATGTTTGATCATTAGGTCCATAAATAGCATCACATAGTAGGCACATGACCAACCGTTGTCTTGTGTAGCACACTATAAATTGAAACATACAAAATATTCAAAAATATAAATAAGCACAGTTCACATAAATAATATATACATTGGAATCAGGAAATTACTTTCACATTCTCCCAAATTAGTGACAGATTCTTTTCCTGGGGACCTTTCCTCCAGCTTTTTTGTACTCTTGTAAAGCCCTACATATGTTAATGTAACCCATTAAATTGCATAATTAAATAGTAATGTAGTAACATATGTTAACAGATATAAAAACATGAAATACATAGTGAACGTCTTGGGGACAAGAATATCCATATAATGTATCCAACTCATTCCCCGTAGGATCTAGATAATACATAGTGAACGTCTTGGGGACAATAACTAGTAACTCCCAATGCCTACCACTACAGGTAAGAAAGTAAAAAATTAATAACTCAAAATCCACAATAAAAATGTAATTTGCTTAAGTCCAAATTATAAGCAAAGTAAACTTACTCTACATTGAATGGAGCTATTATCACCGTCTTATTATTTTTACCAAAATATTGAAAAACATCACAGCAGTATGAAGTAACTGAAGAAGGGTCTGCATCTACAAGACTAATCAAAGTTGGAACCAAAAATCCCACATGGGAAAACCCAAAATCTGTACATATCTTGTGTAACTAGCTAGAAAATATGTATTATGTATGCATTAATATATAAGAAACCAGATCACTATATATAAAACAAGGTATATGGATGTATAAACAAGATATCACCATATCCATAGCTCTATCATAGATGTGTTCAGCCATTCATAACTAAACAACTCCAAAATATCTTGTATAAATATCTTGTTTTCATATGATTGACCTGCATTAATACCTATGCATTAATATGTATGTATGCAGAACTTGTATTATGTATGCATTAATACGTATGTTAAACGTGTATAAATAGATTGTTATTATATGATTTACCTACAGCATCCTCCGGAATAGTAACAATTATAGGGCAATTTGTATCATGTTCGTCGATCCATACTGCCACACCCCTACAATTGGGACCTATCGAGGCGTGTAGGTCCCTTGGAAGCCAACTTGGTAGTCGAGGAGGTGGAGGCCGAGATGTAGTGGGTCTCATCTTTTTGACCTGTATATATAATTTCAGATCAATTGACTCATATATACACACTAACAAATTAAAGTAATGGAAATTTATCATAAAATATCAGTATAGAGGACATCCGCTTCGAGCCACAGTATCACTCTGCCTACTGCCTCACCAAGTGTTTCAGCATCTGGGTGTGCATGAGGCAGTGGAAGATCCGTCCACCCAGGGAGTACATGTATCAGGCTCACACGTACCACACCATCTGGTACTGGATACCCATGAAACATGCACCCTTTAAGGGGTGGGTAAGCCGACGCCTCTGCAAGGATATATTCTTGACTTTTTAGTCGGCATGTATTCAACCCCTACAAATTTACGTAAAGAATGTTATATACATATATACACAAACATATCATCTTGAATAGACTAGCTATTATGTTATAAAAATACTTACAGAGGACTTGCTAGGTGGTGGGTCTATAGGATTACTCCCAACCTCAGCAGTACGAGTAGTAGGAGAAGAGTGGTCTGCCACATGTACTGTCTGAGTGGCAGTCTGAGATGCCTGCCACTTGCCAATTGCTTCATGGAGTCTCTGATCAAGTACTTCCTCGACTTTCCTATTAATTAACGAATCTACCTATACATGGATAAAATAAACGCTAGCTTCTGATTATTGAATTCCCTTTCGCAATAACATTCTAAAATAAGAGAATAGGTTACCTCAGCTTGTGAAACTCCCACTTTTGGGATAGGTTTATGCTGGGATGGCCCAAAGAATGCTTTGATGCCCAAACTAGTGTCTGCACCCCTAACACGTCCAGGATGCTCTGGGTTACCCAGAGCAACTCTCAGTTCATCCCTTGTGCCCTGAGGGATGAACTTGCCTTCCTTCCTATGCTCGTGCAGCTCTCGCTAATCACCATGAACAAAAATTAGTAAGTAATTAAATATAAAAATAATCAATGTCGATCGATTGCTCTTAGAGTTGCTTTTTACCATTTTTGCAGTCGCCTCAGCAGTTGCGGGCTTCGGTATGTCTCCCTTCTTGTTTTGCCTCCCAGCTATCCACATAGCATGGCGAAGCAGAGGTGTGGGAGCAGTAGTAGAGGACTCTGCAGTCTCCTGAGTAGCAGTAGGCTCAGCAGACTCAGCTTGTAATCTTTAGCGAACACCTGCATATCCTCTTGGACTCATTGTGTGGTCGTGTACATTCAATGCACACCTTGCTCTTTGTGCCTCACTGAGGGCCTAGTTAGTTAGCACATTGATTTGGTTAGTAACACTAAAGGTTAATCTTGAATAGGTGAATACATAAATTGGGAGTGGCGCTTAATACCTTGAATTCATCTATTTTTCTTTGGGTAACAAACGCCTCCCAGTCTTTGGGGTCCAGGTAGTTCCATTTCTTTGTGGCTTCCTTGTGCCTAAATTTATTTTTTAAAGAGAATACAAACAAAAATTATTAGTGTAGAGTTAGTGAAATAGTGATCAATGTCTAGAATTGGAAATCAATCAAGAACCTCTTATCAACATCACGTATGTAATCTCGGGTGAGATTGGTCCTATTGTTCCTTAGGACCCTCCCACAGCATTGCATCACACATTTACGATGGAGCTTTTCATCCAGATCAAATATGCACAGAAAATTAAAAAGAATTTCTATTAACTAGTATCCTAAATAGAATTACAAATTAGTAATCTACACAAATATAATTACAAATAATAATAAGTCACGCATAGTTCCTTCCTTATATGGTCTTTCTTCCCCTTAGGAACTTTATGCCAGGATTCTAGGATAGGACTGCAATGGCTGTGAGCAAGAACCCCAAGATATGAAACAAATGACTTGTGGTTCACTCCATATGGATTTCCTACATGATCGAAATTCACAGCCAATTTGGGTCCATTGCCCCTTTGCTGTATTAACTTGTTCATCATTGTGATACCCCACACTTTCTCAATTTTCTTTTTCTACGCATCAAGTGCTATAATTTCTTCAGGGGGTACATCACCAACCTGAAATTTGATAAAAAAAACACACTTACATAATATGCATATAAATGAACATATAGATAGAAACCTCAGGGATATATTCTTAAAACTTACATTGTCAGGCGGTGCAAGCATGTCCTCACCCTCACGGTGATCATCAGCATGGTCATCATGCGAATGCTCAGCCATCCGAAAGTTCACATTTAAATTATAAATTTCACATTATAAAGTAACACTAATTGTAAAGTTCACATTGTAAAGTTCACATTGACATTGTAAAGTAATTCACATTGTAAAGTTCATATTCACATTGTAAAGTTCACATTCACATTGTAAAGTTCACATTCACACTGTAAAATTCACATTCACATTGTAAAGTAATTTGCATTGTAAAGTCCACATTCACATTGTAAAGTTCACATTGTAAATTTCACATTCAGAAAAATAAAACATATAAAAAATATAAACATTCATGCCTCTAATGTTGTGATCTTTTATCAATTAACAATCCTTCATTGTGAGCCCCACGAACATACAAGTCATTGTGATCCCCATCTTCAATGTTTGGTGGTGTTGGCAACCCAATTGAGAATGGACTGGAGTCATCATACTTATCATAGTACTCTTCTTCATCTATAGGATCTTCAATGAACTGTCTTTTACCATGAACAACAACCGACCATTTATCATTTGCAGGATCATCGATATAAAATACTTGTTTCTCCTGTGATGCCAATATGAATGGTTCACCCTTCTCGCCAATCTTTTCAAAGTTCACTAACATGAAACCCAATTCATCCACTATAACTCCTTTGTTGTTGTCAACCCAATTACATTTAAAGAGCGGAATTTTGAAATCTACATAGTCAAACTCCCATATGTCTTCAATGACACCGTAATATGACATTTTAGCTTCACGTGGACTCTTATCCTTTGCACTTGCAAAAAACAATGAAGACGCTTGAAGGGTGACCCCACTATTTTGGACGACACTCTTATCATCTTGACACTTTGTGTAATACGAGAATCCATTTATGTCAAACCCTTCATAAGACATAACATTCAATTTTGGTTTAAAGGTGAGGCATTTGATGGTTTCAGTAAGATTATCTGGTGTTTGAGATAGTTGATGTAAGACTTTATCTTTAAACCACTTAATAAATGTCTTATTATGCTCTCTAGCAAGCCACATTGAATTGAATCGAGGATATTGTCTCTTGATGAAATTGGTATGTTACTTGATATAAACACTCACTTCGTCGATGTTGTGTAAAATATACAAGTGACCTTGCTCCAACTGATCATGGATGATTACTTTCACCCGTGATCCCAAAATTGCTTTGCCAAAATGCTCCTCAATATTCTTGTCATTCACAGGAGCATCATTAGCACTCAGAAAGTCATTGCAAAAATCCATAAGCTCTCTCGCCACATAACCTTCAATAATACTCCCTTCAGGCCGATAACAGTTTCGAACATCACCTTTAAAAATGATCATGTATCGTTCAAAGGGATACATCCAATGCAAGAAAATTGGTCCCAACATTTTCACTTCCCTAGTCAAGTGGACAACAAGATGTACCATGATATCAAACAACAAAGGAGGAAAATACATCTCAAGATGACATAGGGTAACAACCACTTCTCTTTGCAATTAATCGAGAGTATCAGGGTCAATAACTTTGCTACAGAGACTGTTGAAAAAGAAAAAATGTCTGGTGATTGCAAACCGTACATGCTTCGGCAATATAGATCAAATTGCCACAGGAAATATTTGTTGCATTCACAAAAAGCTTTCTTATCCTTTCTCGACAACGTGTAACAAGTCAGAGGTAAGTATGTTCTCTGATCGCTACTAACTACTTCTATTAATTCTATCCTTATTCCCATTTCATGTAGGTTCATTCTGAATTTTATCCCATCTTTAGTCTTACCTGGTATATTCAACAGAGTACCAATGATGCTATCACATACATTTTTCTCAACGTGCATGACATCGATACAATGCCTGACTGTCAAAGAATTCCAATAAGGAAGTTCCCAAAATATTGACTTCTTCTTGAATAAAGACTTGTCACTCCATGTGGCCATACATTGTGATCTCTTACCAAATTCATTGGCGATGTCTTTTACTCTTTCATAAACATCCTCCCCTGATATAGGTTTAGGTGCACTTTGTTCCTCATTTCGTCCATTGAATGATTTGCGCAACCTACGATACGAATGAAATTTTGGAAAAAACATTCGATGACCAAGATATATAGTCTTGCCTCCGTGTTTTAGTCGTATTGAATCAGTGTTCTCTTCACATATAAGACACACTTTAGATCCTTTGACACTATATCCAGACAAATTCCCATACGCTGGAAAGTCATTCACAGTGAAAAACAACATAGTGTGCAAATGAAATGTCTCTCTTCATGAAGCATCATAGGTCATCACACCTTCACCCCAGAGCTTCTTCAAGTCATCAAACATAGGTTCAAGATAAACTTCGATATCATTTCTAGGTTATTTAGGGCTCGATATCAAAGATGACAACATAATGTACTTATTTTTCATACACAACCAGGGAGGAAGATTGTATATACCAAGCATAACTGGCCAAGTGCTATGTTGGCTACTCAATGCCCTGTATGGATTCATCCCATCTGTACAAAGCCCAATTCTTAGATTCCTCTCTTCTTCACCGAATTTAGGGTACAATAAATCAATCTTCTTCCACTGTGGGGAATCAGACGCATGCCGTAGGATCCCATCATTATTTTTCTTAACATCTGCATGCCACCTCAAATTCTTTGCATCTATAGGATTGGCAAACAAGTGTTGAAACCGTGGTATTATAGGTAGATACCACATCACCTTGGCAAGAGAACCAGTTTTGGACTCCCCCGAAGTCGTCAATTTATACCTTGACACACCACATTTCAGGCAATCATTCAAATCCACATAGTCCTTTTGAAATAATACACAATCATTTGGGCATGCGTGTATCTTCTTGGCCTCCATTCCCATTGGGCACAACAATTTCTTTAACCAGTATGTTGAGATTGGCAGCTCATTTCCTTCAGGAAGAATTTCTTTCAACAAAGACAACAATGACGTGAAGCTTTTGTCGCTCCATCGATTGTTAGCTTTCAGTTTATACAATATCAACACAGCGCTAAGCTTCGTAAACTTACAACCTATGTATAATGATATCTCAGCATCATGCACAATGTTTCTAAACATGGGAGGTGGATCGATGTGCTCTACCCCACAATTATCCAGCATCGCATCAACGATGTCTACAGGAACTGGTTCGCTCACATCTACATCATCGATGGCAATTTCTTCTTCCACACAAGCACTGTTATCGACATCCACTAATTTCAGGTTTGAAATCTCTCCATGCCAGTTCCATTCTGTATAGCCTTGTACAATCTAGTTGCACATGACATGACTTTTGATTTCATCACCAGTGTTGACTTTCAAGTTTTTACCGCAATTCCTACATGGACAGTAGAACATATCTCCAGGTTGTTTATATGTTCCTCAGCAAATCTAATAAACTGGTCAAGACCAGAAATAAACTCGGGGTTGCAGCGATTTGGAATGGACATCCATGATCTATCCATTCTATGATCAAAGAGAAAACAAGTATATATTAGAACAAGATTATGGTTTAGGGTTAAAAGATTAGGGATTATGGTTAAAAGTTTAGGGTTTAAGGTCTTATATATAATTCATGGTTAAAACATCCTAAGTGAGATTAGGTGTTCAAAAACAGTCCCAAACCGGGGACTATCCAAGATTTACTCCTAATGAGTAAATATTAGACAGGTTTCTAGGCCAAAAAATACATGTGTTGTCATTCTTATATATAATAAATGTGTACCACCTATCCCATTCTTGAACACCTAATCTCACTAGTAAGTGTATAATGTGTATTGGGTTTTCAAGACAATTTTGGTAGCATTTCCCCGTTGTTCTCCAAGTACATATGTACTTAGAGAACAAATGGGGAAATGCTACCGAAATTTTCTTGGAAACCCAATACACATTATACACTTACATCCTAAGTGAAGTTAGGTGTTCAAGAACAGTCCCAAATCGGGGACTATCCAAGATTTACTCCTAATGAGTAAATCTTGGATGGGTTTTAGGCCAACAAATACATGTGTTGTCATTCTTATATATAATAAATGTGTATAAACTACAGTAAAAATGGTTAATCCTAATCTATAGAGCATTATTAAATAATAAATCAAGAAATCAATAGTTTCAAACATGTAATAATTCACAATGCAATGTTATAAACTACAAGCAACATGGTTAATCCCCACACTCTAGTAGACAGACTAACCTTAAATATAGTGATGCATAAGAGATTAAGAAAAAAAATTCTTAGGTAAGAGTAAGATGAAGCTCATTGATAATATAGAAAAGTGGGGGAGGGGTGGGGCTGACCTTGGGCCCTTGGTTGATACTACATCAATGTACTACTAATTTCCAAGATAGGATAGATGAGACTAGACTTCATATTAGATGAAAAAATATCAACTTAGGACAAAGTCCATCACTAAAGTCTCAAACTCAACATATATGCACAATTAGCATCAAATATACAACAAAAGGGTAGATTAGAACCCTAATCTACTAAAACATGTATAAAAATTACCCTAATGAAAAAAGGGCTAGGAATCTTTACTAGACATTATATGTATCCCTAATCATCATATTTTACATACTATGTTATTATGAACATCCAGATCAGATTAAGATCATACTATGTTATAACCATTGGTTTAATAACCCCTATTTCCGCATGTACATGATTATCAACTTTTAAAACCCTATAATTCATTGAAATCATTCTAATTCAATTTAAGATGTTGGGATCACATAATTATATACTGACATCAGAATATATAAAAGAATCATAATTAACATGATTACAACATGCTCATCAAACTAGGGTTTTCTTGAATAATCATCTAATATCCATGTACTAACTATACCTTTGTAACAAGAAGAATAATAGAGTTTTAAGTATATTTTATTCACAATATACGCATTTTTCTGATCAAAACCATATACAATATGTCTATAATTAGAGCTAGCATTCATTTCCTACATTATTGGCAATATTAATGTGAATCTGACCAACCAATGGTGGTCGATCTGTTGGTACATATGCCCTGAGAGCCAATCATGGGATGATTGGTGGGATACATTAAGATTGATTTGATAAGCATCATTTTTGGTTCAATCATATGAGATAGTGATAGAACAGATTGAATGTCTAGAGAATGACAATACTCAATGACGTACGCCTTCAGGTTGAGGACCTTAACGATGAGATCATACGAATGCTAAGAGTTTGTACATTCTTGTTATGTCCCTAGTCGGATGTCATTGTGGAAGGTAGATAGACAGCAATGACACACAAGACTAGATTGTGGTGTTGGTTGATGACAGAATCTCATTAGTCATGATATAGAGATATCAAACCAAACACATAGGTACTTGTTAGAGAACAAGTGTACCGGACAGACCCACCGTGAGCTTGACACATGGAACCATGACATGGTAGTCATAGTTAGTACTCACAGTGATGGTGGTGAGTGTGATTCTTTGACCTGAAATCACTACACTCAACACATGTCGTTGGGCACACTTTGACATCATCAAGCGTAGTCCTGAAACATGGGTTGTTATAAAGGTGATGATTGGGTGGCTTTGACACATGGGGCTTTTGAGGGGTGAGTGATAGATATGGAATTTGTCTCTCCTAAGGGAGTTTGATATCCATGTCCACTTGATGAGTAGGATTGAGAAAGGTGTGCACGCATGTGTGAATCAATATGTGATATCGATGTCATGCATATCTCTTCCAATCTACTCTGAGATCAAGAAAGTGAATGAACATTGATAGGATGATTGTTCCATGCATCGAGTTCATTCGGGATATCAGTGAAAAAGTAATTATACATTCAATGTAACAACATTCACAGGTTATAGGATTGAAAGTTGTTCTCCAACTTTCTATTTGACTTGGGTAGCACTGATGTGTGACTAGGCACCGCTCTTTGCTTGTGAAGTCATAAGTGTTATGGACTTTCACTTCCAACGTGAAATGGACCTGCAGGGTCACACACATAGGATTCAACCTGGAAAAGGAGTTTTGCCCACAAACAATGTTTAGATTGAATACTAAAGGAGTTTAGTAGTTCAATCAAACACTCAATTAATTGATAGCTCAATATCAGGATGTTCAAGGTGTTGGACTGATTGATTAGAGTATCAGATTGATTGAAACTGCAATTGATTGATTCTGCACAATCTGCACTTCCAACCGATCGGCTCATGTGATAAACCGATCGGCTGAGCTTGGTGAACCGATCGGCTCAGATGGTGAGTCGATCGGCTCATGGATAGGGTGAAATGATTGGTTCAATTGATGCAACCGAGCAAGTTGGGAAAGTAGGATTGGTGAGAAATTGCCTTTCGTTTCACTTGCCAAATTTGATTAGAACAAATATTGGTATTTGATACCAATTAGAAACAAAAGATGAAAAGTAAATCGGGAACTGACCAGGACCACGAACCGACCGGTTCAGAAGTGAGCTGACCATTTCATGGGTCCCAACCGATCAGTTGAGGTGTCAACCCGACCGGCTCAGGTCCCCAACCGACCGTTTCAGAAATGAAATGATCAGTTCAGGTTACACAGTTGGTTGTTTTTGTGGAAAATCTTGAACCCTTCTACTCCTGCTTTAGTCCCGCATTGCCCGCGATAGAGAACCCTGCCCCATGACCCGCCTATATATATAGGGGTATTGGGGGCTTCTCAAAGAACAACTCAGTGCAACCAGTTGCTCTGTAAAGTTGTCGTTCTCTTTGGTTTTGGCATCCGAGAGAGCCCGAGCAAGTGCTACCCGATAAGGGAGGCACAACAAGGGAAAGATAACTGCAGTAAGCGAATGGTGGCAGGAGAGTGTGTCAGTGACTAGTACGCTGACAGGAGGATGTGACTCCTTCCAATTCCTTGTGAGACAAGGAGATTGGAGTTCCAGGTGGTCTGTGTGGACTACTTCAGAGGCGGGAGATTTCTACCGCTTGGAGGACCGCTGTCAATCCTGACAGTCCCGGTGAGACCAGGAGTCATCAGTCCCGATGCGACCAGGAGCTGCATAGATACTGTCCAAGACCGGAGGTGAAGACTGTGCAAGCCGCGAGGTATTGTCGCCGAGCAAGCCTCGGGACAAGGTATGATTCCACAAACCATCCTTTCCTATTGTACAGACGTTGACGCGTTTCCTTGTTCTGGGTTTGGGGAGGAGAATTTTTTTTTGTTTCTGCTGCCTTCTCTGCCTCCCCTAAAACCCAACAGTGGTATCAGAGCCACGTCAACTGCTCTATACTTTAGGATTATCGATATGATCAATTTTGATTTGTCGCCTTTATTTATTTCATACGATGAAAATAAAATTGGCTTTATGCATGTCCAATCCTAAATCCACAAATCCCAATATACATATATGATATGTAATATTAATGCACTCGATATGCGTCGCCCTTAAACGAGTTTTGTGGTGGATGTACGGTGTGGTTATGGCCAATAAACCCTATCTGTGTATGGTTGTATGTGGTTGCTTGCATCTCAGTCTGCGCACCGATCTTCCCTCTCCTATTCTTGATGTAACTCGAAATAATTCGAGATTTCTTTCCTACCTTTGCTCCCCTCGAATGTAACTCGAGGTTTCTCTTTTTACAATGTAAAAAAGGATAGAATTATATTTCCTGTTATGTCAAAGAACGGAGGACATCCTGACGACAGCTGAGACGATTGGTTCAAGGCGTGAACCGATCGGTTGATGTTCCATACGATCGGTTCAAGGAGTGAGCCGATCGGTTGATGACCAGTTCGAGGAGTGAGACGAGCGGGTGGCGGCCATGATGAGATGCACGAAGACCAGGTGAACTGATCGGTTGGAGGAGACAACCGATCAGCTGGTGGCACCCAGCCGACCGGCCTGATGGTGAGCCGATCAGTCATGTGATGAGTTGATCAAACCCAGAAAGGAAAAGCACAGAGTTCATCTTTTGCAGGTTGCATGTGACGTAGACCTAGATGATCATGATTCCTCTTGGCTTGAGGAATCACATTAGGATGGCCATAATCATCGCTTTTATCGTTTTGCATGTTTTCTATGGGATATAGCATGTATATGATACGTACTATGTATTGTGGTGATTGGCTATGTATATGTATATAAAACCAAATCCCTCATTAAAATATTAAGTCTTATATGCCTTCCATTAGCGGCACACCTGGAAAACTCGATCGACCAAGCGTAGGTTATGCCAAAGCGTGGTGCGCCATCTATCTTGTGGAAGTGTGAAGGGTAGACATGTAGGTTCTGCCAAAGCAGGGTGCAGGTTTACCATGTCGGCTTTTGGGTTAGACTTAATTGGTGATTCTTAGAGCATCTAAGCCCAGAGGCAAGGAATGTTCATGGCAAGGTGTTGCACATGTTCATTCATCAAGAGTTGCATATGATGCAATTGGCATGATGGCCTACCTAAATAGTCAAGATTGTGGGCGATCAGCCAAAGCTGACTCATGACTTGATGAAATATGGATCTTGCCCACTAGAAGGTTGTACGCTACAATCTTCCAAATTTATGCTGAGGGCAATCAATTTTAACTAAAATCGTGGGAGCGATAATTAATTAAAGGCCTAATTATATCGTCAACCATTCAAATCAATCAAATAAGTCAAAAGGAGTTTTGGACTAAAATTGCATATTTCCTCTTGTACAATGAATGGTTAATCAACAATAATCATTTTATTTGTGATCGGTCTTTGAGACCAACAAATTAAATGGGAATTTTTCCATGACTGGTTAGGACATTGATAAGTGTTCTCAATCATAGAGTGAAAGCTCTATGTCCTAGTTATACCAGAACCAGATGAACTTGATCCCACCATATCAATGGCTGAAAGTATGCTTATGGAATCATACTAAGGAAGACATTGATGAGGAGTGCTTGATGTTGCGTTCTCTGAACTATGAGTTGCAGATACAACATGAGACATATGATGTCTTCAAGACACTATCCTAGTATGTCATAACAGAAGGAGATCCAGTAAGGTATTGACACACTCAATGTGATTGGGCATGTGGGAAACCTGACTAAGAAGGATTCCCTCTGAGCCAAGAATTGGCTATTGGTATGATACTGCAAATGTTGTGAGAATCATACAATTCATGATAAGCTACAACATGAACAACTTTGACAAGCATTGACAGAGTTATTGGACATGTTGAGGATAGTAGAGGCAAAGATGAAGAAAGACAAACCATAATCTTTGATGTGATCAAAGAAAAGGTAATTATTAAGGGCAAGGATAAGGACAAAGCAAAGAAGTGTTCTGATGCTAGCCAGCAATCCAAGCCGTCTTCAGCCTCAAGGCACATGGGAAAGGGTGTATGAGGGATTGCCATCTATATCTGGAAGAACAAAAGAAGATGCAGTAGGGGATGGAGATCTCCACCTAAGGTATCATGAAATGAACCACTTCTTTATTTGAGGTATATGATACCAAGATATAGATATGTCATATATGATATGCAATATCCACAAAGAAGTGATGGCCTTTGTGAAAGGACCAAGAAAGGAGTACCCATCATTAGAGCAAGTGTTTCTTCCATAGATAGGAGTACCTTTCAGTTTATTTCAGCCTAAAGGGCTCGAAATAGAGTTGAGAACTTCTATTTCATATTTTCCAATAGATAGAAACACTTTATTTTTGCATATTGTATGACAATGATGGCAATCAATGAAGAGATGTTTCAATTCATAAAGATATGATATTTGTGGCAATGCCTTTTATCTTGTGGTATTTGATATGCATAAGATAAAATGATACCTAAAAGTTATAGATAACTCAAACAATCAGATTAGCATCAATCATGAGAAATTCATTTCTAGTTTGCATGTGATGGATAAATCTAGACTCTTTTGGTTAGAGAACTAGTAAGAGACATGAATATCTTGGACATGATTAATCAATCTTCACTAAAGGTAGTGGGAAAATGATTATCCTATTAGGTATGATACATGTGATGTATTTACATACCTATTGGAATAAATGCTAATACTTCAACTGGTGTTTGGAGAAATACCAATATGAATATCTTGAAGTGTTCAAGATTATCATAGATGAAGTGCAAATTTGGTAAAGTGTTAATTCTTGATGAGATCAATGAATGAAATACTTGGACCAAATGCTTGAGATCCTTATGAGCGATTATGATAGTGTATCATAGTGAACTCATGATTAAGGCATGGTGATGTCTAAATCAAGAAGGAATCATACTCTAAGGAGTTAGAGAATGATTATCAAATAACTTAATTCTACTTAATAAAAGAATACCCCTCACTAATAAAAGAAATTAAGAATCACAAGGGTTGTGAATTCTTATATCCTTACACCTCAATTATATATGTGATGAGTTGTTCATGTGATGAGTCAACTATCTAGATGAATATGAGGAACCAAATTTTGAGTTATGGTTTATGACCATTACATCCTAAATGATATCCATGTGAACCATAAGGTATGACCTTGATGGTAGCACCCATTGGATGAAATCCATAAGTGAAAATTAATCTTAAGTGTTAATACACATGGATAACATTTTCAGAAGGATGATGCTTGTTGATTGCAACTTAATGACTAAGACATTTGGCATATAGATACTAAAATCGCATTCCTATGAGGAATAAAACAAGGATGTGTACGTGACACAACCTATAAGTTTTATGAATCCACTAATGCAAATGAAGTCTATAAGTTACAATGGACTAATCAATGTGATTGATTGAGTACAAGCAACTCAGAATTGGATCTTTACTTTGATGATATAGTCAAAGGGTTTGACTGATATGTCAAAGATAAAGAAGGGATCTGTGATTTAGTGGGAGTGTGTTCACATTCCACATGTTGATGTGAAATGAAAATGTTCTAGAATAGAAATCCAAAAGTGGAAATTATATTAAAGGAAGATAGAGATGTTTCCTATGTAATAGGAACAGAGATCTATAGAGATAGTTCTCGAAAACCTCTTGACCTGAAAAGAGAAAGCATACATTGGCAATCTATACTGAAGGGTTCAGTATGCACAGATTCAGTGGGAGAAAACTTGTCCATGTTACATGGAGTTAGTATCCCAAGGCCAAGTGTCAAATTCTTATGAAGAATGGGAACACTAAGAATAGATGTGGATATATCATGTATGTAATAATCCCATTATCTTGCATGGAAAGAACAAAATGCATTCATCACCTTGTATGTATGACATGGAAATATGATGTGCTCATCCTAATAACTCGTATGTGAGACATGACGAGTGGATGTCTGTCTACTTCCAGTAAGGGTTACTGGAATACCATGAGAACTTGATAAGTACTTGAAAAGTACTAGTTCTATGGAGATAAGGAAGAGTTCAATGTAAAGAGTTATATTGATGCGAACTTCTAAAAGGACAGAAAATTAATCGCAAATTATATATATGATATATAAAAGTGAAAGTTTGTTGATAATTGGAAGTGTTCCAATAAAACCATTTTAAAGGAAATGCCGAGTATCTATGTGTTGAAGAATAGCAGTGGATACTATATGGATCTGGAAGTTCATGAGATGAACTTATAGATATTCCGCTCATTGATGACAAGTATGGAATCCTTGATCATGCAATGTGGCTAAATATTAGCAAAGGAATACTAGATCGCATATTACGGCAACTCCATCTCATACGTGTGACGTACAATGAAGAGATGAGAGACATGCAATTTATACTGGCTTTGGCAAGGTGTTTCCATTACTCACTATGATCGCACTAGGGCAGAGTAACATGTGGGACATGTTTGAAGATCAGTATGAATATGATTCAAGGGTGATTGGCTCGCAGTGCAAGTGGAAGTCTATTGGTATGTATGCCCTCAGAGCCAATCATGGGATGAGTGGTGGGATACATTAAGATTGATTTGATAAACATCAAAGGCAAGCTTCCAATTCTTTCTAGTTCAATCATATGAGATAGTGATAGAACAGATTGAATGTCTAGAAAATGACAGTACTCAATGACGTATGCCTTCAGGTTGAGGACCTTAACGATGAGATCATACTGATGCTAAGAGTTTTTACATTCTTGTTATGTCCCTAGTTGGATGTCATTGTGGAAGGTAGATAGACATCAATGACATACAAGACTAGATTGTGGTGTTGGTTGATGATAGAATCTCATTAGTCATGATATAGAGATATCAAACCAAACACATAGGTACTTGTTAGAGAACAAGTGTACCAGACAGACCCACCGTGAGTTTGACACATGGAACCATGACATGGTAGTCACAGGCAGTACTCACAGTGATGGTGGTGAGTGTGATTCTTTGACCTGAAATCACTACACTCAACACATGTCGTTGGGCACACTTTGACATCATCAAACACAGTCCTGAAACATGGGTTGTTATAAAGGTGATGATTGGGTGGCTTTGACACATGGGGCTTTTGAGGGGTGAGTGATAGATATGGGATTTGTCTCTCCTGAAGGGAGTTTGATATCCATGGCCACTTGATGAGTAGGATTGAGAAAGGTGTGCACGCATGTGTGAATCAATATGTGATATCAATGTCATACATATCTCTTCCAATCTACTCTGAGATCAAGAAAGTGAATGAATGTTGACAGGATGACTGTTCCATGCTTCGAGTTCATTCAGGATATCAGTGACAAAGGAATTATACATTCACTATAACATCATTCACGGATTGTAGGATTGAAAGTTGTTCTCCAACTTTCTATTTCACTTGGGTAGCACTGATGTGTGACTAGGCACCTCTCTTTGCTTGTGAAGTCATAAGTGTTATGGACTTTCACTGCCAACGTGAAATGGACCTGCAGGGTCACACACAGAGGATTTAACCTGGAAGAGGAGTTTTGTCCACAAACAATGTTTAGAGTGAATACTAATGGAGTTTAGTAGTTCAATCAAACACTCAATTAATTGATATCTCAATATCATGATGTTGAAGGTGTTGGACTGATTGATTAGAGTATCAGATTGATTGAAATTGCAATTTACTGATTCTGCACAATCTGCACTTCCAACCGATCGGCTCATGTGATGAACCGATCGACTGAGCTTGGTGAACCGATCGGCTCAGATGGTGAGTCGATCGGCTCATGGACAGGGTGAAAAGATTGCTTCAAGTGTTGAAATGATCGGTTCACTTGATGCAACCGAGCAAGTTCGGAAACTAGCATTGGTGAGAAATTTCCTTTCGTTTCACTTGCCCAATTAGATTGGAACAAGGATTGGTATGTGATACCAATTAGAAACAAAAGATGAAAAGTCAATCGAGAACTGACCAGGACCATGAACCGACCGGTTCAAAAGTGAACCGACCATTTCATGGGTCCCAACCGATCAGTTGAGGTGTCAACCGACCGGCTCAGGTCCCCAATCGACTGTTTTAGAAATGAAACGATCAGTTCAGGTTACGCAGTTGGTTGTTTTTGTGGAAAATCTCGAACCCTACTACTCCTGCTTTAGTCCCGCATTGCCTGAGATAGAGAACCCTTCCCCATGACCCTCCTATATATATAGGAGTATTGGGGGCTTCTCAAAGAACAACTCAGTGCAACCAGTTGCTCTATAAATTTTTTGTTCTCTCTGGTTTTGGCAACTGAGAGAGCCCGAGCAAGTGCTACCCAATAAGGGAGGCACAACAAGGGAAAGATAACTGCAGTAAGCGACTGGTGGCAGGAGAGTGTGTCAGTGACTAGTACGCTGATAGGAGGGTGTGACTCCTTCCAATTCCTTGTGAGACAAGGAGATTGGTGTTCCAAGCGGTCAGTGTGGACTACTTCAGATGCAGGAGATTTCTGTCACTCGGAGGACCGCTGTCAATCCCGACAGTCCCGGTGAGACCAAGAGTCGTCAGTCCCGGTGCGACCAGGAGCTACACAGACACCGTCCAAGACTGGAGGTGAAGACCGCGTAAGCCACGAGGTATTGTCACCGAGCAAGCCTCGGGACAAGGTATGATTCCACAAACCATCCTTTCATATTGTATAGACGTTGATGCATTTCATTGTTCTGGGTTTCGGGAGGAGAAATTTTTTTTTGTTTCCACTGCCTTCTCTGCCTCCCCTAAAACCCAACGTGATCAACAGGAGCAATACCTTGAGGGCAGAGGAAGAGACAAGGAAGAAGGCCTAGGAGAGCCGCAGCTGGCCTGGAGAGCAGGGAGCAGAGCAGCGCAGGAGCTGTGGTTGGAGCAGCGACCTAGAGAGTAGGGAGCAGGGCCTAGGAGAGTAGTAGGGGCACTAGCCGCGAGTAGTAGGGGCACCGGCGGAGAGAAGTAGGGGCACCGGCGATGAGCATCAAGGGCGTCGGCGGCGAGTAGCAGGGGTGCCGACAGCGAGCAGCTAGCTGGGCCGGCGGTGGCAGCAGCAGCACTGGAGCAGGCAAGCAGAGTAGTAATGACGGCGGTGGTAGCGATCACAGTGGCAGCAGCAGCGACGGCGGAGCGGCGGTAGAATCGCACAAATCACCAGAGACCTAAGTGGGGTGCAATGAAATAGAATAAAGGGGAAGAAGAGTCGGCTGCTTCGTGCAGTTAAGTAACCAATCAGCGTCGGTTATTAAAATCAATCGATGCTTATAATAGGTTTCGGTTCACTCAAACACACTGACACCTATTCTTAATTATAGTTGTCAGTTTCAAATAGAAAAACCGACGTCTATCTACATATGCTGACAAAAACAAAATGTTCTCAGATTATGACAATAGTCGTCGGTTGGCGTAGACAACCGATGCCATAGGGGGGTGAAAATTTTCATAGGGAAGCCGTGTAAAAATACATCAACGTTGGTTAGTCCAAGAAAACCAACGATTAAAATGGGCCCAATTTCTTGTCACGTGAAAAACCTTTAGTCTTTGGTTGATTTGTTAACAACCGACGTTGTATGTTAAATTTTGGAGGTAATTTTTTTCACTAGAAAATTCGGATTTGGCGGTCGATCTTAGGCGTCGGTTGCTTATCGAGGAACTAACGCTAAATAAAAAGTGATACCTGTGTCTGGCCACTCTTCACATATAGATGTCGGTTTGTGTAGTTAACCGACATTGTAGGTTTTAGGTGTCAGTTTCTTGGATACAATTGACGCCTGTAAATGTGATGTTATAGGACATTTCTATACTAGTGTGGTTAATTAAAATCATCAGGTTCAACACCTTGAACTCACTTGAATTATCTCAACTAATCAACTCTTCAAATGTCATCCATGTCAGCCTTAACTCTTAAGACCCATTTTCACTTATGGGTTTTATCCCTATAAGTGCTACCATTAAGGTCATACCTTATTTGGTCCACATGGAAGTCATTTTGGATCTTATGACTTCAATCCATAACTCAAAATTTGGTTCATCAAAATCATCTAGATAGATTATTGGCTCATCATCACCTGATCAATTCATCAACTTTGAGTTTGTAGGATATCATTATCCATCAAGCTCAAGGTGTTTTCTACTAGATATATCAGGTGCATCTGTTACATAAGGAATTTGAGATTTCACAACACCTATGATTCTTATTCTCCTTTTGTATGTTTATTTAGTGTAAACCATGTTCTTTAGAAGAATTCTAGAAGATTAGTTATTTTTTTGATGATCATACTCTTACTATTTAGAGTATGATTCCTTCTTTGATTTAGACATTATTATGCCTTAATCATAAGTTCTCTATGATACACTATCATAGTTACTCAGAAGGTCCTCAAACATTTGGTTTAAGTATCTCGTTCATTGATCATATCAATGAATTAATACTTTTACTAAGTTTATTCTTCATTTATGATATTCTTGAACATTTTAAGATATTCATATTGGTATTTCATTAAATACCATATCTGAAGCATTAGAATTTACTCCAATAGGTATGTATATACATCAATATGTATTATACTTAATAGAATAGTCATTCTCCCACTACATCTAGTGAAGATTGACTTGTTATCATGCCCAATAAACAAGACATTCATCTCTTAATGGTTCATTAACCAAGAGAGTCTAGCTTTATTCATCAACATGGAACCTAGAGATGAATTTCTCATTCACTTGTTTAGATGATAATTCTAATTAATTGTTTGAGTCATCAATAACTGTTAGGTGTTATTATTTTATATCATGCACACCAAGTACCACAAGATAAATAAGGCATTGCCATAAAATATCATATCTTTGATAGACATCCTTGTCATTACAAGATGAAGAAATAAAAATGTTTCTATATATTGGCAAAATGAAATAATGGATAACTCTATTACATGCCCTTTGGGCTGAAATAAACTAAAAGGTAGTACTATCTATGGTAGCAACACTTGCTCCAATGTTGATGAGTGTTCCTTCTTGGTCCTTTCATAAAGGCCATCACTTATTTTTAGATCCTACATATTATATATGTCAGATCTATATCTTGGTATCATATACCTAAGATAAAGAAGAATTTTAAGTTTATTTCACGATACCTGAGGTGGAGACTTCCATCCCCTCCTTCTTCTTATTTAGTTCATCAATGTAGAGAGGGAAATGTCTCTTCCAATGTCCTGGCTCTTAAGAATGGTGACATTTGCCTCCCTTGTTCATGCCTCCCTTGGCTTTGAGAGTTGAAGATGACTTGGACTACTGGCTAGCATCAGAACATTTCTTTATTTTCCCATTTCCCTTGCCTTTAGACTTTTCCTTTTTTCTATTGATCATCATCACAGATTTGGGTTTGTCTTTCTTCATTTGTGCTTGGGCTATCCTCAACATGCCCAACAAATCTATTAGTGGCTTGTCAAAGTTGTTCATGTTGTAGTTCATCACAAACTGACTGTAGGATTTTGGAAACAATTGCAGTATCACATCAATAGCCAACTCTTGGCTCAGAGGGAATCCCAGTCGAGTTAGGTTCTCCACATACCCAATCATTTTGAGTCTGTGAGGGCCTGCTGGATCTCCTTCTGTCAAGATGCACTTGAACAATGTGTTGGAGACATCATATCTCTCTTGTCGTGCTTAGTGTTGATGCATGTTCTTAAGATGTTGAACCACCTCAATGACATCCATGTTCTCATATTGTCTCTACAACTCATAGTTCATTGAGCACAACATCAAGAACTTTACATCAATGCCACCCTCAGTATGCTTCTTGTAAGCATCCCTTTCAGCCTTTGGTGCGGTGGGAGCGGGTTCATCTGGTTCTGGTGTATCTAGGACATAGAGTTGTCACTCTTGAGTGAGAACAATTCTCAACGTCCTAAACTAGTCGTGGATGTTTTTCCCATTTAGCTTGTCCTTCTCAAGGACCGATCGCAATGAAAAGTGATTGTTGTTGGTAGCCATTTATTCTACAAAAAGGAAATTTGCAATTTTAGTCCAAAACTCTTTTGATTTGATTTGATTTGAAAATTGATGATATTAATTAGGTCTTTAATTAATTATCCCTCCCACTCTTTTGATAAAATTGACAACCCCTCATGTATCAATTCATAAGATTGTAGCATGCAACCTTCTAGTGAGCAAGATCCTAACTTCCTCTAAGTTATGGACCAGCGAAGGTTGTCACCCACAACTAGATTCTTTCAGGTAGGCAACTTTACCAATTGCATCATATGCAACTCTTGATAGATGTTATTCACAACTCTTTTTCATGAACATTTGCATGTCTCAAGGTTCTTAATCATATTAAGATCACCTTGTTAAGTCAAACCCAAAATCCAACACAATGACTATGCACCCTGTGAAGGAAGACCCACATATTCACCATCACACTTCTATGAGATAGACAATGCACCACGTGGAGGCATGCCCACACTTAGTTGATCAAACTTTTCATGTATGCTACTTTTGGAAGGCATCTTCAACTTAATATGTTTGTTGAGGGGTTTTAATATGCTTATATATGCATATGTGTATCCAATCACCACATATATAGTATGTATCATATACATCCCATATCCCACAAATGAAAACATGCAATAGCGATGAAGTGATGATTATGGCCATTCTATTGTAGTCCCTTAGAGCCACAAGGAACTATAGTCATCTAAGGTCTACATCACATGCAACCTATTATTTATGAAGATCTATGCTTGCCAATCCGGGTTGACTGGTTCAACCTTTGAACCAGTCAACTTACCTCTTGGTTGGTCGATTGGTCTCCTTCATCTGGTCATTTGGATCATCTAGATGGTTGGCTCATTCGATCATCTGGGCTTCTCATCGGTCCATTAACTGCTCCTCAATCGGTCATCTCGATCCATCAAGAGGTCGTCTTCAGTCTTCATCGTAATAAGACATAAAGCTAATCCTATTTTACATGATCTTTGTGAAACCTTGAGTTACATTCGAGGGGAGCAAAGGTAGAAGAGAATCTCGAGTTATCTCGAGTTATATTTAGAATAGAAGAAGAGGGCTCCATGTGTAGACGGAGATGCAAATAACCATAACCAACCATACACATGCACATAGGGTTTATAGGTCATAACCATGCTACACATCCACCATCAAAACCATTTTAGGGAGACTCATATCGATATATACCATAGCATATATGTATATATTAGTTTGGGATCATGTAGTATTAATCGGGTATTCGCATTAGTCATTTAAATATTCACATTTTATGCAATAAATAAAAGATGGAAAAACCAAAATCTGATCATGTCAATTATCCCAAAACATAGAGTATTGATGTGGCCCTGATACCACTTTTGGGTTTTTATGGTCAGAGTAGGCAGCGGAAAAAAAAAAATTAACTTGAACATAAACCCATAACCAACATATCACATCAATATCTATGTAATGGGAAGGATGGTTTTAGTGAGATATACCTGGTCCTGAGGCTTTCTCGGTGACTATAACTCACAACAAGTGCAGTCTTCAACCACTTGTCTTCGACGACATCTGTGCAGCTCCTGGTCTTGACCCGGACTGCAGTTGATTGTCGTCCTCCTGAGCGACAGAAGTCTCTCGCCTCTATAGATAGTCCACATGGACTACCAGGAACTCTAGTCATCTTGAAGAACATACTAGAAGGAGTTGTCCCCTTCTGTCGGTGTACTAGTCACCGACACACTCTCCCACCACCAGTTATTTTTCTATAGTTGTCTTTCCCTCACTGTTCCTCCCTGGATGGGTAGAACTTTCTTGGGCTCTCTCGGTTACCACAACCAGAGAGGACACCAACTTTATAGAGAAACTGATGTTCTGAGTTGTGTCTCTGGAGAAGCCCCCTGTACCCTCTATTTATAGTAGAGGGTAGGGTCAGGGTTCCCAATGTGTGCGGGAGTACAAGGTTATGGAATTTCCATGAACTATTTGCACTGCAGTAGGAAAACCGGTAATTTCATAACTGAAACGGTCATTTATCAAGGTGAGATGAATGGTTCACTAGTGAACTGTTCGGTTGGGAGTGTGAGCCGACCGGTTCACCAAGTGAACCAATCGTTTCATTTTCCAGACTTGCTTGCACTTGACTTTCCTTATTCATTTCTTATTAACACAAATATTAATTCTTGTCCCAATCAAATTAAACAAGTGAAACGAAAGACTTTCCTCACAAATTGGGAAAACCTAACACTGATGTTTTGGTCCAAGTGAATTGATCAGTTCACCAGAGAGAACCGGTCGTCTCAGTAAACATGATCCGATCGGTTCACCCAGTGAACTGGTCAGTTCATGGTCCAGATTGTGTAGAACACAGTAAATTCAATTATCAATCAAGCTGACACTCTAATTAGTTAGTTCAACACTTGAACTTGATGATTCTGAGTCAAGTCTATTGATTCAATTTTTGATTGAGTACCTAAACACTTTAGCAATAAATCCAAGCATCATTCATGGATAAAATCCTCTTCCAGGTTAATGTTTTGTGTGTGACCCTATATGTTACAACCCCAATTTTGGGTTCATTTTGGTGAGAAATGTAATTTCTCATATTAAAGATATTGGAACGAATAATGATATAATTTGTTTTGAATAAATGGATTTTGTTTACAATAGCCTTGATGATTGTGTTGTGGGCTTTATTGGCTATTGGGCCCAATAACAAGGAAATCCAATTAATAAATGAATAATTGAGTTTTTGAGAAGAGAGAGATGTGGAAACCTATAGAAGGCAAAAGAAATTAATCCAAAGTTGGATTTCATGCCACATGGGTTCCTTGGGTTCCAAGGAGTCCAAAGTTGCAAAGAAAAGATTAATTAAGTATATCTTTATTAAGAAAGAAATTGAAAACAATGATGAAATGTGGAAAATAAGTGGAAAGAGGTATATTTGAGTTAGCCTTGGTGGAATTTCGTATCCCAAGGATTCCTAATGATAAAAGGAATACCAAAGAGGAAAACACAAGAGAAATAAAGAGAAATCTTCAAAAAAGAGATATTTTTTAATAAAGAAAAAGTAAGATAATAAGAAAAGGGATTAAAGAGAAGGAAAGAGGCCAAGGAAATATTCCCAAGAGGGGATTTCGAGCCATTAAGGTTCCCTGAGGTTCAACGAACTCAAAATAATATTTTAATAGCAAAGGAAAGAGAAAATAGGTGAAAATATATATAATTAAGATATATCTTGCACTTAAAGCAAAGTAATGTTTCCTTTGATATAATGAGTCCATTTTTTGTAGAGAGATATATTAAGTCATTATGGACTTTCCCTCCAAATTTGGGATTAATTGGATAATTGGTTTGGGAGTTATAGCTTTTACAAGATTCCCTAAAGTGTTGGGTTTATAATAAATGTCATGATTTCTCCGATTTAAATGGAAATAGAAGGAACAATGCCAGCCGTCGGATCAAGATCCGAGGAAATCTATGCATCACCTTCCTTGAGTTCGAGAAGGACTGAACCGCAAGAACAGAGGTTTATTTCCCTCGATTTTCCTCACAAACCAACGCATGTGCAAACTTGGAAATGTCTTTGTTGGATTCAGGAATGAGAAGGTGGCCTATGATATTGCATGACTAGTGGGCACCATGGGTGGTGACCCCCAGGCACCAAGCTCGGGATTGAGAAGGTGGCCATAAGTCATTGGCAAAGGAAAACCTAAGGTGGGTATGCCAGGGTTAGGGCAAAAGCGGTGGAGAATGTCATACTGAAAAGTGTAAAATGGCTTGTTAATTAATTTGATTGTGATTATTAAATTGTTAGCCATATTTGCAAGTTTTTGGTTGTTCCCACATACCAGTATATTTCGATGTACTGACCGACGTTTTGTTTTTCGGCGTTTTAGGAACAACAATTGAAAGAACAAACAGTAAAGTGACACATTGTGGAAATAAGAAATAAAGTGCAAGGAGGATTAGATAGAATAATTCAAGCTCGGGATAGATAGATTTCCAAAGTTTTCAAAGGTAAGCAAAGTTTTAATTTTATACCAAATTCCTGTTAGTTAGTAGAATTTCATAATTATTATGGATTATTTGTCGAACCTTTGATCCTGTTAATTGAATAACGGTTTTGACCTTCGGGTCTCCCTTAATTGGGGGTTACTGGGAGATGGGGTCGTTACAATTGGTATCAGAGCCATAACCCCTCCAGTAGGTGAGGCTCACATGGGAATGTGGCATGCCAGTCTTGAGCTGTGCGGTCCAGGCATGTAGGAAAGGGTTGTCCATGGTTGATGTAGCCATCCTTGCGTTGGTATTTCGTGATCGGGAGCTGGGCGTCCATGGGCCATTGTGGGTCTGCACTGAAATGGGGTCAGATTATGAGGCCATATAGTTGAGCCTTGACGAGGACGTCAAGAGTCTAAGTGGGGGAGATTGTAAAATCCTAGGATTTGAGGCCTTGGATAAGTTGATCTTAAAAGGAATGATTGGACTACCCATATCACCAAGGTGCACCTCCTTTTCCGGGAGCCCATCGCTAAAGAACTCCATAGTTAAGCGTGCTCAGCTTGGAGTAGTATTAGGATGGGTGACCAGTCGGGAAGTTGACCTCGGCTTGCACGTGCATGAGGACAAAGCACGCAATTAAGGCTAGTGGTGGTCTGTGGGGCCAGTCATCATTCCTAAAACTCTACTAGAGCCTTGGGCAGTGGGCCCGGGCATTACAATTGGTATCAGAGCATAGGTTCCTCATTTAATCGTTAATAATTATTAAATTTTACAAATTCCATAGAACCGAGGGAGTTATTAGAGGATTGTCCAAAATATTGAGGTGTCTAGAAAAGGATCACGTCCGGGGGTTGGCAATATTTCCCTCTGCACCGCTAGTCGGAATACGAGGACTCCCAGATTGTGTAACTGCCTGGCCGATGTCTTAGGATATGACTCGAAATAAGATACATTTAGGACTCTCTCATCTTGTTCATCCCTTCTCCACTCAAATTCTGTTAAGGACCTTAAGGATTAGGGTTTTCTCTCTTCTCCTCACCCTCTTAAGGTATGGGTAAGGTTAATAAGGTCTAAGGAATCCTCCACCAAATTAATGAAAAGTATGTAAATAAGACGTCATGGACATAAGCTTAATAGATTAAGCACAAACTAAAGAATAGATACATGCTTAGGTCGTATGACACGAGTTGTCATTGCCCTCAGGAGAGACCTGAGGATAGACCTCCTTGTTAGGAGGGTGAGTAGAGAGAGTTAGTCTTGGAGGTAGAGACCTCCATTAAAAGTAGATACCTAGCACATCCTCTAAAGATGATGTTAACCCTAACCCTAAGTGGAGGTTAGAAAGAGAGATGACATGGTAAGTTAGATGCCATGGTTGACTGGGTGTTTGGATGGACACACCTTGGGATACCACACGAGCCATGAGAGGTTAGATTACCTAGTACCTTTGATGACCCAACCCTAGAAAGGGTCGGGCTTGTTAGAGTGAAGGATAGATCCTTCTTTGATGAGGTTAGTGAAGGACCTATAGAAACCCTATGGCTTATGCAAGTAGGGGATAGCATGCACCAGAGTACGTCAGTGGTATGGAAGTAGGTTGAAACCTTGGCCAGAAGGGCACTATGGATGGCTTATGAGATAAGCATAAAGAGATATGGATAATCTTGAGCCAAACCTGAGTTGAGTGTAGGCTTCACCCACATAGGGGCATACTTGTGAGCATGAGCCTTCATGGAGAGAGGACCTCTAGTAGTATGGCTGGATGTGGAGATAGCTATAGAGAGAGAAAGCAAGAACCCAACAAGGAGGTTGGAAGCCTAAAACCCCAAGATATGAGGAACAATGGGGAGTTGAGGATGATGCGACCTAAGTGGATGATAGTGGTTGCCTTATGTGTGACCCCTGGAGGTTGATGATATCTTGGTTATCTTTAGAGGAAACAAACCCTGGAGAGAGGATGATGCTTCTGGTACCTATGGTATATGTAACTACCTACTGGATGAGATAAAGAGTGCCTTAGACCCTGAGGAGGTTTAAGTAACCTGTTGTGAGGTTTTATACCTAGTTGAATGTCCTTGAGGAGGACCTGACTCTGAGGTATTGCTCATATAAAAGGATCATGGGAGTACATGACATACCTTGGACATGCTTGATTCATGGTTAAGAGATTGAGCATGCAGTTGGATATCCAAAGGAGAACCTAGGGTTCCTAGGCCTAAGAGGGGAAGCAGGGTATCTGATGCTCATGATGAGTTTTGAGTCTCTATAGTTTCGAGCATGATACTCCTCATCCTGGGAGAGGGACCCTCTCGTAGAGGGTATACCAGTTTTGTTGGTTTTGAGGTAACCTAAAGAGGTTTCATAGGATCTTGAGAAGCTAAGTGAAAAGTATATGGTATGAGAATGAATCTGTAGACCCATAGTTAACCATCTCTAAGTGCGTGTGAATGTGTTACCATGGAGGTAACCGGTATGGGGCCTCACCAAGGTAGGCAAGTCGCCATGATCCCTGTGAAAGGATGAAAGTCAGCCCATGAATGAAGAGAGAGATGATGAAGGCTTGGGTAAGGTTCTAAGTTGGACATGTACTATAATAGAATCCTAAGTCTACCCGAGGGTCAGGTAGGGATAAGACCGATGGAAGAAGGAGTTGCCTAATTCCCTAGTTGCACATGACCATAGGGTCGGGAGGTAACAACTATCTTTGTTTGAGGGCCATGGGTTGGGAATTTGATCACCTTCGTGAACTCATGGGACCCAAAGGGCAGATGAGTAGGGCACTCTTTGGATGCATGAGGGAAGAGGGATGACCCCAAAAGTGTTGGCACCCTATAGACCCAGAGGATATGACCAAGGATTGTGTGTAAACCCCAGTAGGTTCGAGACCAGTTTTCCATGGAAGTAATTTTTGATATCATGATGTTTGTGATGTGGAGACATGAGTTGCACGTTTCAACTTAGATTTGAAGGTGTAATGGCAAGGTGGGATATACCATCTCTACTCCTGGAATGGGAAGAACTATGTATTTGGACGGCCGCCAAATGCTTATTTCTTCTTGTTATGGGAGTGAGAGATAGGACAGTACACATGCCTTACACCAAGGATAAAGATGATGTAAGTTGGAATGTTGCTACAAGGTATGAGGATAGAGATGATAACATACCTTTGTGGAAGAAATAATACATGTATGGTTTACAAACACTAAGAGAAATAAGGTAGTCATCTTATAAGGATGTTTTTAGCATGAGCTATGCGTAATTTGCAAGTGATACAAGGTTGAGTTTGATCACCATTAGGATGAGCTCAGAGTTTCTTGATGAAGACAAACTTAGAGTTTGAGATGGGATGATAAGTAGAATACATGGAGGTGTATGTCTTCAACATTACCTAACACCTAAGGGTAAGAAGTGGTAATGAATGCTCTGGTTGAGATATAGCTGCCTAGTTAGCTGGAAGCTAGAAGAAGTTGAGGTTGTTCGACTAACCCTATGTTTGGAAAGAGGATGTGTTTTGGCTAACACACAGATGTAACAAGATATGTTGAACAAGTTAATGGTTGTTTGGTTAGCCAGTTTAGTCCTTGATGTAGTAAAGGATGGTGATAGAACCTCAGATACACTTCTTTGGAGAAGAAGGTAATAAAAACCCTAATGAGAGTGGTTTAGGGTTTCTGAGGAATCGATCTTGAGGGATCATGACATATAGGAGATCATGATTTTAAGATCACCATACACCATGGTACTACAGAGACAGTAAGTGACAGTAGCAATTTGGATGCTTAAGATGAAGTTGCATGTGGCATGTGGCCATGCAAGCCAGGAGGTGAAGGACGAACATCAGTAACCCAGTGCATGGATATAAAGTATAAAGAGTTCCCGATAGGGAATGGGGGTTCATCACTATGGATGTTGTGAGCCTCCCCTAGACCAAGGAAGGTCAAGATCCAATATGGGTTATGGTAGATCGCCTTACCTAGATGACATGAGAAAGAAAGGAATACTGTCAAGGGACAGATTGGGTTGAACTACATATGAGAGAGATGGTTCAACTACACCATGAGGTGAGTTCAAAAGTTATTGAGTATAACCTAAAGGTTCACTTTCGTGAGGTGGAAGTAGAAACATGAAGAACTATATGTCAGTATAGTTTATCACCCTTAACTAATGGTTAGTGTGATCCAGACTAAAGGGTCTGATGAGAGCAGTGTGCTCATACATGGTGATACATGAAGATAATTCTAAAAGATGTGATCTTAACCACCTTAGCCTTTATTGGGATGCAAGAAGGAGGTTGTGTCGGTCACCACTTCATTAAGATGATGTTGGTGAAGGAGGCCTCGTGAAGGTCAGAATAGAACCACAGTGTGTGCAGATGAAGTCACTTTGATCGTGCAATGGCTGAGAGAGAGCCCAGTGGTGTTATGAGTCATGAGTTGATGCAAAGCGGACTGACATGCAGTGCACTATGGGAGAATATGTGATGTGAAAATCTGACCCCTCTAAGCTACAGCTGAGAAAGCTGAGTCCCCGATATATGGGTCCATTTGAGATGGATTGGTGGAGAAGGTTGTGTTTATCCTTACCCCTCAGGATAACATGGTGTATAATGTGTTCCATGAGTCCGATCTAGAGCACTATGTGAGGTACCCAAGCCATGTGTTGAGCCCTGAACCTATTCAGCTGTTTGAGAGGCTGAAAAATCCTGAGTCACCTATGAGGGTATGAAATACCAAGGTAAGAAAGAACTCAGATGGAAGGATATGAGATGACGAAGGTTCTTGGGAAGCACCATGGAAAGGGTGAAGCCACATGGGAGCCCTGATGGACATAAGAAGGGTTATCCTGTTTGTTTGCTTGCTTGATGGAATTTTGATGACAAAATTCTTATAAGAGGGGAAGGATGTTACAACCCCAATTTTGGGTTCATTTGGTGAGAAATGTAATTTCTCATATTAAAGATATTGGAACGAATAATGATATAATTTGTTTTGAATAAATGGATTTTGTTTACAATAGCCTTGATGATTGTGTTGTGGGCTTTATTGGCTATTGGGCCCAATAACAAGGAAATCCAATTAATAAATGAATAATTGAGTTTTTGAGAAGAGAGAGATGTGGAAACCTATAGAAGGCAAAAGAACTTAATCCAAAGTTGGATTTCGTGTCACATGGGTTCCTTGGGTTCCAAGGAGTCCAAAGTTGCAAAGAAAAGATTAATTAAGTATATCTTTATTAAGAAAGAAATTGAAAACGATGATGAAATGTAGAAAACAAGTGGAAAGAGGTATATTTGAGTTAGCCTCGGTGGAATTTCGTATCCCAAGGATTCCTAATGATAAAAGGAATACCAAAGAGGAAAATAAAAGAGAAATAAAGAGAAATCTTCAAAAAAGAGATATTTTTTAATAAATAAAAAGTAAGATAATAAGAAAAGGGATGAAAGAGAAGGAAAGAGGCTAACGAAATATTCCCAAGAGGGGATTTCGAGCCATTAAGGTTCCCTGAGGTTCAAGGAACTCAAAATAATAATTTAATAGCAAAGGAAAGAGAAAATAGGTGAAAAATATATATAATTAAGAGATATCTTGCACTTAAAGAAAAGTAATGTTTCATTTGAGATAATGAGTACATTTTTGGTATAGAGATAGAATAAGTCATTATGGACTTTCCCTCCAAATTTGGGATTAATTGGATAATTGGTTTGGGAGTTATAACTTTTACAAGATTCCCTAAAGTGTTGGGTTTATAATAAATGTCACGATTTCTCCGATTTAAATGGAAATAGAAGGAACAATGCCAGCCGTCAGATCAAGATCCGAGGCAATCTGTGCATCGCCTTCCTTGAGTTCGAGAAGGACTGAACCGCAAGAACAGAGGGTTATTTCCCTCGATTTTCCTCGCAAACCAACGCATGTGCAAACTTGGAAATGCCTTTGTTGGATTCGGGAATGAGAAGGTGGCCTATGATATTGCATGACTAGTGGGCACCAAGGGTGGTGACCCCCAGGCACCAAGCTCGGGATTGAGAAGGTGGCCTTAATTCATTGGCAAAGGAAACCCTAAGGTGGGTATGCCAGGGTTAGGGCAAAAGCGTTGGAGAATGTCATACTGAAAAGTATAAATTGGCTTGTTAATTAATTTGATTGTGATTATTAAATTGTTAGCCATATTTGCAAGTTTTTGGTTGTTCCCACATACCAGTATATTTCGATATACTGACCGACGTTTTGTTTGTCGACGTTTTAGGAACAACAATTGAAAGAACAAACAGTAAAGTGACACATTGTGGAAATAAGAAATAAAGTGCAAGGAGGATTAGATAGAATAATTCAAGCTCGGGATAGATAGATTTCCAAAGTTTTCAAAGGTAAGCAAAGTTTTACTTTTATACCAAATTCCTGTTAGTTAGTAGAATTTCATAATTATTATTGATTATTTGTCGAACCTTTGATCCTGTTAATTGAATAACAACTCTGACCTTCGGGTTTCCCTTAATTGGGGGTTACCGGGAGACGGGGTCGTTACACTATAGGTCCCATTTCACGTTGGCAATGAATGTCCATAACTAGCTTATGACATCAGAAGAAAAGAGCGGTACCTAGTCGTACATCAGTGCTACCAAAGTGAAAAGGAAAGTTGGAGAACAACTTTCAATCCTACAGCCTATGATTGGTGTTCCAGTGAATGTATAATTCCTTTGTCACAGATATCCTAAATGAACTCAAGGCATGGAATTGTCATCCTTTCAATGTTCATTCATGTTTCTTGAACTATAACAAACTGTCTGAGATATGTGTGACATCAATATCATATATTGATTCACATGTGCATGCACATGCCTTTCTCAGTCTCTCTTATCAAGTGGCTTGGACATCATACTCCCTTAGGAGGGACAAATTCAATATCTATCACTCACAATCTATCTCATGCGTCAAAGCCACCCAATCATCACCGTTATAACAACTCATGTTTTAGGATTGCATTTGATGATGTCAAAGTATACCCATCACATTCGACGAGTGTAGTGATTTCAAGTCTAAGAATCACAATCACCACCATCACTATGATAGATGATTCTGACTACCATGTCATGTTCCATGTATCACTCTCATGGTGGGTTTGTCCGATACACTGTTCTCCAACATGTATCTGTGTGCTTGGTTTGATATCATATATCATGACTAATGAGACACTGTCATCAACCAACACACACTCTAGTCTTGATGTGTCATTGTTGCCTATCAACCTTACACAATGACATCCGACTAGGGACACAACAAGAATGTGCATACTCTTAACATCTGTATGATCTCATTGTTCAGGTCCTCGCCCTAAAGACATACGTCACTGAGTATTGTCATTCTTTAGACATTCATTCTGCTCCATCATATATCTCATAATTGATTGAGCTAGAATAAATTGGTAGCTTGCCTTCGATATTTATCAATTCATATGCCAATTCAATCATCATATGATTGGATCTTAGGGCATACATACCAATAGATTCTACTCAACATTGTCTTATATAGGTATACATGATAGTGTTTACTAGGTTTTGTCATTTCCCTAGGATCCCAACTCTAGAGGGATTTGGGCAATTTTCTAGAATCAACAATAAAGCCAATGAGTAAAGGCTTACTAGATTCACCTCCCCCTCCTAGTTTCAATGTGAGAAGGATTAGATGAAATGGTTGATAGGAGAGTGAGAATTGTGTCATGAATAATCACTATTACTGTTATACCATTTTCCTCTTCAGACGTGAGGTGGAAGATGCAATATGGAGTGTCCCTTCCTGATCTAGTGGTTTCTCTTTGCGTGACAAAATAAAATTTTGCGGGTTCCCTCCCTAAAGTTGAAATTATTTATAGTTTATTTATTTCAATTAAGTTCCTCTCTCTTCTCTATTTTCTATAGCCTAAAAGAAAAGTCCTTTTCCATTAAACTTTAGGGGAACTCATTAACATCTCTCCCAATCTAAATATAATTTTTGAAATTAATTGGAACATCTTTAACAACTGAATCTTGCTCATTTAGCATATTCTTAAATTAATTACACATACCATATGAAAATTCCCTTTTCTTCCAAATTATAGAATTCTCTTCTTTTTACTATTATTTTCAAGTATGCCAAAGGTCAGACCGAGATAAACTATTTGTTGCCTCAAACATTTTGTTGCCAAATGGTGTTAGATAATTACTCCATCAATTATCTAAAATACCATAAATCATGTTTTCTTTTGAAAACTTGCTTATTGTTTCATATTTCTATTATTCAACAACTCATAAAGCTATTGCTATTTATTTATGCACAAAAATTCTCGTTTCTTTGTCTTGTGTTACAAGGGCCTATTTGCAAAGCAAATAACCTCATGGGCCATACTTGGACAATGGGTTGCATCCATGCTACAAAGATGATTTTAGCATTCCACTAATAATAACATTTGAGAAATTACAAATCAATTCATACATTATGATTATATAATTCAATTTTACCAATTACATTACCCAACTTAGACTATACACGAACCCAACCAAATTCAAATTTGATCGAATCCTGCTCCAACTACAAAACCGACCCAATCCGAGTGACCCCTTAGATCGAAACTTTTAAATTGAGTTGGATGAAGTTGCAACTATATTTCCAGTCAGGGTGTCATAAATTGAGTATTTTGACTAATCATCTATTGTATAGAACATGGTCATGAGGGTGAATTTCATTTTCAAAATATACATGTTCTTTAGTAAATTCCAACTCTAGTTGATGATGTATTTATGTAGGGCGTAAAAAAGTATTTTTTTTGTGTCGTGCTAGCAACTGCTTTGATGGAAAGAAACCCTACTCAGACCTAACCTAGACTCAGATTTTGAAAAATACGTTAAAATTGATATCATATTTGGATTCATAAAGCATAATATCTTGAAGTTTATAGCTTCATTTATTTGCTCAAACAATATCTATATCGATGTTATACCCGTTCATTACTACTTCTATATTTTTTCTTACTGTGATATCATCTTTAATGTGTTATCTAAATTTCGGATTCGAAATAATATGGGAAGTGTTCTGGAATTTTTGGAAAATGCAGGGCGTTTCGGTGAAAAAACTCCATATGTCTTTCACAATTTCTCACGTACAGATAATTCCTCTATAATAACCTCCCTTGCTACACACCAAAATGTGAAGGAGACGCCTTTTCCATAAGACGACGTTTGCTTTCAAAACAAAGATGAGCATCCCGGGCTCATGGATGCCTTTCTACCAACTGTATAATATCTCCCATTGCTACACACCAGCGTGTGAAAGAGACGCCTTTTGCTAACTTCATTGATGCCTTTCTACCCATTCATGGTGTCCGAGCCTTTCGACGCGACAAAAACGTTTGGCACCAGCCGCCCGCACCTAAAAAGTACATGGAAAAATCTTCCTATATCACCTGGCTTGAGAGTCACACACTTGTTCCCGGAAAAATGGAAGTGGTGCCGAATGGGAGTGGCTCCGCAACTCCGCTCATCATCGCTGCGGTTCTGGCGGCACTCCTTTCGTATGCCCTGTTACTTCGCCGGGGCCGTCGCAGCTTCTCTCACCCGCTTCCCCCTGGCCCCATGGGCGTACCGCTGCTAGGCAACCTCCCTTTCCTGGACCCGGAGCTGCATACCTACTTCGCCGACCTGGCCACTACTTACGGCCCGATCTTCAGCCTTAAGCTCGGCGGCAAGCTTGGAGTCGTGATATCCTCAGCGGGGGCGGCCCAGGAGGTTCTACGTGACAAAGACGCAGCTTTCGCAAACCGTGACGTGCCGGCGGCCGGCATAGTGGCTACGTACGGCGGCTCCGACATCGTGTGGAGCCCCAACGGCCCCACGTGGCGGATGCTACGGAAGGTGTGCGTGCGGGAGGTCCTCGCCGCGTCGACGCTCGATGCCAGCTACGGGCTGCGTCGGCGGGAGGTGAGGGCAATGGTGAGGCGTGTGGCGGATAGGGCCGAAAAGGGTGAGGTGGTTGACATCGCCATGGAGATGTTTATGACGGCCATGAACGTCATGACCAGCATGCTATGGGGCGGCCGCGGGGAGGCCGGCGAGGACGTTGACCATCTCGGCGAAGAGTTCAGGAACGTTGTCGGCGGCCTCACGGCGTTGCTGGGTATACCCAACCTATCCGATTTCTACCCCGGACTGAGGTGGTTGGATCTACAGCGGATTGAGAAGAAGATGTGGGTGTTGAGGGACAGGATCGATGCTATATTCGAGCGAGTCATCGCTGCAAGAGAGGAAGGGCTCCGGAATTGTGTTGAAGGTGGTAGTGCAGACTTCCTCGACGTGATGCTACGGATGGAGGATGAGAGCGGCGACGGGAAGACGCCCTTCACAAGGACACATACCAAGGCTCTGCTCATGGTAATTGCGAGCACGACCCTTCCAACTATATGTTTTCCCAAAATTGGCCATTAAATCTGACCGTCTTTTGCTATTTCCGCGCAGGACATGGTGACGGGCGGCACGGACACAACCTCCAACTCCATGGAGTTCGTGCTGGCCGAGATGATGAACCGGCCGGAGACCATCCGAGCAGCTCAGGAAGAACTGGATCATGTGGTTGGAAGGGACCGCATGGTGGAGGAACCCGACGCCCTCAAGCTCCACTACCTCTCGGCGGCCATCAAGGAAGGCCTGCGGCTGCACCCAGTGTTGCCCTTGCTGGTCCCCCACTGCCCAAGCGAAGACTGTATCATCGGCGGCTACACCGTCCCCAAGGGCTCCCGCGTCTTCGTAAACGCCTGGGCCATCCATCGCGACCCCAAAGCATGGGAGGATCCACTGGCGTACAAGCCGGAGAGGTTCCTCGATTCTGCTTCCGTCCGGCGGGACTTCAGCGGCAACAACCTGTCGTACTTCCCTTTTGGTTCCGGCCGGCGTATGTGTGCGGGAACAGCCATGGCCGAGAGAACGCTTGCACACGCGCTCGCTACTCTGCTCCACTCCTTCGACTGGCAGCTGCCGGATGGTGGCGTCAATCTTGAGGAGAAGTTTGGGATCGTTCTTAAGAAGAAGAAGCCGCTCCTTCTCGTCCCCAAGCGCCGCCTGCACAACCCAAATTTGTACCGAGGGTAAATTGGACCCGCTTGTCCTACGGCGTCAAGCTGTCCACACCTTATTCACATATTTTCTCTGAGTTTGGTATACTGTTCCAATAAGTCTAGTTGCCATGGGTAAATTAACCAATGGTATGTTAACTTTTATATGAGATAACTGTTGTTTGGAACAATGACAAATAAACTCGGCCGCAAGTTATCCATTGTTTGGTACACAAATAAATAATCTTTTTTTATTTAGACAAAGACTATTATACCCTATAGTTATATGTGTATAAAAAATATGTTAGAGGATTCCGTTAGAAATTGATACCCATGGTAAATTAACCAGTTCTGTGCCGTAAGCATTTGACGCAGCACATTTCGTCAAGTTAACTTTTGTCAAGATGGCATAACAAACAGCAATTAAACTGCCCCTCCTAATTTAGTTATCGTGCTGCGGCTCTGCCAGATAAAAAAGCGCAGTAAACTATGTATATTAATTACACGTGATAAGGACGTGAATTATATTCAATTGTAATAAAATTGAATACGAAATAAAAACAAGGCTGTTAATTCAATGTCGACGCAGGTAGTGATGCTTTGTTACCCGCGGGACGGGATTTAAGTAAGACTGATGAACAAATTATGATAGAAGATGTAAATAAGTTATAATGGCAGTGGACCTATTGTAATATGCGGATAGAAATTGCAATATACATACTTTACAAAAAAAAATACACAAGTGTATATATATATATATATATATATATATATATATATATATATATATATATATATATATATATATATATATATATATATATATATATATATATATATATGGGCTTATTTTTAATGCCCGCGCGTGTAGTGTAGCGGAGCTGCCCGTTTCAGAAAACGTGGTGGCAGCTATTGTAAAGAATTGAAAATAGAAGGGACACACTAGTACTTACAGAAGAAACACAGTTCGCAGATCATTCTCCGCCCGAAAACCTCAATTCTGCCTTCTTCCCGCTCAAGAACTCCCGAGTTCATCCACCTTGCTCTCCATTCCCACCCCCAACTGCCGAATTCTTCGGCCCCGTGATCTGCATTGCCCATAATTTGGATGATTTGGTCTATACTTGCGCTGTTGTGTCTGTCGTTCTTCTCCGCTGTAGCATTCACCACTGTTTCTACCGCTGCTGCTTTTTCCAGTCTCTGCCGCTGAGATCAAAATGGGGAGAACAAAGGTAAAATCAAGGAAGGCGACAAGTAAGGGAAGTGGAAAAGTAACGGAGAGTGAAGATTTAGTAAGAAAACACTATGATGTTGTAGACAACATGGTAGAAGAGGTATTTGCAGACATACTGCAAGGAGATGAAACAGACAAGAGTGTTGAAGAGCGCAGCGAACATGCTATGAGGAGAAAAGAAAAGAAAGGTAAGAAGAAGAAAGACAGCAGTAAGAAAACTAACACTCTCCATAAGATTGCTGGAGATGACGACGCATCAGGGGAGAAAGTTGCGAATGTCATTACTAAGAAACGATTGGCTGCAGTGCATGAAGAGGTTGAAGAGCCAGAAACAGAAGAGGCTTAAGAAGCAATATCTGCAATGAAAGAGAAAAGTTCTGGAGAAAAAGTGGTTACTGAAGGTCAGAATGAAAAAATAGAAGTTGAAGAGGAAGTGGTTGCTGAAGGTCAGAATGAAGAAGTTGAACATGATGAAGTAGAAGATCACAAAAGAAACCAGAAGCAGACTTTGGAATAGAAAACCAAACAAAAAGGCAAAACAAAGATTATAGGGGAAGGTAATATTGTTTCTTTTTATACTTGTATACGAAAGTGTAACTTATTGAACTAAAGAGTAACTTTGCTAGCAATAGAGTAACTTATAGCAACCTAAGAGTATTTATGAGTATATAAAAAGTAACTAAATAAACTACGGAAGTAACTTGGTTAACAGGAAACATATCTATATAAACTGGAGAGTATCTTATAAAATAAAAAAGTATCGCATACAATAGAAGAGTATCAACCACAATACGAAAAGTAATTTGGCTAACAAAAAACTAACATTATAAAAAATATAAATTTACTATATATATTAGTAGGTGGAAAATGTTAACAAAATAGTATCCGTTTGGAAAAAAAGGCAACAATGTCAAATGAAACAAATGCATATGTGCTAGAAAGTAATTTTTTGGACTGCCAATAAGATATTTATACTCTACTCGTTATATTAATGTACATTTATGTTAGCATAATCACTCTAATACTCCACACACTCACCCTATATACAAAATGATAACTGAAACGTAAATTTACTAAATACAATGTATCTCTGAAAAAATTTAATAGTAACTCTGAAATATAAAAAAGTAACTATGTAACAAAAAGAGCAAGTGTGACGTATAGAAAGTAACATATTGAATTGAAAAAGTAACACTATAGGCTATAAAGTAACTAGACAAATTAACACAAACTTTATGATAAAAGTTGCAGGTACACGAAAGCTTTTCCATAGATGCTACATAAAGAGTTATAACAACATACAAAACATCATGTTATTTAGCACAAATCAAATGAGGATGATGAAGTCAACCGCATTTTCAAATCTGATAATAATGTCTCACCTTACTGTAGATGTATCTCTTTTAGAGGATCTGATAGAAAGATATGTTGAAAATGACAGATTCATGTTAACACCGAGTTTTGAGGCAAGGATGAATGTAGATGATGTAGGGGTGATACTAGGTTTACCTAGTAAAGGTGTCAATATAGTTCCACAAATGCAATCACAAATTGTAAAAAACATATGGGAGGATTTTGCTAATGAAACAAAAGGACATGATAAAGTTGGTGAAAGTAGTAAGAAGATAAGAGAGAAGGATGTGTTGAGCAAGGAAAACTTGGGTAATCTTTGGCAAGAATTTGCAAGGAACGACTCTGAAGAAGACTACCAAAATATGTGTCGTGCTTGGATGTTGCACTTGTTGGCAACATTCCTTTTACCGGTGATGAATGCATATTCATCATGAAATTCAAACGTCATCTTGAGCTAAATTTGACTCAATATATCCAATTTATTCTCCTAAATATCACAATATGCAATATTTCTTAATTAGTGCAATTATCAAGATTATTAACTGAGTTTATTCTGACTTTATGCAGGACATGATGAGGTTGAACCATCAGCTGGAACCCACCTTTCTCAACCCTAGATCCACCTTCACTCAAGATCATCTCATCCTTGGTCTTGACTAAATCGGTCTTGACCATACGGTCTTGACCAATGGGTTTTAACCAAACAATCTTGATCAAACGGTTTCATCCATACAGTTTCATCCATTCGGTTTGGACATCTCTCGGTCCTAACCATTCATCCAAACAGTCTTGATCCATTTGATTTAACCTCTTTCGATCCCGGGCTTTCCTTTCACCACACAATCATAGATCGACGACCCCCATCCATCCCACCACACAATCTTAGCCATCCTTTGCCTTAACGGTTTCTTACTTTTTCCCTTCCATACGGTCTCAAGACCGTATGGGCAACCTCGTCTTCAAGACTGTATAGGCAGCAACCTGTTCAAGACCGTATGGAGGACCTTACCTCGCACTTCCCTTCTTCCTCTTCCTTCATTCACCACCTACAAACCCTAACTCACAACAGAAATCTGACGCCACCTGCTCCTCCAACCGCGAGACCCCTACCCTCCACCATGTGCTCTCTACACCGATCACTCAAGACATTTGGAGCAAGCACAGGTGAAGACCGATTGGCGCCTATCAGTTTCACAAAATCGTTAGGGCAGAGTAACTCAAGACCATATGGACTCCCATCTGTCCAAGATCGGTTGGATCACCCAGCACCTGCAGCGTCAACATCTCTGCCCTAGACCTGCAACCACCTCCGTCGACTACTCGCTCAACTTTAGCAGCGATCACCTCCGTGATTGTGACCAACAACCCGCCATCCACGACGCCACGTACTCCAAGCTTTCTTCTTCTCCGTCCACCTACAACGTCGCTCACACCGCCGCCTCCGCCCTCCATCCATGCTCTACCAGATCGCGAGCCATGCTCTGGCAGTATGCTCTAGCAGATCGTTTAGACGGTATGCGAGGATCATCACGATCCCAAACCGTTAGGCCGGAAGAATAATTGGAGGCCATCGATCGAAGATCGTTTGATGGCGCACAGCAAGACTGTGTGGATGAAATAACCTAATCACGAGATCGTGAAGATCCTGAAGACCGATTGGCACGCAAACTGTGAGGAATGATAAGAACGCAGATAGTTAGGGCACCAAGATCGTTAGGCGCTAGACCATTTGTTGAAGACAGCAGGACCGGTTGGAGTAGAACCCGTAAAGGTTGGGTTTGTGAAGACCGATAGAAGAAAAGATATATTGAAGATTAAAACTGTTTAGATGTTAAACGATCACCAGACCGTTTGGTCAAATACCGAAAATCGACTGAGGCAAAACTCAAGACCGTTTGGACATAACCAACCAATCAAAGTGATGACTAAGACAAGACCGTTTGGTTACCTAAACGGTCTCCATACCTTTAAAGTAAATTGTGTAAATTGCAATTGGGTCCAAAACTCCAAGACCCCATCCCAGCCTATAAATAGGACCAGCTGGGTCCTCATTTGGGGCATCGGATCCGGGACGTCGACAGGCTTCCTGAACACAGATTTGATCCTGATCATCACGCACATCCACCTGCTGCTCCTGTTGCAATCGAGGGGACCGAGAAGAGAAGGAAGGAGGAGTGAGAAAGACTGCCTGGTCTGTCTTTGTGTCCCTCATTCCTCATCTAGATCTGCTCTGACACGACGTAGAAGACTGCATCATCCTCATCGAGCTGCGACCACCTTCTACATCATGCTCATGGCAGAATCTTCCCTCTCTCTTATTCTTCTTGTCTCTCACATCATGAGCGAGTAGTTCCTTTTCACTGGGGTGCAGGGACTAGCCCCGCTACCCATGCTTTCATATCTTTTCATTAACATTCCAAGGCAATGTATATAACTTTTCATTTCATTGTTAATCTTTAGTGTTTGTAGATTGGTTATCTGCTTGCTTTAATCATGTTTTTGCCTATGTTGTGAGATCTTCTATACGTAGGGTAGAATGTCGATTAATGAGGTTGACTCCCGAACTAGAAATGGAATGAGATTCGTTGAGGTCGTAAGTGTATGATCCGTGAGGGGACAAGCCATCTAGCCTACGGTGACGCTTCTGTGGCCTAAACATCCCTCAAGGAGGGCAACGACCTTGGTTGTATTTTGTATCTTCTTTGTTAATCGTCGACGTTTTCTTGTAGATTAATCACCTACTTGCTTGTCGATTAACACGGTTGACTCCTTGACGAGAACTTCTGATAGAATTCCTTAAAGTCGTAAGTGTATGATCCATGAGGGGACGAGCCATCTAGCCCACGGTGACACTTCTGTGTGCCTAACGCCTATATAGGGGGCCCACAACTTCATTTGGATTTCCGTATCTTCAGAGCCGTAGGTGAGTGATCCAATTAGTGACGAGACATCTGATACCTAAGGTGATGCTTACGCAAGCCTAATGTCCATATGGGGGGTTTTTGCAGCAGCTCCATTTGGATAGTTATATCTTGCATGGATGTTTGATGTTTGGATGTGATTGCATGTGTAGTGGCGGTGAAACCCAAGACCATCCCAGCGATTCCATATCATTAATCTAGATCCAACTTTAATTCTACTCTTTAATTTCTTGCAATTAGTTTAGTTAACCTCAAATCAACTAATCATTCTAAATATTAGTCTTACTTGAGCTAGATTCGACTAACGATGATTCTTAAAAACGTTGTCTGGTGGGATTCGATCCTTAACTATACTGCGATAAGACACGTCCACTTGCGGGTGGTATTATTGCACAAAGTTTTGGTAAAGCTCGGGGATTTCAACCCCGAGTGAATTTTTTAGTGTGATAATATTTCACGTCAAATTCTGGCGCCGTTGTCGGGGACAATAGAATCAGTTAGTCAAATCTAGCTCTTTTAAGGCTAATCTAGGTTTTTGTTTTCCTTTTTAATACAATTGATCACTCACTTGAATTCAGTTTCTCTCCGTCAACCTTACTTTTAAAAACTCTTTTCATCTCAGGTACCTTCAAGGCCTAGTGTATGTACCGCTCGAACAGTCCCAGACTCACTGCGAGCTTTGATCTTGAGATAGACAAAACCTTTCATCATCAAAATAGAGAAAACCAAGCAAGAATGGCTCAAGAAGAGGAAATAGCCCGAAGGGTGGTTCAAGCCCTAAATGCACAAAGAGAAAGGCTCATGCAAGAAGCCAGAGCTACAGTTCAAGAAGAAATCCAAGCAGCACAAGCAGTAGTGCAAGCAGCAGAACTGCATAAGGACCTTAGAGAGTTCTCAATCCCTAAAGCTGATGACGTTCATCACCCAGTACAACCTCCTCACATCAATGCCCCCAATTTTGAGATTAGGGCACATTGGATTACCTTGCTTCAAAATAGCCCATTCTATGGTAAACAAGGAAGACTGAGATTTATTGATCTATGTGATATGACAAAGCAAAATGGAGTTTCTAATGATGCCATTAGACTCTGTCTTTTCAAATACTCTCTTGCTGATAGGGCTATAAGTTGGTACAATTCTTTGCAAAGTGAACCCATCACCACTTGGGAACAACTCTAGAATGTTTTTCTAGAAAAGTTTTATCCTCCCTCTCTCGCCTATGAAATTAGGGGCCGAATAACAAATTTTACTCAAGTCCCTGGAGAAACCCTTGTCGAAGCGTGGGAAAGATATAAAGAACTTCTACGCAAGTGTCCACACCATGGAATTCCTAAGAACCAACTCATCGAAATCGTCTATAGGGGCGTGGACGATGTTATCAAGAGATTTTTAGATGCTTCATCTGGAGGAAATTTCATGCGTTAAAGTTATGATAGTGCATGGAGAGTCGTCACCCTTGGAGCTGAAAATCAAGCTAATTGGGGTAGATCTATAGGTAAAGGAGTGTTGAAAGTAGCTATGGCTGAAGCTACTTCTGAGTACAAGTCTATCGCTGAAACCCTAAAACTTTTAGTTTCCAAGAAAGATCATATTGAATTGTCCCTTGCTGCAATTGGAAGAGGACATTTACCCCCTCAACAATAGGAACAGATCAAGTCAGCTTCACTGTTCTGTGAAGCATGTAAAGGAATTGATCACTCAAAATTAGCATGTAACATTCTCTATGATGTTGTTCTAAGAAATGTTTGTAGTCAAGGAGATAATGGTCAAATAGAAAATCTTAATGTTTTCAACACAATCCCTGGTCAAAGTTATTACAATCTGAATCTGAACAGGAACCATCCCAAGTTTCAATATGGAAATCCTTATGAAGCGGTAAACTCGCATCAACTTGGTTCAAACAATCAACGAGGCCCACTTGGATTCCAGTATAACCAACAACAAAACTTCGAAAATCAAGGGAATTACAGAGGTAACTTTTAGAATAGGAACTTCAACAACTACCAGAATAGCTCTCAATTCTAGAATCCCAACCAAATCCCTTACCAACAACAAGGGCAACAAGCTGGTCCCATCTCTCCTTATGACAAATTGACTGCCACTGAAAAGATGTTGCAGTCACAGCAAACTATGATAGCTAACCAGCAAGCCCATCAGAAGGCTATTGAATCTCAACTAGCTCAACTTGCAGCTAGCATGAAGCCACATGATGGAGCATTTACTGGCCAACCCGAGAACAATCCTAAGCATCCCGAACAATTGAAGGTTGTCACCACCAGGTCTAGAAAAGACTATTCTGATCCTCCTATCAAGACACATGTGGTTATTACAGACGAGGATGAACCGATGATTGTTCAAGACTCTAAAACACCTGAGTCTCAACCAAAAGAACCAATGACTGCTGATTAGACAGATGAGGAAAGTTCTGAAAAACCTACTACATAAGAGGAAGAAGCAACACTAGAACCTGATATCCCTATATACAAGCCTCGTATACCTTTTCTAGATCGTCTAAGGAAAACGAACCTTGATACCCGTTTCAACAAGTTCAAAGAAGTTATGAAAAAGCTTCATGTTGATATTCCCTTTTTAGATGCTCTCGCTGAGATACCAGCCTGGACGAAGTACTTAAAGTCACTTCTAGCAAGAAAATATATAACTGAGGAATATGAGATAGTAAAGTCAGTGACAACCACTTCAGACATCATCCAGAGTAAGATGCCAAAGTAACAGAAAGATCTGGGATCTTTTAGAATCTCTTACCATATCAGTGATTCTTCCTGTAAGAAGGGATTTGCAGATCTTGGTGCTAGCATTTCCATCATGCCACTTAGACTCTGCAAAAGGCTAGGGTTTGTGAAACTACTCCCAACCGACATGACAATACAACTTGCAGATAACACTATGACTCTACCCTTAGGAATAACTAAGGATGTCCCTGTCAAGGTTGGCAAAGATTCCTATGTTCCTTGTGACTTTGTCATCATGGACATATAGGAAGACACTAGATACCCTCTCATATTTGGATGTCCGTTCCTCGCCATTGCAAGAGCTCTGATTGATGTTGAAGCAGGAACTTTACTTCTCAGATTAGGTAAAGAAACTCTCGAGTTTAAAGTTTTTGAAAGTATGCAAAGACCAAGCATGCAAGAAGAAGTATACTTGATTGAGTGCATAGAGCAGATGTCACTACTCATGCAAGAGGAGTAAAAACAAGAAGATCCTCTAGGAGTAGCTTTAACTAATCCAAATGCAGCTAGTTCAATTGACAAACAAGTCAAAAGTTGTGTTCTCGGCCTCGACACTACTGAAGAAGATCCTGAGGCCAAAATTGAGGAACTCTAGATTCTATCAAATTCCTATACATCCAGATGATCAAGAGAAAACAACTTTTGCATGCCCTTTTGGAATGTATGCCTTTAGAAGGATGCCGCTCAGACTCTTCAATGCACCCACAACTTTTGAACATTGCATGACAGCTATATTTGCTGGCCTAATTGAGACTATCATTGATGTTTTTATGGATGATTTTTCTATATATGGAGATTCATACGACTCGTGCCTAATGCACCTCTCCCTTGTCCATAAATGGTGTGAAGAAGCACATCTTGTGTTGAATTGGGAGAAGTGTCACTTTATGGTGAAGGAAGGCATTGCCCTTGGTCATAGAGTCAGCAATCGAGGAATCAAAGAGGATAGGGCAAAAATTGAAGTGATTTCCAAACTCGCTATCCTGAAAAATGTAAGAGAAGTTCGTGCATTCCTAGGTCATGTAGGCTTTTACAGATGGTTCATAAAGGATTTCTCTAAGATAACTAAACTAATGACAAATTTGTTACTAAAGGACGTTGAGTTCCATTTTGACGAAGAATGTGTCAAAAATTTTAATAACCCGAAACATGCCCTTATAGAAACACCCATCATTAGAGCTCCGGATTGAAATCACCCATTTGAAATTATGTGTGATGCCAGTGATTATGTCGTGGGTGCTGTTTTAGGCCAATGTATTGAAAAGAAACATTATGTGATCTACTATGCATCGAAGACCCTCGATGAAGCTTAGAGGAACTATGCAACTACTGAGAAAGAACTTCTTGTAGTAGTGTATTCCTTCGACAAGTTCAGATCCTATCTAATTGGTTCAAAAGTCATTGTATACACAGATCATGCAGCTATCCGTTGCCTACTAGCGAAGAAAGACGCTAAACCTAGGTTAATTAGATGGATTCTCCTATTGCAAGAATTTGATCTAGAGATAAGAGATAAAAAGGGTATAGAGAATGTTGTAGTAGACCACCTAAGTCGCATCCACACTCTAGAAATCGAGAAGATCCCAGTCAACGATTCTCTTCCGGATGACCAACTAATGAAAGTTTCAGAAGCTACCCCTTGGTACTCGGACTATGTGAACTACTTCTCCGCCCGTGTCATCCATCCTGAATGCACCGGAAATGCACTAAAGAAATTCATGTATGATGTGAAGCAGTATCACTGGGATGAGATGTATCTCTTCAAGCTCTGTGTTGATGGTCTCTACAGACAATGTATCATTGAGGAAGAAGCTCAACTTACTTTAGAACAATGTCATTGTGGAAGCGATCATTAGCAGCGGATTAACAAAAATCACTAAAAATTAAAACCATTTACAAAGAGATCAAAACATAGGAAAACTCTCTCATCAAGAACCAATGTATAACATTTACATCCTGGTTCATAAGTACATGACTTGTAGCATATCTTCTCGAGGATTACCAACATCAATTGCCCTATTAACATTATATACAGACAACATAAGAACCTTGAGGCATCAGGCCAAAATCTCAGATCGATTCATTAAAAGCATTAACTACTAATTTCGAGGACCTGAGAGTACAAAGACGACACATAGGACTACTCTCTATATGACTTGACAGACAATATCTCCACCTGAGATCTCATTGTTGTCCCTACTGTTGCTGTCCTTCCTCTGCTGTAGGGATTTCTATTTATTTGTCCGCGTCCACCTAAAAATGTTGGTTCCCATGGGGGTGAGACAATTTGTAAATTACCCCAACGAGAGATATAAATCTTCGCCAAAACATTATTATTGCAGATTAGCAGAATAAAACTGAGCAGGAATTCTTTTATATTAACAACATTATTAATCATTATATGAACATAATATGATAATCTCCTTTCTTAAGGAGAACATTGCATCTACTCATGACAAAATTATACGTCATCTATCTGCTTTGCATGAAATGCAAGGAATCATAAATATATCATTTATCAACTAAAGATGCATAAAAGGAATGTAACATCAGCCAATGATTATCATATTCAATCCTTAAGCAAACATGCTATACGAATGATTACATTTTACAACCACACTTATGCCCTGAGGAGATGAGGTATACCACTCATACTCCAACTGACCATTACGAAGTCAAAATCGGTGCCATACAAGGTCAGTGGAGGAGCCGGACTCCAAGACATCAACCTTCTCAGTCAGTACGAGATTATATGAAGGACTTCTTGTGTCTCTGCTAAATAGCTTTCCAGGGTATACTGGTAACTTTTCTATAGAGTTATAGCCCGTAGCATATACTCTTTCTAAGATATGGCCGTAGAAAATGCCTGATATTATGGAGTTATGGCCCGTAGCCATACTCTAATTGGGATATGGTCTGTAACCATTCTTGTGCATAGGATATGGCCCGTAGTCATTCCTATGAGGCGTAAGGATATATTCGCCCATTACCCCCACATATTGAAAAATATGTGGCTTCTGGGTTATACCGCGGAGCAACCCGTTTCACCATTCAGCAAATTCTAACACTGATGGATCTATGGGCAGGGCTCTACATGATATGATTTCACTTGATTAATTAAGTACATTAGCATATTCTTTTAGCATCAGTCAAGTTCTCAAATAGGAATTAGTATGACAATTGCTACAAAGAAACATGTACTATTATCGTCAATTACTTCTCAATCTTTATAAGACTTTGGGATCTCAGTCCCTCATTTCATTACTTGAAAGTTCACATCTCTCAACAACATCATTATTATACTTATCAAACCTGGGTATTCATACCCTCAGTTCATCACTAATCACTATTACCAACTATTAGGTAACTATTACCTCTAGGTCCTCAGACCGAGGTATACATGATACTTGTTACACAAGCATCTCACATGGCTCACAAGGCCCATTAAGTGTCTTGTCACCTTTTACTAGGCAACAACTTATTTATATGGCTTATAAAGTCCATGCACATTTTGTTACTCTTACTAAGCAACAACAACATATTGGCACACAAGGCCAATACACATCTTATTACCTCTTACTTAGCAATAATAACATATTGGCACATAAGACCAATGTACATCTTATAATACAAGAGTAACACCTTTATTCCCTTAATAGGGTTAGGGTTTACTATTCACATCAAATTCGGGTTTCTCATATCCCATTTCACATTATTTAGGGTTTCATGTTCATCTTATCAATCCAACCCTAATTTATTGCTCCACTCTTCTAGGAGCATCTTTTGATATCACAAGTATTTACTCATGCTTATTACTCTCATCATATATCATTTAAGGATTATCAATACAAGGTATGAGATCATCTCTCATCCTTACCATGGTATGATTACATCATACTTATTAGTTTGGCTTAACCCCTTTCTCAAGATATATTAGCCTATACTTATCAAACTATATCAAACTCATTACAATTTTATTGTAACAACTACATAACACACTTCATGTGTTTCTTATTCAAATATATTGAATTGAGATGCATCAAAGTATATCAACCCTGAAATGCTAAATGTAATATCTGTCAATTCTTGATGTATCATTTTCTTTATTACTTCTAACTTACTTGAGCTTGTCATATTATCTTGTATTAAGGTATTTCCTCATCTTAATACTTTCATCCTCTAACTTATCACTTTTATCATAAAGTGCATAGGTCACACATAAGATTTGTCCAACTATCTTCAATGATATGGACTCATCTCAGGTTAAGGCATTGCTTACTATAAGGTTGTCTAATATCAACCACTTGAGAGATTTCACCTTTATAAGGTATTATCCCTTATTTTATCATTAGGGATTCTCTCATACCATTAGAGTTATGGTTTATCATCATATTGCCCAAAATTAGGGTTTCACATACTATCACCCCATATTAGGGTTTCACATGGCATCACCCCAGATTAGGATTTTCTATTCATCCCAATTAGGATTTCACATTCCATTACCCATAGTTAGGATTTCTCATGTTTTTACCCTTGATTAGGGTTACATCTTTACCCTATATTAGGGTTAAGGTTCATCAATCTTCTTGATTAGGGTTTCATGATCTCTTCATCAAAGATCATACCCTAAATTCATAGTTTATTCATATTGAAGGTGTTGAGGCTTATCCATTGCATGATTATCCTACATGTATGGATTCCACTCTCTCTCATCCCCTCTAGGATATTGACTATGTAAATCTTGGTTAGATTAGGTCAACCAACCCTTCAATTAAGTACATTCAATTAGGGTTGACATAGTGTATTGAAATATTGCTTACATAAGCTTCAAGGAATAACTCATTTAAGGTTACCAATCACTTGGTACCTTAAAGGTACAACCCTAGTGATTATCTTTAAGATAAATCAGTAACAATTATAGGGTCAATTGATCCTTTATCACAATAAGTTTTCAATTGATATGATCACATTGAATCACTAAACGTTCTTGACCCTTTACTCTCTAAACGATTTGAAACCGTTCGGGCAAGAAGTGTGTTGAAACCGATTGGACTTGGGTCTCCAAACGGTTTGAGATCGTTTGGACCCAAACAGTCTTGAGACCATTTGGACTCAAACGGTCTTAAGACCGTTTGGTCCAACCCTCTCAAAACCGAATGGACCAAAAATGTCTTTCAACACTTAATCAATTCAAGGTTTCAATCAATGAACTGACTATCAATTGACTCCTTGATTCATTCATCAATTGAACTATTGAATCATCCTTCAATTGGACCATCAATTAGGGTTTTAAACCCAATTGAATGAGGATTTATAATCAAGAAACCTTCAATTAGGGTTTTGAAATCGAGGAACCTTCAATGATTAACATTGTGGAACTGATTCAATTGAAATCAATGAATCATCATGAAATTATGATATGACCTGACCTCAAACGGTCTTGAGGTCATTTGGATGACCTACAAATGGTCTTGAGACCGTTTTCCCCATCTATCATTGAAATCTATGAAGTTCAATTAGGGTTTGGATCATTAGATTAATCACTAATTGAACTATTGATTACATTTCAATTTTCTATCTCTGGTCCTTCAATTACTTAACCATACTCAAACCTAGACCTACAAACGGTCTTGGTTGATCTCCAAACGGTTTTGATACCGTTTGGGTTACCTCCAAATGGTCGAGACCGTTTGGGTTAATCAACTCATAGCTTTAAATCAACCAATTGAAATTTTAGCACTTAACCCGATTAGGGTTTGTTACTTGATGAACCTTCAACTGATGAACCCTTTGAAACCAATCAATTAAATTTAATGGGTCATCAACCATCAACAATAGCATATAATCTCCAAACGATCAACTGTGGTCAACCCTTCCAAACGGTTTGAATCCGTTTGGCTTCTAACAGTTTGATGAAACCGTTTGATTTCAAACAGTTTTGTTGAAACCGATTGAACAATTTGTTGAAATCGATTGGAATAGAGTTTCTTTGGGAAAAGTGCCCAAGATGATGTCATCATCATCTACCTTCGTTCATGTAGTTCATATTGCAACTAATTTCATAAAATTATCAATTACAACAAGCAATTGATCAAGAAGAAGAAGGAATCAATATAATTGCAAGATTGATAATTGAATAACAATGTAATGGGTTCAAGTTATATAACCCACCTCCAATTGAGCTTCAAAGCTCCAAGCTCACGTCAACAATTGTGGATGCAACTCATTTCACTATCCCAAGGCTTGTCCTCAAGCTTTGAGTGAAAAGGAATGGCTAGAATTGAAGATGGGATCGAGATAAGAAGAAATCATGCATTGATTTTCGATTTCCACCATGGAATTAAGGTGAAAGAAAGTCAAGAAGCTTACCAACAGGTTGGGGGTCGTCCTCCTGATCATCCAAATCTCCCTTGGTCGTTTTTCAAGCAAAGAGAAGAAGTGGATTCGAAAAAGCCTTTGATTTGAGTTGTAAAAGGTGTTTTTATAAGAAAATCAATGAGAGAGAAAATACCTTATAAAAATATTTTAATTCCAAAATTAGTGCCACCTATCCCCCCTCAATTCCTTGCATGCAAATATATATTCCTCACCTCCGAATTCCTCTCCATTATCCATGAATTAAGGGAAAAGAAATTAAGCACCTTAATCATATAATAGTAATATCCATAAGTTAGTGGATATTTCTTTTTCTTTTCTTAATATGAGTGGGTTCTCCACTCACGTAGATATTTCCATTGCCTTTTCAAGGCACAAGTACTTCCACACTTTTTGATTTTCAACCAACACAATTTTGGTTAAAGGGCAATTCAATTAATATAATTATTTTTGCATTAAATTGAATTAGGGTTTCAATTATGCTTAAATCTTGATTATTTTAATATCAAGATTCTCTCTCCTTCAAAGTGATACAAATGAGATTCCCCTCTCATTTTCTTTGCTCTAAATTATGCCAAGAAACATTAGGGACTATTTTGAAGTGGTAAATTTCATATTGAACCCTAGGTTTTGGGTAAATTGCATATTATACCAAAACTAGGTTTTAATGCACAAACATTGCTTTATCAACTCTTTCTGGGTACTCAGGCTTTTCCCAAGCCATACCTCTACATCAACTTCATTCTCATGATTCTTCAAAACATGAGGAACATTTAATCATGTAACATTTGCAAGTTAAACCCTCAACTTGGGTAATTTGCACTTTAGTCCAAAATAAGTAAACATTGCTTCAACATTATTCAATCAGGACCAAAATTGAAACATAGGTTTCTCTTGGGCCTTAATTACTTTTCACAAGATAAAACTAAGCATGTAATTAACTTGTTTAAGAAAAACTCCCAGGGTCAAGGCATAACCCAGGTCAGGGATGTTACAGTCACTCAGGCCCAGTTGGAGGCCATATGAGCTCTAAGAAAACAACTTTGAAGGTTTTGCAATGTGGATTCTTTTGGCCAACTATATCCAAAGACTCCTAAAACTTTGTTCTATCATGTGACAAATGTCAAAGAACAAGTAACATTATGAAGAGAGATGAGATGTCACTTAAGTTATGGCAAGAAGTCGAGATATTTGATGTTTGGGTGTGGACTATATGGGCTCATTCCCATCTTCCCATGGATTTTCCTACATCCTAGTCGTGGTGGATTATGTCTCTAAGTGGGTAGAAGCCATACCGACCATCACTAGGAATTCCAAATTGGTCATCAAGATATTCAAAGACATTATTTTCCCCCGTTTTGGAGCCCCACGAACTGTGATTTCCGACAGAGGTTCTCATTTTCTTGAAAGAAGCTTTGAAGCATTACTGAAGAAATAGATGGTAACACACAAGGTGGCCTCGCCCTACCATCCACAAACAAGTTGACAGGTAGAGGTTTCTAACCGAAAACTCAAGGCTATTTTGGAAAAGACAGTAGGCCATAATCAAAAAGAATTGGTCAGTGAAAATCAATGATGCATTGTAGACCTACCGAACCACTTTTAAGACTCCCCTTGGAACTACACAATTTCAATTAGTATATGGAAAGTCTTACCACCTTCTTGTTAAACTCAAACACAAAGCATGGTGGGCAATTAAACAACTGAATTTGGATATAAAGAAAGATGGCCAACACAGGATTCTACAACTTTAAGAGCTTGATGAACTCAGCATGACAACTTATGAGAATGCACAAATCTACAAAGAACGCACAAAGCTTTGGCACGATGGTCATCTGAAAAGAAAGGACATACAAGTGGGAGACCAAGTTCTATTGTTCAACTCAAGACAATAGTTATTCCCAGGAAAACTCCACTCTGACTGGTCTGGACCTTACATTGTCAAAATCATCTCCCCACATGGTGCTTTCTCTTTATGGAGTGAAAAGTCAGGAGAATTTGTAGCTAATGGTCAATTCTTGAAGATATATTTCACCTCAGTCGATACAAGCACTGAAGCAATGTTGGAACTCACCAATCCAACAAATCCACCATAAATTTGAAGGAATCAAGTCGAGCCATCGACATAAAACAAAGGCGCTTGTCGGGAGGCAACCTGATCAATAAATTCATATTTAGTTTTAATTAGAAATTTTTCTTAATTTTATCTTTACTTTTTTTAGATAATTTTTCACAAAATAAAAATTGCATCACGAGATGCTATCTTGAGTTCTTATTGGTCTTTATTTTTGAGATTTTCAAATGGAGGGTGCACGTTGATTGGAACGCAACCACATCTGGTGGTCCAAACGGCATGAACTTTCCCCTCCATCTCAGATTTAGGGTTTGCTCAGGGCGAGCAAATTTCTAAGTTCAGGGTGGAGGGTGGGTGGTACGTACTTCACTTTCCACCTTCACCCATCTATTTCAGACTTAATATTTCACCATTGCTTTTTCAACCAAAATTTTCAAATAAAAAAAGTTTTTCAAAGAAATTGAACAGATACTTGATGAAGTTTTGACACCTTCTATTTTGTTAAAAGTCATTACCTAGCCAGCAATGCATTTTGAATCATTATACCCTCATTTGAAGAAGATCCTCAAAAGGACCAATTTTGAAACTATCCTTTTGATCAAAATCATCTTGTGAAGCTTATGATTCCTAGCATCATGATACTTATGCAAAAATGATAAGTGTCTGTCGAACTGATAGGGATCAAACACGTCGTGCTTCCTAACTGACTAGTGGAACAATAACATGGAATCTCCATTGGATCCTCATCAAGTCATTATTTGAGTAGAGTATGATAAAGAGAATGACCCGGTGCACTGAATTGTAAGTCAAGTTGCATTCTGATCGGAAGTCTCCTCTACACTTATTCTATCATCTTCGTACCCCTCCATTCATTAAAAAGAAACAAAAATAGCAAAAATAGTGTGAAACCCTAAGTTCGGGGTGGCACACCACTTCCCTCTACATTCTCTTCTTCCATAACCCTTGCAAATTAATAGGGGCGTACCACCAAGAAAAGATGCCAATGTGCACACAAAAAGAAAATGCAATCTCGAGTCAAATAGAGGAGAGATTCGCAGAAAAAATGCAATCAATGAAATTGCAATCATAAAATAAAAATCTTGAGTCGAATAGAGGAGAGATTTATTTCTTCCTTTCATACCACCTTTCACTCTCTTTTCTACCTAAAGGCACAATGAATGCCTCCCCTACCCTGGAAAACACCAGTGTCAGATCAGATGCACACTTGTTGTTTTGCGGGTATCTCTAGACTCTTACAAAACTCTTTGACATGCTTGTTGTTGGAAAAAATGAAGAGGAAGTGATATTGGAAAACAAACTCAGGAATGAAGATACAGTAAGATGTGTTTAGTGGACTCAGGAGGTTGATATACTTCGTCATAATGAGCAGAAAGAAAACAATCGTGATGTGAAGATGAGGCAACAACACGAGTTGAAAGTATTCATTTGGCGACTGTTCAAATTTTGTGTTACTCGAGGATGAGCAACGTTTAAGTTCAGGGTGTTCTGATGAATGCATATTCATCATGAAATTCAACCACCATCTTGAGCTAATTTTGACTCAATATATCCAATTTCTTCTCCTAAATATCACAATATGCAAAATTTCTTATTTAGTGCAATTATCAAGATTATTAACAGAGTTTATTCTGACTTTATACAGGACATGATGAGGTTGAACCATTAGCTGGAACCCACCTTTCTCAACCCTAGATCCACCTTCACTCAAGATCATCTCATCCTTGGTCTTGACTAAATCGGTCTTTACCATACGGTCTTGACCAATGGGTTTTAACCAAACAATCTTGATCAAACGATTTCATCCATATGGTTTCATCCATTCGGTTTGGACATCTCTTGATCCTAGCCATTCATCCAAACGGTCCTGATCCATTTGGTTTCACCTCTTTCGATCCTGGGCTTTCCTTTTATCACACGATCATGGATCGACGACCCCCATCCATCCCACCACACGATCATAGCCATCCTTTACCTTAACGGTTTCTTATTTTTTCCCTTCCATATTGTATCAAGACCGTATGGGCAACCTCGTCTTCAAGACCGTATGGGAAGCAACCTGTTCAAGACCGTATGAAGGACCTTACCTCCCGCTTCCCTTCTTCCTCTTCCTTCCTTCACCACCTACAATACCTAACTCACAGTAGCAATCCGACGCCACCTGCTCCTCCAACTGCGAGACCCCTGCCCTCCACCATGTGCTCTCTGCACCGACCACTCAAGACTGTTTGGAGCAAGCGTAGGTGAAGACCGATTGTCCCCTATCGATTTTGCAAAACTGTTAGGGGAGATTAGCTCAAGACTGTATGGACTCCCATCTGTCCAAGACCGGTTGGATCGCCCAACACCTGCAACATCGACATCTCTGACCTAGACCTACAACCGCCTCCGTCAACTACCCACTCAACTATAGCAGCGATCACCTCTGTGATTGTGACCAACAACCCGCCATCCACGACGCCACCTACTCCAGGATTTCTTCTTCTCCGTCCACCTGCAACATCTCTCACATCGCCGCCTCCGCCCTCCATCCATGCTCTATCGGATCGCGAGCCATGCTTTAGCAATATGCTCTAGCAGATCATTTAGATGGTATGTGAGGATCATCATGATCCCAAACCGTTAGGCTGGCAGACTGATTGGAGGCCATCGACTAAAGATCGTTTGATGGTGCACAACAAGACTGTGTGGACAAAAGAACCTGATCACGAGATCGGGAAGATCTTGAAGACCGGTTGGCGCGCAAATTGCGAAGAACGATAAGAACACAGACCGTTAGTGCATCAAGATCCTTAGGCTCTAGACCGTTTGCTAAAGACAGCATGGTCGGTTGGAGTAGAACCCGTGAAGGCTGGGTTTGTGAAGACCGATAGAAGCGAAGACCGATTGAAGATCGAAACTGTTTAGATGATAAACGTCACCAGGCCGTTTGGTCAAATACCCAAAACCGATTGAGGCAAAACTCAAGACCGTTTGGACATACCAAAATGATCAAAGCCATGACTAATACAAGACCGTTTGGTTACCTAAACAATCTACAAACCGTTAAAGCAAACTATGAAAAATGCAATTGGGTCCAAAACATCAAGACCCCATCTGAGCCTATAAATAGGACCAGTTGGGTCCACATTTGGGGCATCGGATCCAGGACGCCGACAGGATGCCTAAACACAGATCTGATCCAAATCATCACACACATCCACCTATTGCTCCTGCTGTGATCGAGGGGACCGAGAAGAGAAGGAAGGAGGAGTGAGAAAGACCACCCAGTCTGTCTTGGCATCCCTCGTTTCTCGTCCAGATCTGCTCCGACACGACATAGAAGACCACATCATCCTCACTGAGCTACGACCACCTTCTGCATCATGCTCATGGTGGAATCTTCCCTCTCTCTTGTTCTTCTTGTTTCTCACATCATGAGCGAGTAGTTCCTTTTCATTGGGGTGCGGGGACTAGCCCCGCTGCCCATGCTTTCATGTCTTTTCATTTAACATTCCAAGGCAATGTATATAACTTTTCATTTCATTGTTAATCATTAATGTTTGTAGATTGGTTACCTTCTTTCTTTCATCATGTTTTCCCTATGTTGTGAGATCTTCTATACTTAGGGTAGAATGTCGATTAATGAGGTTGACTCCCAAACTAGAAATAGAATGGGATTCCTTGAGGTTGTAAGTGTATGATCCATGGGGGGACGAGCCATCTAGCCTACAGTGATGCTTCTATGGCCTAAACATCCTTCAGGGAGAGCCACAACCTTAGTTGGATTTTGTATCTTCTTTGTTAATCTTCGATGTTTGATTGTAGATTAATCACCTGCTTACTTGTCGATTAGCACGATTGACTCCTTGACGAGAACTTTTGATAGGATTCCTTGAAGTCATAAGTGTTTAATCCGTGAGGGGATGAGCCATCTAGCCCACGGTGACACTTCTATGTGCCTAACACCTGTATAGAGCCCCCACAACTTCATTTGGATTTCTGTATCTTCAGAGCCATAGATGAGTGATCCGGATTGTGACGAGACATCTGATATCTAAGGTGATGCTTATGCAAGCCTAACACCCATATGGGGGGTTTTTGCAGTAGCTCCATTTGGATAGTTATATCTTTCCTGGATGTTTGATGTTTGGATGTGATTGCATGTGTAGTGGTGGTGAAACCCAAGGCCATCTCAGCAATTCCATATCATTAATCTAGATCCAACTTTGATTCTGCTCTTTACTTTCTTACAATTAGTTTAGTTAACCTCAAATCAACCAATAGTTCTAAATATTAGTCTTACTTGAGCTAGATTTGACTAACAAAGATTCTTAAAAACGTTGTCTCTTGGGATTCGATCCTCAACTATACTGCGATAAGACCCGTCCGCTTGCGGGTGGTATTATTATACAAGGTTTTGGTAAATCTTGGGAATTTCAACCTGAGTGAATTTGTTAGTGCGATAATATTTCATGTCAACCGGACACCAGCTATTGTGCCCCCATTTACCTTCTACACTATTTGGATGATGTAATTGCTACATGGCAATTAAACTGGGAAAATTTAGTCCACGTCAACATATTCAAGAGAATGAAAGTTTTAAATGAGAATATAAAGATGAGGAGAAGAGGGGAAACCAGTAAAGGCACGCTCTACACAACTGGATGTGTAATGTGCTTGTATGTAAGTAACACATTGCATAGTTTCTTTGGTTACATTAAACAAACATATGTTAACATTTAAAACTCTAATTTATACTTCTTGTCAACGCAGGCTTGGGCTTATGAGTTAACAAGGATAGCACAACCTACATTCCTTGAGGCTAAATCACGAATAAAAAGATGGGTAGGTCCTGTTAAGAGGGTGAAGGATTTTGAAAGTTTGGACAATGAAAATGTAAGAATCAGTGTGGTTAAAGTGAAAATAAATACACAAATTATGATAAGAGTTGTATGATAAATTGTTAAGTTTTGTGCACAGGTTTCAACAAGGTTGACGAAGGATGCAAATGATTATTGGGAAGCTACAAAGGAAGTGAAAGATCTGCCTTAGTAAATAAAGCCAGGAGCAAGGCAGTAAGTAAAAAGTTACTTACATCAGCTAGCACAAGTAGAGAAATCTCAGATAGCTTGGAGAATAGAATACTAAATCTTGAGGATGAGCTGAGACTGTAAAACGAAACATGCAGTAGATTTGCCCTAGAAGTTTTTACTACTTTGAGAGAGGAAAATGAGAAGTTGAAGAAAAGACTTGAAGAACTTGAAGCTGAAAATAGAAAGCTGAGAAGGGAACATGACAATGACAGGGACATACAATATGCAACTACATAAACTCCCAATTTCATTTAGAACGAAAGTTGGGGTTCAGATGATTTAAGCGTACTTAGACAAAGGACGTAGGATCTGAGGAAAATGTTGTTGGAAATGGACCAACAAGGACCTACAGAAGAAACACCAAGATTGAACAAGCTTTGACTAAGGTGAAGGGTAGTGGAGAAAAGCCATAAGAAAGATTCAGAGAAAGTGCAAGATGATAACAAAGACAAAGAAGTAGAGGCCGAAACGACAGAAAATGTCCCACGGGATTCAAATACAGTAGAAGAAGCTCGAGCTGAAGAAACCAAACAAACAACACAAGATGAAATGGAGAAAGATGAAGCTGAAGAAGATCCAACTGAAGAAGATCCAAAAGAGAAAGAAGAACTGGAAGATAAAAAAGGATTAGTAGAAGATGAAATGGAAAACATACAGATGGATATAGACATTGAAGCTGGAGTGAATGAAGAAAAGATAAATTATGATGAAGTTCAAAAGAGAACAACAAAAACATTGAGAAAGAGGAAGAGGAAGATGGAGACGGGCATTGGGAGCATAGAGGAGAATATCTAGATAGGAAGGCATGCACAAGTAAAGTAACTATGTTAATAGAAAAAGTAATTGTGATAATGATAGAGTAATAGTATGGAATGTAAAGTAATATTATGGACTAAATAGTAGAGTAACTGTAAGAATATATGTCATTTACATAGACTACTAACCAAATTTACACTTCAAAAATAGCAAAAGAATTTGACATTCATAGGATTCGAGCACTTCAAAACAAAGGAAATGAAAGAGGATGTCCAAGAATTTATTGAGAACATTGATGAAATGTAAGTATATACTTTTGAAATTTCTATGAGTCACATGGTTATTATAAATTAGTCGATCAATCCATAAATTTATGTCTCACATCTTTGGTATGAATTCTTTTGAACAAATTTAATCATGCACATGTCAAGAAGAGAATGGATTTTTGGAAAGGAAACATGGTGCATGGGAAAGGACTTATCTGCGCTATTGTTTAAACATAAGATTATGTAGTCACATGTAAGGAATGGAATAGTAATCATTTATCACGAAATTATGGATGGCTAATTGATGCTTGTGCATTTTCAGATAATGGCTTGCTTTGTACAAATGTTGAAAGAAACAACAAGCAGAAAGAGGAAGAAGGGACTGCTTTCATGGCATTGCTTGAGCACTTATGCTCTGGTAAGACAAACAGACTATCACACAAGATTACATGTATTACAACAAAGCCACTAAAGGTTACAACAAAGTAATTCACAATATTATTTTTACAGCAAAAGCTAAACATGGTGGTGGATAAGATAACACTAAAAGAGATCGATATGCTGTCACCAATCTTCAATGTACCTGACAAGGAATTTATGACAATGGACTCTGTGTTTACAATACTTAACAATGACAATCACTGGAACTTGTTTGAAGTAAGTTTTAGAGATGGGGTGCACGGGTCTTATAATTCAATGCCAGGAAGTTCAAAATCTAAGAAAGAAGTGAATATATGGGTATCTAAGAAAGAAGTGAATATATGGGTAAGGAAAAAAAAGAAACATTGTTAGTAAATAGTTGAATGAAATAGTGTAGGTTACATTATACTTATGAATGTTTTGTTGTGAATGCAGGTGGGGTTCGTTCATGAATTATTCAAGGGGGTGCCTGCGTGTGGAAGTCAACTGTTTCAATGGGCAATAGAGTACCCTGAGTGGCCCCAACAAGAAGGTGATGATGTTGGCTATGGAGTCTACGATATGAAGTATCTAGAATTCTTAGTGAATGGAAAGGAAATGAAGTTCACGAGCAAAGACATACCTACAATAAGGGCAGAGATCTTCCAAACAATGATGAAGAAGGGGAGACTGTAGTTAGTTAAAGAACATGCTAGAAATCAAAAGAACTTTAAGATAAACAATGTAGTACAACAATGGGAAGTGTATGTTATAGATTCTGAAGTAAACTCTGCAAACAGTTACAGTACGGGTCTGAAGTGTATGTTAGGTGGAACAAAAAAGAACAGTAGTTCTATGTGTATATGGTTATGGTTTGCTGCTTTTTGTTTGACATTTGAACCTATCAGTTTGAGTTTAGTTAAATGTTTGTATAAATTTACCTAGCTGTTGTTCTTTTATTGATAATGACTGTGATCAACAGGTGCTCATTGCATGTGTGGAGTAACTCTCTTCTGAACTGAAGAGTAAATATGTAAAAAGAAAGTAACTATATGAAAAGGAAAGTAACCATATGAACTAAAAAGTAACTATATCGACATGAAAGTAACTCTCTAGATCAAAAAGTAACTGTTATACATCATTAAGTAATTTTGATCCAAGAAAAGTAAAGTAGTGTTACACAGTGTAACAAAAAGTGATTCTTTCCCTTTTCAAAACGGTCGTGATCAATTATAATGATCCCGTTACATATCTCAGGTATGTCCAACATAATTAGGATGTTCAAAACGCTCGACAAATTATTGTGACTGCTGCTGAATAACAGTATAATAGATCAAGATATAAAATTTACAATTTGAAAAAAGAGTAAATATGACAAAGGAAAAGTAACTCATCCAACAAAAAAGTAACTGTGTAATGTATAACGTAACTTATTGAACTGGGAAAGTAACACAACAAACCAAAAGGTAACTATGTAAATTATAGCGTAACTATCAAAAGTACCTATAAAGTTTTTTTTGGGTGAAAGCATCATATCTCCAGGTGAGACGTGGTACAAAGACATGCCCATTGTTTAGTGCGTCTGTGGTATTATCAAGGATGAAGATAACAAAGATTCATATTTCTATTTATAAAGTAATTCTGTTTACCTTTAAGTAATTATATGAACTATAAAGTGACAAGAACAACTAAAAAGTAACGGGTGCACACAAAACGTTTCTTTTTGACACAGAGTAACTCTGAGGTACAAAAAGTAACCTTTGAAAATACAAGTAAGTTAGTGATTAAGTATAGGAGAATGACCTTGATCTTGAGAAAGGATTAATTTGTGTCAAAAAGGAATTCTGAAATATGATACTAATATATTGGAAATAGGAGACTAATTAACAAATACATATATAACATGAAATGGAAAACATATCATAAAGCAAACAAATTTTGGAGAATCTTTATAAAAGATTTAAATTCGATACAATTGAAGCTACATATAAAAGAGTAACAATAAAACTAAAGTATAATCAAATGTGAATTACAACTGTCACACAGTACATCTTGTCCATTAGAATTACATCAGATTCTGACATGACTCACACACTAAACAATTGGATAACATTAGAGTAAAACTAGTGAATAAATCAACTTCAATAGCAACAATATCAGTAGTAGAAGCAAATTCACAGCTTCAAGAAGCCAACAATAGGAAGCCCATATCAGACCACACATCAGTAGTAACAGCAAATCCACAACTTCAGGGAGCCAAAAAAATGAAGCCCACAACAGCAGTAACAACAGTACCAAAAGCATTCGAACAGAAGGAGAAGGGAGTACCATTACAGATCAACCAAGAAAAGTAAACTTATCAAGTCAGGAACACCACGGTTCAGAAAAAGTATCTCTGTGAATAGAAAAGGTAATCATGTGAATAGAAAAATAACTATGTGAAATAAATAGTAGAAGAAGAACCTGGATCTTATTTCATTGTTCATAATAAATTACAACATTACTAGTGAGTTCATCAAAAGATTAGCCAACAATTTCAAATTATCATCATTATTCATGTATGTGGTTAACCATTTATACATTGATATTTATTAAACCATCTCTAGGTTTCCATCATATCATGTATATATATCACGTCTTGATATTAGATCATGTCCTTAATATATTATAATATGGCGGTGCTAAACAAACTTATGTGAGTTGCTAATCAAACATATATCAAAACTTTATCTGGTCCAATTGAGGTTCTCCCAACCCATATCATGAGGGTAGGCATGCCCAGTCTCTCTGAGCTCACTCAACTATAAGATTTTCACAAGTACTATATTTATCTTCCCTCTCTTAGTCTAGGGTTCCCAGATTACCTCATTGGCACTAGTGATAACCTTACAAGTTGTAGCCACGTAAGCAGAAACCAAAACATGATACTCTTCCCATAGGTTCTCTACGCATGAGACATGCTATTTCCCAACTCTCTATCTTATATACAACACTAGAGCCCTATAAGGGACCACCAACTCGAGTACGAGGCTTTCACAGAAACTAACACAATTTCACCTCCTCCAGGGTCTTGGGACTCTCTCTCCCTCACAAAGATGGTAGGTTCTCATATATCCTTATTAACATAGGCACATATAACCAACCTCTCTTTCTTTCTCTAGGGTTTGGTCTCCCAAGGACATCTAGGGTTCAACAGATATCTATAGGAATCATGCATAAAGTGACTCAACTCAATCACTCAGGTGTATTCTAGTTTAGGACATAACATACCACATATTTCTCATATCTTGGAGTTTAGGTTCTCTGACCTTCTCTATCTGGGTCTCACTCTCTCTGGAGTTAACCCTAAAACTAGTCCTAACACTAGAGGTCCTCCTTTGTAAAAGAGCTTGAGGCTCATGCTGACTCTCATGCTTGTCTTAACTTAACATATCTTATCTAATAAAAGAAAGCATACTTGCGTCATCAAAACTTATCTAAAATCTTCAAAATTGAACTTAAGTCCTAAAAAACAAACATGAATCATCATAACCATCTTATGTCATCAATATAAGACTTACATCAAAGCATATTTCATCTATTCCATCTATCATATATTCCAAACAAGGGTCTAGACATCTAATCTAGAACTACTCTCTCTTCTAGACTGATGTCATTCACTTTCACTTAGGTTGCATGATCACCTCCTACTCATACATGCGTGGGGACACATTTTTGTAATACATATACATAATAAAATATTATATAGTTTTTCTCTGATAAAACAAGCATCAGAGAAAACTATAGAGGTTCGATCCGTTTGGAATCAAAAACCAAATCTTGAAAATGAGTGTCCCACACATAGTAGAGAGTACAATGTCATGAAAACTAGTTAAAAGGGGGAGAACAAGGGGTAGCCTAGTGTAGCTACTCTAGACAACATGCACAATATGTCTAGGGTTTCGCTTCCATTGATGCACGTCATTTCCAAATAGTGCAACGTCCCATACCGCTACCCTACATGGAAAGAATGACATCTAAGGACTTGCTACTCAACAAGCACCAGTCTAGACCTAGTTATCAGACATCTAGGTGCTAACCTAGAGGATAGGTCAGATCTAGTCTCTAAAAGATGACTAATCCAACCCTAAAAATCATTAAGTTCAAGGTTCTTTAGTTTTGAGTTGTATAATGAGCAAATGTCAGGCTTTGCTATTATTCATGCTCTAATACCACATGTGACGTCCCCAAATGTTCTAAAACTTAATATGATGAGTGACGTCCAAATTGAAACCTCACCTTAGTGAGAATCCCAATTTAAACGCCCCACACTAGTCTACGAAGAAGAAAATAATAGGAAATCATAAGGAAACAATCATTAGCACATGCACATGAACAATAATAAAACCATACAACATATGTTCACCATTCAACATATAATTACAACATGAATTGTTATAACATTTGATATTACATATTGAACAACAAACTTCTACATATACATGTACTACCACTAAACAACAAGATCTTTAGACAATAGGTCCACCTGTACATCAGCTCGCCACACCACTCTCAACTATCATGGATCTTCAAGAGCATAACCACAACCTAAACAAAAGATTACATGTGGTACACATCAGCACAATACTAAAGAATATTGTACTGAGTACGCCTACGTGTCTTTTATATACCTGTCATCATATCTTGGCAATAAGATAAAACTAATACTTTTTTTTGGTCGGCTAAAAATCCTGTTGCTATATTACCAAAAACATTAGGTACAGAAAGCACCCCATTACAAGAAACCAGAAAAAACTTGATACTCACAAATGAGTGATCAAGATACTAAGGAAACAAAAACTCTGACCTATGTAGAATACGGCTTAAGCCCCGTCAAACAAACAAACTGAGGGCCAGAAACCTATACATCACCCTGTATTCAGCATGAAGAGCACCCAGAAATAAAGAATACAGAGCAATGCATTCAGATCAGACTCATCCGGATGAGGTCAGACAGAGGTTAGGCCCTATTGCACACGATCAGCGACATTCAAGAGTCGTGGACATAAGGGGAAAAACCCCAAGTCGGCAAAGATGACAGATATCCAATATGCACACCAGACTGGTAACCAGGCTGAAAGAGTCAAGGACTCAAGAAATTGACATTTGATGTGCTCTGAAACCTTTCTCCACTTGTTATATGCTCACCTAGAATTTTTGAAGAAAAGGAGGCAGAGAACAATCAAAATCTCCTTTAAAATCCACAGACTGACTTCAGAGCAGCGACCATGTCATGTATATTGAACCATATAGGATCCATGGAGGACTACCCAGTCTTCCAATGGGGCTGGAAAACGATGCCCCTGTATGCATAGAGGCATTCCAACGAACACCTCGAAGGTGTTCCATCTTTACATCTTCTCAACAACAAGTGGTAGCCAGCAAACGCCATTATCTCCTCAGCAACAGAGGGCCAGCCACACCTGATGTGCGAAGTCCCTGAGGTCAATCGGAAGGAGAAGACCCGCAACAGCTACCTGGAGAGTGCCTCCCTCAAGATTGGACTTCGAGAGACCAAATCAAGAGGTTCCTCGACGGAACAATCGACGGTGAAGCATCACAATCCGAGGACGCGGACTCGAGCCTCCCAATAGGGAGACCCGTCTTGAGCAACCAAGTAGGTGTACCTGCACACAAGCACCGAAAGGCTTGAACTAGACCCAAACCGCGGATGCATAGAAGCCTCGACTAGACGAGCCTGACGCCGGAGAGGGCGTACAGAATCCCTGAGTCGAAAGCCCTCCGTGGATGTTGGCGATTGGGGGGAAGACCTTCTGGCAGACGAACAAGACGCAAACCATGCCGCCCAGCAGGAAGCTCACCCATCGCCCCTGTCAGATAAAACTAATACTTGGAAGCATTAAACAAATATAAGGAAAATTGTGTACTGGAAAAAAGATATTCATTAACAATAAAGAGAACACATATATTTTAAGCACATTTCCATCATATATCTTGTACATTTTCCCCAAATGTCTTTGATGTTTTTAGGCCTTATGATCTATTACCAAAGAGTTTGAGATCACTTTACGTTTGATATACTACTAAAGAGTTGGAGATCTAACACATGTGATCTACTACCAAAGAGTTTGAGATCACTTCAATGCACTTTACTACCAAAGAGTTTAGTGCTATCATATGATGGATCAGATATCTTATGTTTCATGTGTTCATAGCCATAAGTATGGAAAATCAAGCAAGATATCATACAAGAACAATCATTTCAACCAATACCATATGCCAAGTATTTACTACCATATAACACAAGCATATTGTATAATAAGCCAAGTAAGAGGTAATGGCATACCTTCCAAAGAGATATTCCTAATCATCACATATTCCTCAGGTCAACTACATCCTTGGTCAAACCCTGATTAAGACAAGATCATATATCACCATCAGGTTCTCATCCTTTTAACCCTAGTTATGTCCATTTTAGGGTTTGCTTAGTCATTAAGATATGTGCATCATTACTTGTCTTATCTTCTTGTAATTAGGTTATTAATTTTGTATTCTAGATTAGGATACATAATCTGATTACTTGGTTACATATGATTATGTGCACATGTTAACCCTATGTTACATGTATTAATCATATTAGGGTTTATATCACATTAAGATCAAACATCATCTTATAACATGGATTATGTGTATCATCCTGATCTCATATTTAAATCTGAGGTTTCAAATATTGATATGATCTTACACTGTAATTTCCATGATTTATTAAGCATGTATGTATTTTCCACATTTTATTTAGGGTTATTAGCCCTAGATATACATTCTAAGAAAATTACATGATTTTGTACATCAACATGACCATATCTGACATCATATGCATTATAAGCATGGTTATGGACTCACTGACATTTTTCCATAATTTTATGTCATCATTTAATATTTATTACTCACAAACTAAGCATTACACATATTACATGATATTACTATTCTTAATGCATCAAAAGCCTGATATGATGGTTGCATCTTGTTTTATATATTTTTCTGAGAATTTTGGTATATTATATGTATTTTTATGATAATAGAGCTATTTTCTACGAATTATTAAAGTTTTGAGCATTTACTAAATTGTTTACCTTTTTAGGCCAATGGCGCGCTGTCATGTGGCTGGGGTGCTTTTCTCTCTTCCCCTAGCTGAGACCCGATCTAGATCTCACATTCGATCCACGGACCTGGCGATCCATTTACCCGAGCGGGCTTCTCCCCCTTTCTCGCGATCTATCCTGCTTCCTCTATGAAACATTGTACCATCGAGAGGCTGGTCTCCGCCGCACGGACAGCCGCCAGCTCCTCCTCATGGCCGTTGTCTATCTCCATTGCACTGGCGTCGCTGCTGGGTATCCCTTCTCGGGTTCACGTCAGACGCCTTTGTGAGGGTCTGTGAACAGAAGCCGCCGTCATGAAGCAAGTCTGTTGTCTGCAGCTTCTCCATCTCCGCATTGCAGAGTCGTCGCCCTGCACTACCTCCCTGGTCTCTTTCACCAGTGTGGACTAGGGGCCGATGTCCTCCTCACCGGCTCCTATCCTCTTTCTCTTGGGGCTCGGGTAAGCCGCTTCCGTGGGGTACACCCTTCCTTGTACGCGTCATAGATCTGAGCTCCAGCGTCGTGTGGCCCAGTTGCTCCGACGAGGACTTGGTCTTTGTCCTATGGGTAGATCACCAACGAGATATAGGTCAAGGTCTCCTCCTTGCCAGAAATGCAACTGCCAATAGTTCCTTTGGTGTTTTCCATCGCTGCCGGCCTGGTGGACTACCACTGGAGCCTCTTCTTAACCTTTCCCAAAAACTACACGCTTCCAAGGAGACCAAAAGGATGGGTAAGTTCGTTCTCTCTGATATGCTCCAGTAAAAGCAACAAACTAAGTGAGGGTCAGGGTGGATATCTTGGGTGAAAGCGAGGCTAACTGCCCACTTTGTTTCCTTCCTGGTCGCATGTCCTTGTCGTGGCAACATGAGCGAAACACAGACACCCCACGTCTCATCTGCAAAACGTAGGAGGTTGAGGACCATCATCCAACTGTCAGATTCCTAATCTACTTCCTAGATTGATACTAGCTATTGACCAATATGTGGCATCTCTTCTCAAAGACCAAGTCCACCAGATTAGAAGTCCAAGGCCATGCAATCCGTCCAAAGGGCTAATAAAAGGATTGGATGACATCCTTGTTATAAAATTAGGCTACAAATCAAATACTTTGGTCCAATGTACCTCAAAATGCCTATTATTTCACAAAACTCAACCTAAATAGCTTCATGTAGAAACATCAAAACCTAATGAAATTGGACCATAGCTTAATTATCATCCAAGCTACCTCCCATCCAAAATTTGGTCCCAACACTCACTATTAGACCAATCCATTAAATTCCTCAAATAGGCTTAAGCTTATGGATTCTAATCATTATATAAACCTCAATCAACACTCTAACTTTACCAAAATATCTAGAACATCAAAACAACTCAACATGCATGACTTCACTTGTGTCATTGGACATTTTAGGATTCCAAAGTCCACTCCATCACATCCTACACACCTTAAAAGAAATTTCGTCCTCAGAATTAAGCCAAAAATCCAGTCTTTCACATGTACGTCATTCCTAAGGTATAATATGACTTGTATCAGGTTCGTTTGACAACCTATGGTGCTAAGCACCTATCAAGCAATGGTCAATTTTAGGGTTTTAAGCTGATTTCTTCTATAAACCCATGACCCGATGATGATATCATTGCAACAACCCTATGGTGTTGTCTTCATGATAATGGATGGTGGTAACCAAGGGTGTAAACTGACGTTCACCCCTCAGGTCATGTTTTGGCCTAATTAGAAGCCTAGTGATTAACAACTAAGTACCCTAATGATGCTATCAATCAATGGTGATATTGGTTGATATTTGATGCTGATTAATCAATATAGTGTTGATCTAACAACCTATGGTGACATAATGGTCACTAATGATGGTGGATTAGGTCTCCAAATCCTATGGTGAGTAAATCATATGGTTGTAGCATCAATTAAGACTTAGACTAATGGTTTCTTGGGTAACTTGATGCAATGGTCGAACCTATACTGCAATTGATGGTTTTAATATATGAACTTGACCCAATGGTCAAGATATAATGTTTATTCCTATAATAAAGTGGAATGATGGCTAATGTAATATGTTGGTACTAATAATGTGATTTATATGGGTTCTATTATATGATCAACTTAAGGATCTTACTTGTTGACAATGGATGGCTTGTTTTAAATGAACAGTCGATTATGGGTTTTACCCTACTTTCAATGGAACATTTTGTGTTGTTAATCAAGGTATGTATAGGATTAGAAGGTGACTCTTTATAGAGAACTAATCAAGGACTTCATAGGTGGTTTATACAAGGTGTTTACTTATGTAAACAACCAATGGTCTTACCTTTTAAACATCCAATGGTTCTGGGTGACATTGTGGTATGGTGATATGGGTTGAATGATGATGGAACAAATAGAGGGTTACCCTTAATAAGGTATTATTACCTATTCACTCATATGAATAGAAGGGATGATAATCATATTGTATTGATATGTAACCCTAATGAGGTATAGCTTGTTATACCTAGCTTTAATATAACTAAATGATGGTAATTGTGTATGAATAGTCCTTGAATGACTAATACAATCATGAAGTATTATGCTAATTTTGTTGAAACCCTAGTATGATATAACTCAATGGTTACACCTTGATTTATGTGTGGGTTCATACTTGAGAATAGTATGGAATGTGATGGTGATGCTTCATCTTATTCATCTATGATCCAATGGGGATGTCGTGAGTTAGGGCTTGGGTATAAGTGTTGATTAATAATATTAATATAATTTATCTTGTTGAACCTAACTCTAATGCAAATAGATAAAGATGAGTATTCATGTTTAACATTCTTATATGATGGCATGATGGTGAAATAACCTCCTTAACATGATCATAACCTTAATGTGTTAATTGGTGGTTGTCATAGCCACATGTTTGATACTTGCTTATGAGAAAGATGTGCATTATGAATATGATGAGGGTAAATCATATCTAGATTCCTTGCATGTTGATGTAATAAAGGAAATTCTAAATGTTAATATAACCCTTCTATGATTGTTTATGAATATCTCATAGCTCATTAATGCAATATTGTGCTGATCTGGTGTATTATATGTAAGTGATGATGTTGAGCCTTGTTATAAGGCATGTTGAGATAATGATGATATTGTAGGGAATAATATGATGGTCTTAATGACCTTTGGGCATGGTTGAGCCCTGAATGAGGTGTAATCCTCTTATGTTGATAAGGGTTGATACCCTGTGATATTATGTAAAAGATTATTATCTTGTGATAGTATGATGACTAGTGTGGTCTCATGAATGGAGAGTGAATAGTACCATGTGACGATGAGATGAGAAATTATGTTTCACACATTTTATATCTTTTCAAAGTTGTGATATTTATATGCTTGCTAGAAGTGAATTAGGGTTTGTGTGTCAACTTGTTTGATGTAGCCTTAATTCACCCAATTGACATAACTAATCAAGTGAAACTCTAATCATGTAGCGCCCTGTGTGATATATCCATCTAAGTGTCAGAATTTTCCAGATGGTGAAATGAGTATTCCTAAGGGAAACTCAGAGCACATACTATTGAGTATATGGGGGTGGCAAGTTGAGGATATATCCTTGTCATCCACAATGCAGATTGTGGAGGTTGGCTATGGTCATGCCTCATACATATGATGTGATTCAGAACGGCTGCGGTCGTGTCTCAGTGATTATATATGTGAAAAGATTGGAGGACAGCTGCGGTTGTACCTCGGATGGTAGGGTATGCATACCCACCTCCTTTCACTACCTGCACCAAGGAAGGACTAGGCTGTTAGCAGCTTGACCTTATGTGTCGCTGTGGTGGACCCGTATTGACCGGGGGCGGAGAAGATCTTAGAAGTCTGACTCTTCCTAGATCTTATATGGAATTGATTTTTACTTAGCAGTGGTTAGTTGGATTTTGAGTGCTATCCTAAATTTCCTCAGGGCATAATAAAAGATGTAAGATAGTCGTGTAGCATATTTTTTTAGGGTTATACACAACATTTCACATTGGATGATAACCCTTGTTTGTTATCTTTACATAAAGATGATGCTTAGTGCAATTAAGAGATAGTATATATACTTATGTTGTGGATATGCTTAAGATTGTAGATGCATACATCCAGTAGCCATGCTTATGTTGATAACTATACTGCTAACTATAATCATGATGCTAGCTATCTCATGTTGTTAGTTATGTTTAGCATGCTAGCCATGCCTTTGTAACCAGAGACACTCTTTTTATGATGTTGATATGTTCAACCAATTAGTCATGCTCATGTTGTTAGCTATGATATGTTACTAGACTTGCTCATGATGCAAGAATTGGATATGCTACCGAATTGCTTATATTGTCAACAAGATAAAGGATGATAGTTTGGCTAATGATGATGGTTATTATCTACTCCTTTATGTATTTTGTTAATCTTCAATATTGTTGATCTTATTTGTTATCTCTGATTAATTTGCTTAACTTTTTAATTACTTAAAAATGTTGTAATCAATAAACGCTGTTGGAGGTTATATCTCTTGCTGAGACATGGGTCTCACCCTTGTGGTTCGCCACATTTTTTTATGTAATCGGAAGTGACGAAAACAAACATGTGGCAGCAAAGAGGAGCTATAGTAATGAATCTTTGAGAAAGTTGATTAGGCGCCTAGTATGTCCTAGAGTCATCCTTGTACTCTCAGGTCCGGGCAAGAAAAGTTAGTACATGGTGTTTCAAATGAATCGATAATTTGTTAGCATGTTAATGCTTGTTTGTGTGATATATATGAACATTGTTCTCCTGTGTATATATGTTGTGGCTAAGGCGATAGATGAATTTGTATCAAAATCTTGGCATAGTATGGATATAAGAAAGATTTTGGGATCTTATGCAAATGTTTCTGAGCGAGTGTTGACGTTGAAATCAGTTTTAATTTACCCATATTTTTGGGTATGTGATTAATTAGTGATTGGTTGTGTTTTATATTTTGAGTAATCTCATTTAGTGTAATGAGTTCTCACAAGTTGGTATCAGCGCTTTAGGTTCACTGAGTCTATAGGGACACTAGGACTTAAGACTAGGAGGATGTCTAAGTTAGGAATGTGACACAAAAACATGGTGCATACTGCCTAATCTCAGTTTTTGGATGCCCTGACCAGGTATTCAGTTATTAAAGAAAGCTAAGTATGGAACTCTTAGATTGTTATCTTTATGATTACTCTGATCAAGTAGTCATTTGGAGACAGTCTAAAGAGCATAACGAATAAGAAATCATGATGTGAATATCTCAATCCTACCTTAAAGAAGATGATAATTGCATCATTATCTATCAAAACTTGAATGTTTGGTAACTATAAGAGAAAGATACAACACCATGAAATCCAAATCTGAATACAAATTAGAAAAAGAGGAGTTCTTGAAGATGTGATTCAAGAATATAATGAAATAAACGACAGCTAAGTCTATGCTTATAAAGTGAATCAAGGTATGTAATCCACATAAGATGGAAAGAACTCCTATAACAAGTACAAAATGTGAAGATGAATGGGAACAATGGTAAAGAAATAAGGTGGAACCTGAGTTAATCTCAGACCAACCTATGTGTGTAAGAAAGTGTTAATGAAAAATCAACATGGTATGTGCAAGAAATTAAGGGAGATGATCCCAATTTAATGAAGAAAATATGGAATATGATGATTTACCTGTTGATAAGTGGTTGAAAAACATAATAAAATAACAGAACATACCCATGTGGGATAAATAGTCATAAAGGAAGGAGTAATGAGATACGTTAATCATGATGATTCCTATGCTAATGGCAAGGAACCCGAAATGAAAAAGGTAAAATGATACATAAGAAGTTGTAACCTGCATCATGAAAAAAGAATTGGTTACCTTTTTGCTAGTAACCGTTGAACGATGTTGCTATGATGTGGAAAGTGTGTTTCCCTTTGTGCCTTTCCTTTCTAGTGAACAACTTTCAAGTGGATCATTGCCACTCAATATGTGTGGATTCATTATAAACATGAGGGTGGATAGATTATTATAGCATAAGGTTGTTTGGACTATGGTTCCATGATCATAAAGTTTGTGATGATTTTGCTTTTGAGCCTTCCAATAATTAGGAAGACTCCTCTTATATGTCTTGATATTTGTTATGTTGGTAAAAGTAGATGATATAAGGATGTGAGTTGCTTATAGCACATGAGGTGGATACTAAGGTAATGAATCCTAGTATCCAAGATGTATTCATAATATGAGAAATATGTGAAGGTTGGAGATGTTTATTAAATGAATATTCCAAGCATTCCTCTTCCATAGAGAGAGCGAGCAAGAGAGTTGATGATGACCCTTTAAATGTTGTTTGGAAGGAAAAACAAAAGTGATTCTATAATGTTGTGTAGGGTTAAGTGATAGATGGGCAAGACCACTATCAAGGATAGGTGGTTTGTTGGTTAACAGATATGTGATACTGTGTTCCTTTAAGATAAACCTATGATCAAATATCAATACATAAGAGTTAGATTGGATGACATAATTCACATGACCACAATGAGTTTAGAGTTATGTCCTTTAGACTAACCAGTGTACCAATAGAATTTATGAATAGGAGGAACAAAGTGTTCAAGTAATGTCTTACAAGTTGTAGCAAGATTTGAATGATGACATGTCAAAGTATTTCAAATATGGTCAAAAATATGATCAATATTTCTTCAAAAACCTTAGGGTTGCCGAAGCTGCAATAGCTATGAGAACAAGTTGAACAAGAGTGAGATGGGGTTGATTAAATTTCTTTATGGGATCATGATATGTCTTCTAAGTAGGTTGTGTAAATCCTAGTAAGGTGAAGATAGTGTTGTTATTTCACCCCTAACAAGGTTGACTAGGAATGATGTTTCCTTGTATGGAATGATAGCTTCCAGCATCAACATTTCTTTTGATGCTTAAAAATGAACTGACAAGAGTTCTAGGGTCAGTATATATATATAAAAAGGATGGATACATTACCTTTTTTATGCTTCAAGGAATGGTGTGGGATACATGCCATGATTGGTAAAAAGCTAGCAAGTATGAATTTTGAGTGATGTGTTGATACAATAGATATAATTTTAGGATGATAGATAGAATTTAAAGTTGAACATTACTACTAGATTGTACAGATGACACAACAAGTTTCTACATTCAATAATGAGAATGTCTTCTTAGGTGGGGATTTTTGTGCTGACCCAAGAGGATATATGTATGAATGATACGACATCACCATGATATGCAAGTAACCATGTGAAGGTAATAGGATGATGTGCAAAGGAAGTACCCATGTTTGTTTAACTTGGATTTCGGGTGCGAAATCCCTATTAGGGGTTTATAGTTGTAAGGCCCCTAAACTGGCTTAATGAGTTGAATGAGCTTAATTACCATAATTTAATTATTATAAACTTAATATAACCTTTTGATATGTTTTTAAATCATAAGAAAAGCTTAAGTTTCAAATTTGGTCCAATTTGGACACTGTTTGAGCAAGTTATGCAATTTTCTGTACATTTTGGACTTTTTTGCAATTTACCCAATTGAGGGGTTTTCTGTGCAATGTGTCACATACATTATGTTCCTTAGATTTTATATTATCATTATTGATATTTTTGATCCATGGAGCTCCTAGTTGAGCTATGGTTTGAAGGCATTTTCATCAAGGGTATTTAAGGGTTTACCCCTTCACGGATGAGCTACCTTTAGTAGCTATCAACTAAGGAATTATGTGATTGGCTGGGAAATTCGACAAAGGAAATCTAAGAAGGTCCATAAGGATGGTCAGGGAGATTCTTTTGTGTGTTCTTGTATATTATTAATAGTTTAAGGCCATAGAAACATGGGGAAGCAACTTTTACACCTCATGCTTGCTTCTATCCTTATCCATGGGCTATATTTGCCTCTTCCTTGCCCAAATAAGAAATTATGCTTGATTTCTCTTTCCTATAATCTGGAGCAATGAATTCACTCTTTTTTTATACAGAACCAACTGCTCTAAGGTAGAAGACAACCCCTTTTTGTAAAAGAAGGTCTCCTAGGGCTCCATCTAGCCCTACCTAGGGTTTCCAAGGTCATCTTCTAGGGAATTCGACCAAGGCAAGTTGTTTTCTTCGTTTCTTCTTAATTTTTCTTTCTCTTCGCCTTCCTTAGAACTTCCTCCAGGTCGGAACCTTGTTGTTCCATGGTAGAATTTGCTTTAAAGATCTAAAACCGTACCTTTCTTGCTCCTTATGTTTAGGGTTTGCTCATTTGATGAAGTTAGGTGCTAGATGGACGAATTCATAGCTTATTCTGGGATTTTCAACCCTACCTGCTCGATATTTCTTCTTTGTGGTGTTTCATCTTCTCATTAGAGGCAAGTTTTATAATTTTCTCCACGTTTATTGCTTACCATAAGCTTTCTTGATCATGTTCTTGCTTGAAAATGATGATCCATGCACTAAAAAGCTATGCTTGACTTGGATTTCGATTTTTATAATGTTCCCTATTGTGATTTCATCTATATATGAAACTTTTATCATGATTACATTATTCCTAAGGTATAATATGACTTGGATCAGGTTGGTTTGACAACCTATGGTGCTAAGCACCTATCAACCAATGGTCAATTTTAGGGTTTTAAGCTAATTTCTTCTATAAACCAATGACCTGATGATGGTACCATTGCAACAACCCTATGGTGTTGTATTCATGACAATGGATGGTGGTAACCAAGGGTTTCAACTGACTTTCACCCCTTAGGTCATGTTTTGGCCTAATTATAAGCCTAGTGATTAACAACTAAGTACCCTAATGATGTTATCAATCAATGGTGATATTGGTTCATATTTGATGATGATTAATCAATATAGTGTTGATCTAACAACCTATGATGACTTAATTGTCACTAATGATGGTGTATTAGGTCTCCAAAACCTATGGTGAGTTAATCATATAGTTGTAGCATCAATTAAGCCTTAGACCAATGTTTTCTTGGGTAACTTGATGCAATGGTCGAACCTATACTGCAATTGATGGTTTTAATATATGAACTTGACCCAATGGTCAAGATATAATGTTTATTCCTATAATAAAGTGGAATGATGGCTAATGTAATGTGTTGGTCCTAATAATGTGATTTATATTGTTTGCTTTACATGATCAACTTAAGGAGCTTACTTGTTGACAATGGATGGCTTGTTTTAAATGAACAGTCGATTATGGGTTTTACCCTAGTTTCAATGGAACATTTTGTGTTGTTAATCAAGGGATGTATATGATTAGATGGTGACTCTTTATAGATAACTAATCAAGGACTTCATAGGTGGTTTATACAAGGTGTTTACTTATGTAAACAACCAATGGTCTTACCTTTTAAACATCCAATGGTTTTGGGTGACATTGTGGTATGGTGATATGGGTTGAATGATGATGGAACAAATGGAGGGTTACCCTTAATAAGGTATTCTTACCTATTCACTCATATGAATAGAAGGTATGATTATCATATTGTGTTAATATGTAACCCTAATGAGGTATATCTTGTTATACCTAGCTTTTATTTAACTAAATGATGGTAATTGGGTATCAATAGTCCTTGAATGACTAATACAATCATAAAATACGATGTTAATGTTGTTGAAACCCTAGTATGATATAACCCAATGGTTACACCTTGATTTATGTGTGGGTTCATACTTGAGAATAGTATGGAATGTGATGGTGATGCTTCATCTTATTCATCTATGATCCAATGGGGATGCCATGAGTTAGGGCTTGGGTATAAGTGTTGATTAGTAACATTAATATAATTTATCTTGTTGAACCTAACTCTAATGCAAATAGATAAAGATGAGTATTCATGTTTAACATTCTTATATGATGGCATGATTGTGAAATAACCTCCTTAACATGATCATAACTTTAATGTGTTAATTGGTGGTTGTCATTGCCACATGGTTGATACTTACTTATGTGAAACATGTTCATTATGAATATGATGAGGGTCAATCATGTATCTAGATTCCTTGCATGTTGATGTAATAAAGGAATTTCTTAATGTTAATATAACCCTTCTATGATTGTTTATGAATATCTCCTACCTCATTAATGCAATATTATGCTGATCTGGTGTATTATATGTAAGTGATGTTGTTGAGCCTTGTTATAAGGCATGCAAAGATAATGATGATCTTGTAGGGAATAATATGATGGTCTTAACGACCTTTGGGCATGGTTGATCCCTGAATGAGGTATAATCCTCTTATGTTGATAAGGGTTGATACCCTGTGATATTGTGAAAATGATTATTACCTTGTCATTGTATGATGACTAGTGTGGTCTCATGAATGGAAAGTGAATAGTACCATGTGATGATGTGATGAGAAATTGTGTTTGACACGTTTTAAATGTTTTCAAATTTGTGATATTTATATGCTTTCTAGAAGTGAATTAGGGTTTGTATGTCCACTTGTTTGAGGCATCCTTAATTCACCCAATTGGCATAACTAATCAAGTGAAACTCTAATCATGTAGCGCCATGTGCCATAGATCCATCTGAGTGTCAGAATTTTCCAGATGGTGAAATGAGTATTCCTAAGGGAAACTCAGAGCGCATACTGTTGAGTATGTGGGGGTGGAAAGTTGAGGGTATATCCTTGTCATCCACAATGCAGATTGTGGAGTTTGGCTATGGTCATGCCTCATACATCTGATGTGATTGAGAATGTCTACGACCATGTCTCAGTGATTATATATGTGATAAGATTGGAGGACAACTGCGGTTGTACCTCAGATGGTAGGGTATGTGTACGCACCTCCTTTCACTAGTGTTGTGACCTGTACCAAGAACTGACTAGGTTGTTAGCAGCTTGACCTTATGTGTTGCTGTGGAGTACCTGTACTGACCAGGGGCGGAGAAGATCTTAGGAGTCCGACTCTTCCTAGATCTTGTATGGAACTGATTTGGACTTAACAGTGGTCAGTTGGATTTTGAGTGGTATCCTTAATTTCCACAGGGCATAATAAAAGATGTAAGATAGCCATGTAGTATATTTGTTTAGGGTTATACAAAACATTTCACATTGGATGATAACCCTTGTTTGTTTTCTTTACATAAAGATGATGCTTAGTGCAATTAAGAGATAGTAGATATACTTATGTTGTGGATATGCTTAAGATTGTAGATGCATACATACATTAACCTTGCTTATGTTAATAACTATACTGCTACTGCTAATTATAATCATGATGCTAGCTATCTCATGTTGTTAGTTATGTTTAGCATGCTAGCCACACCTTTGTAAGTAGAGACTCATATACTGCTAATCATGCTTATCCAGATAATTGTGCTTATGTTGTTAGCTCTTTTTATGATGTTGATATGTTCAACCAATTAGACATTCTCATGTTGTTAGCTATGCTATGTTACTAGACTTTCTCATGATGCTAGAACTACATATGCTATTGAATTGCTTATATTGTCGACATAATAAAGGATGATAGTCTGGCTAATGATGATAGTTATTATCTACTCCTTTATGTATTTTGTTAATCACCAATATTGGTGATCTTATTTTTTATCTCTGATTAATTTGCTTAACTGGTTACTTACTTAAAAATGTTGTAATCAATAAATGTTGTTGGAGGTTATATCTCTTGCTGGGACATGGGTCTCACCCTTGTGGTTCACCACATTTTTTTAGGTAATCGGAAGTGACGAAAACAAACATGTGGCAGCAAAGAGGAGCTATAGTAATGAATCTTTGAGAAAGTTGATTAGACATCTAGTGTGTCCTAGAGTTGTCCCTGTACTCTCAGGTCCAGGCAGGAAAAGTTTGTATATGGTGTTTCAAATGAATCAAGATTTTGTTAGCATGTTAATGCTTATTTGTGTGACATATACGAATATTGTTCTCCTATGTATATATGTTGTGGCTAAGGCGATAGATCAATTTGTATCAAATTCTTGGCATAGTATGGATATAAGAAAGATTTTTATACAAATATTTCTGAGCAGGTGTTGATGTGGACATCAGTTTTAATTTACCCATATTGTTGGTTATGTGCTTAATTAGTGACTGATTATGTTTTATCTTTTGAGTAATCTCGTTTAGTGTAACAGGTTCTCACCGTTTTGATCCAGACAAGTTTAGTAATAAAAATGACCCAAATGTCTTTCTTTGACAAAACTAATACAATTTTAAAATATTTATCAACAACTACTAGTTTTGTAAGAATAAAAATAATGCAAAACATATCAATTAAGTTGCATAAGAAAACAAAAGTTGTGGTTCTTGCATTGTAGTTCTATTCCAATATTTTCCATAACACAAAATGACATGCACATGTAATAATAATATTGAAGCAACATGTAAAGAAATATTATTGTGCTTACTAAGATAGGCGTTACATATGTTTTTCAATCAACAATATTCTTTATTTAGATACAAAAAAATAAACATATGAAAAGAATATTTTTTTTATCTAAAGTTGTATATAACATAGATTAGAGATCATACCATGTATTTGTTCAATATGCAAATTTGAGTGTTATGTCATGAATTTGTGAATAAATTTTGTATGTAGAATTTGATGGAAGTTCATGGAGGCTTGTGTAATTTCAGCCAAAGAGGTGTGAAGGTTTACTAGAATACTATTACATAAGAGGCGATGTACAACAATTATTTTTCATCATATACAACATGTAACATCCCCAGAATTACCACACAAGAACCTAAAAATGCTACTTACGACATCAACAATGTACACATTGGAAAATTTAGATATGCACATGAAAATACAACGTTTACCCAACAAATTGTAATATGCATATATGTTGAATTTTACATAACCTCTTACAAAATTAGGGTGCCCGTTTATAGTGGATATTTTAAAAGAAGATGTACAAGGGCATGGAGGATCTACAACTTGCTCCACCTATCAACTTCTCATAACTCTTTACAACTCAGGATCCCATATCCTCTATAAATATAAACATGTAAATATTAAAATAGTTAAAAAATTAGCACAAACGTATTGAGTACATGGTGCTAATAAAGTATATAACTATTGAAAAGGAAGTATAACTTGCATTAATAACATATAACTTGATAGGATATATAGGGGAAATATTAATAATATAAGACTTAAAAGAAATTCATTATGTGAAAAGATGTATTTTATTATGGATTTTAACTTTGAAAAAGAATCCATATTTCACCTAATATTTGCGAGTTGTGGGTGAATGGAAAAAAGTGCCACTTAACCCGAAGGGATTGGATGAATTACCATTTGATTTCATGCTAATCAGATCATGATTCTAAATCATGGGGAGGTAGAGAATTATGTGCATTTTTCTCATACTGATTCATGTTTCATCTTCTCAACCCTATCTTTCTATTTTGATTATGTTTATTCATTTGTACCACCTCTACTTTGGTTTTTTTTACTTCTTTGCATATATATGCATCTTATATATCACAATTCTTGCATTTTGTGTATTTTTTCAAAAAGAAATTCTTTTTTTCACACCATGCCATTCATTGTGTTGCATTGCATGTACATCTTAGTAATTTCTTGCATGCCCTTAGTTATGATTTGGTTTCATGTAAGCTACTACTTAATTCTGTAGATCTTCATGTAAATATAGACATTTGACACTATTTGGCCAATTATGTCCAAGCTTAAAATTACTTTCCACAACTCATTTTTCAATCCAATATCTACATTATTGAGAAAAAATATATGACCTTTGAAAAATGCATATTATATTCTGATTGTCCATTTCTAAATAAATGGTCTCAATCTTTTACTATCTACACGTGAATTACCTCTTGCATACTTGATGAAATCATCAATTGAATTGTGAACTAAGAAGGAAACAAATGCTTAGAGTTTGTCCATCTCATGACCAATATTTGGTTGTGGTGTTTTCTCATTAATTCACTTTGCAATTGTTGATGAAGAAGACTGAAGTAACCTTCATGCAAGAAACAATGTATTAAGACCTAAACTAGTGATCCATCTCTTGATTCACTTTTACCCAAACTAGTGATCCATCCCTTGATTCACTTTTACCCAAACTAGTGATCCATCTCTTGATTCACTTTTACCCAAACTAGTGATCCATCTCTTGATTCACTTTTCATTCATCATTTAATGTCTCAGAACCTCATGGAAGGATTCCAAAAGTCACAATAATAGTAACCCTTCACTCTATAAAAGCTTGGGGTGGTCAACATTTCTTCCCTCTATTTCACTACTATCACCATATGCTCAAGATAAACCAAGTTGAATGAAAAATAAGATGCAAAAAGAAAATAAAGATGCTCCTGTGTAGTTATCTAAATAATGAAAATATTGGCGCTCCTCTGTGATAGAACTACAATCTCCTTCCATAATCCTTTCTTATTTTTGCACTCCTACATGGATAGGTGAAAATAAACTCTAACCTGTCTATTCCTTTTACAAAAACATGCGGGTCACCTAGACTGGATTAATATTTCAAATTAAATGCTTGAATATGAAACAATATGCCTGATTATTTTTTTTCATAACCATCATAAAGCATTGTACCTGGAGCTATATATTGATTGTGTATTTGATGTCCTATATTGGAAACTTGTATTCTTAGTGTTTTTATCACAATTGACTTGTAGAAAAGGATGGGAAAGAGATCAAATACATTTAATTACTCACTATTGAGCCCATCTAGATAATGTACACCTATTTGAATACATTTGTCATATCTTACTTTTTGAAAAATTGACAAGATATTTAGTTGGAGCATACTTGAGGAAAATTATGATTTAAACTTTGGGTGGTGTGGAAGCCCTTAACTGGGACTTCATCTTGTACCATATTTTAGGTAACTCATAATTAGATGTTTCATAATTCTAGTAATTCTTAATTAACATGTATTTTATATATATTGCACCTATGAATGTTGTTTCATGATTGTTAGATACTTTTCCATTGCTTGATTGAGAGGAGAGTACATCGAGTCTAGGGTTTCTCTAGGATGGGGGGAGTCTAAAATGAAGCCAAGATAACTCCTTACCTTTCCTAAGAGATCAAAGAATGTGTTGAGGCAAAAAGCTTCATGGATGACCACATTTAATATCAATATGCTATAAAAAAACCCAAAAATAGCTTTGGTGTCCAATGATAGTCGTGCTCTAAAAGTAAAAGTTACAAGCTCAATTCAGAGTTTGAGGAAATATATGAATTGCAACCGTTACATATATTCTCAACAACATCACTACGGTGCCCATGGACCAACACGACTGTGTTGGCCAACATGACCGCCCATCACGACTGTGAAGCTATCTCTCATGAAAACTATTCTCTAGGGCATCAACACTCCTTATTGTTCACCTAACAGTTATACATTATCCATATTTTGATGATGACTTAAGATGCCATTCATGTATATCACACATGTCTATTTGAGATCAATATCAAATTTGTAGGTACACTAAAAGGATGAAATGAGAAAACTCTACTTTTCCATAGAACATGCCAAATTCAACACAAATTCAAGTTTTGAAGACAAGATATATTCTTTATTTGAATTATGTTGTAAATAATCTATATTGAATGTATGATTTTAGCCAAGCTTATTGGATAATTAGAGTCATTGGAATTGAATATGTATACATTTCAATGTTTTTTGTCTCAACCTGAATACGGAGGTTTGTTAGCTGAGATTGCCTTTGGGGTAAATTAACTACTATCTAATATTTGGGCTTTAGAAGAGCCCTCTACGTAAGTCAGCCTACGACCAACACTGGCTTAACTAAAGAATCTATCGATAGAGTTTCTTATCAATTAAAAACATGACCGATAGGTGTGATAGGCTTGATAGTTAGCACTGTTGGCCAAGTTTCCCAAATGGAAACTCACCCGACAACATTGTAATATAAATTACTAAAAAGTGTTTTTAAAAATTCCATTTGAAGGGATGAAAACTTCACAAATAGATCCATTGGAACCTACAAAAAGACTATAATTCAATCTAAGTGTCTCTAATATCTAGTAGGAGTTCTCAACTATAAATGGAGAGCCTTGTACTTCATTCCAAGTTTGCATTCTAGGTTCACGTGTTGTAGTTGAGTGGTTATGCCTACAAGATCTCCTAACCGCCCTCAAGAATGTTTACTTCCTTAACTTTATTTGATTTAGTTAAGTTTATATAAGAGAGAAGAATCCTTATAACTAGTTGTGAACTCTCAATTATCACTTCTACAAATCCCATTAATAAATCTTGATCTAAGGTTCTCTCCTTAGACAAGGAGGTGAATATCATGACGCTGACCCTCTTCAAAAGTGGGAAAGACCTTGGAGGACGACGAAAGACTCTTTGTGGGTGTATAGGTATGTCCTTGGATGGTTTTTGGATCCCTTTTCATAAAAGAGAAGCTACTTTATCCCTTTATATTGGAAAGGGTGGCCCTATGGTGTATCCTGCATAAGTAATTAAAGGGCATTCTCGTAGTTCAAAATACTAGAGGTTTACCTCTTAAGGTAGTGAATTAAATCTTTAGATTTATAAGTTGAAACCTCTATAATTTATTGTGTTCCTTTATGCTTGTTCAATTTCTCTGATCCTTACTATACTTGTTAGTTTCCTACAAATTTCAACATACCTTGAAGGTCTAATAAGTTTTGTGCAAGTGTTTTTAGTTCTACTGGCCCCACCTCTAGGGCATTTTGATCCAAAAATTGGTATCAGATAAAGGATTATCCAACACATTACCAAGTAAGATAATATTTATGGACAACATGCTTAGTTCTCTCAACATAAAGGGTGTCTTTTCCATGCGTCCTTTCAAATTTGATGGAACCAACTTCTTGTATTAGAAGAGAAGCATGCAATTTTACATTCAAGGTTTAACCTTTTTCATGTGGAAGGTAGTGTTTCTCTACTACACACCCTCAAAAGGAGAGATAAGCACATGAAGTGTGGAAAGCATGATGAAGACACAACACAATGAAAGAGCAATTAGCACCCTATCTTACGCTCACTTCAATTGAGTTCAACCACATCTTTTCTGGGAAAAAGCTCATCTGATATGGGAGAATCTATATATTACATATTAAGGTATAGAGCAAGTCAAAGAAAGCAATGTCTACATGATCACTCAGTTCTTTGAAGGCTACATGTTGGGAAATAAAGAAAATGTGGTTGAAATGTAGGCTAGGGTCAACACTCTTGTGAATGGGCTTGCTTTTTTGGGTCATGCCATGGATCAAGAATAGGTAAACTAAAATATCCTCTACTCTCTTCCTCACTGCTGGGACAAGAAGGTCATACCTATAGAAGAAACCAAGACCCTCTCCATTCTCCCTATTAGAGAACTTATAGGAAATATTCAAGCCTCTGAGGTGAGACTCAAGTCATAAGAGTAAAAGGAAAGAAAATATGAGAATGATTCCACAAGGAAAAAGTAGGCTTCCTTCAAAGGCCAAGTTGATTCACTTGTGAAGGCACAAGTCATGATCCAATATCCTCCTTATCAAGTGGATATGGGTAACCAAGTGACCTTCTATCCCACTACTCCAAATGGAAACATTTGAATGGTAATCCCGCCTTTTCTCCTCCTAGTTTCTATGAGTGTGAAGAAAAGGGGAAGTACAAGAATGAATACCCAAAATTCAATAAGTATCACCACATGATAATCCATAGGAATAAGGATGACTACCACAAGGAGGGTAGACACAATTAGAGGAACACAAAATACAGAAAGGGAATAGAAATAACCCATTGCTCTTGAAAGCATTATTCCTCAAGTGATTCAACCTTCAATGAAGATCAATGCCACACATCACTCATGGAAAAGTACAAATGACGAAGTGATTGAGATAAATGAGGTAAATATAAATTAACTTTATAAACGTTATCAAATTGAAATTTTCCATTGTTCATGTTATTCTTACTCTAAATGCAAGTCTAGAAAGAAAAGATTAGAAAAACTTGTTGCTGACTTGTATGGTAGAATAGAAGTTATAATAAAAATGAAAAATACTAGGAAGGGTAGCATCGATATTATGCTAGAACTTCATCTGGATCATGAGCTTCAATAAAATAGAGTAGAAACTAAAAATGGAGTTTATCTCAAGCAAGTTAGTGTCCTCAATGTAGGAAAGTTGGGGAGACAAATAAGACAACAAGAACAAAAATTTAAACAAGATCACATCAACAATAATGTATATAAGAAGGAAAGTAAGATGGGTTATACCTAGTCCTGGAGCAAGTCCAACGACAACTCTTTATGTAGTACCGTGTTTCTTCTCTAAGCAGCGACACACTTCTACTACATGCAACAACTTTCTTCTTCTTCAGTAGCACTCGAACAGTCTCAACATCAGCCTCCTAGTCTGGCACCACAGATAGTGGTTGATGTTGTTCTCATAGTGGTAGATAATGACCTCCTACCTCCAAAGTAATCCACACGGACCACCGAGAACTCCACATTGTGCTACCAGAGTCTACGAGAAGGAGTTTCCCTTTTCAAACAACAATTTTCTAGAGTTGATTTTCTCTCCCACAATTGTCTCTCCCCTAATATCCCTCTCTTATCAGGTAGGACTTTCTCAATCTCTCTATTGGTTAGCACAACATGAGAGGATACTAATTGTCAGAGAAACTGTTCTATCTGAGAAGGCCCAAGTACCCCTCTATTTATTGGAGAGGTCAAGGTTAGGGTTCCAAATCTATATAGGAGTTGAAAAAGAAGGATTCACAAATTTTCTAGAACATGAGCATGACGAACTAGACATTTTGCACAGAAAAATGGTCAGTACATACCTGAGTCGGTTAGTTCACACGATGAACCAATCATTTCGTGCAGTTTCCTATTCGGAATCAAATTAATAATCAATGTCCTATTAATGCTAAACATGACACCATCATCAATACTTGTTCAAATCAAATTGGAAAATAAACTGGGTGACCCAGATGGTGAACTGGTTAGTTCACATAGTGAAACAGTCATTTCATAAGTGAAATGGTCATTTCACATGTTTAGTTTAGGCAGGGTTCAACCAATATGGATTTCAATTGACCTTACACTCCATCTGATAGATTCAACACTTGAACTGGTTAGCTCAGAGTCCACTTAGTCAACTTTGAACATCGATAGTTTAATGGAATATCTAAACATATTTAGTAATCAAATTAAACATCATTCATGAATATACTCTTGTTCAAAGGGTATCCTATGCATATGATGCTATAGGTCCATAACTACGTTATCAGTGAGTGATCCAAACCAATTATGACATTACAAGAAAAGAGTGGCATCTAGCATCACATCATTTCTATCCAAGTAATTTGAAAAGTTGGAGAACATCTTCAACCTATAGTTTGTAATCACTGTTACTGTGATCGTAGAGTTCCTTTGTCTCTAATATCCAAATTGAACTCGAAGTACGAAATTGTCATCCTCTCAATGTTCAATCGATGTTCCTTGAACAAGAGTAGACTGTTTGAGATGCATGTGAGTTCACATATCAAATACATAATCGCATGAGTACTACCATACATTACTAAGTCTCACTAATCAAGAGGCCCTAGATATCAATATCCTGAAGGAGGGACAAATTCTATCTACATCATTCACATTCAATCCCCATGTGTCACAATGCACCCAAGCACCATCTTTATGGCCATCCTTATTTAGTATAAAGGTGGATGATGTCGAAGTACAGGAATGATATGTGATAAATGTAGTTGCTTTAGGTCTAAGAACCACAATCACCACTATTACTATGAGAGTTGATTATGACTACCATTCCATGGTCTCCAAGTATCACTATCATGGTGGGTCTATTTGATACAATGTTCTATAACATTTACTTATGTTCTTGACTTGATATCACATATCATGACTAATGAGACATTGTCATCAGTCAACACAAACTCTAGTCTTGTGTATTATTGTTGTCTATTATGCTTCCACAGGTATATCTAAACAGGGACATAATAAGAATGTATCTACTCTTATCATTCGTAGGATCTCATTGTTCAAGTCATGTACTTGAAGACATACATCATCGTGTAATATCATTCTTTAGACATCTCCTATGTCTGTGTCATCATCTCATGCTAAGATAAACATAATAGACAAAATTACCTTTATTATTATCAAATCAATATCTAATTCCACATTATAATCATCACATGATTGGATCTCTGGGCATATATTTACCAACATACTCCTACTCACACTCAATTCTTCCACGAATCGTACTCCAAGTGTTCTTAACATGTCCATCATTTTTCTTCTGTGGAAGAGCTTCTATAGAGGGTCAGAAACATTTGCTTTAAGTAGGTATTTGCAAGTTTCACATCTCTTCATTGTGCGACCTTTCACATGAGATGGAAGTGTTGTAGTTTGATATCTATGACTCCCTGCCAATTTAGTAGCTCTGTTATTATCACATTATCTCTATGGTGTCGTCAATAGTTTGGTACCTCTCACAAGTTCATTCGTATGTACTTCTTGAACCATACAATATCCTTAGTTGTTCTCATAACATCAAGATACTCGACTTGTATTATAGATTTAAATAATTGTCTCTTGCTTGGAATCCTTTCTAGATTATAGTTCTCCTTTTGAGGTCAAACACTATTAGATTGTGATAATGGATTTCATTTGCCATTTTGGAAGCTTGCATTAGTGTAACCTTGTACACAACTGTTGCTTAGTACCATAATTAAGGAACTAATCCTTCTAGTGCTTATCAAGTACTTAAGGACGTTTTTATGGAATTCTAGTTACCTTCACTAGTATCTTATAGATAACATCTACCCACATGTCCAATATATGTTAGATTGCTAGATAAGTATATATATCCTCTCCTCATGTCCAATACATATGAGATAACGTGATGAGAACATATATGATAGATGCAATTGTGAATGCATGTAGAATATATTCATGTGTTCCTGTTCTTCATAAGAACTGGGACATTAGGTCTGAGAGACTAACTCAATTGAACACGGATAAGTTCTCTCTCATTGATTCATGCATGTTGAACCCCTTCATCATCTTGCCAATGTATGTGATCTTTCTTAGGTTGATGAGCATTCCAGAACTATCTCTATAGATCTTGATTCGTATTATATAGGATGTTTTACCTAATTCCTTCATACAGAAGGTGTTTCCATGACATGTTTTTATATTTGTAGGATAAGGACGTTATTCCCATCATAAAATTCTACCACTAAATCTTTTGTAATAATACATTCTATCTTCATTATGACTCAAGTCTAACCCTTTAACTGTCTTGTCAAATATAAGAATCAACTCTGAGATGCTTGCTTCAATTTAATGATTGACCTTTGTACCTTATAGACTTTATTACATTAATGGATTTATAAAACCTTTAGGTTGTGTCATGTACACATCCTCATAATTATTCCAGTTAAGGAATGCTATTTTAACATCCATATGCCAAAACTCATTAGTCATAAAAAGATGCAACATGAATCATGACCTTGATGGATCTTCCCATAATAATTGGTGAAAGACCTCATCATGTCCAACACCTTAAACTTGTTTGAAACTCTTTGCAACCAATATACCCTTCCATGTTGGCTTCTTCCCTGAAGACCCAGTTGCACCTATGGTTTTACCCCTTCTGGTGGATCCACAAGGGTCGTACCTTGTTGGTATACATGGAGTCCATCTTGGATCTCATGGATTAAGCCATGCTTTAGTTTTAGTCCCTCAATAACTTCTAGGTAGGTTGTTGGCTCATCATATATGACCAAATCACTACCTTTTGAGCCATGAGATTTTCAAAATATTTCAAGCTCAAGGCATGTTCTACTAGAACTATGAGTCGTGTGTATAATGTAAGGAACTTGAGATTCCACAACAACTTGTGATTCTCCTTGTTCCTAATGTACCTCTTTAGTTTTAATGTTTTCTTATTTGTCTCAACCATTTTGACATCTACTTTTACTCCCACTAATTCCTTTGGAAATAAGTTCCTCTTCAGGAATACAACCATCCATATCAAAAAAAAACTTTGTTGTTGGACTGGGATAAGTGTAGTATTTTAACAAAATATCATTTATGTGATGTGCGGACAAAGCTTTTCAAGAAACTATTTTCTTACATAGGCTTTGAATTCTAGTCATCTTTAAATTACATATACGAACACTTCCCATTTCATATCTCATTTGGTTTTTTTAAACCATTTTAGATGGTGATTGTTTCAGTTTAGAGATCTCTATCTCCTTCTTTTTCCTGATATCCTCTATAAAGAGCATAGTTCTTTTCCAATGTCTAGACTGGTGACAATGGTGGAACTTTCTTTCCTTAAATATTTAAATGAATAGGACATATTCTGTTTGCACTTATACCTCTCCATATATTTATTGCAAAAGACTTGGACTTCATCTTAGCCTCAAAACTCTTCTTGGCCTTGTCTTTTCCCTTGGACTCACTTCTACTAATCACCATTATTGATCTATCCTTCTTATACCATTCTTTGACATCAATCAACATGCCAAGCATTTGATAAATTGACTATATGATTCAGGCAATGATTATAGAATCATATATGTGCCAACTCTTGACCTAAAAGAAAATCCCAATTTTCCACATGCTCAAGCATATTAAGGACATGGGGCCCTACTGGATCTCCCTCTATCAGTTTTCACTCATACAACGCTTTAAATGCATTACACCTTACTTGCTTTATATGAGTCTTAAAATGTTTTATCATGTTGAGAATGTCCATTTTTTCATGTTGTTCAAGCAACTTATAGTTTGTATAACATAGCATAAGGTTTTTGATGTCTGTGACATCATTGCCATGCTTCAAGTAAGCATCTATTTTAGGCTTAGTCACATTTGAAGCGGGTTCCTCAGGCTCTGGTCATTAAGTACATAGAGATTTCACCCATTTATGAGAAAATTTCTCAAAATACTAAACTAGATGTGGAACTAAATCCCATTTAGTTTGTAGTACTCAAGGACTGATTGTAATGGTGTTTGTTATTAGATTCTACAAATAAATATTGCAACTTTTAATAAACATTTTTGATTTGTTTGATTTGATAAGTTAGCAATATTAATTAGGAATTTTCATTCATTATCACTGCCACTATTTTGTTCAAAATTTATAACCCTCATGTATCAATTTGGAAAATTGTAGCGTACAATCTTCTAGTGAGCCAAGATCCAAAAAAAGTGAATTATTACCCGACCAACACCAATGTCTATAACCAATTATTAAGGTAGAAAACTTTTTCCAATTGTGTCTCATGCAATTCATGGATACATGGTATGTGCAACTCCTTTCCATTGTCCATCTGCATGCTTCTAGGTACTTAATCCCATTAAGATCTCCTACTCAAGCCTGACCCAAAAGCCAACATGATAGAATATGCATTCTATTTTGGAAAAACCTACATATATACCATCACACTTCCACGAGTTAGATGACACACCACATTTTGGCATAACCTAAGCTTGGCCGATCAAGCTTTTCATGTGTGCTTATGGAAAGCATATTATACTTAATACATTCTTGAGGGATTTACATAAATACTTATACATATCTAATAACCACACACTAATAGCATGTATCATATACATGCTATAACCACTACGAAAACACACAACTGATGGTTATGGCCATACTAACACAATTCCTTGGAGCCAGGAGGAATTACTACAACCTAAGGTCTACATCACATGAAACAACTTGTTGTTCATAACGATATATACTCAAACCAATATGGGTTGATCAGTTCAACTCTTGAACTGATCGTCTTGCCTCTTGGATGCTCAGTTGGGATCATGAAATAGTCATCTAGTCTTTAGGTTAAATTAATGTCTGGACTCCTCTAGATGTAGGTTAGGATACCGGTCTATCAGTTCCTTAGTCCTCCAATCGAACAGTTAATCTCATAAACCGGTCGGTTCATCTGGTGCTTAACATCTTCACACAACAAAACAAAAATTAAAACTATCCTATTTCATATTACATTGCATAAGGGAAAACCTTGAGTTACATTTGAGGGAAAATAGGAAGAAGAGCATTTATTTACATTTGGAAAAGGATAGAGAGGCTCGGTATGTATACGAGACATAAACATGAATAAAAAACCACAACCATGCACACATGGATCTAGGGTTATCAGATATAACTGTGCTAAACATCCACCATCAAATCCAATTTTAGGGTGACGGTTGGAAATTACATACATATATATATATACATATATATACATACATATATATATACATATATATGTATATATATGTATATATATGTATATATATATATATATATATATATATATATATATATATATATATATATATATATATATATATATATATATATATATATATATATATATATATATGCAGTTGTATGAGAAATTCAATCAGATATGCACTTCAACTAGTTTAATACTCACATTGTATGCAATAAACGAAATTTGATCATATATATTTTAATCCATATATATTGTAAATTGATGTAGCTCTCATGCCACTGTAGGGAAATCAAGGCGATAGATAAGGCAATGGAAATAAAAATTTATAGCATTATTACCCTTAATAGCAAGATCGAGGCAAGAACAATTATTTTAGGAAGGAAAGTAACAAGATTTATACCTGGTCTTGGAGCAAGTCTAGGGACAACTTTTGATGCAGTGCCATTCTTCTTATCCAAGAAACAACACATTTCTTCTTCACGCAACACCTTGCTTCTTCTTCAACAACACTCAAACAGTTATCAGCAATGACCTCCTGGTCTGGCACCACGGACGATAGTTGACGGTGTTCTCCTAGAGGAAAAAAATTGCCTCCCACCTCTAGAGTTGTCCATGCGGACCATTGGGAACTCCACGTTGCACTACAAGAGCCAATGGGAAAGGGTTGTCCCTTTGGAACATCATCCTGCTAGAGTTGATTTTCTCTCCCACAATTGTTTCTCTCTTGCTATCCCTACCTTTATTGGGTAGGACTTTCTTGAGCTCTCAATTGGTTACCAAAACTAGAGAGGAAAATGATTTCCCGAGAAACTGTTGTTTCTAATAAGCCAACAGTACCCCTCAATTTATAGGAGATGCCAGGGTCAGGGTTCCCAATCTGTTCGGGAGTAAAAAAGGATTTATTTACAAAATTTCTGGAATGTGTCCATGGAGAACTGGTCATTTTGCATAGACAACTGATCAGGTCATGCGTGAATTGGTCGGTTCACATAGAGAACTCATTTCATGCAGTTTCCTATTCTGAATCAAATTAATATTCAATGCTTGAGTAATGCTAAACATGATGTCAACATCAATCCTTTTTCCAATCAAATTGGAAATTGAAATGGGGGACCCAGACGGTGAACCAGTTGGTTCACATAGTGAAATAGTCATTTTATTTAGTGAAACAGTCATTTCATTTAGTGAAACGATTGTTTGATTTAGTGAAATGGTCGCTTCATTCAGTAAATGGTCATTTTGCAAGTGAAATGGCCATTTGATTTAGTGAAATGGTCATTTGACATGTTTAGTTCAGGAAGATTTTATCCAACATCTATTCCAATTGACCTGACACTCCAACCGATTGGTTCAACACTTGAACTGGTTGGTTCAGAGTGTAGTCAATCAACTTTGAACCTCAATAGTTTAATTGAATACCTAAACACCTTTAGTAATCAAATTAGACATAATTCATGAATGTACTCCTATTCCTAGTGTATACTACACATGTTACCCTATAGGTATTGAATTATGTTGGCAGTGAATGTTCAAAACCAATTATGACATCACAAGAAAATAGTGTCATCTAGAAATATATCATTGATAGCCAAGTAATTCAGAAAGTTGGAGAACAACTTCTACCATGATTCATGATCAGTGTTACCGTGATCGTGTAGTTCTTTTGTCTAATATCCAGATTGAACTCGAGGCAGGGAATAATCATCCTCTCAATGTTAAAACACATGTCCCTTGAACTAGAGTAGACTGTCTAAGATGCATGGGAACTCACATATCACATATTGAATAACATGAGTATGTACGTACCTTTCTAAGCCTCTATTATTAAGAGCTCTAGATATCAATCTCATGTAGGAGGGGAAAATCCAATTTACATCACTCACATTCAATCCACATGTGTCACAATGCATCCAAGCACCATCGTTATGGTAACCCTTATTCAGGATCATGGTGGATGATGTCAAAGTCCATGAACAACATGTGACGAATGTAGTGAATTTAGGTCTAAGAACCACAATCACCACTATCACTATGAGAGATGATTTGACTACCATTCAATAGTCTCCATGTATCACTGTCATCGTGGGTCTATCTGATATACTATTCTCCAATATGTACCTATGTTCGTGACTTGATATCACATATCATGACTAATGAGACACTGTAATTAGTCAACACACACTCTAGTAGTATGTACTGTTGTTCTCTATTTTGCTTCCACAATAATATTTGACTAGGGAAATACAAAGAATATATGTACTCTTAACATTCATATGATCTCATTGTTCAACTCAAGTATTTGAAGACATACTCCACCGAGTAACATCTTTCTTTATATATATACTATATATGTGTCATCATATCAAGCTGATACAAACATAATAGATGGAATTACCTTTATTATTATGAAATCACTATCTAATTCCACATTCCAATCATCATATTATAGGCTCTCTAGGAATATATATTGCAACAAACTCCCACTTGCACTTAGATCCAATTAGCCACAAATCTTATTCCAAGTGATCTAAACATGTCCATCATGTTTCTACTGCACAAGCACTTCTATAGCGGGTTATTAACATTTTCTTCAATTTGGCATTTGCAAGTTTCACATCTCTTTGTTGTGCGACCTTTTCCATGAAATAAAAGTGCTATAGTATGCTATCTAAGATTCCCAACCTATCTAGCAACTCCATTATTTTCATAGTATCTCTACTATGTTATCAATGGTTTGGAACCTCTCACAAGTTCATTCATATGCACTTCTAGATCCATATGGTATCCTTAGTTGTTCTCATAACACTAAGATACTCAAATTCTATTATAGATTTAAATAATTGTCTCTTTCTCAGAACCCTTTCCAGCTTACTATTCTCATTTTGAGGTAAACACTATTAGACTGTGATCATTAATTTTATTTTCCATTTTGGAATCTTGCATTGATGTAACCTTTTACACCCAACTCTTCCTTATTACCATAATCAAGGAACTAATCCTTCTAGTGCTTTCCAAACACTGAAGGATGTTCTTATGGCATTTTAGTGACCTTCACTAGTATCTGACATGTGCAATACATACAAGATTGCAAGATAAGTATACATCCTCTCATCATGTCCAGTACATATTAGATAACGTGACGAGTACATACATGATAGATCTAATTGTGAATGCATGTGGAATTTATTCATGTGTTCTTATTCTTCATATGAACTGGGACACTAGGCCTGAGAGACTAACTACATGGTACATGGAAAACTACTCTCTCATTGAGTCCTACATGCTAAATTGCTTCAACATCTTGCCAATGTATGCACACTTTCTTAGGTTGAGAAGTGTAATGACCCATTTTTAAATTAGTCATCTAATTAGGGTTTACTTGGATGACTGTATGCTTAATTAAGTCGATCATTGTTTAAAGATTGATTAGTGATGGTAGTTAAGTTTTGATGTTTTAAATATAATGAGAAGGTTTAATCATACTTTGATTCACACAATTACGGTTTAAGATTTGGAAACCCTAATCGGCCCAAATTAGGGTTTTGATGACATATGAATACAGAATTTGATAAGTATAGTGTCTTACTAAATAATTTTCAGTATTTTATGTGTAACTCTGATCGAATTCAAATTTGGATATAATTTTTATATATAAAATTTTAACACTAGTGAAAAATATCAGAATTTTTGAAGAATGTTCTAACCTGTTTGTCGGTCAAGTTTCAAACTCGAATGATCATATTTTCAGATTTATATAGCAGTGTGGTAATTGAATTTTATATTTTTATTGGTATATCCAATTGATCTCAAGTTTTATATGGTGTTTTTAAACTCAATTATAGACACCCTTTTAAATTGGCGTAATTTTTGGATGACTTTTGATCTCTACAGAGAGGGTTTTGGTCGAATTCTGTGAAGGACAAACTCGACTGACCATGCTGCTGACTGCAATATAACAGTGTAGTATTTGATTTTTAATTATTTATTGGTAACTCAAAATGATCTAATTTTTTTGGTTTCTTAAAAACTAAACTTCAGACATTATATTAAAGTTTCATAATTTTTGGATAAGTTTAAGTTCTAAAAAGTGCGGTTTCGGTCGAGTTTATAACTCAGCCGACCAACCTGTCTGAGAAAAATAAAAATACATTGAGGGGCTTGTTTGCAATTGTTCTAAGCACCTCAATTCATCTATATCACTAACCCAACACACAAGGAGCTCTAACAATTCTTCATTCCTATCAAAGAAATGAAATTCTTGAGAGAGAGGAGAGCTAGGGTTTTGAGTAGAGAAAGTGAAGGAGATGATGACCTAGGGTTTCTCTATCCAAGATATGATGAAATCAAGTAAGTTTAGTTTCTTTGAATAGCATTTCATGGTGAATATTCTCTCACATGTCAAGATTTCGTCCCTCTCCTGATTTGATTCAAAATCACATCAAATCTCCCTCTTTTCTCACTCTTTCTCTTATAATCCTCATTTCTACGGTTTCTGAGTTGAGAAGAGAAAGAATTGGATTCTTTTGCGAGAGTTTGATTAGGTTTCCAAAAATTCATAGGTTGACCTACGAATTTAAGGTGTTTGGCACCTGAGGTGAGTGTTTTTCTCCCTCCTAAGCTTTGTATTCATGTTAAAAGTCTAATTGTATCCTGCTAAAACAATCATAAACCTTGTTTGTATATGTATGTGATTGGATTTAATTTGGGAAAGATATTCGGGAATCCAATTTTACTGATTTTGATTATTTCCCATTGATTGAAACTTGATTAGTTCCTATTATATTGATTGAGGATGCATGGGTATTCTTATGGGTAGATGACTATGGTATTTCATGTGAATTTTCCTAAAAATCTGCCCAATGGCTGATATGCTTGGAATTTAATTGACATGTATAAAGTCATATTTGAATTGTACTAGATTGTATTATACAAGTGCATTGTTGAATGTTAATGGAGTTGAATGACCACATATCGTGATTAGGATTTGTGTTGAGGAAGTGAATCAAATGAGTCAATTAATCAATGTATACTTATGATTGATGAATGAAATGTGTGAAAATGAAAACTAGGGTTTCCATGTTTGTGAATAACTCTAATGAACCCTTGAGTCATGATTTGGATTACTGAATGATATGATTCTTATGATATGTTGAACTAAGGAATGACTTCTTGAAAACCCTAAAAGTTTAGTATTAAGATGATTATGAGTGATAAAGCTAGAACTTGTATGCTGAAATTAAAAGTATTGATACTTCAATTGAATGTGATGAATCTTACTAATATCATCTACGTCTACTACATCTATTTTAGTATAATAAAGAATGATAATTGTTTATTATGGTAATGACATTAGTAGTCAATGTCAAGGTACACTTATCTAAAAGTAAGAGACAATATGAACAAGATGCACTTAATGGTGATTGCAAGATAAAGATGAAACTAATGAAGATAGTATGATGAAGTATTTTATCTTTTATTTTAATTACATGTGGCTTAACCCAAATTAAATGAAATATACTAAGAATTGTACTTTGATAAATGTTATGTAGAGTAGAAGCATTGTATGTAAAGTGAATCAAGAAAGATTGGTCTAGCTGATGTAATGAACATGAAATGAAAGAAGCTGAGACTACTGAGTATAAAATGATGGAAAAAGATAGGAATTAGTATATGATTCTAAGAATGTAACTCTTACCCTAAAATGATGAGTTTGATGATGATGCTAATGAATGGCAATCTCAAATGGCTGATTAAGAGATGTACATAACCGTAGTTGAATTCAACTAAATGATGAAACTCCAGTATTTGAATTGATTTACAAGAATGTGTTCTTGTATTGTGATTGTTTGATAGAATACTTGTATTATGAGAATGATCTATTTTGATGGAATTCAAATGATAATCAACATGTGCTGACTAGTAACCCCATATGAAGAATGTGAAATAAAAGAAGAAGATAACTAAGTCTGTTATGCATGTATATGCATGAAATTTATTTACATCTATTGAGATTAGATGGAACAAGCATATGTTGTATGATAAATCTATTATGAGTATGAGGAATGATACATGATATCTATATTATTTTACTATTGCTAGTTCTAATGCCTCTTCTAGTGTTTGTTCATAACTGTGATATATAATGAACTGATAAGATTTATGTTGAAATTGAATTTAATACGCACTCCTTACATTGAAAAACCCTAATAAGGGTAAATGTTGCATAATGAGATTATGTTTAGGGCTGAAAGCCCACTGATGATGATAAAACCTTGATGGGGTAAATGATGAATAATAAGATTATGTTTCAGGCTGAAAGCCACTGTTGATGATTTCTATGAGAAGAAGTAGAACATAGAAATAATCATATGTGTTGCAATATATAGATTTATTGTGCCACTTGCTTTGAACATTGCCCTTATTGATAAACTTAATCTATTTCATGTTATTCTGGTTATGCGGGAATACACAGATATGATATATGATGTTTTGAATTCTTGTTAGATGAGTAAAAGATATTATTAACAAGTGAAATGATGGAACATCTAGTTAGGTGCCCTGAACACCGTGAGTTTCCCCCGAGGACCACACTGGGGAAACAAAACGGATCTCCTTGTAGTATCAATGAATTATGAGAAGGATTTCCAGAGTGTGGATCGAGACCTTAAAGGTTAGACCACCAGGATTTAGGAGTGAGTCATCTGGAGTGGCTCTGGCCCTAAATCCTTACTGTGAAAGTCTATGTCCAGATGGAATAGACTCTGATGAAATGAAATATGTGAAATGTGAAATGAAAAATATGTGAAATACTATGATATGTGATATACTACTTTGTTGGTTCCTATCTCGTGTACTTGAGACGAGGACGTGAGCCTCTTTAGGCAATCCTAAGGTGGCCAGGGTCTGTTGTTGATATCTTAGTGTGGCCGGCTAAACCCTAATATAGTGACAGTGAGTCTTTGACATGAGAATCAGGCGTGGCGACTTCTACTTGGTGAGGTACAAGTCAAGTAGTTTCAGGGCAAATGAATAAAAGATGATAAGCCGTGTAGAACATGATTTGAATAGTTGTTACATTCTTTGTACTATTACTTGATGATTTTTTATCGTTGTTGAGGAAAGTAATCATGTTGATATGGACATTTTCTATTTAATAATTATGATATGTCATGCTGACAAGTTATAAATGTTGAGATTTATATCCATTCTGAATATGAGTTGGTGATGCGATGATTTTGAGTCGCATTTAGAGACCTATTTCATATGTGTCTTGTGCCTTAATTACTCATTTTCATGGATAATATTGCATAATTCACTTAATTCGGTCTTTGCCATCAAATTATATCAAATCCCCTTTGTTTTACTATTTTTGAGCATTATTTATCATCTTATTATAAATTGTGTGGATTTACTTGGTCTTGTTGTGAAATTTCAGGAAAAACAAGTATCTGCTTCCGTCGATACCATCGACGGAAGTCGATACCATCGACCAAGCCACAGGTTGTCATCCGAGAAGAGCAATACAGAGTCGATACCATCGACACCTAAGTCGATGGCATCGAGATCACTTCATGTTGCTGGCGAGGATGAAGTCGATACCATCGACGAAAGTCGATGCCAGCGACACAAGGAGAGCTACAGCGTCGCTAGAAGACAAAACCGGCGCTACAGGAGTCGATACCATCGACACCCCAGTCGATGGTATTGAGATCACCACAAGCGCTCAGAATAAAAGAAAGGAAAGCTGCCGCTAATCCGCGGGGTCGATACCATCGACCCGCGTCGATGGTATCGACGCCGGCGAATATGCGTTGGATCTGTTTTGATCTCGATCGGACGGCTGTTGTTATTTAACGACCTAATTAGGGACTTATACCTAGTGACGGCCGCCCACACGAAAGGAGGGATCTCATTTTTGATTGCACGAGTGCCGAGGAGGAGAGAAAGGAGAACGGAGGCCGAGAAGCTCATCCCGGGTGATTCGGACGCTGCCGAAGACGATTTCCACCACCGACAGGCGGGGAAGCTCGTGTTCTACGCCAAGGATCCACCGGTTCTTCTCCGTTCAGGGGTTTTCCCATTTATTTCCCGTTTTTCTTATGAATTCCCCAATTTCTACCATGTATTCGTGTGAGACGAACATGAGAGGCTAAAACCCTCAATCTTTAGGACCGGGAGTAGCCCGGGAATGCATTGTATGACATTTTTATATCAATAATTCATATTTTTCTCTCAAATCTGTGGTATAGATTCGTTTTCTCCATTTCTATTGTTATGCTTGATCACCATAATAATAATTTAACACCCTTAATCACTTCGACAGAAGGATTAACGGTTGAAAAGAGACGAATTCTACATTAATCAATAAAACCCTTGACAAAGGAGTTGTAAAATTAATGGTGGGAACTGAGAGACCGTTTTTAATGTGCTTAGTTTAGGGGAATGATTACTACGACGGTGGAATCAACCTAAACTTAAGTAGTGAATTACACCACGACAGTGGGTAATTCTCATTTCAGGCCATTACCCGGATAGAGGGAGAAGTGTGAGGAATTATATAAAACCTAATACAATGTTGACCCACGGTGAAACCGCCATCCTAAAGATATCCTTTTGAATTGATTAAATTAACCTTTAATCGATTGTTTTCTTTGTTTGATTTTTATTTTCTTTTTAATTTGAACAACAAAACCCTACTTTGTTAATCGGTCTAGCTGATTGCGATTAGTTAGTAAAAGTCCCCAATAATTCACGTATCCCTGAGTTCGACTCGGGCCTCACAAGGCCTATATTACTCGACGCGTATACTTGCGTTTAAGCGCGTAGTAAAATACACGTCAAGTTTTTGGCGCCGTTGCCGGGGATACGGCGAATTATTGGCACTTTGAGTGCTAAGAGCGGCCACTCTAGGCCACATTTTTTTTATTTTAAAACAATTTCAAAATTCCTTTATTTCTCTATAATTGTGTTGACTCGTTCAAAGCATTGTACTGAACCCCTATTTCCATATTTCAGGTACTTTGCATGGTGCACACACGTAGTCGAGACTACATGAATCGCACACCTGAGGTTCCATCTGCGGGACCAGAGGACGAGGACTACTACGAGGAGGAACACCAAAGTGATATAAATTCTGAATCTGAAAAAGAACAAGAAGAAGCAATGGCTGAAGCACAAACAATATGGGAGAAGATCAAGGCGTCTTCTTCCTCGGCATCAAAAGGGCCTATAAAGAAACAGGGGCTAAACATTCCAACCTACCAGATCGATCCAGCATTGATTAACCTGGTTAAATCCAACGCATTTCACTGGTTGAAAAATGAAGATCCAGTGGCCCACATCAGCCAGTTCGTGGAGAACTGTGATATGGTGAAGATAGATCGATTTCCACAGGATGTGCTCTACCTCAAGTTATTCCCGAGTTCCTTGGCTGGAGTAGCAAGAGAGTGGCTTCATAACCTCGACGACGAGTTTGTTGAATCATGGGATCACATGGTGGAGGTTTTCTTCGAGAGGTTCTTCCCTCCTGAGAAGACCAATGATATGATCAGGAAGATTCACAATTTCACCCAATAGGCGGGTGAAACTTATTCCGAGACTTGGGAGCGATTCCAGGTCATGTTGAGGAGATGTCCACATCATGGATTGGACAAGGAAACACAAGTGAAAATCTTCTATTTTGCTCTTTCCGAGCATGATAGAAGCAATTTGGACTCGGCTGGCTCCGGATTTTTCTTAAATAACACTGATACAAGATGCTGGGAAATACTCAAGAACATGGCTAGGAAAAAGTCATGGGGTGATAGAGGGGCTGTGGAACAGGTCAAGGCTACTGGCGAATCTAGAATAGTTAGAGAGCTGAATGCCAAGTTAGATCTTCTAGCCAAGAAGGTGCTAACTAAGGAAGATGCATCTGATGATGGGGAGGCCCAAGTGAAATTCATGCAACAACAGGGCTATAGAAACAATGATTATTCATGGCGGAAGGATAAGAAGTTTTCATGGAAGGATCCGAATAATTTTCTGCAGGATCCAGATGCCAAACCACAGCAAAGAACCGAGGAAAAGAACACTGAATTGCTAAGTCAAATGGTCCAGCAAAACCAAGAGATGATGGCCATGTTTGGAAAACAATTGCAATCTCAAGGTGATATTCTAACCAAGTTTGGGCAGACGCTGCAAAGCCATGGAGCACAAATGCGGGCATTAGAGACCACCGTGGCGCAGATTTCGAGTGAAGTGGTGGCCATTAAGCACGCCAATCAACAGAAACTAGCCGAGAATGCAAATGTGGCTCAAACACACCATCAAGTCAAGTACATGTCTGTGGTAAGCACTGAGGAGGAATCGCAGGTGCAAGAAGTTGTAGAAGAAAGAAAAATGACTTTCAATGTGCATGCAACACCGGCGATACCATATCCACGCACGTACTATGGATTGCCGGGCGGAAACCCTATCTTCAGAAAATCACAAAGAGTTTTGAATATTGTATCTCCACCTAGGCAGGAAGAACAAGTGCAAGTTGTTTGTGCACATGTGGAAACATCTAAGGCGAGAGAGGAACCACAACAAGCTGCTACTATTGAGGATGTCTCGCCAAAGCCCACGTCGGAGGGAGTGCTTGAAGCAAGCTTAGGGGAGGTACCCCCGAAAATCCCTTATGTGCCACCTCACAGGCGTGCTGATGCAGCTGATGTTTCAGATCCGGTAAATACCAAGTCAAAGAAAGAGCATCGTCACTTTAAAAAATTCCTGGAGATTTTCCAAAAACTCCACATCAATATTCCATTAGTGGAGATGATCGAGAAAGTACCCGCCTATGGGAGGTTCATCAAGGAAATCATTAATAAGAAGAGGCGGATAAAAGATGATGAAATTTATTGGATGAATGAGACGGTGAGCTCTATGATTCACGGGAATTCACCAAAGAAGAGAAAAGACCCAGGAGGTTTTTACATTCCGTGTTCAATAGGTGGTCAACATTTCCCTAAAGCGCAATGTGATTCCGGCGCTAGTATAAATCTCATGCCTTTGGCTACATTTCAAAAGCTGGGGTTAAAAGAGATAAAGAAGTTGGCTGCAACAATTGAATTGGTAGATGGGTCTACCGTGAGACCCTATGGAGTATGTGAAGATGTCCTCGTCAAAGTGGATAGATTCATATTTCCTGTGGACTTTGTCGTCATGGATATGCCACCACTCCAAAGTTGTGAAATTATCCTAGGAAGACCGTTTCAAGCAACGGCAGACGTTGTGACTGCCTTAGGGAGAGGTACTCTGTCTTTGGGCATTGGAGGAGATCGTGTTGAATTCAAATTACCGAATGATCCTCTAAGTGCAGTTCCCAAGGTGAAAAGATGATGATTGTCACACCGTCTAGCCTAAGACGCTAAACAAGGGCGCTTGTTGGGAGGCAACCCAACCATTGGTACATTATGATAGTTTAATTTTAGTCATAGACTGCTTTTATTTCGTTTAGATTTTAGTTTAAAAATGATACCTTTATCCGTTTGTTGAATGTGCAGGCACAGACAGGGTCGATACCATCGACACACTCGTCGATGGTATCGACATGGGTTCAGGTCGACACTAGCAAAAATCGCACTGCGTCGATACTATCGACACCCCCGTCGATGGTATCGACATGGTCACAGACAGGTCGCAATAAAGGGTCGATGGTATCGACATGCCAGTCGATACCATCGAGATCTCTGGAGATTTTCAGAAGAAATTGACTCAGTGGAGTCGATACCATCGACGGGTGTGTCGATGGTATCGACATTTACAAGTGAAAAAGGCGGCAGCTGGACTCGCGAGGCAGTTGCCCTAATCAGCGAGTCGATACCATCAACTTCCGTCGATGGTATCGACGGGCACACAACAGTGTCGGTGTCAGTTATTCAAGACAGGGTTATTGGCCAAATAAAGTCACATCATCCAGAGCAAATCCGGACCCCACGACCCTGGCAGTACCCACCTCCACCACCATTTGACTGATATGGTATCACTGTTCCACCTTTAAGTTGGTTTTTGACTATGAGGCCATAGTCGAATTCAAGCTTAGGGGGGTAGCTGGAACAACTCTATCTTTTCTTTTGTTGTTTTTAGTTTTTGCTTTGTTATTTGTTCTTGCAATTTTAGTTTGTTTAGGATCCACATCTATCTAGTGTAATCGTGGATATCTTAAAAATTGTCATCTTGCTGTTTTCATGGGAAATTTAAGGGAATTTAAAAATTTCTGTGTCTTTTGGATAGCTTAACTTGGTTGTCCTTGGGGAACTTGTCCTATGAAAATGATTGAGTATGTCAACTTTGAAGCAATATGTCACACCCACACCCCCATTGACTCATGAAAAGTGGATAGAAACAGTTGTTTGAGCCTAACCTAATCAAATGGTAATGAGACCTTAATTGGATATAAGAGAAAGAACCCTTTGAACTACTACACATGTCAGTAAGGAGGGACACATGATATTATTCTAAGGTTCAGTAACTTAATCTTGTGATCATTCCACTTCATATTTTTCCATAATCTACCAAAGAATTGGAAGTAAAGTACAGTTTTAACTTCTTTTGCGTGCATAGCATGTAGATAGGATTTGCATTGTTATTTTCATACTTTTTCATAAAATGAAAAAAATGTATAGTGATTCATGCACATTACCTTTAGGTGCATGTCATGTAGTTGCACTCATAACTTTCATGATTTTCACTCATAAGTACACCATGTACCTCAGGTTGTCTTAAAAAGTGATCTAAATTGTTCCATACCCTTGAAATAGTACAAAGATTTCCAATCATGAAGAAAGTAGCCTAACACATGTATCTCTAAGCAATTATGGATATGTGGGCTAAAAGAAATTTTTTATTTTTTTTGAAAATCTGAATAAAATTGAGAAAAGAAAAAAAAAGAGAGAATTTAGAAGGAAATGGAATAAGAGGGAGAAAGGAACATGATATCACTTGCATAACAAGGAAATTGAGTACATGATGTGGCTTAATTAGATTTCTATCTCTTGTTGAGGTGGAAGGTTAGTGCATGCATCATTCCACCCAATTATAGGCATTAGGGCATTTTCAATGTGCATTTGCATCATTTAGGACATTTTGTTATGTGTATTTTGAAACTGTGTAATACTTCCAAATTCTTCCATGAACCACTGATGCGATGATTTTGAGTCGCATTTATAGACCTGTTTCATATGTGTTTTGTGCCTTAATTACTCATTTTCATGGATATTATTGCATAATTCACTTTATTTGGTCTTTTCCATCATTTTATATCAAATCCCCTTTGTTTTACTATTTCGAGCATTATTTATCATCTCATTATAAATTTTGTGGATTTACTTGGTCTTGTTGTGAAATTTCAGGAAAAACAAGTATCTGCTTCCGTCGATACCATCGACGGAAGTCGATACCATCGACCAAGCCACAGGTTGTCAGTCGAGAAAAGCAATACAGAGTCAATACCATCGACACCTAAGTCGATGGTATCGAGATCCCTTCAAGTTGCTGACGAGGAAGCTGTCGATACCATCGACCCAAGTCGATGCCATCGACACAAGGGGGGCTACAGCGTCGCTAAACGACAACAACCGACGCTAAAGGAGTCGATACCATCGACACACAAGTCGATGGTATCGAGATCACCACAGGCGCTCAGAATAAAAGAAAGGAAAGCTGCCGCTAATCCGCCGGGTCGATGGTATTGACGCCGGCATATATGCGTTGGATTTGTTTTGATCTCGATCGGACGGCTGTTGTTATTTGACGACCTAATTAGGGACTTATACCTAATGATGACCGCCCAGATGGGGAAATCATCTTATTTTGGATTGCACGAGTGCCGAGGAGGAGAGAAAGGAGAACGGAGGCCGAGAAGCTCATCCCGGGTTATTTGGACGCTGCCGAAGACAATTTCCACCACCGACAGGCGGGGGAAGCTCGTGTTCTACGCCAAGGATCCACCGGTTCTTCTCCGTTCAGGGGTTTTCCCATTTATTTCCCGTTTTTCTTATGAATTCCCCGATTTCTACCATGTATTCGCGTGAGATGAACATGAGAGGCTAAAACCCTCAATCTTTAGGACCGGGAGTAGCCCGGGAATGCATTGTATGACATTTTTATATCAATAATTCATATTTTTCTCTCAAATCCGTGGTATAGATTCGTTTTCTCCATTTCTATTGTTATGCTTGATCACCATAATAATAACTTAATGCCCTTAATCACTTCGACAGAAGGATTAACGGTTGAAAAGAGATGAATTCTACATTAATTAATAAAACCCTTGACAAAGGAGTTGTAAAATTAATGGTGGGAACTGAGAGACCGTTTTTAATGCACTTAGTTTAGGGGAATGATTACTACGACGGTGGAATCAGCCTAAATCTAAGTAGTGAATTACACCACGACAGTGGGTAATTCTGTTTTCAGGCCACTACCCGGATAGAGAGAGAAGTGTGAAGAATGATATGAAACTTAATACAATGTTGACCCGCAGTGAAACCGCCATCCTAAAGATATCCCTTTTAATTGATTAAATTAACTTTTAATCGATTGTTTTCTTTGTTTGATTTTTATTTTCTTTTAATTTGAACAACAAAACCCTACTTTGTTAATCGGTCTAGCTGATTGCGATTAGTTAGTAGAAGTCTCCAATAATTCACGTATCCCTGAGTTCGACTCGAGCCTCACAAGGCCTATATTACTCGACGCGTACACTTGCGTTTCTAGCGCGTAGTAAAATACACGTCAAGTTTTTGGCGTCGTTGCCGGGGATACGGCAAATTATTGGCACTTTGAGTGCTAAGAGCGGCCATTCTAGGCCACATTTTTTTTATTTATTTTTAGAACAATTTCAAAAATTCCTTTATTTCTCTATAATAGTGTTGACTCGTTCAAGGCATTGTACTGAACCACTACTTCCATATTTCAAGTACTTTGTATGGTGCACACACGTAGTCGAGACTACGTGAATCGCACACCTGAGGTTCCATCTGCGGGACCAGAGGACGAGGACTACTACGAGGAGGAACACCACAGTGATATACATTCTGAATCTGAGCAAGAACAAGAAGAAGTAATGGCTGAAGCACAGACAATATGGGAGAAGATCAAGGCGTCTTCTTCCTCGGCATCAAAGGGGCCTATAAAGAAACAAGGGCTAAACATACCTACATACAAGATCGACCCAGCACTAATTAACTTGGTCAAATCCAACGCATTTCACGGACTGAAAAATGAAGATCCAGTGGCACACATTAGTCAGTTTGTGGAGAACTGCGATATGGTGAAGATAGATCGATTTCCGCAGGATGTGCTCTATCTCAAGTTATTCCCGAGTTCCTTGGCTGGAGTGGCAAGAGAGTGGCTTCATAACCTCGACGACGAGTTTGTTGAATCATGGGATCAGATGGTGGAGGTTTTCTTCAAGAGGTTCTTTCCTCCTGAGAAGACCAATGATATGATCCGGAAGATCCACAATTTCACCCAACAGGCGGGTGAAACCTATTCTGAGACTTGGGAGCGATTTCAAGTCATGTTGAGGAGATGTCCACACCATGGACTGGACAAGGAAACCCAAGTGAAGATCTTCTACTTTTCTCTCTCCGAGCATGATAGAAGCAATTTGGACTCGGCTGGCTCCGGATTTTTCTTAAATAACACTGATACAAGATGTTGGGAAATACTGAAGAATATGGCACGAAAGCAATCTTGGGGAGAAAGAGAAAGAGGCCCAGTTGAGCAAGCAAGAGTTGCCAGTGAGTCAAAGGCAATGAGAGAGCTGAATGAGAAGATGGAACTTCTCGCAAAGAAGTTGCTGCAGAAGGAAGACAATGAGTCCGAGGATGAGGCTCAGGTCAAGTACATGAGGCAACAGCAGGGGTACAGGAATAACGATTATTCATGGCGGAAAGACAAGAAATTTTCATGGAAGGATCCAAATAACTTTCTGCAGGATCCGGACGCCAAACCTGCACCGGTCACGGAGGACAAGAGCACGGAGTTGCTCAATCAAGTCATAAAGCAAAATCAAGAGTTGATGAACACTTTTGGGCAGCAAATAAAGCAGCAGGGTGAATTTATGAACCAGTTCGGGCAGACTTTGCAGAGCCACGGGGCTCAAATGAGAACTATAGAGACTTCCATGGCACAGATGGCAGCCGAGATTGCAAGCTTGAAGAAGCCGGCACATCCGGGTTTTCCGGGAAACACCAATGTTCCCGGGGGAAACCAACAGGCCAAGGCCATCTTATTGAGGAGCGGTAAGAAAGTGTTAAATCCAAGGGCGGATGACACAAGCACACTGCAGGACACAGTTGAAGAAGCAACAGTCAAAGAGCAGCCCCCACCTGTCATAGAGCAAACTGAGGAAATAGCTGAAGATAGTAAGGAAGAACAAGCCACTGAGGAGGAACCACAGAAATTAACTCCCTATGTGCCACCTCATCAAAGGGCACATACCGTTCCGGTTCCCTATCCCAATAGTGCAAAAGCAAGAAAGGTGGATGCACAGTTTAAGAATTTTTTGGACAGCTTTAGGAAGTTATCAGTGAATATTCCTTTGCTAGAGGCGATCGAACAAATCCCGTCTGATGGGAAGTTTCTCAAAGAGGTAATCACCAAGAAGAGAAAGATACCCGACACTGAGGTCGTAGTATTGAAGGAGCAAGTTGGTGCTTTTATTATGGGCACTTTGCCACCAAAGAGACAGGATCCCGGTTGTTTCAATATTTCTTGCTTTATCGGGAAGTTCAAATTTGGCGAAGCACTTTGTGATTCTGGGGCAAGCATCAATCTGATGCCCCTTTCTACGTTCAAGAAACTTGGATTGAAGGAGTCGAGACCAAGTAACATGACCATCCAATTGGCCGATAATTCTGTGGTGAAACCGTATGGAATATGTGAGGATGTTTTGGTAAAGGTAGACCGCTTTGTTTTTCCAGCTGATTTTGTCGTTATGGAAATGCAGGACGAGTACGGTAATGAGTTACTACTTGGTCGCCCATTCCAAGCTACAGCTGATATGATCTTGGAGATGGGGAGAGGTCGCTTGACCTTGGGCATTGCGGATGATCGCTTTGAGATGGTCATGCCCAATGGTAATGCATCAAATAAAGCAAAAGCACATTGCAATATGGTGAAGCATGTGGAACAAAATATCTCACTTTGTCTTGGGAAGCCATTTTTGGATATGGCTCATGTTATGAGTAGGATAGATAATGGGACCCTAGCAGTGGACCTTATGGAGCAAACTAAAGTTGTCTCTTTATGCAAGGCTGTTGGGTTTCCAAATGATGAGAATGAGGACATTCCACCTCCATGGGAGGATGATGTGATTATTACTTCCGTCTTTGATGCATATCCGGAATTGCCTTTGGAGGCATGTTTGTTAAATGTCACTTATGATTGGATGCGGAGTACTTCACTCAAGGAGTGCGCCAAAATGCTTCAAATGCTTCCATGTTTCTACACGAGGCACTATGAAGATTTGGGTACACTTCCCCCACCGCTACAATCATCTCTTATTTGCCCACCTGATCTAGAGTTGAAGCCATTACCCCCGCATTTGAAGTACGTCTTTCTAGCTGAGGAGGACAAGTTACCAGTGATTGTTTCTGCATACTTGAGTGCGGATGAGGAGGAGCAACTACTGATAGTGCTCAAGAACCACCGTGGAGCTTTTGGATGGTCTGTGGCGGACATCAAGGGGATCTCCCCTACACTTTGCCAACACAAGATTCGGCTTGAGGAGGGAGCCAAGCCAGTCATACAGCCTCAAAGACGTCTAAATCCAAGCATGATGGAGGTTGTCAAGAAGGAAGTCATAAAGCTTCTTGCTGCAGGGATCATTTATGCCATATCCGATTCAACGTGGGTGAGTCCCACACAGGTAGTCCCTAAAAAGGGGGGAATCACTGTCACTACTAATCTTTTGAATGAACTTGTCACCACCCGATTGGTAACCGGGTGGCATGTTTGCATTGACTACCGCCGATTGAATACCGCAACTCTTAAAGATCATTTTCCATTGCCATTTATCGATCAGATTTTGGAACGTCTAGCTGGTCGGTCGCATTTTTGTTTTCTAGATGGCTATTCGGGGTACAACCAGATTTCTATTGATCCTTTGGATCAAGAGAAGTCTACGTTTACATGTCCCTATGGGACGTTTGCTTACCGCCGTATGCCGTTCGGTTTATGCAATGCGCCGACGACTTTTCAACGCTGCATGCTCGCCATATTCTCTGACATGGTAGAGCGGTGTCTTGAAGTTTTCATGGACAACTTCTCGGTGTATGGAGCGTCTTTTGATGAATGCCTTTTTAACTTAGATAAGGTGTTGCAGCGGTGCGAGGACACACACTTGGTCCTCAATTTGGAGAAATGTCACATGATGGTGACGGAAGGAATTGTGCTAGGACACAAGGTGTCTAGCAAGGGTCTTGAGGTAGACCCCATAAAAATTGAGGTGATTTCTAAGTTACCCCCACCAAATTCTGTAAAAGGGGTGAGAAGTTTTTTAGGACACACCGGGTTTTATCGGTGATTTATTAAGGATTTTTCGAAAATCGCAAAGCCATTATCGGAATTGTTGGAAAAAGACGCAGTTTTTGATTTCAATGAGAAATGTCTTCACGCATTCGAGGTTTTGAAGGAAAAGTTGATTTCAGCTCCGGTTGTTCAAACGCCGGATTGGGCAAAGCCATTTGAGTTGATGTGTGATGCGTCCGATTATGCGGTGGGAGCTGTTTTGGGGCAAAGGGTAGATAACAAGCCTGTTGTGATTTTCTACGCCTCAAAAACGCTTAATGATGCTCAATTGAACTACACAACTACGGAAAAGGAGTTATTGGCCGTTGTGTTCGCCTTTGAAAAATTTTGGCAGTACTTAGTGGGTTCTAAGGTGGTTGTGTGGACTGATCACGCTGCAATAAAGTATTTGATGGAGAAGAAGGATGCGAAGCCTAGACTAATTAGGTGGATTTTGCTCCTACAAGAATTCAATATTGAAATTAAGGACAAGTCGGGAACTGAAAATGTGGTGGCTAACCACTTGTCTAGGTTAGAGAGGGTTGATGAACAAGGTTTGCACATACCCATTACCGAGACCTTTCCCGATGAACAACTTTTAAAAATTGATTCTAAAGAACCATGGTTTGCGGAAATTGTGAATTATTTGGCTTGCGGGATCATCCCGGAGGATTGGTCCTATCAAGAGAAGAAGAAATTCTTTCATTTATTGAGATATTATTTTTGGGATGACCCGATTCTCTTGAAGCAGTGCAGGGATGGTATTCTTTGCAGGTGCGTGCCGGAGGTGGAGTACGAGAGTGTTCTCCACCACTGTCATGTGTCGCCTACAGGAGGACACCATGCTAGCTCACGGACAGCAGCTAAGGTGTTGGAGAGCGGCCTTTATTGGCCCACTTTATTCCGGGATGCCTATGATTTTGTTAGGCAATGTGACCCGTGCCAGCGCACAGGTAACATCTCAAGGAGACAGGAAATGCCCCTGAATGTATTTCAGGAAGTTGAGGTATTTGATTTATGGGGCATTGACTTCATGGGACCCTTTGTGTCCTCCAATTCAAATCTTTATATCTTACTTTCTGTAGATTATGTGTCGAAGTGGGTGGAGGCAATCCCCACAAGAACTAATGATTCGAACGTAGTGTGCAGGTTTGTCAAAGAGAACATTTTCTGCAGGTTCGGGATTCCCCGAATGATCATAAGTGACAGAGGCACACATTTTCGAAATCAGAAATTCGCGACACTTTTAAAGAAATATGGGGTCAAGCACAACATCGACACCCCATATCATCCACAGACGCAAGGACAAGTGGAGGTATCAAATAGAGAAATCAAGAAGATTTTAGAAAGGACCGTAGCATCCACAACGAAGAATTGGAGTGTATTGCTACCGGACGCACTTTGGGCTTATCGAACGGCGTACAAAACACCTATAGGCACCACGCCTTTTAGGTTGGCGTATGGCCGGGCTTGCCATCTTCCGGTGGAATTAGAGCACAAGGCCCATTGGGCGCTAAGAAGGCTGAACTTGCACTATGATGAGGCCGGGAGAAAAAGGATGTTTGAATTGAATGAATTGGATGAGCTACACATGACGACATATGAGAATACCCGCATCTACAAAGAGCGCACAAAACTGATACACGATCGCCATATTGAGATGCGCACGTTCAAGAAGGGAGACAACGTTCTATTGTTTAACTCCCGTCTCAAACTGCATCCCGGGAAGCTGAAATCCCGGTGGAGTGGACCCTTCATTGTGGAGGAGGTGAAACCGCACGGAGCGATTCTTGTGCGTGATGGAGATGCCACGTTCTTGGTGAACGGGAAATGCTTAAAGCTGTATTTTGGTGAGAATACAAGAGGAAAGTGAATGAGGTCAAACTCATTTCACTTGTGCAAGAATGAGATGGAGGGAAGACGTCTAGCCTAAGACGCTAAACAAGGGCGCTTGTTGGGAGGCAACCCAACCATCGGTACACTAGAATAGTTTAATTTTAGTCATAGATTGCTTTTATTTCGTTTGAATTTTAGTTTAAAAATGATACCTTGATCCATTTGTTGAATGTGCAGGCACAGGCAGGGTCGATACCATCGACACATCCGTCGATGGTATCGACATGGGTTCAGGTTGACACCAGCAGAAATCGCACTGCGTCGATACTATCGACACCTCTGTCGATGGTATCGACATGGTCACAGACAGTTCGCAATAAAAGTGTCGATGGTATCGACACCCCAGTCGATACCATCGAGATCTCTGGAGATATTCAGACGGATTTTGCTCAGTCAACTCGATACCATCGACGGCCTCGTCGATGGTATCGACATCATCACAGGATGAATGCAACACAACGGCGGTGTCACAATAAAAGCAAGTCGATACCATCGACACCAGTCGATGGTATCGACGGACATGTCACCGATCCGAACACAGACATCGACGACGATCGCAACAGCCACGTCAGCGATCCAGGTGCTGCGTCGATACCATCGACTTCCGTCGATGGTATCGACACGTCAGCAATCCGGGTTTCTCGATCCAGCAAACGTCAGCCGTCGATACTCGCGAGGGAGGCGGATACCCGCGAGATGGGTCGATACCATCGACCCGCGTCGATGGTATCGACGGGCCAACAGGGGCGCCGATCAAGCCTATTTAAGGGGACTTGCAACGTCACTTGACGTCACACCTTCAGAGCAAGTATCCTCCTTTGCGCCGAGCACTCCCCCGAGCCCTCCAAGACTGCAGAGAAGCGTCATCGAGCGGAGAATTCTCTTCTCCATCTTCACCGAGCTCTTTTCTTCTAATCCCCTCTTTTCTCGCAACCATGGTGCACACCGCCAGAGCGTCGTCCTCAAGCGCTCACCCTATGGAGATCGAGGAGTTTGTTCCTCCCCCACCAGCTTCCATCCCTCGTCCACGCCTAATTCATGCCAACATGGATGTGAGGAAGGTCTACGAGGATATTATGAAGCGAAAGTTTGAGCCCACCCGGTATGTGGACCGGGGAATGATCCAGGAGCTGGGGTTCGAGGCCAACTTGGCCTATGTGTTGGCCGGGCAAGCGCGGCACACCAATCGCCTTTATGAGATCGACTGTCATGCGGATGGGCAGCCGTTTTTCGGCGAATGGCCCACATACAAGGACCTGGTGGCCGAGTTCATGGCGTCTCTTGATATCTGCGTCGTACCAAATGACGTGGTACCATCGGACCAGACGTGGATCCGGGGAAGGGTGTCCTTCCGACTCTTCAACAACAATTACAACATCACGTTGAAGCAGTTCAACGACATCTTCAACTGGAACCACAGCCGCAACGATCACCGACGCCCCGACGCCCGCACCGACTACAACCAAATCTTCGCCGAGCTAGTTACAGTGCCGGCAGGAAAGTCTGTGAGCTACCATAATGCAGCGGTAGCGGATTTTGAGCACCCGTTCGTCCGGGTCCTGCATAGGATGTTGAGCTTGACTTTCTTTGCTCGAAGCGATCTTGCTTTGAGCAAGTTTCAGGAGAGTGACATGTTCTTTCTCTACGCACTCCTGAAACGTCAAGAGTGCAACTGGGGGGCGTTCTGGCTACAGCACGTCCTGGTGGTGAAAAGGAGTACAAGGAGGGCTCCAATTCATTTTGGTGGTCTTGTCACCAAGTTGGCGCTTTACTTGGGGCTGAACCTTCAGTCCATGACTCCGATCTTTACGAGGAGCAAGGTGAACGTGCAACATTTGCACCGTTCAAACCTTATTCTTCTATGGGACGGGTTGGCGTATGCTCATTGCCACGTCAACCAAGCTTATCAGGAGAGCTCCCTACCGGACGACGTCTTCAACATTGAGGGCAAGCAGCACTTCCGGTGGCCAATCATAGCCATCGAGTCCTCCGAGGAAGACGACGGTGGTGACGAGCAAGAAGGCGAGGCTGTAGAGGAAGAGGAGGCTTTCACACCTCTTCGAGCACGTGTGGCACCACAGAAGCGTCCTAGGATGCATCCGGGTGCATCTTCATCATCTCAGCCCCCGCCGCCATCACCACAGTACGAGCAGCCAGCTGCGGATCCCTATTCCATGCAGGGGATGTACACCATGCTACAGGACATACAGCAGACTCAGTTGCAGCACATGGGTATGTATACCGGCATTCATGACACTACGAGCCGGGTACTTGACAACCAACGGACTATGTTCGAGAACGAGCGGCTCATCCTCGCCAACCAAGAGCAAATGCACACCCGGTTGCAGCGGATAGAGACGCAACAGGAGCCCTTCTTTGACCATTACTGGAGTCAAGACTACTTTGGAGGCTATCCACAGCCTCCGCCGAGGACCCAATATGATCCAAGCTTCCAGGGGGAGTACCCGTCTTGGGATCCTACGACACCGCAATACCCACCACCGCCTCCGCAAGATTGATCAGGGTATCACTGTTCCACCCTTAAGTTAGTTTTTGACTATGAGGCCATAGTCGAATTCAAGCTTAGGGGGGTGGCTGGAACAGCTCTATCTTTTATCTTTTCTTTAGTTGTTTTTGGTTTCGTTTTTAGTTTCTGCTTTGTTATTTGTTCTTGCAATTTTAGTGTTTGCTTAGGATCCACATCTATCTAGTGTAATTGTGGATGTCGTACATATTGTCATCTCGATTTTTCATGGGAAATTTAAGGGAATTTCAAAATTTTTGTGTCTTTTGGATAGCTTAACTTGGTTGTCCTTGGGAAACTTGTCCTATGAAAATGATTGATTATGTCAACTTTGAAGCAATATGTCACACCCACAACCCCTTTGACTCATGAAAAGTGGATAGTAACGGTTGTTTGAGCCTAACCTAATCAAATGGTAATGAGACCTTAATTGGATATACGAGAAAGAACCCTTTAAACGACCACACATGTCAGTAAGGAGGGACACATGATATTTTTCTAAGGTTCAGTAACTTAATCTTGTGATCATTCCACTTCATATTTTTCCATAATCCACCCAAGAATTGGAAGTAAAGTACAGTTTAACTTCTTTTGCGTGCATAGCATGTAGATAGGATTTGCATTGTTATTTTCATATTTTTGCATAAAATGAAAAAAATGTATAGTGATTCATGCACATTACCTTTAGGTGCATGTCATGTAGTTGCACTCATAACTTTTATGATTTTCATGCATAAGCACACCATGTACCTCATTTTGTCTTGAAAAGTGATCTAAATTGTCCCATACCCTCGAAATAGTACAAAGATTTCCAATCATGAAGAAAATAGCCTAACACATGTATCTCTAAGCAATTATGGATATGTGGGCTAAGAGGAAAAGAAAAAAAAATCTGAAATTTGAAAAAAATATGAAAAAAAGAGAATTTAGAAGGAAATGGAATAAGAGGGAGAAAGGAACGTGATGTCACTTGCATAACAAGGAAACTGAATACATGATGTGGCTTAATTAGATTTCTATCTCTTTTTGAGGTGGAAGGTTAGTGCATGCATCATTCCACCCATTTTTAAGCATTAGGGCATTTTCAATGTGCATTGGCATCAATTAGGGTATTTTGTTGTATGCATTTTGAAACTGTGTAATACTTCCAAATTCTTCCATGAACCACCCATTCCATCCACCCGTTGCTCGGATTGGTAGGCCACCGTGATTTTCTCCTCACTCATGTTTATCAGGAGAACTGCTTCCATGTAGATGGTAGTTAGGGCGAGCAACGTAGTGTAGGCGATCACAAGATGCACTAATGCTGAATCGGAAAATTTTATTATGTTAACTACCTTATGTGATAGTGTTCATCGGTTTGAAGGATAATTTCTTTTATTGATGATTATTGTCTCCTGTAGGGTAATTACTGTTCTGTGATTAGGAAAGGCCAGTTTGAGAACGTTCAGTGGGAGTCATGTGGGATGTGGGGTGTTGTGTTGATTTTTAGTTGACATCTGCAATCTTACTCTAAGGATTAGTTGCTCGAGGGCGAGCAATGTTTAAGCTTAGGGGAGTTTGATGCGATGATTTTGAGTCGCATTTATAGACCTGTTTCATATGTGTTTTGTGCCTTAATTACTCATTTTCATGGATATTATTGCATAATTCACTTTATTTGGTCTTTGCCATCATTTTATATCAAATCCCCTTTGTTTTACTATTTCAAGCATTATTTATCATCTTATTATAAATTGTGTGGATTTACTTGGTCTTGTTGTGAAATTTCAGGAAAAACAAGTATCTGCTTCCATCGATACCATCGACGGAAGTCGATACCATCGACCAAGCCACAGGTTGTCAGCCGAGAAAAGCAATACAGAGTCGATACCATCGACACCTAAGTCGATGGTATCGAGATCCCTTCAAGTTGCTGACGAGGAAGCTGTCGATACCATCGACCCAAGTCGATGCCATCGACACAAGGGGGGCTACAGCGTCGCTAAACGACAACAACCGACGCTAAAGGAGTCGATACCATCGACACACAAGTCGATGGTATCGAGATCACCACAGGCGCTCAGAATAAAAGAAAGGAAAGCTGCCGCTAATCCGCCGGGTCGATACCATCGACCCGTGTCGATGGTATCGACGCCGGCAGATATGCGTTGGATTTGTTTTGATCTCGATCGGACGGCTGTTGTTATTTGACGACCTAATTAGGGACTTATACCTAATGACGGCCGCCCAGACGGGGAAATCATCTCATTTTGGATTGCACGAGTGCCGAGGAGGAGAGAAAGGAGAACGGAGGCCGAGAAGCTCATCCCGGGTTATTCGGACGCTGCCAAAGACGATTTCCAGCACCGACAGGCGGGGGAAGCTCGTGTTCTACGCCAAGGATCCACCGGTTCTTCTCCGTTCAGGGGTTTTCCCATTTATTTCCCGTTTTTCTTATGAATTCCCCAATTTCTACCATGTATTCGCGAGAGATGAACATGAGAGGCTAAAACCCTCAATCTTTAGGACCGGGAGTAGCCCGGGAATGCATTGTATGACATTTTTATATCAATAATTCATATTTTTCTCTCAAATCCGTGGTATAGATTCATTTTCTCCATTTCTATTGTTATGCTTGATCACCATAATAATAACTTAATGCCCTTAATCACTTCGACAGAAGGATTAACGGTTGAAAAGAGACGAATTCTACATTAATTAATAAAACCCTTGACAAAGGAGTTGTAAAATTAATGGTGGGAACTGAGAGACCGTTTTTAATGCACTTAGTTTAGGGGAATGATTACTACGACGGTGGAATCAACCTAAATCTAAGTAGTGAATTACACCACGACAGTGGGTAATTCTGTTTTCAGGCCACTACCCGGATAGAGAGAGAAGTGTGAAGAATGATATGAAACTTAATACAATGTTGACCCGCGGTGAAACCGCCATCCTAAAGATATCCCTTTTAATTGATTAAATTAACCTTTAATCGATTGTTTTCTTTGTTTGATTTTTATTTTCTTTTAATTTGAACAACAAAACCCTACTTTGTTAATCGGTCTAGCTGATTGCGATTAGTTAGTAGAAGTCTCCAATAATTCACGTATCCCTGAGTTCGACTCGGGCCTCACAAGGCCTATATTACTTGACGCGTACACTTGCATTTTTAGCGCGTAGTAAAATACACGTCAACCACCCATTCCATCCACCCGTTGCTCGGATTGGTAGGCCACTGTGATTTTCTCCTCACTCATGTTTATCAGGAGAACTGCTTCCATGTAGATGGTAGTTAGGGCGAGCAACGTAGTGTAGGCGATCACAAGATGCACCAATGCTGAATCGGCAAATTTTATTATGTTAACTGCCTTATGTGATAGTGTTCATTGGTTTGAAGGATAATTTCTTTTATTGATGATTATTGTCGCCTGTAGGGTAATTACTGTTCTGTGATTAGGAAAAGCCGGTTTGAGAACGTCCAGTGGGAGTCATGTGGGATGTGGGGTGGTGTGTTGATTTTCAGTTGACATCTGCAATTCTATTCTAAGGATTAGTTGCTCGAGGGCGAGCAATGTTTAAGCTTAGGGGAGTTTGATGCGATGATTTTGAGTCGCATTTAGAGACCTATTTCATATGTGTTTTGTGCCTTAATTACTCATTTTCATGGATAATATTGCATAATTCACTTAATTCGGTCTTTGCCATCAAATTATATCAAATCCCCTTTGTTTTACTATTTTTGAGCATTATTTATCATCTTATTATAAATTGTGTGGATTTACTTGGTCTTGTTGTGAAATTTCAGGAAAAACAAGTATCTGCTTCCGTCGATACCATCGACGGAAGTCGATACCATCGACCAAGCCACAGGTTGTCAGCTGAGAAGAGCAATACAGAGTCGATACCATCGACACCTAAGTCGATGGCATCGAGATCACTTCATGTTGCTGGCGAGGATGAAGTCGATACCATCGACGAAAGTCGATGCCATCGACACAAGGAGAGCTACAGCGTCGCTAGAAGACAAAACCGACGCTACAGGAGTCGATACCATCGACACCCCAGTCGATGGTATCGAGATCACCACAGGCGCTCAGAATAAAAGAAAGGAAAGCTGCAGCTAATCCGCGGGGTCGATACCATCGACCCACATCGATGGTATCGACGTCGGAGGATATGCGTTGGATCTATTTTGATCTCGATCAGACGGCTGTTGTTATTTGACGACCTAATTAGGGACTTATACCTAATGACGGCCGCCCACACGAAAGGAGGGATCTCATTTTTTATTGCACGAGTGCCGAGGAGGAGAGAAAGGAGAACGGAGGCCGAGAAGCTTATATTCCAGGGAAAACCTTATCTTGCTCTCAAATCCACATGTAGGCATCATTCTATGTACAACATAGTCAAAAGCTCCAGAATTATATTCCAGCTATTAGGATGTTTCCCAAACATCTAAGGTGATACAAGGGTTTAGAAGATTATGTTATGTCATTACATATCTCGTATTTTAGGGTTGCTTCATTACCTTAACTCATGCATTACTATTCAGCGTCATATTACCACATTCCAAAGGAGTTAACTAAGATTAACTCATACATCAAGGTGTCATCCACATTAATTGAGCTAATTGTTAGAACATGTTCAACATTAACATATGTCTTTTAGGAGGGAGTTAACTAAAATTAACCCACTTTATCCATCTAGATCATATCAAGGTGTTGTAAGCATTATGTTGTGCTAATCTTCAAACTATATTTTCATCTTTATTAAGAACTAAGATTAACACCTCGTGTAACATTGTTCATTCATATGACCTTATTCCATTGTTCATAATAAACTGTAACATTTACGAGTGAATTCATCACAAGATTAAACAACAATTTCATATTAATCATCATTATGCATGTACGTGGTTAACCAATTATGCCTTGATATCTATTAAACCATTTCTAGATTTCCATCATATCATGTCTATATATCACATCTCGAGATTAGATCACATCTCTACATGTATTATATCATGGTTGTGCTAAACAAACTTATATTATATCAAAACTTTACTTAGGCCAAAAGAGGTTCCTCTAACCCATACTACGAGGGTAGTTCCATACTCAGTTTCTCTAAGCTAACTCAACTCTATGTGTATCTCATAAGCACATACTTTATTTTTTTTTTCTTAGCTTAGGGTTCTTGGATTACCTCATTGGCACTAGTGATAGCCTTACAAGCTCTAGCCACATAAGCATCAACCAAAACATGCTATGCCATACTCTTCATAGGTTCTCTTCCCATGAAACATCTTACCCAAATCTCTCTTATATACACCACTAGATTCCTATATGGGAAACCATCAACCTGAGCATGAGGCTTCAAAAAAACTGACATAGCTACCTCCTCCAGGGTCTTGGGCTCTCTCCCTCACCCAGATGGAAGATACTCAAATTCATGTTCACATGCACATATATAACTAGCCTCTCTCTATCTCAAGGGTTTTGGTCTTCCCAAGGACATCTAGGGTTCAACAAGACTATAGGAATCATGCATAAAGCGACTCATCTCAATCACTCAGGAGTATTCTAGTTTAGGACATATCATATCCATATTTCTCATATTTCTCATATTTCTCATATCATGGAGTCTAGGTTCTCTGACCTTCTCCCTGTGGGTCTCGCTCTCTCTTGAGCTAACCCCAAAACTGGTCCTAACACTAGAGGTCCTCCTTTGTAAAAGAGCTTGAGGCTCATGCTGACTCACAACCTTGTCTTAACTTATCATATCTTATCTCATAAAAGAATGCATACTTGCATCATCAAAACTTATCTCAAAACCTCAAAACCAAACTTAAGTTCTCAAAGACAAACATATATCATCATAACCATCTTATGTCGTCTATATAAGACTAACATCATATCATCAAAACTTATATCATCTACTCCATCTATCATAGGTTCCAACAAGGCTCTAGACATCTAATCTAGAACTACTCTCTCTTCTAGACTGATGTCATCACTTTCACTTAGATTGCATGACCACCTCCTACTCGTACATGTGTGGGGACACATTTTTGTAATACATATACATATTAAAATATTATATAGTTTTTCTCCGATAAAACAAGCGTCAGAGAAAACTATCGAGGTTCGATCCGTTTGGAATCAAAACCAAATCCTGAAAATGAGTGTCCCACACATAGTAGAGAGTCCAGTGTCATGAAAACTAGTGAAAAGGGTGAGAACATGGTGTAGACTAGTGTAGCTACTCTAGACAATGAGCGCCATATGTCTAGGGTTTCTCTTCCCTTGATGCACGCCATTTCCAAATAGTGCAACGTCCCATACCGCTGCACTACAAGGAAAGAACGTCATCTAAGGACTTGCTATACAACAAGCACCAGTCTAGCCCTAGTTCTCGGACATCTAGGTGCTAACCTAGAGGCTAGGTCAGATCTAGTCTCAAAAAGACGACTAATCTAACCCTAAAGATTATTAAGGTTCAAGGTTCTTTAGTTTTGAGTTGCATAATGAGCAAATGTCAGGTTTTGCTATTGTTCATGCTCTGATACCACCTGTGACGTCCCCGGATTTTCATTAACTTAATCTGATGTGTGATGTCCAAATTGAAACCCTCACCTCAGCGAGAATTCCAATTTAAACACCCCACATAAGGCTAAGAAGAAGAAAATCAGAGGAAGTCAGAAGGAAACAATCAGTAGCACATGTACATGAACAACAATAAAACCATACACACATGTTCACCATTCAACATATAATTACAACATGAATTGTTACAACATTTGATATTACATATTGAACAGCAAACTATACATATACATGTACTACATCTAAACTACAGGATCTTAAGACAACAGGTCCACCTGTACATCATCTCGCTACACAACTCTCTCTATCCTGGATCTTCAAGAGCATAACCACAACCTAAACAAAAAGATTACATGCGGTACACGTCAGCACAATATTTCATGAATATTGTACTGAGTACGCCTACGTGTCTTTTATATACCTCTCATCATATCTTGGCAATAAGATAAAACTAATATACTTGGCAGTAACAGAAGGATATAAGAAAAGCGTACTTGCACAAAGATATTCATTAACAAAAGAGAACACATATTTTAATCATATTTCCATCATATATCTCGTACATCTGCCCCTAGGGCTTTGATGCTTTTCAGGCCTTATGATCTACTACCAAAGAGTTTGAGATCATTTTACGTGTGATCTACTACCAAAGAGTTTGAGATCTAACACATGTGATCTACTACCAAAGAGTTTGAGATCACTTCAATGCACTGTACTACCAAAGAGTTTAGTGCTATCATATGATGGACCAGATATCTTATGTTTCATGTGTTCATAGTAATAAGTATGGAAAATCATGCTACATATCATACCAGAACAATCATTTCATCCAATATCATATGCCAAGTATTTTACTACTCATATAAAACAAGCATATTGTATAATAAGCCAAGTAAGAGGTAATGGCGTACCTTCCAAAGTGACATCCTAACCACATATGTATTCCTCGTATCAACTCTAACCTTGTTCATCCCTGATTAAGACAAGATCATATACTGTTATCAGATTCTCATCCTCATATGTCTCATCTTAACCCTAATCGTATCCATTTTAGGGTTTTCTTAACTCATTAGGATATTCCCATCATTACTTGCTTCCTTGTCTTAGAATCATCTTACTGATGCCATATTCCAGATTATTTACTCATTAACTGATAATTGTATTTTCCATCATTATGTGAACCTATTAACCTTAGGTTACATGCATTAACCTAAATTAGGGTTTCATGATATGTATTAAGGTTCATCTTCATATAACATCAATTATATGCATATAACTGATATCTGAGTTACATCCTAACTTCAGATTACTGATATGAACTTACTCTGTAAATTTCACTATTTATTGACTATGTATGTATTTATAGCATTTTATTTAGGGTTAGGAGCCCTAATTAGTCATATAAATCAAATTACATGATTTCGTGCATCAAAAATATAGTTACTAACATCCAATGTATTATAAGCATGAATATTGATTTACTAGCATATTCTCATAATTTTAGACCACCATTTGTTATTTATTACACATGAACTAAGCATATTACAACTTACATGATATTACTGATATTACTGTCTCAAAAGACTGATATTAAGCTTTGAAGTGATTCTACTCATTTTTCTGAATAGTTTGATACCTTGTTTGTATTTTTCTGAACATCGAGCTAAATTCTAGGAATTTTACAAGATCTAAACATTATGAAGGAATTACCTTTATTGGGCCAATAGACCGCTGCCATGTGGCCATATTGGGCTAGCGCTGGTCTTCTCTTCTCAAAGGGACCCAGTTCGGATCTTGTGTGGGATCCGCGGAGCTAAGGGCCTGTTTACCCGAGCAGGTCTTTCCCTTTCATTCTCTTTGCAGACGCGAGAACAGGAACTCAAGTGCCCCTGTTTCATGAGGGCGCCGCCGCAGCTAACTCTTCCGGCGAGCAATCTTGCATGACAAGGCCCTCCTCGTTGATCACTAAGGCTGCCCTCGGCTTCGACCACCTTGGAGAGACCTCCACGGTCACTGTTTCTCTCGATATCGGCTCCAAATCCTCCCGACCACAAGCTCACCGGCCATGGTGGCCGCCGTGGCGCTAGGAAAGGGGAAAAGGACTCCATTGCCTCAAATCTCATGGATGAGGCACTGAAAAGCTCCATTGAAGCTTCAAGGACCTGAGGGGACCTTTGGATTGAGTTGCAGTGCCTTGGATCAACAACCCCAACTCCGAGTTCATCTCCTCCGAACCTTGGATTAGGCAGCCATGGAAGCTTAACGATAGCCCCTAGAACCTGCCGCCTCAGACTCTTGTGACCTCGACCTTCGTTTTCCTCCCTTCATCTTCCTCTGATCTACCCTCTACCTTTGTATACTGATCCCAGCCATGGTCGGCGAGTTATGGTGGAGAGACTGTGTTGGAGACTGCTTTGTTCTCTCAGCTCACTTGGTCATTTGACCCACATAGGGTGTCGGTCTGTTCATAGTGAGGGGGTGAGTCCAACTTCCCGATCACTTCTCCCCATCACCCCATGATCACAGAGAGTGGCCTACGAAAAGGGTGCGGTTTAAACTGACCCACTACCTTGCTCTAGTCGCAAGGTAGGGGATGGCTTGCGGTCCATCGATCTTCAATCCAATGGTCTGCATGAGTCCCTTAGTTGAGCCCATCTGCAACTCAGTCAAACTGAAGATCCCATCTGCCCAATCCGATATGGATGGCTAAGATTCGGCCACACAGACCCATCCCAGACCAAGGGACATGTGGCACTATTACAATCAACAACTTAGGCTAAATAATACCAATAATTCACATTATTTTCCAGAATTCAAACCTAAATAACTCCCTCTAGGAGCATCCAAATGCCACCAAAATTTAACCATAGCTTCACCATACCTCGAGGTAAAATCCATTCGATTTTGGTGCAAAAACTAAGCTATTAGACTTGTCAATTAAATTCTTCAAGAAGGCATAAAATTATTGATCCAAATTATTGTATAACCCTCAACAACACTCCAAATTTATTAAAACATTTGGGATTCTCAAAACAACTCAACATGTGTGACTTCACTTGTGTCATTGGACATTTAGGATTCCAAAATTCCACTCCATCACATCCTACACACCTTAAAGGAAATTCCGTCCTCGGAATTAAGCTAGAAAATCAAGTCCATCACATCATATACATCTAAAAAGAACTTTCGTCCTCGAAAGTAAGCCATAATCATACTTCCAGGGAAAACCTTATCTTGCTCTCAAATCCACATGTAGGCATCATTCTATGTACAACATAGTCAAAAGCTCCAGAATTATATTCCAGCTATTAGGATGTTTCCCAAACATCTAAGGTGATACAAGGGTTTAGAAGATTATGTTATGTCATTACATATCTCGTATTTTAGGGTTGCTTCATTACCTTAACTCATGCATTACTATTCAGCGTCATATTACCACGTTCCAAAGGAGTTAACTAAGATTAACTCATACATCAAGGTGTCATCCACATTAATTGAGCTAATTGTTAGAACATGTTCAACATTAACATATGTCTTTTAGGAGGGAGTTAACTAAAATTAACCCACTTTATCCATCTAGATCATATCAAGGTGTTGTAAGCATTATGTTGTGCTAATCTTCAAACTATATTTTCATCTTTATTAAGAACTAAGATTAAAACCTCGTGTAACATTGTTCATTCATATGATCTTATTCCATTGTTCATAATAAACTGTAACATTTAGGAGTGAATTCATCACAAGATTAAACAACAATTTCATATTAATCATCATTATGCATGTACGTGGTTAACCAATTATGCCTTCATATCTATTAAACCATTTCTAGATTTCCATCATATCATGTCTATATATCACATCTCGAGATTAGATCACATCTCTACATGTATTATATCATGGTTGTGCTAAACAAACTTATATTATATCAAAACTTTACTTAGGACAAAAGAGGTTCCTCTAACCCATACTACAAGGGTAGTTCCATACTCAGTTTCTCTAAGCTAACTCAACTCTATGTGTATCTCATAAGCACATACTTTTTTTTTCTTAGCTTAGGGTTCTTGGATTACCTCATTGGCACTAGTGATAGCCTTACAAGCTCTAGCCACATAAGCATCAACCAAAACATGCTATGCCATACTCTTCATAGGTTCTCTTCCCATGAAACATCTTACCCAAAGCTCTCTTATATACACCACTAGATTCCTATATGGGAAACCACCAACCTGAGCATGAGGCTTCAAAAAAACTGACATAGCTACCTCCTCCAGGGTCTTGGGCTCTCTCCCTCACCCAGATGGAAGACACTCAAATTCATGTTCACATGCACATATATAACTAGCCTCTCTCTATCTCAAGGGTTTTGGTCTTCCCAAGGACATCTAGGGTTCAACAAGACTATAGGAATCATGCATAAAGCGACTCATCTCAATCACTCAGGAGTATTCTAGTTTAGGACATATCATATCACATATTTCTCGTATTTCTCATATCATGGAGTCTAGGTTCTCTGACCTTCTCCCTGTGGGTCTCGCTCTCTCTTGAGCTAACCCCAAAACTGGTCCTAACACTAGAGGTCCTCCTTTGTAAAAGAGCTTGAGGCTCATGCTGACTCACAACCTTGTCTTAACTTATCATATCTTATCTCATAAAAGAATGCATACTTGCATCATCAAAACTTATCTCAAAACCTCAAAACCAAACTTAAGTCCTCAAAGACAAACATATATCATCATAACCATCTTATGTCGTCTATATAAGACTAACATCATATCATCAAAACTTATATCATCTACTCCATCTATCATAGGTTCCAACAAGGCTCTAGACATCTAATCTAGAACTACTCTCTCTTCTAGACTGATGTCATCACTTTCACTTAGATTGCATGACCACCTCCTACTCGTACATGTGTGGGGACACATTTTTGTAATACATATACATATTAAAATATTATATAGTTTTTCTCCGATAAAACAAGCGTCAGAGAAAACTATCGAGGTTCGATCCGTTTGGAATCAAAACCAAATCCTGAAAATGAGTGTCCCACACATAGTAGAGAGTCCAGTGTCATGAAAACTAGTGAAAAGGGTGAGAACATGGTGTAGACTAGTGTAGCTACTCTAGACAACGAGCGCCATATGTCTAGGGTTTCTCTTCCCTTGATGCACGCCATTTCCAAATAGTGCAACGTCCCATACCGCTGCACTACAAGGAAAGAACGTCATCTAAGGACTTGCTATACAACAAGCACCAGTCTAGCCCTAGTTCTCGGACATCTAGGTGCTAACCTAGAGGCTAGGTCAGATCTAGTCTCAAAAAGACGACTAATCTAACCCTAAAGATTATTAAGGTTCAAGGTTCTTTAGTTTTGAGTTGCATAATGAGCAAATGTCAGGTTTTGCTATTGTTCATGCTCTGATACCACCTGTGACGTCCCCGGATTTTCATTAACTTAATCTGATGTGTGATGTCCAAATTGAAACCCTCACCTCAGCGAGAATTCCAATTTAAACACCCCACACAAGGCTAAGAAGAAGAAAATCAGAGGAAGTCAGAAGGAAACAATCAGTAGCACATGTACATGAACAACAATAAAACCATACACACATGTTCACCATTCAACATATAATTACAACATGAATTGTTACAACATTTGATATTACATATTGAACAGCAAACTATACATATACATGTACTACATCTAAACTACAGGATCTTAAGACAACAGGTCCACCTGTACATCAGCTCGCTACACAACTCTCTCTATCCTGGATCTTCAAGAGCATAACCACAACCTAAACAAAAAGATTACATGCGGTACACGTCAGCACAATATTTCATGAATATTGTACTGAGTACGCCTACGTGTCTTTTATATACCTCTCATCATATCTTGGCAATAAGATAAAACTAATATACTTGGCAGTAACAGAAGGATATAAGAAAAGCGTACTTGCACAAAGATATTCATTAACAAAAGAGAACACATATTTTAATCATATTTCCATCATATATCTCGTACATCTGCCCCTAGGGCTTTGATGCTTTTCAGGCCTTATGATCTACTACCAAAGAGTTTGAGATCATTTTACGTGTGATCTACTACCAAAGAGTTTGAGATCTAACACATGTGATCTACTACCAAAGAGTTTGAGATCACTTCAATGCACTGTACTACCAAAGAGTTTAGTGCTATCATATGATGGACCAGATATCTTATGTTTCATGTGTTCATAGTAATAAGTATGGAAAATCATGCTACATATCATACCAGAACAATCATTTCATCCAATATCATATGCCAAGTATTTTACTACTCATATAAAACAAGAATATTGTATAATAAGCCAAGTAAGAGGTAATGGCGTACCTTCCAAAGAGACATCCTAACCACATATGTATTCCTCGTATCAACTCTAACCTTGTTCATCCCTAATTAAGACAAGATCATATACTGTTATCAGATTCTCATCCTCATATGTCTCATCTTAACCCTAATCGTATCCATTTTAGGGTTTTCTTAACTCATTAGGATATTCCCATCATTACTTGCTTCCTTGTCTTAGAATCATCTTACTGATGCCATATTCCAGATTATTTACTCATTAACTGATAATTGTATTTTCCATCATTATGTGAACCTATTAACCTTAGGTTACATGCATTAACCTAAATTAGGGTTTCATGATATGTATTAAGGTTCATCTTCATATAACATCAATTATATGCATATAACTGATATCTGAGTTACATCCTAACTTCAGATTACTGATATGAACTTACTCTGTAAATTTCACTATTTATTGACTATGTATGTATTTATAGCATTTTATTTAGGGTTAGGAGCCCTAATTAGTCATATAAATCAAATTACATGATTTCGTGCATCAAAAATATAGTTACTAACATCCAATGTATTATAAGCATGAATATTGATTTACTAGCATATTCTCATAATTTTAGACCACCATTTGTTATTTATTACACATGAACTAAGCATATTACAACTTACATGATATTACTGATATTACTGTCTCAAAAGACTGATATTAAGCTTTGAAGTGATTCTACTCATTTTTCTGAATAGTTTGATACCTTGTTTGTATTTTTCTGAGCATCGAGCTAAATTCTAGGAATTTTACAAGATCTAAACATTATGAAGGAATTACCTTTATTGGGCCAATAGACTGCTGCCACGTGGCCATATTGGGCTAGCGCTGGTCTTCTCTTCTCAAAGGGACCCGGTTCGGATCTTGTGTGGGATTCGTGGAGCTAAGGGCCTGTTTACCCAAGCAGGTCTTTCCCTTTCATTCTCTTTGCAGACGCGAGAACAGGAACTCAAGTGCCCCTGTTTCATGAGGGCGCCGCCGCAGCTAACTCTTCCGGCGAGCAATCTTGCATGACAAGGCCCTCCTCGTTGATCACTAAGGCTGCCCTCGGCTTCGACCACCTTGGAGAGACCTCCACGGTCACTGTTTCTCTCGATATCAGCTCCAAATCCTCCCGACCACAAGCTCACCGGCCATGGTGGCCGCCGTGGCGCTAGGAAAGGGGAAAAGGACTCCATTGCCTCAAATCTCATGGATGAGGCACTGAAAAGCTCCATTGAAGCTTCAAGGACCTGAGGGGACCTTTGGATTGAGTTACAGTGCCTTGGATCAACAACCCCAACTCCGAGTTCATCTCCTCCGAACCTTGGATTAGGCAGCCATGGAAGCTTAACGATAGCCCCTAGAACCTGCCGCCTCAGACTCTTGTGACCTCGACCTTCGTTTTCCTCCCTTCATCTTCCTCTGATCTACCCTCTACCTTTGTATACTGATCCCAGCCATGGTCGGCGAGTTATGGTGGAGAGACTGTGTTGGAGACTGCTTTGTTCTCTCAGCTCACTTGGTCATTTGACCCGCATAGGGTGTCGGTCTGTTCATAGTGAGGGGGTGAGTCCAACTTCCCGATCACTTCTCCCCATCACCCCATGATCACAGAGAGTGGCCTACAAAAAGGGTGCGGTTTAAACTGACCCACTACCTTGCTCTAGTCGCAAGGTAGGGGATGGCTTGCGGTCCATCGATCTTCAATCCAATGGTCTGCATGAGTCCCTTAGCTGAGCCCATCTGCAACTCAGTCAAACTGAAGATCCCATCTGCCCAATCCGATATGGATGGCTAAGATTCGGCCACACAGACCCATCCCAGACCAAGGGACGTGTGGCACTATTACAATCAACAACTTAGGCTAAATAATACCAATAATTCACATTATTTTCCAGAATTCAAACCTAAATAACTCCCTCTAGGAGCATCCAAATGCCACCAAAATTTAACCATAGCTTCACCATACCTCGAGGTAAAATCCATTCGATTTTGGTGCAAAAACTAAGCTATTAGACTTGTCAATTAAATTCTTCAAGAAGGCATAAAATTATTGATCCAAATTATTGTATAACCCTCAACAACACTCCAAATTTATTAAAACATTTGGGATTCTCAAAACAACTCAACATGTGTGACTTCACTTGTGTCATTGGACATTTAGGATTCTAAAATTCCACTCCATCACATCCTACACACCTTAAAGGAAATTCCATCCTCGGAATTAAGCTAGAAAATCAAGTCCATCACAATAAAACCCTTGACAAAGGAGTTGTAAAATTAATGGTGGGAACTGAGAGACCGTTTTTAATGCGCTTAGTTTAGGGGAATAATTACTACGACGGTGGAATCAACCTAAACCTAAGTAGTGAATTACACCACGACAGTGGGTAATTCTCATTTCAGGCCATTACCCGGATAGAGGGAGAAGTGTGAGGAATTATATAAAACCTAATACAATGTTGACCCGCGGTGAAACCGCCATCCTAAAGATATCCTTTTGAATTGATTAAATTAACCTTTAATCGATTGTTTTCTTTGTTTGATTTTTATTTTCTTTTTTATTTGAACAACAAAACCCTACTTTGTTAATCGGTCTAGCTGATTGCGATTAGTTAGTAAAAGTCCCCAATAATTCACGTATCCCTGAGTTCGACTCGGGCCTCACAAGGCCTATATTACTCGATGCGTATACTTGCGTTTAAGCACGTAGTAAAATACACGTCAAGTTTTTGGCGCCGTTGCCGGGGATACGGCGAATTATTGGCACTTTGAGTGCTAAGAGCGGCCACTCTAGGCCACATTTTTTTTATTTTAAAACAATTTCAAAATTCCTTTATTTCTCTATAATTGTGTTGACTCGTTCAAAGCATTGTACTGAACCCCTATTTCCATATTTCAGGTACTTTGCATGGTGCACACACGTAGTCGAGACTACGTGAATCGCACACCTGAGGTTCCATCTGCGGGACCAGAGGACGAGGACTACTACGAGGAGGAACACCAAAGTGATATAAATTCTGAATCTGAAAAAGAACAAGAAGAAGCAATGGCTGAAGCACAGACAATATGGGAGAAGATCAAGGCGTCTTCTTCCTCGGCATCAAAAGGGCCTATAAAGAAATAGGGGCTAAACATTCCAACCTACAAGATCGATCCAGCATTGATTAACCTGGTTAAATCCAACACATTTCACGGGTTGAAAAATGAAGATCCAGTGGCCCACATCAGCCAGTTCGTGGAGAACTGTGATATGGTGAAGATAGATCGATTTCCACAGGATGTGCTCTAGCTCAAGTTATTCCTGAGTTCCTTGGCTGGAGTAGCAAGAGAGTGGCTTCATAACCTCGACGACGAGTTTGTTGAATCATGGGATCACATGGTGGAGGTTTTCTTCGAGAGGTTCTTCCCTCCTGAGAAGACCAATGATATGATCAGGAAGATTCACAATTTCACCCAACAGGCGGGTGAAACTTATTCCGAGACTTGGGAGCGATTCCAGGTCATGTTGAGGAGATGTCCACATCATGGATTGGACAAGGAAACACAAGTGAAAATCTTCTATTTTGCTCTTTCCGAGCATGATAGAAGCAATTTGGACTCGGCTGGCTCCGGATTTTTCTTAAATAACACTGATACAAGATGCTGGGAAATACTCAAGAACATGGCTAGGAAACAGTCATGGGGTGATAGAGGGGCTGTGGAACAGGTCAAGGCTGCTGGCGAATCTAGAATAGTTAGAGAGCTGAATGCCAAGTTAGATCTTCTAGCCAAGAAGGTGCTAACTAAGGAAGATGCATCTGATGATGGGGATCCCAAGTGAAATTCATGCAACAACAGGGTATAGAAACAATGATTATTCATGGCGGAAGGATAAGAAGTTTTCATGGAAGGATCCGAATAATTTTCTGCAGGATCCAGATGCCAAACCACAGCAAAGAACCGAGGAAAAGAACACTGAATTGCTAAGTCAAATGGTCCAGCAAAACCAAGAGATGATGGCCATGTTTGGAAAATAATTGCAATCTCAAGGTGATATTCTAACCAAGTTTGGGCAGACGCTGCAAAGCCATGGAGCACAAATGCGGGCATTAGAGACCACCGTGGCACAGATTTCGAGTGAAATGGCGGCCATTAAGAACGCCAATCAACAGAAACTAGCCGAGAATGCAAATGTGGCTCAAACACACCATCAAGTCAAGTACATGTCTGTGGTAAGCACTGAGGAGGAATCGCAGGTGCAATAAGTTGTAGAAGAAAGAAAAATGACTTTTAATGTGCATGCAACACCGGCGATACCATATCCACGCACGTACTATGGATTGCCGGGCGGAAACCCTTTCTTCAGAAAATCACAAAGAGTTTTGAATATTGTATCTCCACCTAGGCAGGAAGAATAAGTGCAAGTTGTTTGTGCACATGTGGAGACATCTAAGGCGAGAGAGGAACCACAACAAGCTGCTACTATTGAGGATGTCTCGCCAAAGCCCACGTCAGAGGGAGTGCTTGAAGCAAGCTTAGGGGAGGTACCCCTGAAAAGCCCTTATGTGCCACCTCACAGGCGTGCTGATGAAGCTGATGTTTCAGATCCGGTAAATACCAAGTCAAAGAAAGAGCATCGTCAATTTAAAAAATTCCTGGAGATTTTCCGAAAACTCCACATCAATATTCCATTAGTGGAGATGATCGAGAAAGTACCCGCCTATGGGAGGTTCATCAAGGAAATCATTAATAAGAAGAGGCGGATAAAAGATGATGAAATTTATTGGATGAATGAGACGGTGAGCTCTATGATTCATGGGAATTCACCAAAGAAGAGAAAAGACCCAGGAGGTTTTTACATTCCGTGTTCAATAGGTGGTCAACATTTCCCTAAAGCGCAATGTGATTCCGGCGCTAGTATAAATCTCATGCCTTTGGCTACATTTCAAAAGCTGGGGTTAAAAGAGATAAAGAAGTTAGCTGCAACAATTGAATTGGCAGATGGGTCTACCGTGAGACCCTATGGAGTATGTGAAGATGTCCTCGTCAAAGTGGATAGATTCATATTTCCTGTGGACTTTGTCGTCATGGATATGCCACCACTCCAAAGTTGTGAAATTATCCTAGGAAGACCGTTTCAAGCAACGGCAGACGTTGTGACTGCCTTAGGGAGAGGTACTCTGTCTTTGGGCATTGGAGGAGATCGTGTTGAATTCAAATTACCGAATGATCCTCTAAGTGCAGTTCCCAAGTTGAAAAGATGATGATTGTCACACCGTCTAGCCTAAGACGCTAAACAAGGGCGCTTGTTGGGAGGCAACCCAACCATTGGTACATTAGGATAGTTTAATTTTAGTCATAGACTGCTTTTATTTCGTTTAGATTTTAGTTTAAAAATGATACCTTGATCCATTTCTTGAATGTGCAGGCACAGGCAGGGTCGATACCATCGACACACTCGTCGATGGTATCGACATGGGTTCAGGTCGACACTAGCAAAAAATCGCACTGCGTCGATACTATCGACACCCCCGTCGATGGTATCGACATGGTCACAGACAGGTCGCAATAAAGGGTCGATGGTATCGACATGCCAGTCGATACCATTGAGATCTCTGGAGATTTTCAGAAGAAATTGACTCAGTGGAGTCGATACCATCGACGGGTGTGTCGATGGTATCGACATTTACAAGTGAAAAAGGCGGCAGCCGGACTCGCGAGGCAGTTGCCCTAATCAGCGAGTCGATACCATCGACTTCCGTCGATGGTATCGACGGGCACACAGCAGTGTCGGTGTCAGTTATTCAAGACAGGTTTATTGGCCAAATAAAGTCACATCATCCAGAGCAAATCCGGACCCCACGACCCTGGCAGTACCCACCTCCACCACCATTGGACTGATGTGGTATCACTGTTCCACCTTTAAGTTGGTTTTTGACTATGAGGCCATAGTCGAATTCAAGCTTAGGGGGGTAGCTGGAACAGCTCTATCTTTTCTTTTGTTGTTTTTAGTTTTTGCTTTGTTATTTGTTCTTGCAATTTTAGTTTGTTTAGGATCCACATCTATCTAGTGTAATCGTGGATGTCTTAAAAATTGTCATCTTGCTGTTTTCATGGGAAATTTAAGGGAATTTAAAAATTTCTGTGTCTTTTGGATAGCTTAACTTGGTTGTCCTTGGGGAACTTGTCCTATGAAAATGATTGAGTATGTCAACTTTGAAGCAATATGTCACACCCACACCCCCATTGACTCATGAAAAGTGGATAGAAACAGTTGTTTGAGCCTAACCTAATCAAATGGTAATGAGACCTTAATTGGATATAAGAGAAAGAACCCTTTGAACTACTACACATGTCAGTAAGGAGGGACACATGATATTTTTCTAAGGTTCAGTAACTTAATCTTGTGATCATTCCACTTCATATTTTTCCATAATCTACCAAAGAATTGGAGTAAAGTACAGTTTTAACTTCTTTTGCGTGCATAGCATGTAGATAGGATTTGCATTGTTATTTTCATACTTTTGCATAAAATGAAAAAAATGTATAGTGATTCATGCACATTACCTTTAGGTGCATGTCATGTAGTTGCACTCATAACTTTCATGATTTTCACGCATAAGTACACCATGTACCTCAGGTTGTCTTAAAAAGTGATCTAAATTGTTCCATACCCTCGAAATAGTACAAAGATTTCCAATCATGAAGAAAATAGCCTAACACATGTATCTCTAAGCAATTATGGATATGTGGGCTAAAAGAAATTTTTTTTTTTTGAAAATCTGAAAAAAATTGAGAAAAGAAAAAAAAAGAGAGAATTTAGAAGGAAATGGAATAAAAGGGAGAAAGGAACATGATATCACTTGCATAACAAGGAAATTGAGTACATGATGTGGCTTAATTAGATTTCTATCTCTTGTTGAGGTGGAAGGTTAGTGCATGCATCATTCCACCCAATTATAGGCATTAGGGCATTTTCAATGTGCATTTGCATCAATTAGGACATTTTGTTATGTGTATTTTGAAACTGTGTAATACTTCCAAATTCTTCCATGAACCACCCATTCCATCCACCCGTTGCTCGGATTGGTAGGCCACTGTGATTTTCTCCTCACTCATGTTTATCAGGAGAACTGCTTCCATGTAGATGGTAGTTAGGGCGAGCAACGTAGTGTAGGCGATCACAAGATGCACCAATGCTGAATCGGCAAATTTTATTATGTTAACTGCCTTATGTGATAGTGTTCATTGGTTTGAAGGATAATTTCTTTTATTGATGATTATTGTCACCTGTAGGGTAATTACTGTTTTGTGATTAGGAAAGGCCGGTTTGAGAACGTCCAGTGGGAGTCATGTGGGATGTGGGGTGGTGTGTTGATTTTCAGTTGACATCTGCAATTCTATTCTAAGGATTAGTTGCTCGAGGGCGAGCAATGTTTAAGCTTAGGGGAGTTTGATGCGATGATTTTGAGTCGCATTTAGAGACCTATTTCATATGTGTTTTGTGCCTTAATTACTCATTTTCATGGATAATATTGCATAATTCACTTAATTCGGTCTTTGCCATCAAATTATATCAAATCCCCTTTGTTTTACTATTTTTGAGCATTATTTATCATCTTATTATAAATTGTGTGGATTTACTTGGTCTTGTTGTGAAATTTCAAGAAAAACAAGTATCTGCTTCCGTCGATACCATCGACGGAAGTCGATACCATCGACCAAGCCACAGGTTGTCAGCCGAGAAGAGAAATACAGAGTCGATACCATCGACACCTAAGTCGATGGCATCGAGATCACTTCATGTTGCTGGCGAGGATGAAGTCGATACCATCGATGAAAGTCGATGCCATCGACACAAGGAGAGCTACAGCGTCGCTAGAAGACAAAACCGACGCTACAGGAGTAGATACCATCGACACCCCAGTCGATGGTATCGAGATCACCACAGGCGCTCAGAATAAAAGAAAGGAAAGCTGCCGCTAATCCGCGGTGTCGATACCATCGACCCGCGTCGATGGTATCGACGTCGGCGGATATGCGTTGGATCTATTTTGATCTCGATCGGACGGCTGTTGTTATTTGACGACCTAATTAGGGACTTATACCTAATGACGACCGCCCACACGAAAGGAGGGATCCCATTTTTGATTGCACGAGTGCCGAGGAGGAGAGAAAGGAGAACGGAGGCCGAGAAGCTCATCCTGGGTGATTTGGACGCTGCCGAAGACGATTTCCACCACCGACAGGCGGGGAAGCTCGTGTTCTACGCCAAGGATCCACCGGTTCTTCTCCGTTCAGGGGTTTTCCCATTTATTTCCCGTTTTTCTTATGAATTCCCCAATTTCTACCATGTATTGGTGTGAGATGAACATGAGAGGCTAAAACCCTCAATCTTTAGGACCGGGAGTAGCCCGGGAATGCATTGTATGACATTTTTATATCAATAATTCATATTTTTCTCTCAAATCCGTGGTATAGATTCATTTTCTCCATTTCTATTGTTATGCTTGATCACCATAATAATAATTTAACACCCTTAATCACTTCGACAGAAGGATTAACGGTTGAAAAGAGACAAATTCTACATTAATCAATAAAACCCTTGACAAAGGAGTTGTAAAATTAATGGTGGGAACTGAGAGACCGTTTTTAATGCGCTTAGTTTAGGGGAATGATTACTACGACGGTGGAATCAACCTAAACCTAAGTAGTGAATTACACCACGACAGTGGGTAATTCTCATTTCAGGCCATTACCCGGATAGAGGGAGAAGTGTGAGGAATTATATAAAACCTAATACAATGTTGACCCGCGGTGAAACCGCCATCCTAAAGATATCCTTTTGAATTGATTAAATTAACCTTTAATCGATTGTTTTCTTTGTTTGATTTTTATTTTCTTTTTAATTTGAACAACAAAACCCTACTTTGTTAATCGGTCTAGCTGATTGCGATTAGTTAGTAAAAGTCCCCAATAATTCACGTATCCCTGAGTTCGACTCGGGCCTCACAAGGCCTATATTACTCGACGCGTATACTTGCGTTTAAGCGCGTAGTAAAATACACGTCAAGTTTTTGGCGCCGTTGCCGGGGATACGGCGAATTATTGGCACTTTGAGTGCTAAGAGCGGCCACTCTAGGCCACATTTTTTTAATTTTAAAACAATTTCAAAATTCCTTTATTTCTCTATAATTGTGTTGACTCGTTCAAAGCATTGTACTGAACCCCTATTTCCATATTTCAGGTACTTTGCATGGTGCACACACGTAGTCGAGACTACGTGAATCGCACACCTGAGGTTCCATCTGCGGGACCAGAGGACGAGGACTACTACGAGGAGGAACACCAAAGTGATATAAATTCTGAATCTGAAAAAGAACAAGAAGAAGCAATGGCTGAAGCACAGACAATATGGGAGAAGATCAAGGCGTCTTCTTCCTCGGCATCAAAAGGGCCTATAAAGAAATAGGGGCTAAACATTCCAACCTACAAGATCGATCCAGCATTGATTAACCTGGTTAAATCCAACACATTTCACGGGTTGAAAAATGAAGATCCAGTGGCCCACATCAGCCAGTTCATGGAGAACTGTGATATGGTGAAGATAGATCGATTTCCACAGGATGTGCTCTACCTCAAGTTATTCCCGAATTCCTTGGCTGGAGTAGCAAGAGAGTGGCTTCATAACCTCGACGACGAGTTTTTTGAATCATGGGATCACATGGTGGAGGTTTTCTTCGAGAGGTTCTTCCCTCCTGAGAAGACCAAGGATATGATCAGGAAGATTCACAATTTCACCCAACAGGCGGGTGAAACTTATTCCGAGACTTGGGAGCGATTCCAGGTCATGTTGAGGAGATGTCCACATCATGGATTGGACAAGGAAACACAAGTGAAAGTCTTCTATTTTTCTCTTTCCGAGCATGATAGAAGCAATTTGGACTCGGCTGGCTCCGGATTTTTCTTAAATAACACTGATACAAGATGCTGGGAAATACTCAAGAACATGGCTAGGAAACAGTCATGGGGTGATAGAGGGGCTATGGAACAGGTCAAGGCTTCTGGCGAATCTAGAATAGTTAGAGAGCTGAATGCCAAGTTAGATCTTCTAGCCAAGAAGGTGCTAACTAAGGAAGATGCATCTGATGATGGGGAGGCCCAAGTGAAATTCATGCAACAACAGGGCTATAGAAACAATGATTATTCATGGCGGAAGGATAAGAAGTTTTCATGGAAGGATCCGAATAATTTTCTGCAGGATCCAGATGCCAAACCACAGCAAAGAACCGAGGAAAAGAACACTGAATTGCTAAGTCAAATGGTCCAGCAAAACCAAGAGATGATGGCCATGTTTGGAAAACAATTGCAATCTCAAGGTGATATTCTAACCAAGTTTGGGCAGACGCTGCAAAGCCATGGAGCACAAATGCGGGCATTAGAGACCACCGTGGCACAGATTTCGAGTGAAGTGGCGGCCATTAAGCACGCCAATCAACAGAAACTAGCCGAGAATGCAAATGTGGCTCAAACACACCATCAAGTCAAGTACATGTCTGTGGTAAGCACTGAGGAGGAATCGCAGGTGCAATAAGTTGTAGAAGAAAGAAAAATAACTTTCAATGTGCATGCAACACCGGCGATACCATATCCACGCACGTACTATGGATTGCCGGGCGGAAACCCTTTCTTCAGAAAATCACAAAGAGTTTTGAATATTGTATCTCCACCTAGGCAGGGAGAACAAGTGCAAGTTGTTTGTGCACATGTGGAGACATCTAAGGCGAGAGAGGAACCACAACAAGCTGCTACTATTGAGGATGTCTCGCCAAAGCCCAAGTCGGAGGGAGTGCTTGAAGAAAGCTTAGGGGAGGTACCCCCGAAAAGCCCTTATGTGCCACCTCACAGGCGTGCTGATGCAGATGATGTTTCAGATCCGGTAAATACCAAGTCAAAGAAAGAGCATCGTCACTTTAAAAAATTCCTGGAGATTTTCCGAAAACTCCACATCAATATTCCATTAGTGGAGATGATCGAGAAAGTACCCGCCTATGGGAGGTTCATCAAGGAAATCATTAATAAGAAGAGGCGGATAAAAGATGATGAAATTTATTGGATGAATGAGACGGTGAGCTCTATGATTCATGGGAATTCACCAAAGAAGAGAAAAGACCCAGGAGGTTTTTACATTCCGTGTTCAATAGGTGGTCAACATTTCCCTAAAGCGCAATGTGATTCCGACACTAGTATAAATCTCATGCTTTTGGCTACATTTCAAAAGCTGGGGTTAAAAGAGATAAAGAAGTTGGCTGCAACAATTGAATTGGCAGATGGGTCTACCGTGAGACCCTATGGAGTATGTGAAGATGTCCTCGTCAAAGTGGATAGATTCATATTTCCTGTGGACTTTGTCGTCATGGATATGCCACCACTCCAAAGTTGTGAAATTATCCTAGGAAGACCGTTTCAAGCAACGGCAGACGTTGTGACTGCCTTAGGGAGAGGTACTCTGTCTTTGGGCATTGGAGGAGATCGTGTTGAATTCAAATTACGGAATGATCCTCTAAGTGCAGTTCCCAAGGTGAAAAGATGATGATTGTCACACCGTCTAGCCTAAGACGCTAAACAAGGGCGCTTGTTGGGAGGCAACCCAACCATTGGTACATTAGGATAGTTTAATTTAGTCATAGACTGCTTTTATTTCGTTTAGATTTTAGTTTAAAAATGATACCTTGATCCGTTTATTGAATGTGCAGGCACAGGCAGGGTCGATACCATCGACACACTCGTCGATGGTATCGACATGGGTTCAGGTCGACACTAGCAAAAATCGCACTGCGTCGATACTATCGACACCCCCGTCGATGGTATCGACATGGTCACAGACAGGTCGCAATAAAGGGTCGATGGTATCGACATGCCAGTTGATACCATCGAGATCTTTGGAGATTTTCAGAAGAAATTGACTCAGTGGAGTCGATACCATCGACGGGTGTGTCGATGGTATCGAAATTTACAAGTGAAAAAGGCGGCAGCCGGACTCGCGAGGCAGTTGCCCTAATCAGCGAGTCGATACCATCGACTTCCGTCGATGGTATCGACGGGCACACAGCAGTGTCGGTGTCAGTTATTCAAGACAGGGTTATTGGCCAAATAAAGTCACATCATCCAGAGCAAATCCGGACCCCACGACCCTGGCAGTACCCACCTCCACCACCATTGGACTGATCTGGTATCACTGTTCCACCTTTAAGTTGGTTTTTGACTATGAGGCCATAGTCGAATTCAAGCTTAGGGGGGTAGCTGGAACATCTCTATCTTTTCTTTTGTTGTTTTTAGTTTTTGCTTTGTTATTTGTTCTTGCAATTTTAGTTTGTTTAGGATCCACATCTATCTAGTGTAATCGTGGATGTCTTAAAAATTGTCATCTTGCTGTTTTCATGGGAAATTTAAGGGAATTTAAAAATTTCTGTGTCTTTTGGATAGCTTAACTTGGTTGTCCTTGGGGAACTTGTCCTATGAAAATGATTGAGTATGTCAACTTTGAAGCAATATGTCACACCCACACCCCCATTGACTCATGAAAAGTGGATAGAAACAGTTGTTTGAGCCTAACCTAATCAAATGGTAATGAGACCTTAATTGGATATAAGAGAAAGAACCCTTTGAACTACTACACATGTCAGTAAGGAGGGACACATGATATTTTTCCAAGGTTCAGTAACTTAATCTTGTGATCATTCCACTTCATATTTTTCCATAATCTACCAAAGAATTGGAAGTAAAGTACAGTTTTTACTTCTTTTGTGTGCATAGCATGTAGATAGGATTTGCATTGTTATTTTCATACTTTTGCATAAAATGAAAAAAATGTATAGTGATTCATGCACATTACCTTTAGGTGCATGTCATGTAGTTGCACTCATAACTTTCATGATTTTCACGCATAAGTACACCATGTACCTCAGGTTGTCTTAAAAAGTGATCTAAATTGTTCCATACCCTCGAAATAGTACAAAGATTTCCAATCATGAAGAAAATAGCCTAACACATGTATCTCTAAGCAATTATGGATATGTGGGCTAAACGAAATTTTTTTTTTTTTGAAAATCTGAAAAAAATTGAGAAAAGAAAAAAAAAGAGAATTTAGAAGGAAATGGAATAAGAGGGAGAAAGGAACATGATATCACTTGCATAACAAGGAAATTGAGTACATGATGTGGCTTAATTAGATTTCTATCTCTTGTTCAGGTGGAAGGTTAGTGCATGCATCATTCCACCCAATTATAGGCATTAGGGCATTTTCAATGTGCATTTGCATCATTTAGGACATATTGTTATGTGTATTTTGAAACTGTGCAATACTTCCAAATTCTTCCATGAACCACCCATTCCATCCACCCGTTGCTCGGATTGGTAGGCCACTGTGATTTTCTCCTCACTCATGTTTATCAGGAGAACTGCTTCCATGTAGATGGTAGTTAGGGCGAGCAACGTAGTGTAGGCGATCACAAGATGCACCAATGCTGAATCGGAAAATTTTATTATGTTAACTGCCTTATGTGATAGTGTTCATTGGTTTGAAGGATAATTTCTTTTATTGATGATTATTGTCGCCTGTAGGGTAATTACTGTTCTGTGATTAGGAAAGGCCGGTTTGAGAACGTCCAGTGGGAGTCATGTGGGATGTGGGGTGGTGTGTTGATTTTCAGTTGACATCTGCAATTCTATTCTAAGGATTAGTTGCTCGAGGGCGAGCAATGTTTAAGCTTAGGGGAGTTTGATGCGATGATTTTGAGTCGCATTTAGAGACCTATTTCATATGTGTTTTGTGCCTTAATTACTCATTTTCATGGATAATATTGCATAATTCACTTAATTCGGTCTTTGCCATCAAATTATATCAAATCTCCTTTGTTTTACTATTTTTGAGCATTATTTATCATCTTATTATAAATTGTGTGGATTTACTTGGTCTTGTTGTGAAATTTCAGGAAAAACAAGTATCTGCTTCCGTCGATACCATCGACGGAAGTCGATACCATCGACCAAGCCACAGGTTGTCAGCCGAGAAGAGCAATACAGAGTCGATACCATCGACACCTAAGTCGATGGCATCGAGATCACTTCATGTTGCTGGCGAGGATGAAGTCGATACCATCGACGAAAGTCGATGCCATCGACACAAGGAGAGCTACAGCGTCGCTAGAAGACAAAATCGATGCTACAGGAGTCGAAACCATCGACACCCCAGTCGATGGTATCGAGATCACCACAGGCGCTCAGAATAAAAGAAAGGAAAGTTGCCGCTAATCCGTGGGGTCGATACCATCGACCCGCGTCGATGGTATCGACGCCGGCGGATATGCGTTGGATCTGTTTTGATCTCGATCGGACGACTGTTGTTATTTGACGACCTAATTAGGGACTTATACCTAATGACGGCCGCCCACACGAAAGGAGGGATCTCATTTTTGATTGCACGAGTGTCGAGGAGGAGAGAAAGGAGAACGGAGGCCGAGAAGCTCATCCCGGGTGATTCGGACGCTGCTGAAGACGATTTCCACCACCGACAGGCGGGGAAGCTCGTGTTCTATGCCAAGGATCCACCGATTCTTCTCCGTTCAGGGGTTTTCCCATTTATTTCCCGTTTTTCTTATGAATTCCCCAATTTCTACCATGTATTCGTGTGAGATGAACATGAGAGGCTAAAACCCTCAATCTTTAGGACCGGGAGTAGCCCGGGAATGCATTGTATGACATTTTTATATCAATAATTCATATTTTTCTCTCAAATCCGTGGTATAGATTCGTTTTCTCCATTTCTATTGTTATGCTTGATCACCATAATAATAATTTAACACCCTTAATCACTTCGACAGAAGGATTAACGGTTGAAAAGAGACGAATTCTACATTAATCAATAAAACCCTTGACAAAGGAGTTGTAAAATTAATGGTGGGAACTGAGAGACCGTTTTTAATGCGCTTAGTTTAGGGGAATGATTACTACGACGGTGGAATCAACCTAAACCTAAGTAGTGAATTACACCACAATAGTGGGTAATTCTCATTTCAGGCAATTACCCGGATAGAGGGAGAAGTGTGAGGAATTATATAAAACCTAATACAATGTTGACCCGCGGTGAAACCGCCATCCTAAAGATATCCTTTTGAATTGATTAAATTAACCTTTAATCGATTGTTTTCTTTGTTTGATTTTTATTTTCTTTTTAATTTGAACAACAAAACCCTACTTTGTTAATCGGTCTAGCTGATTGCGATTAGTTAGTAAAAGTCCCCAATAATTCACGTATCCCTGAGTTCGACTCGGGCCTCACAAGGCCTATATTACTCGACGCGTATACTTGCGTTTAAGCGCGTAGTAAAATACACGTCAGTTGGATTGCTTGCTATTTGATAGTATTGTTTGGTAAATGTGTGTTATGTGTACTTCAGCTTCATGACTACAGGATGTGTTCCTGGTCTAGTTGGTGGAGTGTCACAAAGTTAATGTTATTGTTATGTATTGATTCAAAATGCTTTGAACTTGACTTATTACTCATGTAGTAAGATTATTAATCTGAACTAGAAGTATTCACTGATTTGTTTATAGACATACTCTAAAATGTGTTTCAAAGTTATAATTGGTTTATGTGATTACCTTATCTGTTGGATTAGATTACCATTGTAAGCTAGATTTGACTCATGATAGAACTATCTACTAGACTTTTAAATTTCTACATGTTTCTGTTAAGTTTATTATACTTAATCTGATGTTGATGCATGTATCTAGCTTGAGTGGGATGTATCCACTCACTGGGGATCTATATGAGTCTCATGAGGTTGTTTCAAATGTTTTTTGGTATAATTCTATCTAGCAGATAGGTCATGATAAAGAAGATATAAATAGCATAAGCTAGATAGATTAGAATGTTCCTGTACTCTCTCTTTCCCGGGATGGGTTGTAGATTAAGTTTGTTCATCAATGTACATGTATCTGATGTAAACTGAATTGCATATGACAAAAAGATTTAATTATGGATTTAATGGAGTTGAATATGATTTTTGATATCAGAATGTGATGTCCTTGATGTGACATTGATTTATGAATTTGTGACCAAAGAAAAAGGAAAAATTTATCTGTGTTTTTTTGTATATTGTTTATTCACCTTTGTCGAGAATTCATTGTTATATTTCATAATCTAGGTTTAGTTTTTGGATTATCTCTAATGATTCACATTTATACTGATCAAAAGAGTGGGTCTCGACAAGAAGATTTCTAGATCTATCTCTATAGATCCTTATTATTATCACATAGGATGCTTCACCAAATACCTTAATAGAGAAGATGCTTTCCATTCTAGGTTTTATTATTTGTAAGATAAAGACATTATTCCCCATCATAATATGCTCCCACTAAATATTTTGTGATAACAGATTCAATCTTCATTCTGACTCAAGTCAAACCCTTTGACTATCATGTCAAATATAAGACTCTGACTCTGAGATGCTTGCTTTTGTAGTTTATAGACTTTATTTGCATTAATGGATTTGTAAAACCTTTAGGTTGTGTGACACACACATCCTCATAATTATTCCAATTAAGGAATGTGATTTTAGCATCCATATGCCAAAACTCATTAGTCATAACAAGTTGGAGCAACAAGCATGATCCTAATGGATCTTACCATGGTAACTGGTGAAAGACTTATCATGTTCAACACCTTGAATTTGTTTGAAACACTTTGCAACCAATATACCCTTCCATGTTGGTCTTTTGCTTGAAGACCCAATTGCAACCTATTGGTTTTACCCCTTTAGGTGGACCACCAAGGTCATACCTTGTTGGTGAACATGGAGTCCCTCTTGGATCTCATGGCCTCAAGTCATGCTTTATATTCTGGTCCCTTAACAACTTCTAGGTAGGTTGTTAAATCATCATATATGACCAACTCACCACATTTTAAGATATAAAATGTCATAATATTTCAAACTCAAGGTGTGTTGTAATAGAACTATGAGTCTTTTGTGTTACATAAGGAACTTGATATTCCACAATAGCTTTTGATTCTCCTTGTTTCTACAGTACCTCTTTAGGTTCAATGTTTTCTTATTTTTCTTGAACATTTTGAGTTCTACTTTTACTCCCACTTATTCATTTGGAACTAAGTTCCTCTTGAGTAATAAAACCATCTAAATTAACAAATGACTTTGTAGAGTAGTATTTTAATATAATAACATTTATGTCATTTTTGGACAAAGATTTTCAAGAAATTATTTGCATACATAAGATTTCAATCCTAATCATTACTAAAAAACATATAGGCACACTTCCCATGAGATATCTCATATGGTGTCTTTTGAACCATTCTAGACTATACATTGTTTTAGTGTAAAGCATGTGCCCAAAAAGGAAGTGGAAGATTATCTAGAGTTATTGACAATCACACCATCACTTAACAAGGTGTGGTTCCTTTTTTGTAATACACCAACATACACTATCATTTCATTTTAGGTGGAGTTCATCATCATACATTATCATGGATATCCCAGAAGGTTCTCAAAATATTCGCTAAAATATTTCAACATCAATCCACATTGATGTATCTTAACATATTCACCAATTCAGTTACGTACTTCATTCATGATCTCATTGAATATTTTAAGAGATTCAAACTTGTATTTCATTAAATACAAAATTCCATATCTACTGATAGAACTAGTAAACACAATGAGGAACTTGCAACTAACTTTAGTATCTATTCTAAAAAGTCTATATACATTAGTATGTATGAACCCTAATAGAACAATCTCTCTCCCACTACATATAGTTAAGATTCTTTTGTCATATTGCACAAATAATAAGACTTGCTTGCCTCTATTGATTCAATAACTAGAAGAGTCTATATAACCATGATTATGGATTCTAGAAATGCATTTCTCATTTATGCACTCTAAATGGCAATTCTATAGGTATACATTGTTTGAGTCATTGAGCCATTCACTATATGTGCTATACATATATTTTTCTTTAGAACTATCAACTATAGTTTGTGATACATAGGGTATTGCAATGAAACATCAACTCTTATCCATATACGATACATGATGATTTCATAAATGGAAAGTATATAGTAGAAAATCACTAATCCTATTACATGTGCATGAATGACAACACACAATTTCTAGGTTACTTCTTTTTTAATCCTGAAGTAGAGATCCCTATCTTCTTTATTCTTCTTCTTGAGATCCTCTATAAAGAGAATATTCATTTCCAATGTCCAGACATGTGACAGTGGTGGCACTTTCTTTCCTTAACTATTTATGTGAAAAGGAATGATTCCTTTTGCACTTACCCCTCTCCATATATTGAGTGCAAAAGACTTGGACTTTAGCTTAGCCTCAAAAATCTTCTTGTCCTTGCATTTTCCCTTGGACTCACTTCTGATGATCACCATCACAGATTTGCCCTTTTTCTTCCATTCTTAGACATTAAAAAACATACCAATGATAACACTTCATTTTACGTGCTTTTTGTATATATTTTACACCTCTTTTAGTATACCTTTTACTATCTTTCCCCAAAATTTTACCATCTTTTTTCCTAAGACTTCACTTATACATATTTCTTTGGTTTCAGGTACATATATAGCCCAAGTCGCGGACCATATCACCACGGTCAATGTCTCCAACTACCTTAAGCTTGCTGTCATTTTACAATGAAACTAGACCGCGATCAGCTTGGAGGTTGCGATCATTTCTAGACCGTGATCAGCTTGGAGGCCACAATCATTGCTAAGCCCACGATCATAGCAGAGGTTGCGATCAACTTGGAGACCACGATCCTCAAGTAGACCATAATCTTTGCTAGACCGCGAGCCACATGCAGACAACAACCAAGTGGGGGTACCTCAACCTCGACCTCGACCTCTCCAACACAATGCATGAGTCAACATCGACCGCAATCCTTGCCAATGAAAGCTACATCTAGATCGTGACCAAGTGGGGAACTCGCCTAACCACGACATAGGAAGAAATGGCAAGGAGACCATGACCACAAACTTGCCCCTCCCCAAACCAGACTGTGATTGTGGTTTAGAAGTTAAGTCAGTGGAACTTGCCTATAAATAGGCCACCCACCTATCTTGTCAAAGCATGAGATCATAGATCAGATCTAGAAGGCCACGAAGTGCTACAACATCCCAGATTCATTCCATTCCATCCCATCAATTAGTCTTGGATATCCAAAGGTGGAAGCTGAGGAGAGAGAAGACTGAAGACTCCTTCTTCAAGAGAAGAAGATCGTCCGTGCCATCGACGTACTTGATCTAGATCTGAAGAAGTATTTTTTCATATCATGTCCCTTCTATCTCTGTCTAAATCTATCATTCCACTCCCCTATACTTCACTCCTCACTTTGTGGACTTCATGTATTTATCTTTCTATAACTTTGTTATACTTCACTCCTCACTTCGTGGCCCATGATAGAGATGAATGGAAATGAAGGATCCATGTAGCTTACCCCAACATAGTTGGGATTGAGGCTTAGATGATGATGATGATGATGATGATGATGAATGATGTTATGTTGTCCGCAAGCATGAGTGGCTAAACACCTTAACTTGGGTTGGGAGTAGCCACTAAGGATATCCTGACATGTATATTGTCTCTCTTTGTTGAATATATATATTGTTGTTCAGATTATCTCCATACACCTATTTTAATGATTCACTTTTATGCTTAGCTACCATCTAGTGATGTTTGATAGTTGATATCTTGAGAGGGTAATATCACTTTTATCATGTGTTATGGAGTAGTACGAATGCACGAGAGTGTTTAAATGCTAAAGATTTAAATCATATGCTATGCTTTGTGGTTTATGAGTGGTCATATCGAGAGAGAGGCTAACCTTAGACTTAGATCTATTCTCATCTTAAGAGAGAGTGGAATAGACATCATAGATGATTTCTTGTGATCCTGATAGAAGTATATGAGAGAGGGTGATGATGTTGAATGTTGGTGAGAAGTCTTAGTAGGTGAAACCTGATCTGAGTTTCCTTCCATATACTTGTTTCATCTTATTTTCGTATTTGTTTGTTTTTGTTACCATTGTTTACTTGCTTTATTTTGGTTTGAGTGCCTTCGTTCCTTAGGGAACACATCTTTAAAATACCATCTTTATCTAGAGTATAAGAGTGTTAGATTCTACGAACATAACACTGCCAACCTTGTTCCTATGTTCGACCCCGATCACTACATCAGACCCCATTTATCATTGTGGGGGCCTGAGAATCAGGTTATCTCTTTAAAATTCTGAATACTCTGAATCCGCTCCTTTTGTACGTGTGATTTAGGTCGGTCAACTTTTTGGTGCCATTACCAGGGACAAGGAAAAATGGAACTGTTAAGAATGTGAGTCCACTCCTCTATACTCTCATTCCTCAAGCTTAGTAATAATCTTGACTACTCTAAAATCTTTAACCCTACTAACTTACGATTATTATAGATCATTTAACATGTCCAGTTTTTCTGACTCGATCGTATGTTTTGTTTAGGTAATTGAAGAAGGAAAATCTAATCTCCATCCTAGCTTCTATTCCTCCCGAGAGACAAGATGCCTCCTCGAAGGGACGACCACCACTCTGGTGAAGAATATGCTAGGATCCCACAAAATCCACCTCCCTCTGGAGAAGAAAGAGAGGAGCCTAAACTAGAAGAGTGTGAAGAACGTGAGGAAGAACATGAAGAGCGACACGAAGATGACTGTCGTAATGAAGATCGTCGCCATTTCTGTAGAGATAGAAGGAACCATGAAGACCGTTGGTAGGATGGAGAAAGAGATCACAACCACAAGAGTGGTGAAGAAGAAGATGAAGAAGACATAACTCTTCGTGAATTGGCCGCTATCAGGGCCAACGAGTCTAGATGCCCCGTCATAATCCCACACTTTTACGCAACAAACTTCGAATTGAAGCCTGTTGTAATCTCGATGATTCAAAACAAGTCTTTTTGAGGAAGTTACAAAAATGAAAATCCATACCACCACCTTGATGCCTTCAAAAATATTTGTGATACCATCAAGATGAGAGGAGTTCCCCAAGAGGTAATCTATTGTAAGGGATTTATCTTCTCCCTAGAAGACAAGGCAATGTCTTGGTATTTCAGCCTACCGCATCGCTCTCAACATGGATGGGGGGATCTTGTTGATGCCTTTGTCACAAAGTTTATCTGACTGAGAGAACAATTCATAATAGGAAAAGGATAACCTCATTCATGCAGAAGCCTGGGGAGAACCTACATGAGGCTTGGGAGAGATTCCAAGAATATATATGGGATTGCCCTCACCATAACTATGGAAAAGGTTTCTTAGTTACAACTTTCTATAATGGGATGACCCCAACTGAGAGGATGTCACTGAATGCCATAGAAGGAAGTGATTTCATAGGAGAGAAACCAAAGAGGACAATCAAGTTCATTGAGAAAATGGTTGCACTGTAAGCAGGCATGGACTACAATAGAAATGACAGAGGATATGCGAAGAAGGAGACCAATGAAGGACGGTCTGTCGAAGCTAAGGATCTGGAGGTGATCACTGGCCAGATTCAAAAGATAGCTACTGATGTCCAGCAGTTAAAGGACTCAGGCAGCAATGACAAGAAACATGTGGCGAAAGTGATCAAGTGCATTACCTGCGGCTAGGGAGGGCACGGTATTGACGATTGCATTCACACCTGGCCGGAGGAATTCGATGATAGTGAAAGTGAGGAAGAAGTTGAGAATTTCTCCTATGCTAACTTTAAGAGGATAAAGCATCTTTGTTTTAATTTCAGAAAAAAAGATGTAGCTAAGAATTCACATCAACTAAACAACCAGCCAAAATCGCCACCAGATTTCAAAAAGAGAAGTGGACAAACTCAGTATACTCTTACGACCAACTATCAAACCAACAAGAACAACTACTCAGGACAAGGTAAGAATCAGAATCGTCAAGGAGAAAGACCGAACCAAGGACTAAACTAAGTACCGAGCCAAGGCCAAGGATTAGGACAAGGAAAGGATAACAACCCACAAGACTTAGTTGCCCAATTATTTAATTTCGCTAAGAGGCAAGCTACCATGAACGATCAACTACCCCAAAGTGCTCTAGCTAATTCTGGATTCCTAACAACCATGCAAGTTTAGATGGCAGATATGCAAACACACCAACACCAAATTGGCCAACAACTTGTGCAGTTGGTAGAGTTGGTGAAGAATCTCTCGGGAAAAATTCCATTGAATACAGAGACTGCTAAAATGGCTACCCTCAACATTCCTTTTTGTGTTGGGGACAACATTGAAAGGAAAGGTTTAGTAGACTTGGGAGTGAGCATTAGCCTCATGCCCCTAAGTTTATCTCAAAGACTAGGATTGACCGACATGGTCAAAACAAACATAAGGATTGAACTAGCAGACCACTCGTTCAAGAGACCAGTTGGTATAGTAGAAGATGTCCCGATCCATGTGGGACAATTCTTCATCCCTTGTGACATTGTTGTAATAGACACTATTAAAGACCCAAAGTGTCCTATGATATTTGGACAACCATTTTTGGAAACTGGTAGGTATTCGATAGATGCCGCTGAAGGCATCATAACTCTCTAGGTTGGAAATGATCAGATAGACTTCAAGGTGAAGGACGCCATGAAAGGACCGTCTCTTTTCAAGTTAGTTTACATCATGGACAACTACAATCAATACTGTGAGGAGGTTCAAGAGGAAAAGGCCATAGTAGATCCCCTAATGAGGGCCCTGAACAAACCAAATCCTCTGGTGGAAGACCCAGAAGTGGTTGAAATTTTGGATTACCTTAACCAAGGTGAATAAGATCTCAGTGAGGATGAAGAAGTAATTGAGATTGTAAAATATGCTTCTCTAGAATAGTCGAGCGAAGAGAAAGAGGATCCCAAGCCAAAACCAAATCTAAAACCATTCCCTGAAAGACTAAAATATGAATTCTTGGACAATGAGGAAAGGAACCCTGTCATCGTTAATGCAAGCCTAACAGAAGAACAGATGGAAAGACTCCTGAAAGGGCTGAGAGAACACAAAAAGGCAATTGGATACTCGGTCAATGACATCAAAGGGCTTAACCCATCCCTTTGTATGAACCAGATAAATTTAAAAGAATTTGTGAAGCCATTGGTTCAGCCCCAGAAAAAATTGAACCAGATGCTAAAAGAAGTAGTCAAGAAAGAAATTTTAAAACTACGGGATGTAGGGATTATATACCCGATCAAGGATAGCAACTGGGTAACCCCCATTCATGTAGTGCCTAAGAAAGGGGGGATGACAGTGGTAAAGGGATATAATGGTGACGAAGTTGCCACATGAACTGTTACAGGTTGGAGGATGTGCATCGATTATAGAAAACTGAATTCAACTATGAAGAAAGACCATTTTCCCTTACCATTCATTGACCATGTCTTGGAAAGACTTGCCCACCACGACTACTTCTATTTCTTGGATGGATATTCTGGGTTTTTTTAGGTTATGATCCACCCTGATGATCAAGAGAAGATGACATTTATGTGCATTTATGGCACATATGCCTTTAGAAGAATGCCTTTCAGGCTATGCAATGCACCAGTGACTTTCCAATGGTGCATGATATCTATATTTTGTGATTTTGGGAGGATATAGTAGAGGTTTTTATGGATGAATTTTCAGTATACGGGACAAACTTTAACTCCTGCCTAAGAAAATTATCCTTAGTACTATAGAGATGCAAGGAGAAACACTTTGTCCTAAACTGGGGAAAGTGCCACTTTATGGTCTAGAGCGGTATTATCTTAGGACATAAAATTTCCAAGAAGGGCATCAAAGTGGATCTAAGAAAACTTGAAGCTGTCTCCAAACTCCCACCGCCGAAGTCTCTGACTGGGGTAAGAAGTTTTCTAGGCCATGTTGAATACTATAGAAGTTTCATCAAAGATTTCTCAAAAATCTTGAAACCCCTATCGAATTTGCTAATCAAGGGCAGAGTTTTCGAATTCAATGATGAATGCTTAGAATCTTTCCACACCCTGAAGAAAGCTTTGACTTCTGCAACTATCCTACAAGCACTCGATTGGGAGCTACCATTTGAGGTAATGTGTGACGGTAGTGATTACGCCACAAGTGTAGTCCTAGGATAAAAGAAAGACAAAAAGCATCATGTTATCTATTATGCTAGTCGCAGATTGGACGATGCTCAAGTAAATTATACCACCACTGAAAAGGAAATGTTGGTGATAGTTTTTGCTTTTGATAAGTTCAAGTCATACCTTATAGGTTCCAAGGTGAAAGTGTATACTGACCACGACGTTATATGTTACCTTATGCAGAAGAAAGATACCAAGCCAAGGCTATTACAATGGGCTCTACTACTGTAGGAATTCAATCATGAAATTATAGACAATAAAGGAAAGGAGAATGTGGTAGCTGACCACTTATCCAGAATCATTTTTGATGAGGGAAATCAATTGCCTGTTAATGATAACTACACTGATGAAACCTTAATGATGGCTCAATCAGAGGAACATAGATTACCATGATTCGCTGATATTTATAACTATTTGGCCTGTGGTCAGCTGCCACCTAAGATCACGTATCACCAGAAGAAAAATCTTTTCTCTGACGTCAAGAAGTATTATTGGGATGATCTGTTGCTATTTAAAAGGTGTTATGATAATTTGCATCAGATATGTATACTAGAGGAAGAAGTTTTTTCGATCCTGAAAGAATGTCACTCTTCACCTTATGGAGGGAACCACAGTGGAGAGAGAACTATTGCGAAGGTACTCCAATCTAGGTTTTACTGGTCCACCCTCGTTAAAGACGTGATGTCTTTTGTGAAGGCATGTAAGGAATTCCAACTCACTAGTAATATCAGTAAAAGAAGTGAAATGCCTATGGATGAATGGGTGGAAGTGGAGATCTTCGATGTATGGGGAATTGACTATATGGGCCCTTTCCCATTATCAAAAGGGTATTATTACATCCTTGTAGCCGTCGACTATGTGTCCAAGTGGGTCGAGACATTAGCAACTCAGACTTGTGACTCTAAATCGGTGATCAAGATGTTTGAGAAGACCATATTCCCACGCATTGGAGTGCCTCACACTGTTATAAGCGATGGAGGATCACACTTTGGAGAAAAAAATTTTGAGGCACTATTGAATAAATATGGGGTAAAGCGCAAGGTCGCTACACCCTATCATCCTCAGACTTCTAGACAAGTAGAAGTGTCCAATAGGCAGATAAAATAAATATTGGAAAAGACGGCCATCCATGCTAGGAAAGACTGGTCTATGAAGCTCGATGACGCTCTCTGAGCTTACAAGACTACTTATAAGATGCCTATAGGAACGACGCCGTACAGACTGATCTATGGAAAATCCTACCATCTACCCCTTGATCTTGAGCATAAAGTCCTATGGGCGATCAAGTTCCCGAACATGGATTTGGAGAAAGAAGGCTAGAAGAGATTCATGGAACTTCAGGAACTCAAAGAGCTAAGGTTGCACGCTTACGAAAATGCAAAAAATTATAAACAAAGGACTAAGGTGTGACATGATGCCCACTTAAAGAACAAAGATGTCAGTTAGGGTGACAAAGTGCTTCTATTTAACTCAAGCATCCGACTTTTCCTGGGAAAACTCCAAATAAGATAGTCAGGACCCTTTTCTGTAGTAAAGATGTAGCCATCACGAACGATGGAGATTTTAGGAGAGAGAACAGGAACTTTCAAAGTTAATAGTCACGGGGTGAAAATATTTTACGAAGATGAAGCTTTTATCTGAAGGTCCAAAATTAGTTTGGAGGAACCCAATTAGTCACCAGTTAAAAGGAATGAGGAATGGCAACACCTAACTGAGAGAACCAAGGGATGAATGATTATGAAGTTGAGCTAGAGACTTTAAAAGAAGCACTTCTTGGGAGGCAAACCAAGTTTTTTTTTTAATTTCTTTGAGCTTTTATCTTTCCTACCGTTTAGTTTGATTAGTTTACTTCTCTATTAAGTTTTGTACATACCCTATTCCCCTTTGAAAATATGAATTGATTGATGAAATGAGTTTCACTTTAGTCATGTACTCTAACCGCGGTCTAGACCGCATCCGCGGTGTTAACATTGCTTCAAGCAAGATCGCGACTCATAGTGATTCCGCTTAGTCGACGAGACCTTTACCTAAATTTTCCTTGAAGAGAAGAGACTGTAGGTCGCAGTCGCACTTTGAACACACCACAGTTGCGGTCATCCTCCTTTTTCTACTCAACAGATCACGATCATCCCTACTATATATACTAAAACCTTAGTTTCACTGTTTCCCTTCACTTTTTACCTTCTCAAGCCTGGGTTAAACCCTCCGACTCTGAAGAATCGCCCAACCACGACCAACCTCCTCCGCCGCAGCTGACTCTACGCCACATTTTTACCTCCGTCTCGTCATCTTGTCCATCAAGCAAGGTAACCGCCCAACCTTATTTTTGCTTTTCACCCATCGTTTCCATGGTTCTTTGCCACCGCCACTATCATTGTCAGTTTCACCTCGCGCCCTTGCCCATTTTCCAATTCATTTAGTTGTCTGTCACCTATCACATCTCCTCCGACCATTCTCGCCAATCAAAACCCCATCTTCCCTAGGGCGGTGCTTTCGAACAAATATTGAAAACCTAAAAATATAATTACCGACGCAACCACCCGTCGTCGAGTGCATCTACGATGAAGTTCCTTTGACCTATGCCCTATCCACATACCCTAATTGAAAAGAGATGAAAGGGATGTGGAACCGTTGAATCAGATAGATCGCAAGTCGCAGTATGCTTCAACAACAACCACGACCATGGTCTACATATCGACCTAACCTGGTCGTGGTGTTCCCTCAACACATGAGTAACACCAAAAAGATTGCGGTCGTGACCCTGACTGTGACTGCGTTCACGGTCACAGTACCTATAAACAAATTTGAACTTAACAAATTTTCCCCGACAATTATAAAAAAATTAATCACTGATTAGATCAAATATAAACTAATTTATTGTGAAAATTTTGTAGAATGTCTTCTCCCACGACCAACAACTCCATCCATAGGCAGGCAACATCTTTGAAGGAGGTAGAAAAGATAGTGGAAAGTTTGACAGGGGCACTGAAGAAAAACACATCTCTGCCAATCGCCAAAAGGGTTGGGATGCAGCTGTGACTTGAACAGTACCAGAGGATCCTAGGGCACCAAACACTAGAGGACTCTCCAGAAGGCACAAAACAAACAGAACAAACAGAGAACTCTGAGTATCAACTAGGAGAATCAGAGACCCGCGTTTAGGGAAAGAAAAGGAAAGCTGCACCCAAGGATACCAAGGGTGGCAAGAAGGGAACACTAGTGGTTGTTGAGAAACTAAGGGGGTAAGAGGTAGGAAAATCCATCCAAGAGAAAGATGTCACAGGGGAGACATCACTAGAATTTGGAAAACCCTCGTTAATGCCAAGGAACTCTCTACACTAGTCTACCTATGACTGGATCTATCAGAATAAGGTCTTCATCCCAACTATGTACCTGGACGTAGAAGATTTAAAAAAAATGGGAATCTACGACAGGGTAATGAAATTCCTAGAAGGTGTGAATCTAAGCACCTTATACACATCTGAGGCCAAATTCTTCAAGAAGTTATCGACATAGTTCTTCTTTTCCCTAAATAAAACCCCCATGAGTAGGGAAGCATGGAAGGTAGGCGGCAGAGATTAAAAACTGGAGGTAAGGCTAGGAGACGAACCTTACACTGTCACATAGGTCGTGCTAAATAAGATATTGACTAAGATAGAAGAAGCCAAATCTTGCTCTGCCGCCCTAGGAGAGAAGGAGGCAGTCAACTACGATAGCCACCAGATGTGGGAAGAATTGACCAGTGAAGAAGAGAATAGCTCGAAGACCTCAAAGGCCTCCCTAATCACTTCGTGCTTCATTCGCACAATCCAGAAGATAACGACATACACCATTTACCTGAGGTCTGAGATGGGAACATCAAGCAAGGGGGACTTGTTCCTAATATGTTTGATGATAAACAAAAAGCCAGTAAATATCAGAAAGATACTAATCAAACATTTATCTACTACAGTGGGAGGAGAAGAAAGAAGGAATTGTGAATGTTGCATGGGCGGTCAAATAATAAAGATCACTTAATACTTTATGGATGCAGGAGAGATTTAGAAATATAAGGAGATAGAGGGACAATTGAAAATCGATATCAAGTCCCTCGTCAACACTAGGATTCTGGCGTAGAAGGTTGAGAAACTGTACTACAAGAAGAGCTGCTCAAAGGAGCTCCTTCCTCTTCTAGAGATGGCATTTTACGACGCCCACAAACTGTGGCCGACCCGATATGCCATAGAGAAGATGTGCTTAGGGAATGAAAAACTGACAAGGATCAAGCATCTACAGTCGAAGACAAAAGTGCCAAAGCTGAAATAAAAGAGAAGAAGAGAACATATCAGTGGAAAAAGTTGGCAGTGCAAAAGAAGAGGTAGATACCAGATACCTCAGCTACGCCAACCGCAATGCCAAAAGTTGCAGAACTACCAACCCCCTCGCGTACCCTTCCATAAGAGAAAGCAGCGAATAAAGAGCCCACACCTATAAAGCCACACGATGAAGTAGCTATAGTGGAGCCAGAGGTGGAAAAAGAAGAAGCCACAACGGCTAGCCTACAACCCTACAATGAACCAGAGGCTGAGCTGAAAGAACAAGACTCCTAAGTTGTACTAGAACCAGAAGTCCATGGAGCCGACATGGACCAACAAGACCAGTAAAAGAAGAAAGAACAAGGTCCACCACCACCACCTCTACAACCAGAGGGACTAAGCATGTCAACAACGCACATAGAACATCAACCGCACCAACAACAACAATGTACACCCTATTTCGGGTTGTACTAGGTAATAGGTTTGATTCCATGTGGGAACACATGCATCAAACCACTGCACTAAATATGAATGTTACTTCCAATTTATATGTGCTAACAATGCATGTACATGTCCTCAATGATAGAATTGAAGGACTCCCAGACCTCATACAAGAAGCATTAAGCAACCAATGGATGATGATAGGAGTGCTAAAGGAAGTGAAGGAAGAAATGGAGGAGTTAAAGATGGAGAGGGATGCCATTCAAGCTAACAATGAACACATCCATCGTGGCTATGATGCGGCGATAGCCAGCCTAGAAGAAGAACACCAATGCCTCAAAGAGGACCGCCGGAAATTCAAAAAAGAACACAAAGAAATTGAGGAAAACAGAGGAAGGAGAAAGTGAAACGTTTGGCAATCCCAACACACTCCTCATCGAGTCCCTCCAGCCACAATGACAACAATGACGACAACATGGGAGGGAACCGGCATGGGGGAAGAGGCATCAAAAGAAGAAAGTGCCAATGTAAAATGGCACTAGCAGCTGAGCAGAAGAAGAAGGAAACTCCATAACAACTGAGCTCCCCCAATGACGAAGACGCAACAAAAAACACAACGTTATAAAGGGAGTTTGATCTAAATAGCAACCCTAAATAAGAAAAAGAAAAAAACTGACAAAGGTAGTGGTAGACGAGCAGAACAGAGGATGACCCTACCTACAAGTAAGCTAACAGAAGAAGAGTAGCTATCTGTAGCTCATCGAGAAGAAGTCATCGCATCAATGATAGATTTCAGTGCGATAGGGGCCGGTGAGCTTGAGAACATGCTAGCTGAGTTGGGCGTCGGTCTCAATGAGAGCAACGAGTTCCTCCCGTTCTAAAGACACAACGAACATAACTACTACCTCTATTATGGAAAGATGGAGGCAATTTTAGCAATGCTGGAGGCTGCCAAACTAGGCCAAACTTCTGAAGAAAGAAATATCAGAGAAAACGTGGACATAAAAGCTTCCTCAGAAGTTGCAGAACAATTGGCCACCACCATACCGAAAGTCAAAGAAGTAGAGCAAGTGGCCATAGGCATACCGACTATGAAAGAAGCTTCGGTACCTTCGCCACATGAAGGGACATCTGACGATGAGGATGGCAGGCTATCCATTTCTTTACAAATGAGGTCGCCAGGGAGAGGAGTATGGAAGCTAAAAAAGAAATACTAGGAGTTGATCCTCCACTGCCATGCAAAATGAAGGAGATGGACATGTCTGTAGTGTCACATATTATGTGAAAAGACATCCACCTCTTGGCAGACATCCTCAATGATGATCTATTCGGGTCTGACATAATGTATAATAACAAGGGTAGACGTCTAACTAGGGACCATTTTTGGGAGATCTTCCTGAAAAAGATGTGAGTACATAAAAGGATGCTTAAGGTGCTCTACACTACCCTCCTGGAAGAATTTCTACACTCCAACAAGCCACAACCAATTTTCAATGGAACGACACATTTGGCTAGCCTCCTCTACAAAGAAGACTACAAGGTAGAAAATGTCACTGAGCTGAAGGAAGCAATATCCAGAAGAGAAATAAGATGTGTAGTGCTGCCCATAAGGAATGTAAGGCATAAGGAACTAATCATCATGAACATATACGAGCGGAAGACGAAGGTGCTCAATAGCTATGCAGCCGAACTAGACAGCACCTCGCTCATCTACAAAAGGAAAGATGCCAGAAATGCCCTAAAGATACCAATACATTGGTAATGAGAAATCAAAGAAGCAGATGACAAATTCTAGGGCTTCTGGAAGTTCTTCTCCATCAACAAGAAGGTCCCTCGAGAAGAGGCTATCTCGGGGGATTGTGCCTTCATAGTGCTAAGAATGATGGAAGCCATCAACAAGGGCATCCCCCTAGAAGATCTAGATAATGAGGAACTACATGGAATGTGAGGTGTGTATGCCATGGAGGTCATCTACGATCATCGCTTCTTCAGTGACCCGGTGATGCCTTCGGAGGCTGTACCTCGGAGACTTCGCAAAGATATCCCTCTTCCTAAAAAGGTGACTTGGAGGAAACAACTGAAGACCATATGGGTCGATGCAACAAAGCCAGCCCGGGCTGCAGTTTGGAAAGAAGGTTGAAATCAAAGCACTGAAGAAGATATAAAGCACACGTCAGAAAATGAACCAGAGCAACCTCCAGTAGCAGAATCCCAGAAACACAACCTTCAAAAGAACAACCTGAAGAGGGAGAGGCTGAAGAAGAAAACCCAATTTATGTAAAACCAGACAAACTGGTGGGAGAAGTTACATATTCCTTCAAGGACTTTGATAGATGGAGCTACATTAGCTTGTCTTTATAAGAACTGAATACCATTATGAGTTCCTTGAAAGAAGATGATTTTCCAAGAGATGTCATCTTCGAGAGAGATGTCATCTGTGTGCTAAAAGATGACCTTAGAGAAATATTGAAAATAGGAGGATATCTTTCAGTTAGCACAATGTCAGCTTACCAGACGCTACTAGGTGACAACATGCCGTATGTTCACATGGCACACTTCTTGCTAGTAGATGACATCTTGAAAGACAAACGATCAGGTGAAAATGAGTTCCTACAACAATGCCTAGCGACATCCCTACTGTACTATATCTTTCTACCCATTCTTCATGACAATCACTGGACTTTGTTGGTCGTCAATATCATTAAAAGGACTGCAATCCTCTACAATAGCTCAGATTCAGCCTTTGCACTTAATAAAAAGACTAACATGATGACCGCAAAGACTCCGACAGAAGAAAAGGCCAACACATGCACAGAGGCGATTGTTGATATGATAAAAAGCCATGGAAAAGGGTACAAGCATACATCAGACAAGGACTTCAAAAAGACACAGTTCTACCACAGGAGCCCCCAGTAGGTGCCTCTATCTAATGACTATGACTTCTTCTGTCTAGCCTGGATGATGGCCCTAGCCAATATGAATGCCAAGGTGAAGGGCATGCAGTACGAATAGTACCACACACTACAAGGAGTATATGCAAGCATGCTTCTCAAATCTGAGTGGGCTTCCAACAATAACAAGAAAGAATAAAGAAAGCTCGTTTATACGTCTCACTCAAATTTTGACACCTCTGGATGGGGTGTAGGATAAGTTTGAGGGGGTGTCATAAATGGGCAAGAGAGGTACATTTATTACCCTTTTTCCTCTCAAAAATTTTTGATACATTTATTACCCTTTTACCTCTCAAAATTTTTTAAACATTTTATAAAAAAACTCCTTAGAAACTAGCCTTCTTTCCTGCTAAAAGTTGTAGTACTTTCGTCTTCCTAGAGAGAAATAAACAAGCAACCCATTATATGTGTGTACGAGTAAAATGAGAAACATACCAATACTTCTCTATCACATTCTTGATGTAAGACATTGTATAGGTGACAACCTTAACTCATGAAACCCTCAAAGACTAGAGAACTTCACCTAGCCATACTCCTGACTAACCACCCTCACCTGACGTTTCTGACCAGAGTATCTTTATCTCCGTAGAGAGGGAAACAACTACCCTTTTCAAAGCATATCTAAAAATAGGCTTGGCAGCCAAGAAGACCACTTAAAAATCCTTCTCACCCAAGCCTAAAAGGAGATGAAAAAAGCCAAAAAGAAAGAAAAAAATAATGAGAGTTGTGCCTGAAAAGATGCCAAAAGTTTCAACATGGCCGATGTATTACTGCACTCATGAATGCAGATATGTCATACCCGTAAGTGGTAACTTGAAGCCAAGATTACCCACCTCCAATCCTCAATAAAACTCACAAAACCACCTGACTTGCAGTCAGAAGCCCAAAAAGGGCAACACTATTCTTACAATAGTTTTGGGTGAGGAGCTTAGAAGGAAGAGGAAAACACTTGAAGCCTTAAGCCTACCTAAACACATTAGCATAGGGCCAACTAAAAATAAAGAAATGGTGTGAAAGCTACCCCTCAAAAATATCGTGTATTAGAATGGTTATTACCGAAGTGGAAGGTGTGATAAGTTGAGAAGGAGGAAGCTTTTATAATTAAAGGAAATGGCAAGAAAACAAAGTTATGCAACTCTAGTTGAGAGGGAGGAATGAGACTTCAAGGTTAGAGAACATACCACAATAGTTTTGATGCAAGAATGAGATATTTCAATCGTGTTAAGTTCTAAAAAATTTATCACATAAGTTTGCTTTCTCCCTCTCTATGTTTTCAAACCTACACTTAGCTTGAGGACATGATTGATTCTAAGTTTGGGGGAGTTGATAACACTTCATTTTACGTACTTTTTGTATATATTTTACACCTCTTTTAGTATACCTTTTACTAGCTTTCCCCAAAAATTTACCATCATTTTGCCTAAGACTTCACTTACACATCTTTCTTTGGTTTTAGGTACATATATAGACCAAGTCACGGTCATCACCTCGACCGTGACCCATACATGCAATAAGGACCATATCACCATAGTCGAGGTCTTCAACTACCTTAAGCTTGCGGTCATTTTGCACTCAATATAAACCACAATCAGCTTGGAGGCCACAATCGTTGCCAGACTATGATTAGCTTGGAGGCCTTGATCATTGCTAAGCCCGCAATCTTAGCAAAAGTTGCAATAAACTTGGAGACTGCGATCCTCAAGCAGACCGCGATCCTTGCTAGACTGCGAGCTACATGCAGACCGTGACCAAGTGGGGGGCCTCGAACTCGACCTCTCCAACGAAATGAACAAGTCAACCTCGACTGAAATCCTCACCCATGAAAGCTAAATCTAGATCGTGACCAAGTGAGGGAACTTGCCTAACCACGATAGAGGAAGAAATGGTGAGGAGACTGTGACCACGATCTTGCCCCTCCCCAAACCAGACTACGATCGCGGTCTAGAAGTTAAGTCAGTGGAGTGTGCCTATAAATAGGCCACCCACCCGTCTTGTCAAGGCATGAGATCATAGATCAGATCTAGAAGGCCACGAAGCACTGCAACATCCCAGATTCATTCCATTCCATCCCATCCACCAGTATTGGATCTCCAAAAGCGAAAGCTGAGGAGAGAGAAGACTAAATACACCATCTTTGAGAGAAGAAGATCGTCCGTGCCATCGACGTACTAGATCCAGATTTGAAGAAGTACCATGTCGTATCACGTCCCTTCTCTATCTGTCTAGATTTATCATTTCGTTCTGTGGTACTTCCCTCCTCACTTCATGGACTTCATGTATCTATCTTTCTATAACGTTGTTATGTTGTCTGCAATCTTGAGTGGATAAACACCTTAACTTGGGTTGGGAGTAGCCACTAAGGCTCCCCCGATGTGTATATTGTCTCTCTTTGTTGAATATATATTCTCTTGTCAAGATTATCTCCATACACATATTTTAATGCTTCACTTATATGCTTAGCTACCATCTTGTGATGTTTGATAGTTGATATCTCGAGAGAGTAATATAACTTTTATCATGTGTTATGGAGTAGTATGAATGCATGAGAGTGTTGGAATGCTAAAGCTTTAAATCATATGTTATGCATTGTGGTTTATGAGTGGTCATCTCGAGAGAGAGAGGCTACCCTTAGACTTAGACCTATCTTCATCTCTAGAGAGAGTGGAATAGACATCATAGATGATTGCTTGTGATCTTGACAGGAGTATACGAGAGAGGGAGATGATGTTGCATGTTGGTGAGAAGTCTTAGTAGGTGAAACCCGGTCTGAGTTTCCTTCCATATACTTGTTTCATTTTATTTTCGTATTCGTTTGTTTTTTTTACCTTTGTTTACTTGCTTTATTTTGGTTTGAGTGTCATTGTTCCTTAGGGAACACCTCTTTAAAATATCCACTTTATTTGGAGTATAAGAGTGTTAGATTCCACACACTTAACACTGCCAACCTTGTCCCTGTGTTCGACCTCGATCGCTACATCAGACCCCATTTATCGTTGTGGAGGGCTGAGAGTCAGGTTATCTCTTTAAAAGTTTGACTACTCTGAATCCACTCCTTTTGGACGTGTGATTTAGGCTGGTCAGCCAAACATTTAATAATCTGATTATATAATTTAGGCAACTATTGTAGAATCATATTTATGGCCTGCTCTTGACCCCAAAAAATCCCAATCTTCCCCATGCCCAATCATATTGAGCACATGGGGATCTTTTGGATCTCTCTCTCTCTCAGTTTGCACTCATATAGGGATTTCGAGACATTACACCTTACTTGCTTTACATGATTCTTAAGATGTGTTACCATCTCAAGAATGTCTGTGTTTTTCATGTTGTTCATGGTACTCATAATTCATACAAAATATCATAAGTTCTTTAAGGTCTATGACATCTTTGGCATGCTTCAAGTAAGCATCCATTATAGCCTTAGGTGTATTTGGAGTGAGTCCCTCTAGCTATGGTCATTAAGGACATAGATTTTTCACTCATTATGATAACTTTTCTCAAAATTCTAAACCATATGTGGAAGTAAATCACATTTAGTTTTTCCTACTCAAGGATTGATCACAATTATGTTTCTTATTAGATTCTATAAAGAAATATTGCACATTTTTAAAACATGTTTTATTTTTTGATTGGATATTTTAACAATATTGATTAGGACTTTTAATTCGTTATCACTTCCACTATTTTGTTCATATTTATAGCCCACATGCATTAATTTGGAAGATTGCAATGTACAATATTCTAGTGAGCCGAGATCCAACATAGTTGAATTATTAAATGGCCAATACCACCTTCCATAACCAATTATTAAGGTAGGAAACTTTTGCAAATTTCATCTCATGCAATTCTTGGATAGATAGAATGTGCAACTCCTTGTCATAGTCCATATGCATGCTTCTAGGTACTTAATCCCATTAAGATCACCTAGTTAAGCCTAACCCAAAAGCCAACATGATAGAATATGCACCCTGCTTTGGTAGAACCTCCATATCTACCATTACACTTCCACGAGATAGGCAGTGCATCATGCTTTAGCATAACCAATGCTTAGCTGATCAAGATTTTCATGTGTATAAATTACGGAAATCATCTTAGACTTAATATTATATTGACGAATTTTATATATAAATACATATACATATCCAATCACCGCATACTAATAGTACATATATATACATGCTATAACCATAATGAAAATATGCAATATAAAACACAAGAGAGATGGTTATGTCTATACTAATGTAATTCCTTGGAGCCACAAGAAATTACTACCACCTAAGGTCTACATCATATGCAGCAACCTGTTGTTGGTGAAAATATGTGCTTGAACAAATATAGCTTGATCGGTTCATCCCTTGAACTGATCATCTTGCCTCCTGGCCGCCCGGTTGGGCTTATGCAATGGTTTTCTGGTCTTTAGGTTCAAGCAACATTTGGACTCCTCTAGACGATCAGTTGGGCCACCATTTGATCCGTTCATCCACTTATCATGTAGCCTCCTCAGTCCTCCATTCGATCGGCTTGTCTGGTACCGAATGTTTTTTCACGAAGAAATATAAATTAAAACGATGCTATTTTGTGTTACATTATATAAGTGAAAACATAAAGTTACATTTGACGGAAAATAAGAAGAAGAACATTAATATTCATTTGGAAATGAGAAAGAGGCTCAGTATTTAAATCGAGATATATACATGAATAAACAACATGCACAAAATATCTAGGTTATTGGCCACAATGATGCCAAACATCCACAATCAAAACCAATTTTAGGGCGACACTTGTAAATTGAATATATATATATAGGCTAGAATACACTCGAGTGTATTCAGAGAGGAATACACTCAAGTTGTTCTTCATGTTGCAATATATTTTTTTTCAGAAATATAATCCATTGATCTTCTTAAACATCTTGTGAATAGATCATACGTAAAATTTGAGCACATTTGTACATTTATAGGTCATGTCATAAAGACCACAAAAACTATGCATTTCAAATTAGTTTCACGTGTTGATTTTGTTGCCCTTGGATGAGTGACTTACACTCATCCAAATGGGCTCAAAATTTGTATGTAGCCTAGTTATAGTATGTCGGTGAAGATCAATGGTTTACATTTTGCAAAAAATAGTCTTGAAATGCAAACACACTTGAGTGTATTCGTGAGATATGTACACTCGAGTGTATTCTAGCCTGACTTTATATATGTTAGTTTGTAGAGTAGTATGTGGAATTTAATTGGATATGCACTTTAACCAATTTAATATTGACATCATATACAATAAAATAAATTTCATTATATCTATTTAAATATAGATACCCCATAAATTGACGTGGCTCTGATACAACTGTAGAGAAATCAAGGCAACAAATAAGGAAGAAAAAACAAAAAATTTAAAGCATGATTCCCCTTAACAACAACATCACATAAACAACATTGTATCTTGAAAGGAAAGTAACAAGAGTTATACCTGGTCTTTGAGCAAGTCTAGTGAAAAATCTTGATGCAGTATTGTGCTTCTTCTCCAAGAAGCAACACACTTCTTCTTCAGACAACAACTTGCATCTTCTTTAGCAACACTCAAACAATCTCAACAATGGTCTCTTAGTGTGTCACCACAAACGAAAGTTGACTTTGTTCTCCTTGAGGCAGACATTGGCCTCCCACCTCTAGAGTAGTCCACACGAACCACCTAGAACTCCACATTGCACTATTAGAGACAACAGGAAGGAGTTGTCCCTTTCGAATGTCAACCTAATAGAGTTAATTCACTCTCTCACAATTGTCTCTCCCTTGCTATCCCTTCCTTTATCGGGTAAGACTTCCTCACAATATATATTGGTTACTACAACTAGAGAGGACAACAATTGTCAGAGCAACTATTGTATCTAAGGAGCCCCCAATACCCCTCTATTTATAGGAGAGGCTAGGGTCATGATTCCCAATATGTGCATGAGTCAAAAAGGATGGATTCATGGAATTTTTGGAACATGTGCACGGAGAACCAATCACTTTGCGTCGACAACCGGTCGGTTTTTGCGTGAACTAGTCAGTTAGCATAGAAAAATGCTAGTTTCATGCATTTTTCTATTTTGAGACAAATTGGTAATCAATTCCTGATTAATGCTAAACATGGCGTCAACACCAATCCGTGTTCCAGTCAAATTGGCAACTGAAATGAGTGACTCATATGGTGAACTGGCCGGTTCACAAAGTGAAATGGTTGTTCACTTAGTGAAATGGTCATTTCACAAGTCACATGGTCGTTTCACATGTTTAGTTTAGGAAGAGTTCAACAAATATTGATTCCAATTGGCTTGACACTCCAACCAATTGGTTCAACACTTGAATCTATCAGTTTAGAGTTCATTTAGTCAAATTTAAACCTTAATAGTTTAATTGAATACCGAAACACCTATAGTAATAAATTTAAAAATTATTTATGAATATACTCGTATCTGAAGTGTATCCTATGCTTGTCACCCTTTAGGTCCATAATTATGTTGGCAGTAAATGTTCATAACCAATTATGACATCACAAGAAAAGAGCAGTGTCTAGAAACACATCATTGATACCCAATTAATTTTGGAAGTTGGAGAGAAACTTCAACCTAAAATCTATGATGAATGTTACCATGATCGTACTCCTTTGTCTCTGATATATGGACTGAACTCGAGGCATTGATTCGTCATCCTCTCAATGTTCAATCCATGTACGTTGAACTAGAGCAGACTGCCTAAGTTGCATGTGAGTTCACATATCACATACTGAATCACATGAGTATGACCGTACATTTCTCAGTCTCGCTTACCAAGAGGCACATGATATCAATCTCCCGTAGAAATGACAATCCCATCTACATCACTCACATTCAACCCCCATGTGTCATAGTGCACCCAAGAACCACCTTTATGGAAACCCTTATTTAGGATCATGGTGGATGATGTCAAAGTACATGAACAAAATGTGACAAACGTAGTGACTTTAGGTCTAAGATCCACAATCACCACTATCACTATGAGAGCTGCTTTTGACTACCATTCCTATGCCTAACATGCCACAAATGAGATTACTCAAAACCCAAATATAGAATTTAAATTAAACATGTAGATTACCAGAAAATATAGGAAATTAAAACTTATTGCTCAAAGAACCAAAACCAAAAACTTATCACATATATATCCTCAACATGACTCTTGTATCACATAGCACATATATCATGGTGCTTACATCACTATTCATCATCATTTTTGTCGTCAACCTGTTACTTGAGATATCTATTCCACATATATACATAATTACATGCAATATCATACATACATGGCTCACAAGATCAAAAACCTCATACCGATAACATCTCTACAAAAAACGTCAAAACACACCCAGGACCTAAGTGCACATGGATGACCCTAGGACTCTAACACTAAAAGACTAGCAGCACATCCAACCTTATCAGCTACTTCTCTTGCTACTACTCTTCCTCAACAGTACAATCTCTACCTCTACATGAATAACCACCTATAAGATTTGGAAAACCCATGGGTTGAGACCAAACGTCTCAGCGGGAGATATAACTCTTCACCAACATCTATTACAACACAAATAACTAATCAAGTAGATAATAGTACTTAGCAGGATGAGTAGATTCAACTAAACGATATGTATCCAACTAGATAAAATAAATTAAGAAACTAAGAATTTATCATTGAGTAGTGGAACAATTAATATTGTAAAAAGGAATATGAAGAATATGTATAACAATTGCCTTGTCTTATCACCTTATAATTCAAGAAATTAATAGAAAGATGATGCAAAAGGGATCAGCCAATGTTATTCTCATTTGGCCCTATGCAAGATATACTACACGGTTGTATTGCATCTATTATTATTTCCCTAAGGATTTGAGTCATACCACCCAAATTCAACTAACCACTTCTAAGTTGAAATCAGTGCCATGCAAGGTCAATGGAAGAGCTACAATCCACAATATCTCCAACATCACTTTGTCAACATAAGAGAAAGAACCACAAAGACATATCAATCAATTACAACACTAACATATAGTCAAGACGAAGGATTAGAATACACATGGACATCCATATATATAACATGTAGCCCACCTTGGTACATGTACAATGCTAGAAGAATAGGCTCATGCTTGGCCGTTCTAAAAATAAAGGAATGGCTCATGCATAGCCATCCATATCATAAGGAGAGAAGCTCACACATGGCCGTATCACACAACCTATAATTATGGACGCAAGGAGATACTCAAATTGCACCCTAGCATATTCAAAAATATGCGCTCCGAGTTATACTCATTTCACCAATACAACAATTAAAGCTAACACTGCAAAGGATCAATGACACATGGCATCTACATGATTAGTGTTTCCCTTGATTAATTAAGCCAATTGGATGTCTTTTAGCATCAATTAAGTGACAATGTGCAAAGACAAAATAGGCTCTACAAAAGTAAGGGATTAGTGAAACTCCAGAAGATATATAACATATAAGGTGTGAGCTAGTCACAATAGCACATGATACTTGTAGCACTTCTATTCACGAGGCCATTACCAATATCTCATCATTTTGGGATATCAGTCCCTCAATTACATCACTAGAGGATACCACCTCACAATAGGCATCAAGCCAACACCAAGTCATAGGACCCATCACATCAGTATGATCTCATCATGTCTCAACAAGACTCATAGCCATTACCCTGTGTCATGTGATCACCACCATAGCATACACAACTATAATATTCAAGTTCATGGAACCTACAAGGTTAGAATCTTATTAATAGGAGAGAAAAAACAACATAATAAGGTAACTACTCCAAGAGAGAGAAACAAACACATTACATGGCCCAACATTAGGGTTAGGGCTCCATACATGGCCGATTAGGGTTTTACAGTTGTATTCAATGTCCAAATCATAGGTACACAACCTCCCAATTTCTTGGAGCATATTAGGGTTGAGGAACATCATTAATTAATCACTATTAGAGCATTTTGTCATCAACACTACGTATCACTATCATATACATGTGTATGTGTATCATTTTATTGTGTCATACATATGTCACGGCCACACACCATCCAAGTGTCACGACCACCATCTTACATAGTGTCATGAACTTAACAGGGCATGGTGTCTCGAACACCACTCATATGTGTCACGACCCACCAAACAAAATGGTGTTATAAGGTGTCTCGAACACCTCAAGAATTAGGGTTTCTACCACCCTAGGAAAGCATGTATTGGACTCAAAACTAAAGGAAAGTCTCTTAATGAATATAAAGTATGTGTCACAACCAATACAAGGAAAGACATATTGACTAAAACAAACACTTGTCTCAACCCAAAATAGGTACATCATCCCAATCAAATCACCAAGTATCAAAGTGTCTCGACCCAAGAAGAAACATGGTGTAGCGACTACTAAGGTCAACCTACTACCAAGGTAAGGAACCATCATCAAAATAGAGTTATACAAGATCAAAATAGAAGCTATACCACAAACAAAACATAAGATAAAAGCAATGGAAACCATCATCTTCAAGGAGGAAAACTTCATACAAAGTCAGTCACCAAAAACCCTAAATCATAGATCATGATACTGCTAAGGATGAACCTCATATAATGGGGAGAAAACCATGTTTAACACCTCCAAAAAGATCTTAAACTCAGAATTACAAAAAGGTACACGAGCATTATGCATGTAATCAAGACCAAGGATAAAAGATAGGAAGAAAACCACGATAACACATCCATCTCTAAAACCGGGTTCCTTGAATTAGGTGTTTCAAATTCTAAGTAAATCAAGAAAAACAACGACTACCATTCAAGTTCTAGAGCATGATATCATTTACTAGCATAATATAGGTATGTTTTAGAGAGAGAAACAACAACATGTGTGTAAAGGAAAGTGCAATAATAGAGAGGGTAGAGGGTTATATCACCCGCCCTAAGGAAAATCACTCCAAGGATCACAAGCTCCAAGCATACGATCACCAATGATGATGAAGCTCCACCAATAGATCTACTTTTGGTGATAAGATCGCCTCAAGAAGCAGAAGACACCAAGGTCAAAGATTGCTCAATGAAAGAGAGCAAAATGCCCTAGGCCGAACCTAAAGAAGAAGGGAGAAAGAGAGAAGAAGCATCCTCTCACTTGGGTCCCACCTTGTCAAACATGGTCTATGACCCTTGTGATGAGGATTTTCTCTCCAAAATGAACACCATGGACAATCCATGGTCTATGGCTGAGAAAAGAGAGGAATATAGGGTAGAAGATCCAATCAAACTCACAAAATAAAGGCATACACTTACCAAGGTTGAAGATGAGCAAGAGTCATCACAAGCAAGAGATCTCGACCACCAAGAGCTCCAAGATCACTCCTCTTAGCTCCTCAAGGATCCAAGGACAAACAAAACAGGGTGCGGAAGGAAGAGAGTTGAAAGGTTCACTCGCATGGAGAGAAAAGGGGTTATATACCAAAGGAGGAGGGAAGTAGGGTTGAGATGAGGTGTTAACAACCTAAGGAACCAAAGGGACACTTGTCCACCCAAGAAACGCACATGCAACCACTTAAAGCATGCATGCATAAGATGGTGATACAACGTATGTTGGGTCTCGACCACTTAGGTTCCCAACACTTGGTTGCAATTGCAACACCTCAAGGAGGTTGAAACAACAGAAAAGCATCACCCTGGTTGTGATAACAGGTTCATCATGAACACTAGGTCGAGACACTCCAAAAGAGGACAAACTATCTTGACCCTAACCACCTCAAACCATCATGGTTAAAACAAGACACTCCCCAAGAATGTGTATTGACCAATAAACACCTCAAGCACCCACATAAGTCGAGACAAAGGCCGAGATAAATCAATAAAGCACACATGGGTCGAAACTAAGCAAACCCAAGAAACCCTAATCACCTCTAGTGATGCCACCACTCATCCAAGGACCAACCAAGGTTCCCCAAAGCATAATTCTATCTCTCATGAAGCCAAGAGAGAGAAGGTCCACACAAGGCATGGAAAATTTAAAGATAACCCTCACAAATGGGTAAATTGCAATTTAGCCCAAAACAAGCACATCAAGCACAAACATCATCCCGACAAGCTTAGACTGGAAACTTAAGATCGACATAAGCTATAAGAACATTGATGTGGGATTTTATCGCACTAACAAACTCACTTGAGGTTGAAATCCCCAAGCTTTTACCAAAACCAATGTGCAATAATACCACCCGCAAGCGGACGAGTCTTATCACAGTATATTTAAGGATCAAACCCAAAGGACAACATTTTTAAGAATCTTGTCAGTCGAATCTAGTTCAAGAAAGACTAATATTTAGAACGAATGGTTGATTTGAGTTTGATTAAACTAACTGCAAGGAAGTAAAAGCTGAATTAAAGTTGGATTTAGATCAATAATATGCAATCACTGGGATGGTATCGGGTTTCACCACCACTACGCATACAAACACATTCAATCACAAACATCCAGGCAAGATATAACTATCCAAATAGAGTTGTTGCAAAACCCCCCATATGGGCGTTAGGTTTGTGTAAGCATCACCTTAGGCATCAAATGTCTCGTCACCATCCGGATCACATACTTACGGATCCGAAGATACAAAAATCCAATCAAAGGTTGTGGGCCCCCTATACAGGCGTTAGGTACATAGAAGTGTCACCGAAGGCTAGATGGCTCATCCCCTCGCAGATCACACACTTACGACCTCAAGGAATCCCATTCTATTTCTAGTCTGGGAGTCAACCACACTAAACAACTAGCAAGCATGTGATTAATCTACAAACAAACATCAACGATTAACAAAGACAATACAAAATCCAACTAAGGTTGTGGACCCCCTATACAGGTGTTAGGTACACAGAAGCATCACCGAAGACTAGATGGCTCGTCCCCTAGTGGATCACACACTTACAACCTCAAGGAATCCCATTCTATTTCTAGTTTGGGAGTCAACCTCGTTAATCGACATTCGACCCTACATATAGAAGTTCTCACAACATAGGGAAGAACAAGGTGAAAGTGAGCAAGTAACCAACTACAAGCTTTAACGATTAACAATGAAATGAAAAGTTATAAACATTGCCATGAACATTTAATAAGAGAACATGAATGCATGGGTAGCGGGGCTAGTCCCCACACCCCAGCAAAAAGGAACTACTCACTCATGATGTGAGAAATAAGAAGAATAAGGAAGAGAGAGGAATCCGCCATGAGCATGATGCAGAAGGTGGTCGCAGCTCAGTGAAGATGATGCGGTCTTCTACGTCGCATCGGGGCAGATCTGAATGAGGAATGAGGGATGCCAAGACATAATGGGTTGTCTTTCTCACTCCTTCTTCCTTCTCTTCTCGGTCTCCTTGTGTTGCAGTAGGAGCGGTAGGTGTATGGAAGTGTGTACGGAATTTGATTGGACCTGTGTACAAGCAGCCTATCGACGTCCCAGAACCGATACCCAAATGAGAACCCTACTGATCCTATTTATAGGCTCAGGTATGGGCCTCACGATTTTGGTGTGAGTCCAAACGGTTTGGTAGCTTTTTATCTCCAAATGGTCAAAGTAGTTAAATCCAGACGGTTTTCTTATTTATGAACAAATGGTCTTGGATACATGTCCATATTGTTTGGCTTCTATTAGCTCCAAACGGTTTGCTCTATCGGTTTGCTCATTCGGTTCTGAGATAAAATGCTCCAAACAGTTTAGGCTATAAGTGATCATACGGTCTTGGATTATCATCCACTCAAATGGTCTTCAGTGAGCCTCCATACGGTCTTGGCAATTTGGCTCTAATGGTTTGGGAACCGATAGAGACCAAATAGTCTTGAACTTCCCATCGTTCTGCACTGACCATCCAAACGGTCTTGGTAAGTGATTTCTCCAAACGGTTTTGCAGTGCCAACCACCATCGTCCAAACAATTTGTGTGATCTCTTCCAATCAGTTCTACAAACCGATCGCTACGATGGCTCATAACGGTCTTTGATCGATCGATGCGTCATGATCTCAAGACAGTGGTGGTTTCTCTATGGTGAGCGTGGAGTGGGAGCGGCGACGCTTAGCGCTCAGCGGTAGTGTTGTTGCTGCTGGAAGCAATGAGGGTGCAGGTGGATATGGCGGTCGTAGGTGCTAGGGTTGCAGAGTTTGAAGATGACTGAAGGAAGAAGCAGTAGGAAGGTGATGGCGGAGGTAGGGTACTGCAAACGGTCTTGAGGGTGGGATACTATTCACGGTTTTGGGATCGTGAGAGTTCTCACGGTCTTGAGACCGTGTGGGCTCTCTCAGTTTCCAAACTGTAAGAGCAAACCGTTAGAGCAAGTGAAGATCGTTTGTAGAGGTCCATGGCTCAAGAGCATTTAAGAAGGTGGAGGAAAACCATTGATCGGTGATCAGATGGTAAAGAACAACTATCGCCCAAATGATCTGAAAACCAAATTAGAACCAAACGATTTTGAGTTGGAACAGTCCATTCAGTCTAGAGACCGGATGGATGAAACCAATTGGTCAGATCGTTTGGTGAGACTGAATGGTTGAAACTGAATGGCCATCACTAAAGATGAGAGAGGGTAGATCAAGGGTGGGTCCCACTCATATGGATTTGATGTGGATGGTAGTTGATTGAGATGAAGATCGAATGATGGTGATTTTGCTGATCAGGGTTGAAAGGAGGTGGGTGCTAGCTAATTTTTGGTCTTATCAAGACCTTCATGAAATCAACATAATCTTAGTTAAAACCCTGATAATTGAATCAATTAAGTAGTTATGCGCTTTATGATATATTGTGATATTTAGTGAAAGAAATTGGATATATTGACTTGAATTTGTCCCAATATGATACTTGAATTCCATGATGAATATGCATTCATCAAAATACCTCGAACTTAAATGTTGCACATCCTCGAGTCACACAACATTTGAAATGGTTGCCAAATGAATACTTTCAATTTGTGTGATTGCCTCATCCTCACATCACAATTGTTTTCTTTCTGCTCAGTATGACTCAGTATCTCATCCTCTTGAGACCACTAAACACATATTACCATATCTTCGTTCCTGAGTTCGCTTTCCAATATCACTTCCTCCCCACTTTTTCCAACAACAAGCATGTCAAAGAGTTTTGTAAGAGTCCAAAGATACTCACAGAATGACAAGTGTGCATCAGATCTGATGCTGGTGTTTTTCAGGGCATTGAAGGATTTTATTGTGCCTTTAGGTAGAAAAGCGAGTGAAGGGTGGTATGGAAGGAAGGAGTAAATCTCTCTTCTATTCGACTCGAGATTTTTATTATTTTTGCAATTTCATTTATTGCATTTTTTTGTGTGTGAATCTCTCCTCTATTCGACTCGAGATTGCATTTCTTTTTGTGTGCACATTGGCATCTTTTCTTGGTAATTTGTGAGGGGTACAGAAGAAGAGGATATAGAGGGAAGTGGTGTGCCACCCAAACTTAGGGTTTGGCATTAATTTGTTTCTTTATGATGAATGGAGGGGTACGAAGATGATAGAAGAAGTGTAGAATAGAGTCTAGATCAAAATGCAACTTGATTTACAATTCAGTGCACCGAGTTGTTCTCTTTATCAAACTCTACTCAAATAATGACTTGATGAGGATCTGGTGAGGATTCCATTCTATTATTCCACTAGTTAGTTAGGAAGCACGATGTGTTTGATCCCTATCAGTTTGATAGACACTTGCCATTTTTGCATAAGTATCATGATGTTAGGATCCATAAGCTTCACAAGATGATTTCAATCAAAAGGCTAGTTTTTAGAAGAAATTCGTTTTGAGGATCTGCTTCAGATAAGGAGGGTATAGTGATTCAAAATGCATAAAGATTGAAACAAAAATGTGGCAAAACTTCATCCAGAATATGTTCAAATTTCTTTTGAAAGCTTTAAAATTTTTGAAAAATTTTATTTGAAAATTTTGAAAAATTAGGTCAAAAATGTGACGATGAAATATTAAGTCTGATTTAGATGGGTGAAGGTGGAAAGTAGAATACGTACCCCCACCCTCCACCTCGAACATAGAAATTTACTCGTCCCGAGCAAACCCTAAATCCGAGATGGAGGGGAAAGTTCATGCCATTTGGACCACTAGATGTGGTTGTGTTCCAATTAGCGTGTTTTCTCCATTTGAAAATCTCAAACATAAAGACCATTCAGAACTCAAAATGGCATCTCGTGATGCAATTTTATTTGGTGTAAAATTATCTAAAAAACAAATTTAAGAAAAATTTCTAATTCAAAATTAAAACTAAATACGAATTTCTTTATCGGGTTGCCTCCAGACAAGTGCCTTTGTTTTATGTCGATGGCTCGACTTGATATCTTCAACTTCACGATGGTTCCTTTGGATTGGAGAGATCTATTATTGCTTTGGTGCTTATGTCGGCTGTGGTGAAATATCTTTTCAAACGTTGACCATTTGCCACGAATTCACCCGACTTTTCGCTCTATAAAGAGAAAGCACCATGTGGGGAGATGCTTTTGAGAATGTACAGTTTGAACCAGCGAGAGCAGAGTTTCCCTGGGAATAACTGTAAACGCGAGTTGAATATAAGAACTTGGTCTCCCACTTATATTTCTTTTCTTTTCAAATGACCATCATGCCAAAGTTTGATGTGTTCTTTGTAGATTTATGCATTCTCATAACCTGTGATCCTGAGTTTGTCCAGCTCTTGGAGTTGCAGAATCATGGCTTGGCTTGCTTCTTTCATATAAAAATTCAGTTGTTTTATTTCCCACCATGCCTTGTGTTCCAGTTCTACTAGCAGGTAGAAAGCCTTTCCATATATTAATTGAAAAGATGTAGTCCCGAGGGGAGTTTTATAAGCAGTTCGATAGGCCCATAATGCGTTGTTGATTTATACTGACCAATCTTTTCAATTGAGACCTACAGTCTTTTACAAAATGTCTTTGAGTTGATTAGAAACCTCCACCTGTCCACTTGTCTGTGGATGGTAAGGTGAGGCTACCTTGTGAGTTACACCATACTTTCTCAACAGTGCTTCAATGCTTCTTTCAAGGAAATGAGAGCCTCTGTCTGATATCACAGTGCGTTGGACACCGAATCGGGGGAAAATAATATCTTTGAGCATCTTGATGACAGGTTTTGAATCACTAGTGACAGATGGAATTGCTTCAACCCATTTCGAGATGTAGTCAACCGTGACTAGGATGTAAGAAAATCCACAAGAAGATGGGAATGGACCCATGTAGTCCACACCCCAAATATCAAATATCTCAATTTCTTGCCACAACTTAAGTGGCATCTCATCTATCTTTGTAATGTTTCCAAATCTTTGACATTTGTCGCATGATAGGACAAAGTCATAGGAAACTTTGGTAATGGTTGGCCAGAAGAATCCACATTGTGAAACCTTCAAGGCAGTCTTCTTAGAGCTCATATGTCCTTCCACTGGTCCTGAGTGACACTGTTCCAAAATAAGTTGAGCTTCTTCTTCGGCGATACATCGTCTATATAGACCATCAGCACATAGTTTGAAAAGGTACGGCTCATCCCAGTAGTACTATTTCACATCATGCATAAATTTCTTCAGTGCATTTCCTGTGCATTGAGGATGAATAACCCCAACAGCGTGATAGTTCAAATAATCTGAGTACCACGGTGTGGCTTCTAAGACCTTCATTAGTTGATAATCTGGAAGGGAATCATTAATCGGAATCTTCTCGATATCTAGAGTGTGGATGCGACTGAGGTGGTCTACTACAACATTCTCTGTACCCTTTTTATCTCTGATCTCAAGATCAAATTCTTGCAGGAGAAGAATCCATCTTATTAACCTAGGTTTTGCATCTTTCTTTTCCAGAAGGTAACGAATGGCAGCATGATCTCTGTAGACAATGACTTTTGAACCAATAAGGTAGGATCTAAACTTGTCAAAGGCATACACAACTGCCAGAAGTTCTTTCTCAGTAGTAACATAATTTCTCTGAGCTTCATCGAGGGTCTTCGATGCATAATATATCACATAATGTTTCTTTTCTATACATTGTCCCAAGACAGCACCCACTGCGTAATCTCTAGCATCACACATAATTTCAAAAGGATGGTCCCAATCGGGAGCTCTAATCATGGGTGTGGTTGTAAGGGCATGCTTCAATTTGTTGAAACTTTTAAGACATTCTTCGTCTAAATTGAATTCAACATCCTTTAGTAACAGATTTGTTATCGGCTTGGTTATCTTTGAGAAGTCTTTTATAAACCGTATGTAGAAGCCTACATGGCCTAGGAATGCTTGAACTTCCTTTACATTGATAGGGATAGAGAGCTTGGAAATCACTTCAATCTTGGCCTTATCCACTTCAATTCCCCGATTACTGACCCTATGGTCGAGGACAATGCCTTCCTTTACCATAAAGTGACATTTCTCCCAGTTGAGCACAAGATGTGCTTCTTCACATCGTTTGAGAACAAGGAAGAGGTGTTTTAGGTATGATTCGAATGAATCTTCGTACACAGAAAAATCGTCCATGAAAACTTCCATAATTGTTTCAGTGAGACCGGCGAATATGGCAGCCATGCAACACTGGAAAGTTGTAGGTGCGTTACAGAGGCCAAACGACATTTTTCTAACTGTGTATGTTCTGAATGGGTAGGTGAAAGTAATTTTCCCCTGGTCATCTGGATGTATGGGTATTTGATAGAATCCAGAGTAACCATCGAGATAACAAAATTATTTTTGACGGGCCAACTGCTCTAATACTTGATCAAGAAAAGGCATTGGAAAATTATCCTTTCGAGTTGCCTTGTTTAACTTTATATAATCAATGCACATCCTCCACCATGTGCTGTTTGAGTGGGGATGAGTTCAATGTTTTCATTTCGTATCATTATTGTTCCACCTTCTTCGGGACTACATGCACTGGGCTCACCCATGGTGTGTCCGATATCAGATAGATTATTCCAGTAGTGAGCAGTTTAATGACTTCATGACAGACTACTTACTTCATATTTGGATTCAATTTCCGTTGATGTTCAATAGTTGGCTTGTGATCTTCCATCATAGGGATCTTGTTCATACATAGCGCTTGACTAACCCCAGTGAGGTCACTCATTATGTAACTGATGGCTTTCTTTCTTTCTTTTAGTTCCTTCAGAAGTTTATCTTCTTGTTCGGTTGTTAGATCGGAATTTATGATAACTGGACAAACCTTGAGATCATCCAAAAACACATACTTCAGGCAGGGGCTTCATTTTTGGGGCTTTTGGTTTTCCGCATGTTTCTTCAGTAGCTTCCACAGCTTTGAGTTCTATCATTTTGGCTTTGGAGTCTTCTTCAGCAGTGTCAAGGTCGAGAAAACATTCTTTAACTTGTTCATTGATTGAATTACTAGCAGATGGGTTCATTAGAGTCACTTCTAATGGATCATCAGATTCATGATTCTCTTGAGTCAGAAGTGACATCTGCTCTATGCAATCAATCAGATAGACTTCTTCTTGCATTCTTGGTCTTCTCATGCTTTCAAAAACTTTAAATTCGAGAGTTTCCTTGCCTAACCTAAGTAGCAAGGTTCCTGCTTCAACGTCAATTAGGACTCTTGCAGTGGCGAGGAACGAATGTCCAAAGATGAGAGGATATCTGGTTTCTTCTTTTATGTCCATGATGACAAAGTCACACGGAACATAGGAATCTTTTCCTACCTTGACAGGTACATCCTCAATAATTCCTAACAGATGTTTTATCGAATTGTCTGTGAGTTGTATGGTCATGATAGTTGGAACAAGTTCTACAAATCCTAGCCTTTTGCAAAGGTTGAGTGGCATGATGGAGATTCTAGCACCAAGGTCTGCCAGTCCTTTCTTGCATGAAGAATCACCGATCTGGTAGGAAATCCCAAAAGATCCTGGATCTTTCTACTTCTTTGGCATCTTACTCTGAATGATATCTGAAGTGGTTTTAGCTAACTTTACTATCTCATATTCTTCAGTTATATATTTCCTAGTGAGGAGTGACTTTAAGTACTTTGTCCAGGCTGGTATCTCAGCCAGCGCATCCAAAAAGGGTATATCAACATGAAGTTTTTTCATAGCTTCTTAAAACTTATTGAATCGAGTATCAAGCTTGGTTTGCCTCAAATGAGTAGGGAACGGTATACGAGGCTTGTATACAGGGATATCTGGTTCTGGTGTTTCAATGTCTTCATTAGTAGGTTTCTCAGGACTCTCCTTATCTATCTTATCAACATTTACTGGTTCTTTTGTTTGAGACTCCAATGTTATTGAGTCTTGAACAATCACATGCTCATCCTCATCTGAAACAACCACATGTGTCTTGATAGGAGGATAAGAATAGTCTTTTCCTAACTTGGTGGTGACTTCCTTCAATTGTTCAAGATGCTTAGGATTATTCTTGGGTTGGCCAGCAAAAACCCCAGCTGGTGGCTTAATGCTAGCTGCAAGTTGAGCTAGTTGAGATTCAATAGCTTTCTGATGTGCTTGCTGGTTAGATATCAAGGTTTGTTGGTTATCTATCATATTCTACTGTGAATGTAACATCTTCTCAATGGTTGTCAGTTTGTCATTAGGAAAGAAGGGTCCGGTTTGTTGCCCTTGTTGTTGATTTTGGTAAGGGACCTGGTTGAGATTCTGAAACTATAGGTTATTCTGGTAGTTGTTGATGTTTCTGTTTTGAAGATTTCCCTTATAGTTTCCTTGATTCCCAAAAATTTTTTGTTGGTTAAATTGGAATCCCAGTGGGCGTCTTTGTTGATTATTTGATCCAAGTTTCCGCGTGTTTTCCGCTCCTGAAGGACTTCCATATTGAAAACCTGGGTGGTTCCTATTCTGGTTCGAATTGTAATACCCTTGACCGGGAATGGTGTTAACAATGTGAAGGTTTTCCATTTGGCTACTATCTCCTTGCCCACATGCTTTTCTTAGAACAACATCGTAAAAACATTACATGCTAATGTGGAATGATCAGTTCCTTTACATGCTTCACAGAACAGAGAAGCAGACTTGATCAATTCTTGTTGTTGAGTGGGCAAACGTCCTCTTCCAATTATAGTAAGAGACAATTCAATATGGTCTTGCTTGGCAACTAAGAGTTTCGGAGTTTCAGTGATAGACTTGTACTCACGAGTAGCTTCAGTCATAGCTACTTTCAAAACTCCTTTACCAACAGATCTACCCCAATTAGCTTGATTTTCTGCTCTAAGGGTGACGACCCTCCATGTGTTGTCATAACTTTGATGCATGAAGTTTCCTCCAGATGAGGAATCTAAGAATCTCTTGATATCGTCATCCACACCCCTATAGAAAATTTCGATGAGTTGATTCTTAGGAATTCCATGGTGTGGACACTTGCGTAGAAGCTCCTTGTATCAATCCCATGCTTCAACAAGGGTTTCTCCAGGGACTTGAGTGAAATTCATTATTCGACCTCTATATTCATTGGTGAGAGACGGAGGATAGAACATTTCCAGAAAAACATTTTGGAGTTGTTCCCAGGTGGTGATGGGTATTTCACTTTGCAACGAATTGTACCAACTTATAGCTCTATCAGCAACGGAATACTTGAAGAGACGGAGTCGAATGGCATCATCGGATACTCCATTTTTCTTTGTCATAGCACATAGATCAATAAACCTCAAAAGATTTTCCTAACTGTCTTCTCCTTGTTTACCATAGAATGGGCTATTTTAAAGCAATGTGCCCTAATCTCAAAATTTGCAGCATTGATGGGAGGAGGTTGTACTAGATGATGAACATTAGCAGCTTTAGGAATGGAGAATTCTCTAAGATCCTTTTGCAGTTCTGCTACTTGCGCTTCTTCTTGTGCCACTAGGATTTCTTCTTTAACCGCGGTTGTGGCTTCATGCATGAGCCTCTCTCTCTATGCATTGATGGCTTGAGCTACCCTTTGAGCTATCTCCTCCCCTTGAGCCATTCTTGCTTGGTTCTCTCTATTTTGTCAGTGTTCTCAATCTCCGGATCAAAGCTGGCAGTGAGTCTGAGACTGTTCAGGAGGTGCATGCACTAATCCTTCTTTAAGTACCTGAAATAGAAAGATTTTTGAAGTGAGATCTACATAGTAGAGTCAAATTCAAGTGGATGATCAATTGTTTCAAAAAGATAAAGCAAAATCCTAGATTATCCTTAAAAGAACTAGATTTGACTAACTGATTCTGTTGTCCCCGACAACGGCGCCAGAATTCGATGTGGGATTTTATCGCACTAAAAAACTCACTCGGGGTTGAAATCCCCGAGCTTTTACCTAAACCAATGTGCAATAATACCACCCGCAAGCGGACGAGTCTTATCGTAGTATAGTTAAGGATCGAACCGAAAGGACAACGCTTTTAAGAATTTTGTCAGTCGAATCTAATTCAAGAAAGACAAATATTTAGAACGATTGGTTGATTTGAGTTTGATTAAACTAATTTCAAGAAAGTAAAAGCTGAATTAGAGTTGGATTTAGATCAATAATATGGAATCGCTGGGATGGTACCAAGTTTCACCACCACTACGCATACAAACACATTCAATCACAAACACCTAGGCAAGATATAACTACCCAAATAGAGCTGCTGCAAAACCCCCCATACGGGCGTTAGGTTCGCGTAAGCATCACCTGAGGCATCAGATGTCTCGTCACCATCCGGATCACATACTTACGACTCTAAAGATACAAAAATCCAATCGAAGGTTGTGGCCCCCCTGTAAAGGCGTTAGGCACACAGAAGTGTCACTGAAGGCTAGATGGCTTGTCCCTTCGTGGATCAAACACTTACGACCTCGAGGAATCCTATTCTATTTCTAGTCTGGGAGTCAACCGTGCTAAACGACAAGCAAGCAGATGATTAATCTACAAGCAAACATCAACGATTAACAAATATGACACAAAATCCAATTATGGTTGTGGACCCCCTATACAGGTGTTAGGCACACAGAAGCGTCACTGAAGGCTAGTTGTCCCATCCCCTTATGGATCACACACTTACGACCTCAAGGAATCCCATTCTATTTCTAGTTTGGGAGTCAACCTCGTTAATCGACATTTGACCCTACATATAGAAGTTCTCACAACATAGGGAAGAACAAGATGAAAGCGAGCAGGTAACCAACTACAAGCTTTAACGATTAACAACGAAATGAAAAGTTATATACATTGCCATGAACGTTTAATAAGAGAACATGCTTGCATGGGCAGCGGGGCTATTCCCTGCACCCCAGTGAAAAGGAACTACTCGCTCATGATGCGAGAAACAAGAAGAATAAGAAAGAGAGAGGAATCCACCCTCAACATGATGCATGACATGCTTTTTCCATGCTTAGAACGCAAGTGTACGCGTCAATGTAATATAGACCTTTGTGAGGCCCGAGTCGAACTCAGGGACACTGAATTATCGGAGACTACTACTAACTACTCACAATCATCTAGACCGGTTAAAAAGTTCGAAGTTGTTGTAAAAGTAAAAGAAAATGAAATAAAACAAAACAAAACAATTGATTAAAGGTTTAGTTTAATCAATTCAAGTGGAGATCTTTAGGATTGTGATTTTGCCGTGGGTTTTCATTGTATGAATTTCCGTACAATAATTCAAGTTCATCTCTCAATCCGGGTAGTGGCTTGTAGTCAGAATTGCCCACTGTCGTGGTACAATTCACTACCTATGTTTAGGTCGGTTCCACCGTCGTAGTAACCTATACCCTAAACTAGGTGCATTAAAATCGACCTCTGGGTATCCACCATTAACCTTACACCACCTTATTCAAGGGATTTGTTAATTAATGTGAATTTCATCTCTTTTCAACCATTAATTCTTCTTTCAAAGCAATTAAGGGCATTAGATTATTATTATGGTGATCAAGCATAACAATATAATTGAGAAAACAAAATCATACAACGGATTTCAGAAATAAATGATGAATTACTATAGTAAAAACGTCATACAATGCTTCCCCAGACTACTCTCGGTCCTAAAGATAAAGGGGATTAGCCCCGCATGTTCATCTTAGAGCAAAACATGGTAGAGAAAAGGGGAAACATGGAGAAAAACGTGAATAAGTAATGAAACTGTCACGGAACCGTTCTTACCCCAATCCCAATCCCACTGCCTAGACAGTGGTAAAAGGATTGAAGCGCCCGTCCCTGAGTGGCCCAATATGATCTATCACACTAGCATATACAATAAGAAATAAATAACTCAAAAACTGGATAATTAAAAGACATACTAACCCAATATGGATATATACCCAATTTATCTTTGTCATCAGAGTGTATGTGTGCGGAAGCGATCTTATTCCGTATTCCATTGTATTTCCTAAAATCAAGAAAATCGAGACACAATCATGCAATTGCAAGGTACACTATCAAAATCAAGCAAAGCGATTTATAAAAAAATAGTATACTTGGCAGGACTTATATTCAAGGAATAATAAACAATTTTCAAAACCAACATTTATTCAATAAGTTTTTCAAACAATTTGAATTTTATTACGAGTTCCCATTATACTGTAATTCAAGAAGCATGCTTATATAATTTTGTGTGACTCCATTACCCCAACGTGATGGGGAAGGTCACTAGGATCCTTCTCACCATAGGAACATAGGAGGCCAATGTACAAGTTCCACCTCCAAATGAGGGGGTTGTTGCACTCAATATCAACATTATCAATATCATCATCATTATCAATATACGTGCAGTCATAATGGGCATGCAATTTATGTTTTCATGTTTTTCAAAATATAATATAGAAAAATAGAAGACTAATCATAGGGAACAATAGCTCATCCAAGTAAATAGCCAAGTATATAATCAAGAGATACATAAAAGTATCTTCAATACAATCAAGGAGGAGTCATATAATAGCGTACCTTTCACTGAGATTTCAAGTATAGATCATGAGTAACAGGTCGACCCATCGACTTAGATCCTAAAACACAATATTTGGATCAAGGGTCAAGATCAAGATATTTGGATATCATGTTGCAATAATTGAGATTAGGGTTACACTTTCCTAGGTCAACCTTAGGGTTAGGTCATCCACTTATGATCATCCGATATATCAATTTGTCCAACATTATTTCAAATATCAAGTATCTTCGAGTGTGAATGACTTTCCTAAGTTTCTAGGATCATATGTGTTAACCCTAATTTATGGTCATTATCCAAGCCATCATCATGTTCCTAATTCATCATGATACTTAGCATAATTGCAATTCAAGATCAGCTTCATTAAAGTAGAGTCATGAAATATACACTTGATCAAGGTTTTTCACAAGATTTATATTTATTATCACAATATAAAGGTTAATCCTTAGTTCAATGTGCATGATTCACAATCTAGGAGAGATAAGTTACAAGATCAGATCTAAACTCATATTTAATCAAGTTTGGCTTCAAGATGATCATTAGAGTCAAATATCAAGATTTCAAGGGATTAAACACTAAAATAGAGTCATTAAATAAGAAAGTATAAAGATTTAATCATATCAGTGATCATAGTTTGGAATCAGGTTTCAAAATTATTTTTAATATATTCACTGGATTTTTCTGATCAAAATGGACTACTTGTTCATCATTTTTGGAGTTCAGATGCATTAGATACGATTTAAACAAAATCAGGGATTTTTAAATGCTTATTTGTAAGAGATGAGCAAAATACCTTAATTTGCAAAATAAGGCTGATCGTTGGATGTCGATTGGATGACTATGATCGAGCCACAAAGGTGATGGGGTTTTCTAGCCCAGAGGTCGGGTTCAATTCTGATTTGTCTGGTTCACTCTTCTATTTAGCCGGTTCATTTTGTGGTCTACTGGGTCCCTGGTCCCTCTTGAACCGAGCGGTTCGGGGACATCTCCTCCTTGTTCAGGCCTCGCGCGAGCCACAAAGACAGGCGGAGGAGCTCGCCGGAGTGGATGTTTTTTGGGAGCAGGAGGGGCCGGTGGAGGCAGTGAGATGACCGCCTAAACTAGCCATGGCCTCACGGATTGGTTGGTGATAGGAAATTGGAGCAAGGAGGCAAGGAGCTTGGGCACCCAACTCAAGCTATGCAGCGGCGCTGCTATGGCAGCAGGAGGTGGCGAGGAGAAAAAGGGTCATTTAGGGCCGAGGGATTGAGCAAGAGCATGGCTCTAAGCTAGATATCTTTGTTGCGGACCTTGGGGGGTCTTTTTATAGTGCTGGGCTAGGGTTTAGGGCTAGATCGAGATTCGAAAATGGCCATGGCCGCCAGATTGAGATGGAGGAGCAAAGAGCTCGTTTTAACGGCTGGACAGAGCACAAAAGCTATCCAAAATAGGGTTTGGTGAGCGTGAAAATGCAAGGGGAACATTTCCTCTCGATTAGAATTTTGATTCCTGGTCGTAGGCTAGAGATTCGCCATAATGGCCACATTCATGCCTCCCCGCAATCAGCGGGAGATTGAAGACAATTGCTAGGCCACTGGATCCGACCCTGATCCATTGGGAGGAGATCCAAGGGCTGAGAGGCGCCCCCGATCCCTTGCAATGGATCGCTGACATGGCAAAGGTCAAATAAAAGACAAAATAAAAAGTAAAAGAATGGTTTTCAACACATTAACTTCAATAATCCATAGAAAATCGTAGGAATGTCCAAATAACCTCAAATTTGGATCAAAGCTTCACAAAAATGTGTATAATATATAGAAAAAGTTTGAGAACCAAAAGACAAATTTTAATTGACAAATTTGATTCTATGGACAAAGTGATGAATGAATCCAATTTGAAGTGTTATAATGTGTATAAAATCCACATTGGTCACCATATCTTGGATTTGAGTCTCAATATTGATTATGAAGCCAAGAAAATTTTTTTTGAGACCATGAGAGAATATAATGAGGTCAAAAGAGTAATTATCTCATTATTTTGCTAAAATCCACTTTGTCACATCCTTGCCTCCTTAAAAAGGAATTTTGTCCCCAAAATTCAAAACAACCTCAAAGTTAGAATTATTCAAATTCAGATCATATCCTCAATTACTAGAATATTCTCAAATATAAAATCAAAATCATGTCCTCAAACTTCAATTAGTACAATCATCATAATTGAGATTCCATGTTCCATATCATAATCAACTTGGTACTAACATCATTTCATCATCGAGCAATTGAGTATCAAGATCAGCACATATATTGTCCAAGGTCATTATATGAGTCACAGATATAGCATCCTAGTGATCACAAATTCGGAGATGTCATATTTTAGATCAAGCAAATAGAGTTTAAGTGTACAAGGTGACTTTCAATCCCAATATTTTAGGGTCCTAGCCTCTACATTGGCCTAGGTGGGGTTATGCATCCATGATTTTGAGATTTCAAATTTCAACATTTCAAGACTGCATCATACTTTCAATATCTTGATTTTTAGGCTCAAAAGCATGGGGAGGTCCCACCCTAGTACTAATGGGAGCTAAACCCTAACTCATAAATCGAGAGATTCAACATAGTCATCATTTAAAAAAAAATTAGGATTTGGGATTTTGAAGTCATTAGTCATATATATATTAATGTCCAAAAAGTGTGATCATAGGATTTGTACATTATTCAGATTTGATAATCATGAGTCACAATTCTCTAATAAAAATCAAGAGTCAAGATTTTAGACACCAAAAGTCATAGATCCAAAATTTGATCATATGTATAAATATTTTAAAGCTAGGGTTTATATTCCTATTTAGACTTTGGGGGAGATCACTCATCTATATTTAATTTTGAGCAACAATATTCAGGCAGTATTTGAGCAACATATCAAGATTTCATTATTATTGTATCCAAGGTTGATGAATGATCTAGACCTAGGTCTATTTAGGAATTCAACCACAAGCTATAGTCAATATTGTCATATGTCAAGGTCATTATCAATATTTAAGATCGAGTATCAACCATGGTTTTAACCTATTAGGCTTAGGTCAACCAATCAAAATAGGGTGGAAGGGAAAACCTTTCCAAACTCTAAATAATCAACAATATGAAAATATAGAGGTAGTTAAAATAGGGATGTGACCTAGGTTAGGGGAGTCATGAGTCAACTACTACCCTAATCTAGCACAGTACCTACATTAGTCTTTATCAATCGAGCTTATTCAAATAGGGAGAGTACCAATGATCAAAGCATGTTTTACAAGGTCATGCCATCAAAATTCAAGATAATAGGGCAATAGTGTCAAGATTTGCAAAATCTTTACTTTCATGATCAAGGTAGCCATATAATTTGGAATAGGTGCATGGTTTAGGTCCATGTTCATCATATCAAAATCAAGTATGAAAAAGGCATAAATGATCAATAAGAAAACTTTTTTTTTGCATCATAGTCTTACATCATGGTTTTGTGAGTTCTAGACTTAGTCATTTGATAGCATAGTCAAGATGTGTATAAAATAGGATACGAGTTTGCTTAATTATGTTTGAGGTTTAAGCAACAATAGGGCAACATGGGCTTAATCAAATAGGGACCTTATCAACAATAAGGTATAAGATATATGTCCTTCTTATTAGACCATATCAAGATTATTAATTTTGACCTCAAACATAGCAAGCATGTAGTCACGTTTTAGCTAAATTGAGTGTTCATGATATCATGAGTCATACATGAGTATTTGATTTTCAAGCTTAATTGATCAAAATCAAGTTTTCACATTAAAGTCAGATCATGGTATCACCTTTCAAGATTTAGCAATATTTACTTTTCCCATTCATAAGCTACCCATAATCGAGACATCATGTGGTATAAGGTTACAAGAAAGGACCACATGAGAAGATGAGAAGACTTACCTAATCCTCATCTACATGGGTGGCTTAGGTAGTCCTTAATGAAGAGATGAGATGCTAGAAGACTCTGTATGGTTTTACAAGAGAACCTTTAGGTCCAGTTCTGGATCAATTAAGGCCAGGTAGAGTGGGGGATCTCAGCCACCGTGAAGATGGATAGGAGAAATTATGTCAGGACCCCGAGCCTAGACACCTCAATTTTCACCATTATGGACTTTAGGGTTTCTTGGGTGTAAGAGACCAGAGAAATTATTTACTTAAAGTATATGGAAGTGTGAAAGCTCGGATACCAACTGTCACGGAACCGTTCTTACCCTAATCCCAATCCCACTGCCTAGACAGTGGTAAAAGGATTGAAGTGCCCGTCCCTGAGTGGCCCAATATGATCTATCACACTGGCATATACAATAAGAAACAAATAACTTAAAAACTGCATATTAAAAGACATACTAACCCAATATGGAGATATACCCGATTTATCTTTGTCATCAGAGTGTATGTGTGCGGAAGAGATCTTATTCAGTATTACATTGTATTGCCTAAAATCAAGAAAATCGAGACAAAATCATGCAATTGCACGGTACACTATCAAAATCAAGCAAAGCGATTTATAACAAAATAGTATACTTTGTAGGACTTATATTCAAGGAATAATAAACAATTTTCAAAACCAACATTTATTCGATAAGTTTTTCAAACAATTCGAATTTTATTACGAGTTCCCATTATACTATAATTCAAGAAGCATGCTTATATAATTTCGTGTGACTCCATTACCCCAATGTGATGGGGAAGGTCACTAGGCTCCTTCTCACCATAGGAACATAGGAGGCCAATGTACAAGTCCCACCTCCAAATGAGGGGGTCGTTGCACTCAATATCAACATTATCAACATAATCAATATCATCATCATTATCAATATACGGGCAGTCATAATGGGCATGCAATTTATGTTTTCATGTTTTTCAAAATATAATATAGAAAAACAGAAGACTAATCATAGGGAACAATAGCTCATCCAAGTAAATAGCCAAGTATATAATCAAGAGATACATAAAAGTATCTTCAATACAATCAAGGAGGAGTCATATAATAGCATACCTTTCACCGAGATTTCAAGTATAGATCACGAGTAACAGGTCGACCCTTCGAGTTAGATCCTAAAACACAATATTTGGATCAAGGGTCAAGATCAAGATATTTGGATATCATGTTGAAATATTCGAGATTAGGGTTACACTTTTCTAAGTCAACCTTAGGGTTAGGTCATCCACTTATGATCAAGCGATATATCAATTTGTCCAACATTATTTCAAATATCAAGTATCTTCGAGTGTGAATGACTTTCCTAAGTTTCTAGGATCACATTTGTTAACCCTAATTTATGGTCATTATCCAAGTCATCATCATGTTCCTAATTCATCATGATACTTAGCATAATTGCAATTCAAGATAAGCTTCATTAAAGTAGAGTCATGAAATATACACTTGATCAAGGTTTTTCACAAGATTTAGATTTATTATCACAATATAAAGGTTAATCCTTAGTTCAATGTGCATGATTCACATTCTCGGAGAGATAAGTTACAAGATCAGATCTAAACTCATATTTAATCAAGTTTGGCTTCAAGATAATCATTAGAGTCAAATATCAAGATTTCAAGGGATTAAACACTAAAATAGAGTCATTAAATAAGCAAGATATAAATATTTAATCATATCAGTGATCATAGTTTGGAATCAGGTTTCAAAACTATTTTTAATGTATTCACTAGATTTGTCTGATCAAAATGGACTACTTGTTCATCATTTTTGGAGTTCAGATGCATTAGATACGATTTAAACAAAATCAGGGATTTTCAAATGCTTATTTGTAAGAGATGAGCAAAATACCTTAATTTGCAAAATAAGGCTGATCGTTGGATGTCGATTGGATGGCTATGATCTAGCCACAAAGGCGATGGGGTTTTCTAGCCCAGAGGTCGGGTTCAATTCTGATTTGTCTGGTTCACTCTTCTATTTAGCTGGTTCATTTTGTGGTCTACTGGGTCCCTGGTCCCTCTTGAACCGAGCGGTTCGGGGACATCTCCTCCTTGTTCAGGCCTCGCGTGAGCCATAAAGGCAGGTGGAGGAGCTCACCGGAGTGGATGTTGTTTGGGAGCAGGATGGTCCGGTGGAGGCAGCGAGATGACCGCCTAAACTAGCCATGGCCTCAAGGATTGGTTGGTGATAGGAAATTGGAGCAAGGAGGTAAGGAGCATAAGCTCCCAACTCAAGATGTGCATCGGCGCTGCTATGACAGCAGGAGGTGGTGAGGAGAAAAAGGGTCATTCATGGCCGAGGGAGTGAGCAAGAGCATGGCTCTAAGCAAGATGTCTTTGTTGCGGACCTTGGGGGGGTCTTTTTATAGTGTTGGGCTAGGGTTTAGGGCTAGATCGAGATTCGAAAATGGCCATGGCCGTCGGACTGAGATGGGGGAGCAAAGAGCTCATTTTAACGGCTGGACAGAGCACAAAAGCTATCCAAAATAGGGTTTGGTGAGCGCAAAAACGCAAGGGGAACATTTCCTCTCGATTAGAATTTTGATTCCTGGTTGTAGGCCGGTGATTCACCATAATGGCCGCATTCATGCCTCCCCGCAATCAGCGGGAGGTTGAAGACAATTGCTAGGCCACTAGATCCGGCCCTGATCCATGGGGAGGAGATCCAAGGGCTGAGAGTCACCCCTGATCCCTTGCAACGGATCGCAGACATGGCAAAGGTCAAATAAAAGACAAAATAAAAAGTAAAAGAATGGTTTCCAACACATTAACTTCAATAATCCATAGAAAATCGTAGGAATGTCCAAATAACCTCAAATTTCGATCAAAGCTTCACAAAAATGTGTATAATATATAGAAAAAGTTTGAGAACCAAAAGACAAAGTTTAATTGACCAATTTGATTCTTTGGACAAAGTGATGAATGAATCCAATTTGAAGTGTTATAATGTGTATAAAGTCTACATTGGTCACCATATCTTGGATTTGAGTCTCAATATTGATTATGAAGCCAAGAAAAAATTATTTGAGACCATGAGAGAATATAATGAGGTCAAAAGAGTAATTATCTCATTATTTTGCTAAAATCTACTTTGTCACAGAAACCCCTTGAACGGAGGAGATCCAAGCGTTCCTCGGTGTAGAGTGCACGAACTGCAACATTTTGGCGGTGGAAAACATCTTCTTCAGCGTCTGGAATGGCTGGGGCATGCTTCTAGGCTTTGTTCTTCTGTCCACCCTTCTCGGGATGTGTGCAACGGCTAATGACGTGATCGGTTGCTCTTGGCCGCCGTCATTAGGTATAATCACCGAGTTAGGTTGCAAAAATATCATAGTCGTCGGATTTAGATCGATCTGAAGCAAACTTGTATCTGACAGTGTCGATACTATCGACGCAAGTCAATAGTATCAACCTTGTGTGGTATCAATTGATCTTCTTTTCTTTTCTCTGTCGCGACTGATGCTAACTCGATACCATCGACGAGGGTCGATGGTATCGACTCTCTTAGGCGTTGCTTTTGTCTTTTTCCATCGTTGAAGCTCCTCGTGTCGATAGTATCGACTTCAAGGTCGATAGTATTGACTATCTTCTCGCCAACAACCTAATGGTACATCGCTACCATCGACTTCACCGCCGATGGTATCGACTCTGTGCTGCTCCTTGCGGATGAAAACCTGTGCTTGTGTCGATGGTATCGACCGCTGTCGATGGTATCGACAGTAGCAGATATTCGTTTTTCCTGAAATTACAACACAAAACCACATAAGCCGAAATAAAACATATTATTGTAATCATTTATGCTCAAAATACCAAAATAAGGGAGATTTGACACTGAGAAGGATCATAGACCAACGTAAATGAATCATGCAATATTAACCACCAAAATGACCAATAACTGCAGAAAACACAAGTAAAATACGTCTATAAATGCAACTCAAAATCATCGCATCAAACTCCCCTAAGCTTGAACATTGCTCGCCCTCGAGCAACTAAACTTTAGAATAGAATTGCGAGGGTCAACTAAAGAACAGGTCATCACAACAAACATCACCACATGATCTCCACCGGACATTCACAAACCGGCCCTTACTAACCACGGAATAATTACCCTAAAGGCGACAATAATCATCCATAAAAGATATCTACCTCAAAATTGATGAACACTATCATATAAGGCAGTTAGCATAATAAAATTCGCCGGTTCAGACTCGGTGCATCTTGTGATCTCCTATTGTATGTTGCTCGCTCTAACTACCTTCTACATGGAAGCAGCTCTCCTGATATTGACATGTGAGGAGAAAATCATGGTGGCCTACCAATTCGAGCAACAGGTAGATGAAATGGGTGGCTCATGGAAGAAATGGAAGCATTAAACGATTCTAACCTGCACAAAGCAAAAATGACCTAAATGATGCTTATGCAAGTGTAAATGCCCTAATGCCTACATTTAGGGTGGAATGATGCATGCACTATCATTCCATCTCAAGATGATATGGAATATCTAAGAGAACAACATCATGTTCTTATTCGTCTTAATATGTAGTGAAAAGCATGTTCCTTTCTCCCTCTCATTCCTATTTACTTTTCAATTCCTTTTTTTTCATTTTCATATTTTTCTTCTCTTTTTTTACTTTTTAAGGCCCTTATATCCAATAATGACAATGAATTATTTGTCGGGCTCACTTCTTGTTGCATAACTGTATACTTGAAGCATTCATAAGGTATGGAACAAGTTTATCACCTTTAGTGTTTCAGAAGAAATAAGATACATGATGTGATCTATATGCATAAAAATATGAATGCAGCTACAAAATGATAGTCATGCATCTAAATGACATTTTTTTTCATGGAAAATATGTGAAAATAGTTGCAATGCAAGTCCTATCTACATGAAATGTAGTCAAGGAGATTAAAACCGTAATGTACTTCCAATTCTTATGGTGGAATATGAAAAACAATGAGGTGGCTAGATTACAAGACTAATTGATTGAACCTTTGAAATTTATTATGTGTCCCTCCTTATTGACCTGTGTGGTAGTTAAGAAGTTTATCTCTCTTATTTCAAATTAAAGTCGCATTATCATTTGGTCAGTTTAGGCTCAAACAACCAATTCCGTCCACTTTTCATGAATCATAGGAATATACAGTTGAGATTTTCTGTTTTAGAGTTGACAAACCCAATCATTTTCTTAAGTTATGTGCTCAAAGTTGAACAACACAAGCGTGCAAACACTAAATTTTTTTAAGTTTTCCCTTAATTCCCATGTACAAGCAAACGAGATGACACAAGACTTAAGACATCCACAATTACACCAGATAGAATGTGGATCCTACGAACAAACTAAAAACTAAGAAAAACAAATGACAAATGACAAAAGACAAAATAATAAAACTAAAAACTAAGAAAACTAAAGGATAGAGTTGTTCCAACACCCCCCTAAGCTTGAATTCGACTATGGCCTCATAGTCAAAAAAACCTTAAAAGGTGGAATAGTGATACCGATGATTCTTCCGGCGGAGGCGGGTACTGTGGGGCCGTGGGGTCCCAAGACGGGTACTGCCCCTGAAAGCTCGGATCATACTGGGGCATGGGTAGAGGTTGTGGATACCCCCCAAAGTAATTCTGGCTCCAATAATTATCATAGAAGGGTTGCTGCTGCATCTCCATCCTATGCAACCTATCATGCATGAATTGTTGGTTGTCGAGGAGGAGGCGCTCATTTTCAAAAATAGCCCTTTGTTTGTCAAGCAGCCGGTTCGTTGTATCCTGAATACCAGTGTATGTCATTGTATGCTACTGTTGCGCTTGATGAATATCCTACAACATTGCATACATCCCTTGCATGGAGTAGACATCCTCACTTTGCTGTGAGGGCTGTGGTGGCGGAGGTTGTGAAGAAGAAGATGCACCTGGATGCATGTGTGGACGCTTCCTAGGTGCCACTCATGCACGAAGAGGAGTGAAAGCCTTCTCTTCCTCTTCAGCCTCGTCGCCGTTGTCGCTGTCTTCATCCGAACTCTCAATGGCAATGACATGACATCGAAAATGCTGATCACCCTCAATGTGGAAAATAGGGTCGGGGAGTGAACATTCCTGATATGCTTGATTAATGTGGCAGTGTGCATACGCCAGGCCATCGCGAACCAGGATGAGGTTGGAGCAGTGCAGATGTTGCAAGTTGACCTTGCTCCTATTGGAGAGAGGAGCCAGTTGGGAGAAAATTCAACCCAAGGTAGGAGGCCAGCGGTGTGATGAGCCCTCCAAAGTGAATTGGAGCCTTCCGCGTGCTCCTCTTTACAACCAACACGAGCTGCAAGAAAAATGCTCCCCAGTTACACTCTTCCCGCTTCAGTAACTTGAGCAGGAAAAACAGACCTGTCTCTTGAAACTTGCTGAGAGACAGGTCACCACATGCGAACAAAGTGGTGCACATCATGCGGTGAAGAATCTTCACGAACGGATGCTCGCAATCTGCCACCGCCGCGTTGTGGTAGCTCACCGATTTGCCCGGATGCACAGTCACTAGCTCGACGAAGATAGCATCATAATCAGTTCGGTTGTCTGGCCTCCGGTAATGATCTCTCCCATGAGTCTAGTTGTAGATAGAGTTGAACTGCTTGAGGGTGAGAGTGTAATCATTGTTGTACAGCCGGAAAGAAACACGACCTTTGATCAATTCCCGATCAGTAGTGATAACATCGTTTGGCACGACGCAGATATCCAGCGACGCCATGAACTATGCCACGAGCTCCTTGTAAGTCGGCCATTCTCTGAAGAATGGCTGGCCGTCGGTGTGATATTCCATCTCATCGGGCCACCTGCCCGTATGTCTTGCCTGTCCCTTAAGAACGTAGGCAAGATTAGCCTCGAACCCCAGATTACAGATCATCTCCCAGTCGACGTAGCGGGTTGGCTCAATCTTCCTTTTCATGATCTCCTCATAGACCTTCCGAACATCTGCGGAAGGATGAACGATCCACAGACACGGAATAGAAGCAGTTGGTGGGGGAATGAACTCTGGGATCTCCATTGGATTTTCCCGGGTAGAGGATGTGCCGGCAACATGCACCATTGTCGAGCAAGAAGAAGAATTAGAATATGGAGTTCGGAGAAGGTCAGAGAAGATCAGAGAAGACAATCTTTGCTCGATGAAGGCTCAGTGAAGAACGTGCGTCGTTGATGCTCGTAGCCGGGCTCCGATTGCTCACAAAGATGCACGGCACAAGTGGAGAAGGATTGCTCTGAAGTTGTGACGTCATATGATGACAATCCATCACTTATATAATCGTGGCTGGCGATGTTGTATGCCCGTCGATACCATCGACGCGAGTCCATGGTATCGACTCATGTAGCACAATATGTCTGCCGCTGTTATCGACGGTCGTCGATGGCTTGATGTGGGGGCCCAGATCGATGATGTGTCGATACTATTGACAGATGTTGATGGTACTGACCCATCCCACGGATCGATTCTCTCGATGCAGCGATCTTCGTTGATTTCCTCTCGCGGATCGGTGATGTGTCATGTCGATACTATCAATGCAAGTCGATAGTATCGACTTCTGGTTAGGGCAACACCCTCGCGAGGCCCAGCCGCCGCCTTTTGCCTGTAACTTGGTCGATACCATCAAAAGGCATGTTGATGGTATCAACTTCACTGAGACAATTTCGTCTGAAAATCTACAGAGATCTTGCGAGTATCGACATGCATGTCGATACTACCGACCTAAAATTTGCGATCAACCTGTTGGTGTGTCGATACCATCGACGAGGCCGTCGATAGTATCGACGCAGAGCGATTTTTTCAGATGCCAACCTATACCCATCTCGATACCATCGACTCAAGGGTCGATGGTATCGACTCTGCCCCAGTCCTGCACATAAAGCAAACGATCACAATATCTTTTTTACACTAAAAATGAAATCAAATCAAATCAAAATACAAATGTGAAAGAATCTAACTAAGCTACCGATGGCTGGGTTGCCTCCCAACAAGCGCCCTTATTTAACGTCTTATGCTAGACGACATGAAGCTCCTCATGCATCTGGAAGTGCAATGAGTTTGACCTCATTCACTTTCCTTGTGTAATCTTAATCGAAATACAATTTCAATCGTTGTCCATTGACCAGAAATGTTGTCTCGCCATTACACACCATGATTGCGCCATGTGGCCTGAACTCCTCTACGGTGAACGGTCCACTCGATCAGGATTTCAATTTCCCAGGATGCATCTTCAACCTGCAGTTGAACAAAAGTATACGATCTCCTTTCTTGAAGATGCACATCTGAATATGGTGATCATGAATCAACTTTGTTCGCTCCTTATAGATCCGCAAGCTTTCATATGCATTCATCTACAGCTCATCAAGTTCATTGAGCTCAAGAAACCTTTTCTTTCCCGCTTCATCATAGCTCAAATTTAACTTCCTCAACGCTCAATGCGCTTTATGCTCCAATTCTACCGGAAAATGGCAGGCCTGACCATAAGCCAGCCTAAAATGCGTAGTGCCTATAGGTGTCTTAAACGCCGTCCTGTACGCCCACAAAGCATTCGGTAGCAGGGTGCTCCAATTCTTTCTCGTGGAAGCCACAGTGCGCTCCAAGATCTTCTTAATCTCCTAATTGGAGACCTCCACTTGCCCCTGTGTCTGTGGGTGGTACAGGGTACCAATATTGTGCTTTACCCCATACTTTCTCAATAGTGCCGCAAACTTCTGATTCCGGAAATGCATACCACCATCAGTAATGATCATTCTTGGTATACCAAACCTGCATAAAATGTATTCTTTGACAAACCTGCACACTACATTAGCATCATTAGTCCTTATGGGTATTGCTTCTTCCCACTTCGACACATAATGAACAGCTAAAAGAATGTACAAGTTAGAATTTGAGGACACAAAGGGTCCCATAAAATCAATACCCCACAAGTCGAACACCTCAACCTCTTGAAATACATTTAGGCATTTCTTGTCTTTTTGAAATGTTACCTGCCCTTTGGCAAGAATCACATTGCCGCACAAAATCATAAGCATCCCTGAACAAAGTAGGCCAGTACAGGCCACTTTCAAGTACTTTGGCGGCAGTCCGAGAACTTGCATGGTGGCCACCCATCGGTAGTGTATGGCAATGATGAAGAACACTTTCGTATTCCACCTCCGGTACACACCTGCGTAAGACACCATCCCTACAGAAAGGGGCTTGATCACCTCCTTCTTGACGACCTCCATCATGCTAGGATTTAGTCTACGTTGTGGCTGAATCACTGGTTGGGCTCCCTCCTCGAGCCGAATCTTGTGCTGGCACAATGTAGGGGAAATCCCCTTGATGTCTGCGACCGACCACCCAAATGCACCTCGATGGTTCTTCAACACAATCAGCAGCTAGTCTTCCTCCTCAACACTCAGATATGCTGAAGTAATCACAGACAGCTTCTCTTCCTCATCTAGAAATGCGTACTTCAAGTGCGGTGGCAATGGCTTCAATTCCAACTCTGGAGGGCTGATTAAGGATGACTGAAGCGGTGGTGGGAGTTTGCCAAGGTCTTCATAGTACCTAGCGTAAAAGCATGGAAGCACCTGAAGTATCTTGGCATACTCCTGTAGTGACTTGCTTCTCATCCAATCATGTGTTATATTGACCAAGCAAGCTTCAAGTGGTAATTCTGGATATGCATTGAAAACCGAACTCGCTATGGTCATTATTAGGAAAACCCATAGCTTTGCTAAGGGACACAACCTTGGTCTGCTCCATAATGTGAACTGCCAATGTCCCCTTCTCCACCTTAGTCATTACATGAGCCATATCTAAAAATGGCTTCCCTAGACAAAGTGAGATATTGTGATCAAAATGCTTCACCATGCGGCATTGCTCCTTAGCTTTAGATGACGTGGTGCTGGAAGGCATGACCATCTCAAACCGATCATCGGCGATACCCAAGGTCAAACGACCTCTCCCCATCTCAAGTATCATGTCAGCTGTAGCTTGGAAGGGTCGTCCCAGTAATAACTCATTGCCTTGTTCATCTTGCATCTCCATTACAACAAAGTCTGCTGGAAATACAAACCGATCTACTTTCACCAACACATCTTCACAAATACCATAAGGCTTCACCACTGAATTATCTGCCAGTTGAATTGTCATATTGCTCATCCTTGATTCTTTTAATCCCAATTTCTTGAATGTAGAGAGAGGCATCAAGTTTATGCTTGCCCCGGAATCACACATTGCTTCGCCAAATTTCACCTTACCAATGTAACATGAAATATTGAAGCATCCTGGATCCTGCCTCTTAGGTGGCAATGTGCCCATGATAAAGGCACTCACCTGCTCCTTGAGAACTACAACCTCCGTGTCAGGGATCTTCCTCTTCTTATTAATGATGTCTTTCAAAAACTTTTCGTAAGAGGGAATTTTCTCTGTTGCCTCTAATAATGGGATGTTTACAGAGAGCTTTCTGAAACTGTCTAAAAACTTCTTGAACTGGACGTCCACCTTCTTTGCTGTCACACTATTCGAATATGGGACCGGGAAAGCCTGTGCCCTTTGATGCGGTGGCACATATGGTCTCCTTTCTGTGTCTCTTCCTCAACAGCAATGGGGTCCGCAGTGACATCCTCTGCTATTTCCTCAACCGGCTCTGTGACTGAGTTTGGTACTTCTTGAGTGGCCTCACCTTCAGTTTCAAATTTGGGTTTTCTTGGTTCATCGTCCCTGGGGTTTAAAAGCTTCCTGCCACTCCTTAGCAAGATTGCCTTCGCCTGTTGGTTTCCTCCTGGAACGTTTGTGTTACCAGGAAAACCTTGTTGCACTGGCTTCTCCAGATTGGCTATTTCTGCTGCCATTTGCGCCATCGACGTCTCTATTGTCGTCATCTGAGCCCCATGGCTCTGCAATGTATGTCCAAACTGATTCATAAATTCCCCCTGTTGCTTGATCTGCTGACCAAAGGTGTTCATAAGTTCTTAGTTGTGCTTTATCACTTGGTTGAGAAACTCCGTGCTCTTATCCTCTGCCACCGGCTGGGGTTTTGCATCGGGATCCTGCAAAAAGTTATTCGGATCTTTCCAAGAAAATTTCTTGTCCTTCCTCCATGAGTAATCATTATTTCTGTAACTTTGTTGTTGGCGCATGAATTTGACTTGGGCTTCATCCTCGGATTCAGTATCTTCTTTTGCAAGCAGTTTCTTTGCTATAAGGTCCATCTTCTTATTCATCTCTTTGATGGCCTTTGACTCCCCCGCAACTCAAACATGTTCCACGGTGTCCCTGTCGCCCCATGATTGCTTCTTGGCCATGTTTTTCAGAATTCCCAACACCTCGTGTCTGTGTTGTTCAAAAAAAATCCTGAGCCTGCAGAATCTAAGTTACTTCTATCATGCTCGGAGAGAGCAAAATAGAAGATTTTTACCTGTGTCTCCTTGTCAAGCCCGTGATGCGGGCACCTCCTAAGCATGATCTGAAACCTTTCCCAGGTCTCAGAGTAGGTCTCTCTTGCCTTCTAGGTGAAATTGTGGATTTTCCTGATCATGTCATTAGTCTTCTCGGGCGAGAAGAACCTTTCAAAGAATACCTCCACCATGTGGTTCCACGATTCCACATATTCATCATCAAGATTGTGCAACCATTCTCGTGCATTTCCTTCCAGAGAACTCGGAAGCAGCTTCAGGTAGAGCATCTCCTATGGAAATCTGTCAATTTTAATCATGTCACAATTCTCCACGAATTGGCTTATATGAGTGACTGGGTCTTCATTCTTTAGCCCGTGGAACGTATTTGACTTGACCAAGTTGATTAATGTAGGATCAATCTTGTAAGTCAGAATGTTGATAGCCTGCTTCTTTATTGGCCCCTTTGACGCAGATGAAGAAGAAGCCTTGATCTTCTCCCATATTTTTTGTTCCTCTGCCATTTCTTCTTGTTCGGATTCTGAATCTGTTTATTCCAAATGGTGTTGATTGTACTCCTCCTTGTCATCAGGTCCCAGCAGTGGAACCTCTGGTGCCTGTTGCGCGTAGTCGGTGCTATGCGTCTGCACCATGCACAGGTACCTGCAAAATGGTAAATTGAGTTCAGTACCTTACTAGACAATTACAAAATGCGAAAGATAAGCTATGAATTTCACAAGCGAAAATAAAAGTATAACATAAAAATGTGGCCTAGAGTGGCCTCTTGCAGCACTCGTAGTGCCGACAATTGTCGTGTCCCCGACAACGGCGCCAAAAACTTGACACGCTTTTTCCGTGCGTAGAACGCAAGTGTACGCGTCAATGTAATACAGGCCTTTGTGAGGCCCGAGTCAAACTCAGGGACAATGAATTATCGGAGACTACTACTAACTACTCGCAATCAGCTAGATCGGTTAAAAAGTTGGAAGTTGTTGTAAAAGTAAAAGAAAATGAAATAAAACAAAACAAAATAATCGATTAAAGGCTTAGTTTAATCAATTCAAGTGGAGATCTTTAGGATTGCGGTTTCATCGTGGGTTTTCATTGTATGAATTTCCGTATAATAATTCAAGTTCATCTCTCAATCCGGGTAGTGGCCTGTAGTCAGAATTGTCCACTGTCGTGGTAAAATTCACTGATTATGTTTAGGTCGATTCCACCGTCGTAGTAACCTATACCCTAAACTAGGTGCATTAAAATTGACCTTTGGGTATCCACCATTAACCTTACACCACCTTGTTCAAGGGATTTGTTAATTAATGTGAATTTCATCTCATTTCAACCGTTAATTCTTCTTTCAAAGCAATTAAGGACATTAGATTATTATTATGGTGATCAAGCATAACAATATAATTGAGAAAACAAAATCATACCACAGATTTTAGAGATAAATGATGAATTACTATTGTAAAAACGTCATACAATACTTCCCTGAGCTACTCCCAGTCCTAAAGATAAAGGGGATTAGCCCCGCATGTTCATCTCAGAGAAAAACATGGTAGAGAAAAGGGGAAACATGGAGAAAAACGTGAATAAGTAATGAAACCCCTTGAACGAAGGAGATCCAAGCATTCCTTGGTGTAGAGTGCACGATCTCCAGCCTTTCGGCAGTGGAAAACGTCTTCTTCGGCGTCCAAAACGGCTGGGGCGTGCTTTTGGGCTCCGTTCTTCTCTCCACACCTTCTCGGGATGTGTGCAGCGGCTAATGACGTGATCGATTGCTCTTGGCCGCCGTCATTAGGTATTATCACCGAGTTAGGTTGCAAAAATATCACAGCCATCAGATTTAGATCGATCTGAAGCAAACTTGTATTTGACAGTGTCGATACTATCGACGCGAGTGGATAGTATCGACCTAGCATGGTATCGAGTGATCTTCTTTTCTTTTCTCTGTCGTGACTGATGCTAACTCGATACCATCGACGAGGGTCGATGGTTTCGACTCTCTTAGGCGTCGCTTTTGTCTTTTTCCGTCGCTAAAGCTCCTCGTGTCGATAGTATCGACTTCAAGGTCAATAGTATCGACTGTCTTCTCGCCAACAACCTGATGGTACGTTGCTACCATCGACTTCACCGTCAATGATATCGACTCTGTGCTTCTCCTTATGGCTGGAAACATGTGCTTGTGTCGATGGTATCGACAGTAGTAGATATTCGTTTTTCCTGAAATTACAACACAAAACCACGTAAGCCGAAATAAAACATATTATTGTAATCATTTATGCTCAAAATACCAAAATAAGGGAGATTTGACACTTAGACGGATGATAAACCAACGTAAATGAATCATGCAATATTAACCACCAAAATGACAAATAACTGCATAAAACACAAGTAAAATATGTGTGGCAAAGTGGCTTTCTTGAGCTTAATTTCGAGGACGAAATTTCTTTTAAGGTGTGTAGGATGTGATGGAGTGGACTTTTGGAATCCTAAATGTCCAATGACATAAGTGAATTTATGCATGTTGAGTTGTTGTGAGAGTTACAAGTGCTTTGGTAAGATTTGGATGATGATTGATGTTTATATCATGACTAAGACCTTTAACTCTATGCCTTTTTGATGAATTTAATTGAGTGGTCTAACAGATGATTTTTGTCACCAAATTTGAGTAGAAGATAGCTTGAGTGGTAGGAAATCTATGGTTAAAATTTGGTGGCAATCAGATGCTCCTAGAGAGAGATAATTAGGTTTGAAATTTGGGAAATAATGTGCTTATTTGATGATTTGAGGACCTAAGTTGCTAATGTATATCAATGTCACGCACCCTTGGTTTGGGCTGCGTCTGCGTGGGCAAATCTAGGCCGTCCACAGCTGATCTAGCGTCTGGGACCATTAGTTTGAATGGGTCGCGGATGGGCTCAAGCGAGGGACTCACTCACACCGTTGGATTGAAGATCAAGGACCCTTGTGTTGTCCCTAACCTTGCGGTTACTCCCTTGGCTGCAAGCAGGAACCACGACTTCATGGTGCTCGCTGATCGTGGCTTAGGAGCGGACTACGTGCGAGGATAATCGTTTGGTTAGCTGCGGGTGGAGAGGACCTCTCTCGTGAGCCTTTAACTGAGGCATGAGACCAATCCAGTAGAGAGTTAGAACCCTCCTTTGCTTTTGTCTCTCCACCGCACTGAGCAGGTAGCGGCTGGGATGAGAATACGGAGGAAGGGGGTAGATCAGAGGAAGAGGAGAAAAGGGAAATGAAGGACGAAGGTCTGAGGAGAAGTTTCCTCATGGAAAGAGGACCTCGGTGATAGCTGTACCAGGCGCCGAGCTCACCCACACCAAGGAAGAAGATGAAGTCGGCGGCGCCTATGGAGTGCAGACCGCCGCGGATCAGGGTCGTGGACGAGTTCGTAGTAGTCTTGTGAAGCTTTCCGAAGCTTTAGAATGACACAAGGAGGAGCAGAGGCATTTTGCCCCTTTTGCTCCGCCGTAGCCAAGGAAGGCGGCGGCGCTCCCATCTCGTTGGAGAGCTAGAAGCCGTGGGGCACTACCAAGTGGCCGCGGAGGGAGGTGGATGGACGCTGATCATTATGGAGGCATGAATCATCGACGAGGAACACCCCAACCCGAGCCCTTGCTCACCGGAGGAGCTGCCGTGCGGCGGCGCCCTGTTCCACAGAGGAAACAGGGAACCGCGGGGCTCGCGAGAATGGGGAAAGGGTGGACCAGGTCCACAGCCCTGAACCGGGTCCAAGACCCTTTGAACCGGGTCCAAGACCCTTTGAACCGGCCAGTGAATCCAGTACAAGCCAAGAGGAGTCGCGCCCCCACGTGGACACGTGGCGGTCTTTGATTGGCCGATCAAGGTAATTTCTTCAGAAAATTATTAGATCTTGCATAAATCGCAATAAATAGCTCGTTTATCCGAAAAATGCAAATAAGGTACCGTTTTTCTCAGAAAATTGTGTAGAACACAATGGAAGCATAATATCAGGCTTTCTACGAACTAATATCACAATAATCATGTAATATGTGAAATGGTCTTTTTATGGATAATAAATATCAAACGATGTTCTAAACTTATGAGAAAATACCTGTAAATCATATTTCATGTTTATAATCCATCTAATATCAGTGATCATGATGTTTATGCACGAAATCTTGTAATTTGCTTCATATAGCCAATTAGGGCTAATAACCCTAATTAATATGCAATAAATGCATCCATGCTCAATAAATGATGAGATTTACAGAGTAAGCTCATTTCTGTATATGGAACCTCGGTATTAATTATGAGATCATAATGATGAACAGAATCCATGTTATATGAAGATGAATCGTAATACATGGTTTTAAACCCTAATCTAGGTTAATGATGTAACCTAGGGTTAAGTAATGTGTACAAATATGTATGGAAGATAATGATAAGATTTTGTATCCTAATCTGGAATATAACATCAGTAACATAAATCTCACATAAGGATGAAGATAATACAAGTAATTATGAGAATATCCTAGTGAACTAAGCTAAAGCCCTAATGAACACGATTAGGGTTAAGATGAGATATATAAGATGAGAACCTGATGATAGTATATGGTCTTGTCTCGATCAGGTTTAATCAAGATATAGATGACATCAGGAGTACATATGTGATTAGGATGTCTCTTTGGAAGGTACGCCATTACCTCTTACTTGGCTTATTATACATTATGATTGTGTTATATGGTAGTAAAGACTTGGCATATGGTATTTATTGAAATGATTGTTCTGGTATGATATGTTGCTTGATTTTCCATACTTATTGCTATGAACACATGAAACATAAGATATCTGGTCCATTATATGATAGCACTAAATCTCTTTGGTAGAATAGTGCATTGATGAAAGTACTAAATCTCTTTGGCAGAATAGTACATGATAGCACTAAATCTCTTTGGCAGAATAGTGCATTTGTGAAGTACTAATTCTCTTTGGCAGAATAGTACATGTGAGCACTAAATCTCTTTGGTAGAATAGTGCATGTGGTTAATCAAGTTTACATGTAATGGAAATGTGCCTAAAATATGTGTTCTCTTCTGGTAACAAATATCTTTGTGCAACTATACGCCTTTTCTTATATTCTTCTGTTACTGCCAAGTATTAGTTTTATCTTATTGCCAAGATATGATGAGAGGTATATAAAAAGACACGTAGGCGTACTCAGTACAATATTCATGAAATATTGTGCTGACGTGTACCGCATGTAATCTTTTGTTTAGGTTGTGGTTATGCTCTTGAAGATCCAAGATAGTTGAGAGTTGTGTGGCGAGCTGATGTACAGGTGGACCTGTTGTCTTAAGATCCTGTTGTTTAGATGTAGTACATGTATATGTATTAGTTTGCTGTTCAATATGTAATATCAAATGTTGTAACAATTCATGTTGTAATTATATGTTGAATGGTGAACATGTGTTGTGGTTTTATTATTGTTCATGTGCATGTGCTATTGATGTATGTTCCTTCTTACTCCCTCGATTTTCTTCTTCTTAGCCTAGTGTGGGGCGTTTAAATATGGGATTCTCGCTGAGGTGAGGGTTTCAATTTGGACGTCACACATCAGATTAAGTTTTAGAAAATTGGGGGACGTCATAGGTGGTATCAGAGCATGAACAATAGCAAAGCCTGACATTTGCTCATTATGCAACTCAAAACTAAAGAACCTTGAACCTTAATAATCTTTAGGGTTAGATTAGTCGTCTTTTAGAGACTAGATCTGACCTAGCCTCTAGGTTAGCACCTAGATGTCCGAGAACTAGGCCTAGACTAATGCTTGTTGTATAGCAAGTCCTTAGATGTCGTTCTTTCCTTGTAGTGCAGCGGTATGGGACGTTGCACTATTTGGAAATGACGTGCATCAAGGGAAGAGAAACCCTAGACATATTGCGCATGTTGTCTAGAGTAGCTACACTAGTCTACACCATGTTCTCACCCTTTTTACTAGTTTTCATGACACTGGACTCTCTACTATGTGTGGGACACTCGTTTTCAGGATTTGGTTTTGGATTCCAATCGGATCGAACCTTGATAGTTTTCTCTGACGCGTGTTTTATCGGGGAAAAACTATATAATATTTTATTATGTATATGTATTACAAAAATGTGTCCCCGCACATGTACGAGTAGGAGGTGGTCATGCAACCTAAGTGAAAGTGAATGACATCAGTCTAGAAGAGAGATTAGTTCTAGATTAGATGTCTAGAGCCTTGTTGGAATATATATGATAGATAGAATAGATGAAATAAGCTATGATGTAAGTCTTATATAGAAGATATAAGATAGTTTATGATGATCAATGTTGTCTTTGAGGACTTAAGTTTAGTTTTGAAGTTTTGAGATAAGTTTTGATGATGCAAGTAAATAGGCTTTTATGTGATAAGTTATGTTAAGTTAGACAAGGTTGTGAGTCAGCATGAGCCTCAAGCTCTTTTACAAAGGAGGACCTCTAGTGTTAGGACCAGTTTTGGGGTTAGCTCAAGAGAGAGCGAGACCCACAGGGAGAAGGTCAGAGAACCTAGACTCCATGTTATGAGAAATATGAAACATATATGATATGATATGTCCTAAACTAGACTACTCCTGAGTGATTGAGTTGAGTTGCTTTATGTATGATTCCTATAGTCTTGTAGAACCCTAGATGTCCTGGGGAAGACCAAACCCTAGAGATGGAGAGAGGCTGGTTATATATGTGCATATGTGAACATGAATATGAGTGCCTACCATCTGGGTGAGGGAGAGAGCCCAAGACCCTGGAGGAGGTAGCTATGTTAGTTTCTGTGAAGCCTCATGCTCGGGTTGGTGGTTTCCCACATAGGAATCTAGTGGTATATATAAGAAAGTTTTGGGTAAGATGTTTCATGAGTAAAGACCTATGAAGAGAATGTCATGTCATGTTTTTGTTTATGCTATGTGGCTAGAGCTTGGAAGGCTATCAACTAGTGCCAATGAGGTATATCCGGGAACCCTAGATTAAAGGAGGAAAGATAAAGTTTGTGCATATGAGATACTCATAGAGTTGAGTGAGCTCAGAGAGACTGAGCATGGCACTACCCTCGTGGTATGGGTTAGATGAACCTCTTTTGGCCTAAGTAGAGTTTTGATATATGTTTGTTAAGCCACTTATATAAGTTTGTTTAGCACAATCATGACATAATGCATGTAAGGATGTGATCTAGTCTTGAGATGTATTATATAGGCATGATATGATGGGAACCTAGATATGGTTTAAAGGATATCAAAGTATAAATGGTTAACCCTGTACATGAATAATGATGATAATGTGAAATTGTTGGTTAATCTTGAGATAAAAACCACTAGTAAATCTGGTTTTTACTACAAGTGATGGAATAAGATCATATGAATGAAACATGTTACATGAGGTGTTAATCTTAATGCTTAACTAAGATGAAAAATATAATTTGAAAGTTAGCACAACATAACGATTATGACACCTTGATGTGATCTAGATGGATAAAGTGGGTTAACTTTAGTTAACTCCCTCCTAAAAGGCATATGTTAATGTTGAACATGTTCTAACAAATGAACTCAATAATATATTGACGAAACCTTGATGTATGAGTTAATCTTAGTTAACTCCTTTAGAACATGGTAACATGATGGCTAAACCCTAATGCATGAGTAAAGATAAGGATGAAAATCTAATATATGAGATATGCCATGACATAATCTAAGTTCCTAAACCTTGAGTTTAACCTTGAATGGAGTGTTTGTACACCCAAGATGGTTGTAAACCTCCTAATAGTAAGTTGGATACATGGTTCTAGGTAACCTTGTGGATATGTTACACATAGAATAGTGCCTACATGTGGATGAAGACATGGTAGTTTTCCTTGGAGTATGAGTATGGTTGACTTTCGAGGACGAAAGTTCTTTTAAGATGTATATGATGTGACAAAGTGGCTTTCTTGAGCTTAATTTCGAGGACGAAATTTCTTTTAAGGTGTGTAGGATGTGATGGAGTGGACTTTTGGAATCCTAAATGTCCAATGACATAAGTGAATTTATGCATGTTGAGTTGTTGTGAGAGTTACAAGTGCTTTGGTAAGATTTGGATGATGATTGATGTTTATATCATGACTAAGACCTTTAACTCTATGCCTTTTTGATGAATTTAATTGAGTGGTCTAACAGATGATTTTTGTCACCAAATTTGAGTAGAAGATAGCTTGAGTGGTAGGAAATCTATGGTTAAAATTTGGTGGCAATCGGATGCTCCTAGAGAGAGATAATTAGGTTTGCAATTTGGGAAATAATGTGCTTATTTGATGATTTGAGGACCTAAGTTGCTAATGTATATCAATGTCACGCACCCTTGGTTTGGGCTGCGTCTGCGTGGGCAAATCTAGGCCGTCCATAGCTGATCTAGCGTCTGGGACCATTAGTTTGAATGGGTCGCGGATGGGCTCAAGCGAGGGACTCACTCACACCGTTGGATTGAAGATCAAGGACCCTTGTGTTGTCCCTAACCTTGCGGTTACTCCCTTGGCTGCAAGCAGGAACCACGACTTCGTGGTGCTCGCTGATCGTGGCTTAGGAGCGGACTACGTGCGAGGATAATCGTTTGGTTAGCTGCGGGTGGAGAGGACCTCTCTCGTGAGCCTTTAACTGAGGCATGAGACCAATCCAGTAGAGAGTTAGAACCCTCCTTTGCTTTTGTCTCTCCACCGCACTGAGCAGGTAGCGGCTGGGATGAGAATACGGAGGAAGGGGGTAGATCAGAGGAAGAGGAGAAAAGGGAAATGAAGGACGAAGGTCTGAGGAGAAGTTTCCTCATGGAAAGAGGACCTCGGTGATAGCTGTACCAGGCGCCGAGCTCACCCACACCAAGGAAGAAGATGAAGTCGGCGGCGCCTATGGAGTGCAGACCGCCGCGGATCAGGGTCGTGGACGAGTTCGTAGTAGTCTTGTGAAGCTTTCTGAAGCTTTAGAATGATACAAGGAGGAGCAGAGGCATTTTGCCCCTTTTGCTCCGCCGTAGCCAAGGAAGGCGGCGGCGCTCCCATCTCGTTGGAGAGCTAGAAGCCGTGGGGCACTACCAAGTGGCCGCGGAGGGAGGTGGATGGACGCTGATCGTTATGGAGGCATGAATCATCGACGAGGAACACCCCAACCCGAGCCCTTGCTCACCGGAGGAGCTGCCGTGCGGCGGCGCCCTGTTCCACAGAGGAAACAGGGAACCGCGGGGCTCGCGAGAACGGGGAAAGGGTGGACCAGGTCCACAGCCCTGAACCGGGTCCAAGACCCTTTGAACCGGGTCCAAGACCCTTTGAACCGGCCAGTGAATCCAGCGCAAGCCAAGAGGAGTCGCGCCCCCACGTGGACACGTGGCGGTCTTTGATTGGCCGATCAAGGTAATTTCTTCAGAAAATTATTAGATCTTGCATAAATCGCAATAAATAGCTCGTTTATCCGAAAAATGCAAATAAGGTACCGTTTTTCTCAGAAAATTGTGTAGAACACAATGGAAGCATAATATCAGGCTTTCTACGAACTAATATCACAATAATCATGTAATATGTGAAATGGTCTTTTTATGGATAATAAATATCAAACGATGTTCTAAAATTATGAGAAAATACCTGTAAATCATATTTCATGTTTATAATCCATCTAATATCAGTGATCATGATGTTTATGCAAGAAATCTTGTAATTTGCTTCATATAGCCAATTAGGGCTAATAACCCTAATTAATATGCGATAAATGCATCCATGCTCAATAAATGATGAGATTTACAGAGTAAGCTCATTTCTGTATATGGAACCTCGGTATTAATTATGAGATCATAATGATGAACAGAATCCATGTTATATGAAGTGGAATCGTAATACATGGTTTTAAACCCTAATCTAGGTTAATGATGTAACCTAGGGTTAAGTAATGTGTACAAATATGTATGGAAGATAATGATAAGATTTTGTATCCTAATCTGGAATATAACATCAGTAACATAAATCTCACATAAGGATGAAGATAATACAAGTAATTATGAGAATATCCTAGTGAACTAAGCTAAAGCCCTAATGATCACGATTAGGGTTAAGATGAGATATATAAGATGAGAACCTGATGATAGTATATGGTCTTGTCTCGATCAGGTTTAATCAAGATATAGATGACATCAGGAGTACATATGTGATTAGGGTGTCTCTTTGGAAGGTACGCCATTACCTCTTACTTGGCTTATTATACATTATGATTGTGTTATATGGTAGTAAAGACTTGGCATATGGTATTGATTGAAATGATTGTTCTGGTATGATATGTTGCTTGCTTTTCCATACTTATTGCTATGAACACATGAAACATAAGATATCTGGTCCATTATATGATAGCACTAAATCTCTTTGGTAGAATAGTGCATTGATGAAAGTACTAAATCTCTTTGGCAGAATAGTACATGATAGCACTAAATCTCTTTGGCAGAATAGTGCATTTGTGAAGTACTAATTCTCTTTGGCAGAATAGTACATGTGAGCACTAAATCTCTTTGGTAGAATAGTGCATGTGGTTAATCAAGTTTACATGTAATGGAAATGTGCCTAAAATATGTGTTCTCTTCTGGTAACAAATATCTTTGTGCAACTATACGCCTTTTCTTATATTCTTCTGTTACTGCCAAGTATTAGTTTTATCTTATTGCCAAGATATGATGAGAGGTATATAAAAAGACACGTAGGCGTACTCAGTACAATATTCATGAAATATTGTGCTGACGTGTACCGCATGTAATCTTTTGTTTAGGTTGTGGTTATGCTCTTGAAGATCCAAGATAGTTGAGAGTTGTGTGGCGAGCTGATGTACAGGTGGACCTGTTGTCTTAAGATCCTGTTGTTTAGATGTAGTACATGTATATGTATTAGTTTGCTGTTCAATATGTAATATCAAATGTTGTAACAATTCATGTTGTAATTATATGTTGAATGGTGAACATGTGTTGTGGTTTTATTATTGTTCATGTGCATGTGCTATTGATGTATGTTCCTTCTGACTCCCTCGATTTTCTTCTTCTTAGCCTAGTGTGGGGCGTTTAAATATGGGATTCTCGCTGAGGTGAGGGTTTCAATTTGGACGTCACACATCAGATTAAGTTTTAGAAAATCCGGGGACGTCACAATATGTCTATAAATGCGACTCAAAATCATCGCATCAATGCAGAAGGTGGTCGCAGCTCGGTGAAGATGATGCGATCTTCTAGGTCACGTCGGGGCAGATATGAACCAGGAACAAGGGATGCCAAGACAGACTGTGTAGTCTTTCTCACTCCGTCTTCCTTCTCTTCTTGATCTTCTTGAGTTGCAGCAGGAACGGCAGGTGAAGTGGAAGTCTAGATGGAACTGAATCGAACCCGTCATCTCGGAACCGATACCCAAATGAGGACCCTGATGGTCCTATTTATAGGCTCAGGTCTGGACCTCACACTTTTGGCATGAGTCCAAACGGTTTGGTAGCTTTTTATCTCCAAACAGTCTTGAGTAGTTAAATCCAAACGGTTTGCTTATTTATGACCAAACGGTCTTGGATACATGTCCATACGGTTTGACTTCTATTAGCTCCAAACGGTTTGCTCTATGGATTTGCTCATCCAGTTCTGAGATAAAATGCTCCAAAAGGTTTAGGCTACAAGTGATCATACGGTCTTGGATTATCATCCACTCAAACGGTCTTCATTGAGCCTCCATACGGTCTTGGCGATTTGGCTCTAATAGTTTGGGAACTGATAGAGACCAAATGGTCCTGAACTTCCCATCGTTCTGCACTGACCGTCCAAACAGCCTTGATAAGTGATTTCTCCAAATGGTTTCGCAGTGCCAGCCTCCATCGTCCAAACGGTTTATGTGATCTCCTCTAATCGGTTCTGCAAACCGATCGTTGTGATGGCTCCTAACAGTCTTCGATCGATCGATGCCTCTCAGTCTCCAGACCGTGAGGGCTTCTCTGTGGTGAGCGTGGAGTGGTAGCGGTGGCGCTAGGCGCTCGGCAATGGTGTTGTTGCTGCTGGAAGCGGTGAGGGTGTAGGTGGATATGGCGACTGTAGGTGCTAGGGTTGCTGAGGTTGAAGATGACAGAAGGAAGAAGAAGCAGCAGGAAGGTGATGGCAGAGGTAGGGTACTGCAAATGGTCTTGTGGGTGGGATACTCTTCACAGTTTTGGGATCATTTGAGTTCTCGTGGTCTTGAGACCGTGAGGGCTCTCTAGATTTCCAAACCATGAGAGAAAATTGTTAGAGAAAATAAAGATCATTTGGAGAGGTCCAGGGCTCAAGATCGTTTAAGCAGGTGGAGGAAAACAGTTGATCAGTGATCGGATGGTAAAGAACAAACTATCACCCAAACAATCAGAAAACCAAATTAGAACCAAACGGTTTTGAGGTGGAACAGTCCATTTGGTCTAGAGACCGAATGGGTGAAACCGATTGGTCAAGACCGAATGGTCGAGACCGAATGGTTGAAACCGAATGGCCATCACTAAGGATGAGAGAGGGTAGATCAAGGATAGGTCCCACTCATATGGATTTGATGTGGATGGTAGTTGATTAAGATGAAGATCGAATGATGGTGATTTTGTTGATTAGGGTTGAAAGGAGGTGGGTGCCAGCTGATTGTTTGATCTTATCAAGACCTGCATGAAATCAACATAATCTCAGTTAAAACCATGATAATTGAATCAATTAAGTAGTTATGTGCTTTATGATATATTGTGATATTTTGTGAAAGAAATTGGATATATTGTGTTGAATTAGTCCCAATATGATAATTGAATTCCATGATGAATATGAATTCATCAAACATCTCTTCCTTAAGATACCACATGGATTCCTCAATGCCACTGTGATACCACAAAACCTTCACCAACACTATATATTTTTTTCCAGCTTCTTCACTCTTCTGTCAAGGATCAACTCGAGTCCTTCCACATAAGACATATCTTCCTCCAACTCAACCTCCACTTCTTGAAGCACTAACTCGATATCATGGTGGCACTTCCTCAACATGAACACGTGGAACACTGGATGCAACATGTGCAACTTAGGTGGAAACTCCAACTTATAGGCCACCTTCCCAACATGTGCCACCACAGGGTAAGGTCCCATATACCTGTGTGACAACTTAACCTTCTTCCCAAACCTCAAAACACCCTTCCAAGAAGAGACTTTAAGATACACCATATCTCCAACTTCAAATTGTAAGAGTCAACGACAATTATCAACTTCAGATTTATACCTATCCTAGACTACTTTCAATTGTTGTTGAATCACTTTTATCTTCTTTGTCATTTTCTATACAAGCGCAGGACCAAGAAGCTAATATTTTCCTATCTCATACCAACACAATGGAGATCTACAACATATCTAATAAAACGTTTCATATGGTGCCATGTTGATGATTCTCTGATAAGTGTTATTAGAAAACTCTATCAAGATGAGTTGCCCATCCCAACTGCCCAAAAAATGCAAGATGCAAGCTCTCAATAGATCCTCCAAGGTTTGTATGGTCCTCTCATATTGACCATCTATCTATGGGTGGAAGGTAGTACTAAACCTTAAATGCGTACCCAAAGCTGTGTGAAATCACTCCTAAAAGTGACTCATAAACTTAGGACCTCTTTTAGATACGATAGTGGCTAGAACACCGTGGAAATGCACTATCTCATCAACATATATCTGAGAGAGCTTCTTTTTTGTATACATTGTCTTCATAGGAAGGAAATGCGATGACTTGGTCAACCTATCAATGATCACCCAAATGGAATCATGACCTTTGGCTATCCTTGGAACACCAACCACAAAGTCCATATTAACATGATCCATTTCCACTGCGGTATAGGCAATGATTTCAAAGTCCTTAAAGGTTTCTAATTTTCCACTTTAACTTGTTGACACAGTGCACATTTGGTCATGAGCTCGACCATATTACACTTCTAGCCAGGCCACCAATACAAATCCTTCATATTTTAGTACATCCTGGTGCTACCTAGGTGCATAGCATACATTGAAGAGTGAGTCTCTTCCAGAACCGCCTTTTGCAAATTATCAACATCAGGAACCACAACTCTGTCGTGGTAGAAAACTGTCTCATATTCAGCCTCATGAAAACTATCACGCCTCTCATTCCCAAACTCTTCTCATAGTTTTTATATCATTATAAACCTGATGTGCTTCTCTGATCTGCTACCACAACGTCGACTTCACCTGCAACTGTTCCAACAACCCAACAAACAAGGAAACATCTTGCTTCACGTTCATTTAACACAGGAAGACCAACATATCTCTCTTATGGCACACTAAGGAACACAATTGTGCCTTCTACACAGATGACGATGAAGAAGATTTCCTTCTTAGTGCATCTTCCATGATACTTGCCTTTCATGTATGGTAATCAATGGTGCAGGCATAGTCCTTGATTAACTCCTTCTAGAGTCGTTGCCTCATGTTCAACTCTTGTTGTGAGAAGATGTACTTCAAGTTCTTGTGATTAGTAAAGATCTTACACTTATCTCCATAAAAGTAAGTGCCTCTATATTTTCAAGGCATCAACCAAAACAACTAACTCTACATCATAGATTTTCAAGGCATCAACCACAACAACTAACTCTAGATCATGGGTTGGGTAGTTCTCCTTGTGTTTCTTCATCTTTCATGATGCAAAAGATATCACATTCTTATCTTGCATCAACACATAAAAAACCATTCCTCATCACATCACATAAAACTATGTATCCTTTCCCCTTCTTGGGTAAAACTAGCATTGGTGCACTTGTCAATTTCTCCTTCAACAACTGAAAGGCACGCTAACATCTGTCATCCCAAACAAATGACACATATTTCCTCGTCAGTTTTGTTAGGGGCAATGCCACTAAGTTGAAGTTCATAATGAGCCTCCAGTAGTATACTACCAAACCCAGAAAATTGTGCACTTTTGTTGGTGTCTTCATTTTCTCCAACTCCATCACAAACTCAACCTTCTTGGGGTCCACACAAACACCCTCAACAAATATCACATGTCCTAAGAAAGACACCTCCTTGATTCTAGAACTCACACTTGCTAAACTTGGGGTACAACTAGTGTTTCCTCAACTCAGTCAATGCCTGTCCAAGATGTTGCTCATGTTGCTCACTATTTCTAGAGTGTATCAAGATATCATCTATAAAAACCACCACAAACCGATCAATAAACAACTGAAACAACCTATCATCAAGTCCATAAATATTGTTGGTGCATTGGTTAGCCCAAACGGCATAACCAAAAACTCGTAATGGCTATACTGAGTCTTAAAAGATGACTTAGGTATGTCATCTTCCTTGATTTGCAACTGGTGATAATTCAATCTCATGTGTATCTTTGAGAACACTATAGAACCACACAACTGGTCAAACAAGTCATCTATCCTCGGCAAGGGATACTTGTTCTTTATCATCACCTTGTACAACTATTTGTAATCTATACACAGCCACATGGATCCATCTTTCTTATTTACAAACAACACGGGAGTACCCCATGGAGATGTGCTCGGTCTGATGAAACCTTTCTCAAGTAGCTCTTTCAATTATTTCATCAATTCTACCATCCCACTTGGAGCCATCTTATACGGTATCTATGCTATTGCTTGCATGCCAAGATCTAATTGATCTCAAAATTAATCTCTCAAGGAAGGGGAACTCCTGAGAACTCATATGGGAACACATCCTCAAACTCATGGTCAACTGGCACCTCTAAGAAACTAGGACTCCTCACCTTATTATCCATCACATGTGCCAAAAATGCATCACAACCCTATTGTGTCATCTTCTCTGCCACCATCTCCAACACTAGACATGCTGGGAGAGTCTTCCTATCTCCTTGGAAGATCCAAGTTACATTACCATCTACTAACAGTGCTACCTTGAACTATAGTACAAAATGACATGATACTTCCAATGTGTCCATTTAAAGGATCACATCAAATCCATGCATATTAAGTGGTATGAGATCCACTTGAATGTCCTTCCCTGAAAAAGAAAGGTTACAAGAAGGACACACCTCCTACAACACTAAAGAACCAACTAATGGGGTTTATAAGAGAAGACTATCTAGCCTATGGATAATAGATAAAAAACAACTATCAATCACTTCTCGAGTGATAAAGGAGTGCCTCACACCTGTATCAACTACATATATGAAAAAAGAAGACAAATCAGAATGAAATAACTCCACCTAACTTGTCACAACTTGTGGGGTTGACTAATCCTTCTGATTGACTCATGGAGTAGAATCGAGTTGTTACCTATTGTTCTTCCTTTCCTCTACTGGTCTAAGCTGATGAACCAACCAATGATGCTTGTCTACATCTTCGTCCTCCACCACAACTAAACTATTGCTTCTATGATCCCTAGATGCTTTGCCTCGACTGTTGGGTCACCTCATCATCCTTTGTGGAACAAAACGGCTTGGTATGCCAAACCTAGACACACTTGTAACACGTATTTCTCTCATACCACAACCTCGACGGACCTGTAACTGATATTGAAGTTGTATTTTGGGCTCCTGCATGTGGAAAACTATGGTTGCCTTTACTGGGTGACCACTATACTTATGCTACTGACCTCTTCTGCGCTGGAAGTGCTGAGAACCTAGGCTTCTTGAAGCCTCCAAAAGACTGTCCCTGATACAATGTTGACCTCTTCTTGGCACTCTTCTCACGCTTCTCAATCACTGACTTTCTATCAGTCAAACCGAATCGACAAACATAGCAAACCACTCACGGTTATCCAAGGCAACCACCAGGGTAGACAACTCAGCACTCAAGCCCTTATTGTAATGTCAGATTCTCTCCTGATCCATAGCTTCCATATTAGGACAGAACCTTCACAACTCCATAATCTTTGCTTCATAGTCATTTATCAACATGGATCCTACCAAGATCTACTCAAACTGACTGATCTTCTCATCAAGGAATGACTGAGGAAAGTATCGAATAATGAACTCACATCATAAATCCTCCCAACATCAACCACATACCTCTTCTCCTCCTTTATGGCACACCAATGGCCAACACTCCCCTTTAAAAGGTATACAACATGTTTCACTTTATCATCCTCAGGGATGTTGAGGACCTTGAAAGCCTTATGTAACTCTGTCAACCAAAGATCAACATCCACTAGATTCACTGTAGCAGCATATTCAACAGGCCCAACACATCTCATCCTCTCACAAGTCTTCCTAGAGCCTGAATATTCGACATTGGGAGTAGCTTCCCTTAGTTGTGGTGCTGACATGCTGTCTTCCATGTGTGTCATTGTCTTCGTAAATTGCCTAAGTAGAGACTAAAAGGTAGGACTCTTCATCATGGTCAGGACAAACTGGGGCACATCTGGAGCCAGATCTTCTCTCACCTGGACCCTTGCATCACCTCTAGATGCAACAAAACTACTCCCTACAATGTGTTCTTCGTATTCTCGAGACATCATATCTACTCTTCTTCTTATTTCGCATGCATATGAAGAAGTCACTATAAGACATACTAGAGGATACTAGAACAGACACAAATCATAGTGCTAGGTTCATGTAGACTCAATGAACTGAAATCTCTGATACCAACAAATTTGTGATGTCCCGATGCTTCACAAATGAGATTATTCAAAAAATCAATCATGGAATTAGAACTAAACATGCGGATTACCAGTAAAATAGGAAATTAAAAATGATTTCTCAAAGCACAAAAACCAAAAAACTTATCACATTTAAGTCCTTAATAGGACACATGTATCACATAACACATATATCATGGTGCTTACAACACTATGCATCATCATTCTCATCATCAACATGTTACTTGAGATATTTGTTCCAGATATATACATATTCACATGCCATATAATACATACATTTCTTACAAGCCCAAAAACCTCCTATTGGTAACATCTCTACAAAATATGTCTAAACTCCCCCAAGGACCTAAGCGTACACACACAACTCTAGGACTCTAACACCAAAAGACTAGCAACACATCCGACCTTATTAGCTACTGCTCTTGCTGCTGCTCTTCTTTAGCTACACAATCTCTACCTCTTCGTGCATGACCACTTAAAAGATGTGGAAAACCCTTGGGGTGAGATCAAACGTCCCACCAGAAGATATAACTCTCTGCCAAAATCTATTAAACAACAGATAACTAAGCAAGTAGATAAAAATACTTAGCAGGATGAGAAAATTCAATTAAATGATATGAATCCAACAAATAAAGCAAAGTAAGAAACTAAAAAATATCCACTAAGTAGTAGAAAAATTAATATCCTAATAAGGAATATGAAGAACATGTATAACAACTGACTTTTCTTACCACCTTATAATTCAAGAAATCAGTACAAAGATAAGGCAAAAGGGATCAACCAGTGTTATTCCAATTTCTACAATTGCAAGATATGCTACATAACTATATTACGTCTTTTATTATTACCCTAAGGATTTGAGTCATACCACCCAAATCCAACCGACCACTGCTAAGTTGAAATTGATTCCATACAAAGTCAATGGAAGAGTTGAAATCCATGATCTCTTCAATACATCTTAGTCAGCATAACAGATAACACCATAGATACATATCAATTAACTGCTCATATGGTCAACCTGAAGGATTGGATCATGCATGGCCATCTATATATATAACAGCTAGACCACCTTGGTACATGTACGACACTAGAAGAACAACCTCATGCATAGCCGTTCTAAAAAGAAAGGTTTGGCTCATGCATGGTCATCCATATCATAAAGAGAGAAGATCACATATGGCTGTCTCACACAACTTGTAATTGTGGACACATCGAGATGCTCAACTTGGACCCCAACATATTCAAGAATATGCCCTCTGAGTTATACTTATTTCACCAATCCAACAATTAAAGATGACACTGGAAAGGATCTATGCCACAAGGCATCTACATGATTAGGGTTTCACTTGATTAATTAAGCGGATTGGAAGTATTTTAGAATCAATCAAGTTACAACTTACAAAGCCAAAATAAGCTCTACAAAAATAAGGGATTAGTGCAACTCCATAAGATATAAAACGTATAAGGTTTGAGCTAGTCACAAAATCACATGATGCTTGTAGCACTGCCATTCACAAGGCCATCGTTAATGTCTCATCACTCGAAGATATCAATCCCTCAATCACATCACTAGAGGATACCAACTCACAATAGGCATTAATCAATCACTAGGCCTTATGACCCATCACATCAGTATGATCTCATCATGTCTCATCAAGACTCATAGAAATTACCCTGTGTCATACGATCATCATCATACCATAAACAACTATGATATTCAAGTTCATATCTCCTACAAGGTTGTGGGCTTATAAACAGAATAAAGAAAACAACATAATAAGATAACCACTTCAAGATATAGAAACAAACACATCACGTGGCCCAACATTAGGGTTAGGGATACATACATGGCCAATTAGTGTTTTATAGTTGTATTAAATCACCAAACCCTAGGTACACAACCTCCCACTTTCTTGAAGAATATTAGGGTTAAGGAACATCATTAATTAACCATTCTTAGAGAATTACATTAACAAAACTAGGTAACACTATCATATACATGAATATGTGTATCATTTTATTATGTCATACATATGTCACGACCACGCACCATCCAAGTGTCGTGACCTCAATCCATCAAAGGGTTGCAACCACCATCCCACCTAGTATCACACTGTGACAAGGCATGGTGTCTCGACCGCCACTCATATGTGTCATGACCCACCACACAATAGGGTGTCTTGACCGTAACACTATAAGGTGTCTTGACCGTGACACTTCATGTGTCTCGACCACCTCAAGCATTAGGGTTTCAACCACCCTAGGAAAGCATGTCTCAACCTCAAAACCAAAGGCAAGTCTCGACAAAAACTAACACTTGTCTCAAGCAAAATAAGGCAACATATCACAACTGAAACTAACACTTGTCTCAACCAAAAATAGGTACATCATCCCTAACAAATCACCAAGTATCTAACTGTTTCGACACAAAATAGGTACATCATCCCGACGAAACCACCAAGTATCTAAGTGTCTCTACCCAAGAAGAATCATGGTGTGGAGACCACTAATGTCAAGAAACTACCAAGACAAGGAACTGCCATCAAAACAGAGTTAAACAAGATCAAAATATAATATATTTCATGGAAAAAACATAAGATAAAAGCAAGGTAAACCATAATCATCAAGGAGGAAAACTTCACACAAAGTCAATCACCAAAAATCCTAAATCATGGATCATGAGACCATTTAGAAAGAACCTCATAGAAGGGGGAGAAAACCACGTTTGAAACCTCCAAAAAAACAATCTAAACTCTGCATTACAAAGAAGTACACGAGAGTCATGCATGTAACCAAGACCAAGTACAAAAGATAGGAAGAAAACCACCATAACACATCCATCTCAAAAATCGGGTACCTTGAATAAGGGTTTTAGATTCCAAGAAAATAAAGCATAATAACAACTACCATTCAAGTTCTAGAGCATGATATCATCTACTAGCATATCAAGGGAACATTTTAGAGAGAGAAACAACAACATGCACGTAAAGGAAAGTGCAACAATAGAGGGGGTAGAGGGTTATATCGCCCACCTTAAGGAAGATCACTCCATGGATAACACGCTCTGAGAACACGATAACTGAGGATGATGAAGCTCCACCAAAAGCTCTACTTTCAGCCACATGATCACCTAAAGAAGAAGAAGACACCAAGGTCAAAGATTGCTCAAGGAAAGCGAGCATAGATCCCTAAGAAGAACCAAAAGAATAAGGGATAAAGAGAGAAGAAACTTCCTCTCACTTGCATACCACCTTGTCAAAACATGGTTTATGACCCTTGTGATGAGGATTTTTCTCCAAAAAAACTACCATGGATGATCCATGGTCTATGGATGAGAAAACAAAGGAATATGGGGTAGATGATCCAAGTAAACATCATAAAAGAAAGGCATACACTTACCAAGGTTGAATATGAGCAAGAGTCACAACAAGCAAGAGATCTCGACCACCAAAAGCTCCAAGATTAGTCCTCCTAGATCCTCAAGAATCCAAGGACGAGCAAGAGAGGGTGAGGAAGGAAGAGGGCCAAAAGGTTCACTTGCCTGAAGAGAAAAGGGGTTATATACCAAAGGAGGAGGGAAGTAGGGTGGAGATGTGTGTCAACACCCTAAGGCACCATAGGGACACTTGTCCACCCAAGAAACACACATGCAACTATTTAAACCATGCATGAACAATATTGTGATACAACCTATGTTGGTCTTTACCACATAGGTCTGCAACACTTGGTTTCAATCGCAACACCTCAATGAGGTTGAAATAAGAGCAAATCATTATCCTGGTCGAGACAACATGTTCATCATGCACACTAGGTCGAGACTCTCCACAAAAGGACAAATTGTCTCAACCCAAAACCTCCCTAAATCATCATGGTCGAAACAAGACACACCCAAGGAATGTTTCTGGATTGAGACACACCCCAAGAACCCACATAGGTTGAGACAAGGGTCGAGACTAACCAACAAAGCTCAGATGGGTTGAAACCAAGCAAACCCTAGGAATCCTAATCACCTCTAGTGATGTCACCACCCATCCAAGGCCCAACAAAGGCACCCCAAAGAATCACTCTCTCTCTATACCTCATGAATTCAATTGAGAGAATGTTCACACAATGCATGGAAAATTGCAGGATAACCCTCACAAATGGGTAATCTACAATTCAACCCAAAACAAGCACACAAAGGACAAACATCATCCAGACAAGCTCAGACTGGAAACTTAAGCTCTTTATAAGATCTAGAAATATCTAAAAGGATTAGATCAAGGTTCTAAGCACTTAAATAAGCAAAAAAATAGGGTTAATACAGAACAAAGGTCAGGGGTCTTCCATCCATCGTCTCCATGTACCACTCTCATGGTAGGTTTGTCTGATACACTATTCCCTAACAGTTACCTATGTGCTTGACTTGATATCACATATCATGACTAATGAAACTCTATCATCAATCAACACACACTCCAGTCTTATGTATTACTTCTATCAATTTTTCTTCCATAGTAATCTCTAACTAGGGACATAACAAGAATGTTTGTACTCTTAACATTTGTATAATCTCATTGTTTAAGTCACATACTTGAAGACATACGTCATAAAATACCATTATTCTTTATACATCTACTATGTCACTTACTTGAAGACATACTTCATATGATTGACTCTCTTCTATATATATATATATATATATATATATATATATATATATATATATATATATATATATATATATATATATATATATATATATATATATATATATATATATATATATATATATATATATATATATATAGTTGTGACATCCCCGAATTTTCTAAAACTTAATCTGATGTGTGATGTCCAAATTGAAACCATCACCTCAGCGAGAATCCCAATTTAAACACTCCACACTAGGCTAAGAAGAAGAAAATAAAGGGAGTTAGAAGGAAACAATCAGTAGCACATGCACATGAACAATAATAAAACCATAGAGCACATGTCCACCATTCAACATATAATTACAACAAGAATTTTAACAACATTTGATATTACATATTGAACAACAAACTTATACATATACATGCACTGCCACTAAACTACATGATCTTAAGACAACAGGTCCACCTGAACATCAGCTCGCCACACAACTCACAACTATCATGGATCTTCAAGAGCATAACCACAACCTAAACAAAAGATAACATGTGGTATTAAGATAAAACTAATACTTGGTAGTAATAGAAGAATATAATAAAACCATATTCGAACAAGAATGTTTATTAACAAAAGAGAACACATGTTTTAAGAATATTTTTCATTATATCATCCATGCATTTACTACATGAGAGTTGAATGCATTAAGGCCTTTATGATCACTACCAAAGAGTTGGATCATTTTTACAATGTGACTACTACCAAAGAGTTGGGTCCAACCACACTACCAAAGAGTTGGTGCTTTCATATGTACAATGTGACCACTACCAAAGAGTTGGGTCACTTCTAAATGCACTGCCAAAGAGTTTGTGCTTTTATATAACGAAACAGATATATTATGTGTCATGTATTCATAACAATAAGTATGCACTTTGGTCCAAAATAGAGAAACATTGCTCAAACAACATTCAATCGGGACCAAACTTGAAACATAAGTGTGTCACATGATAACAAAGCACCTTAGAGGATTATATTAAAGTTCTAAGCAACTTTATTAGCCAAAACAAATAGGGTTACCTCATAACCTAGGTCAGGGTCATTACAAGTTATAAACCCCTAACAAGGATTTCATCCCCGAAATCCTAGGTAAAGGGAGACAAATATCATTCATTCATCATATCATCAAGTCTTCACATAACATCTTTGATGTTGTCATGTTTATGCGGGGCATAAACCCCTAAAAAATGGTATCCATACTATAATATGTAACTGGACAAATTTCAGAGTTGGACCCTCTAGGTAACCAAACATTACTTCTTATCAGGAGTCATGTTCCCATTTTCTCGTATCATTGAAAGTTCTTGGATACTAGGATTCTTTATCTTGGTACCCATTATATGTGCCATAAACACATCACATCATCATCATGATTACTAGATCTGGGTATTCAAACCCTCAGTCCATCACTAAATATTGTTACCTCTCATCAGTAATTATTACCTCTAGGTCTGAGGACCAGGGTATACATTATACTAAACATCTTCTTTTGTTTATCAGTAGATCTATGATTAACTCAGATTTCTCCACATATCAATTAGGATGTGGTAGAAATATACATGCCACATATTTGACTTCATTATGCTCTTTAGATTGTCTCAAATGACTACTTGATCAGAGTAATCAGAAAGATAACAATCTAAGAGTTCCATACTTACCTTGCATTCAATAGATGAATACCTGGCCAGGGTATTCAAGAACTGAATATAGGTAGTATGCACTTTGTGTATTATCATGTTCCTCACTTTTCATATAATCATAAACACAGAATTTAACATTCTTGGATTTTCTCCAGGAATCACTTCTATATCTCATCCTCTTTCACACAGATAAGAGCAATTATAGAACATTTAAAAGAATACTGAACAGAATATAAATTCTAGTTCTCATCATTTCTTCCCTATGTTCCCATAGGACAATCAATAGGGAAATCCATAACATGTCTTGTCCTCATACCATGGTCTTATCGGTCTCATTACCGATGTATAAGCTAAGCCATGAGTTCTTACAGGTGGAAAGTTAGGACTTTTGTATTTACATAGTGGCTCTTGCCCTGGTATACTAGGCATTTATTACACTAGTGGCACCAAAAACTTTGGCTTTTTAAAACAACTAGGAAAATGTCTCTAGAATTGTAGAGAGCTTTCCTTAATTCTCAGCTTATTGCCCCTTCTTAGGCATTACCATCATAGATGTACTATTTGTCTAAACTTACGGCAGAGTCTACTTTCTCTCCATATGTTAATTTTTCCTACATTTCCACTGTTCCAACATGACTATGTCATTCAGGAACCCTTTCAAAGCCCAAAGTTTCTGTATTAAGGACTGGTAACCTAGGTTGTAATGCTAGTATCCAGTCTATTATATTTATCATGGTTGTCCTAACTTGCCTCACAAGAGCATAAAAAGTAGGATTCTCTATCCTAATTGGGTCAAGATGGGAATTCTTAGGCACTCGTTCTTGTCTTTCCTGATTCCTTGCACCCTCTCCTGGTGCAACAACATTGCTCTCAGCAATGTGTTTGTCACATAACCGGAAACCCAGTCCCATGAACCAAATGTATACCAAAGGCGAAATGAGGAAGCGTAAAGCTTAGCACACATGAACAGATAACGAGATAAATGCACCAACATAATCTCAACAATCAACAAGATATATTAAGAAACTTCATTATATTACATGATTTGAATTACATGTTCAAGAGTCACTTTGTACAAGACTGCTCATGTATACTATATCTGGATCTTACAACAAGTACACCTAGCATAGATCATCAAGCCCATCAACCTTCTAGCCATCTCTGAACCTAAAAACAACATACGAGAAATGGGTCAACACACGAGGTGTTGAGTATGGGGCCAGAAGATACACATATATATAAGCTTTGCATAATTTTGAAAAGATTTCAAGATTAAACGAACAAGAATAAACCTGTTAATTGTTTAACAAATGTGAAACCATATTTTATGTCATTTCACTCCATTATACCAACAATATCAAACATGTTTAAGGCCTTTGACCATCTTCCCGTCGAAAGGGTCCATAAGGGTGCTCAAGCTTAGCTAACCCTTTTATACGAGAGGGACCTCAAGGTCGTAACCAAGAGCCCTTTATCGACAATATTATAATGGAGTTCCATATATATATATATGTGTTCAAGTTATAAAACAGACGAAGCAAACATCAAGTATGACATAGCAATACTACATGGCAATATTTGAGAAAATAGACAAACAAGCATATAATATATGTCTTTTCAAGCAAGAAAGTGGTAGTCATATAACTAGATAAGGCCCATACCTGATTCAGAGATTCTTAACTTAACACGTCCATTACCATCTAGATCATAAGCCAACCTGATTAACAACAAGATTACATATATGTGTTAGATTCTCATCATTAACCCTAATTAGATGCATTTTAGGGTTTTGGCCAAGGTGGGCTCCAAGTTGCTTATTGGGTCAGATATTGTGCTGATCTAGAGGTCATCATGATGTGTGGTTCAAGTTTCATATCATTCTAAGGTTCCACAGATTATATATGACCATTTCAAGGTTTCAGTCCCTTATGTATATTAAAGGGTCAAAGACTCATAATAGAGTAAACAAGATCAAAGATCATCAAGAGAGGAGAACCCATCATCAAACATGGTTTAGGTCGGCAACAAAAGACACATTCAAAGTAAGGGGATGTCCACTAGTGTCTAGGCGCCATAATCCAACATGGGGTAGCAATACTCAATCATACATGCAATTATGTGTCAAAAGAATCAACCATATCAAGGGGCATGTTATGGACTGATATTAGAGTCAAGGAGAGACATATATTACTGATTTGAAGTTGATTAGGCATTGTTCCATCATTAAGTAGCAAGATTAGCATCAAAAGGGTAATGCACATCATTATAGTCCAATATGGTCGAAAATGTACAAAAGGAGGCATGTATGAGCACTAGGGGGAGTATGACCTTCATTTAGTTCAAGGGTGCATAAAAGATACTGATTTCATGATTACGAGAGTGAAAAGTCATTAAAGATGCAAGATTGATCATAAAAGTGAATAGATGTGCTCAAACATGACTAGTGTTAGTATTTTCAAGGAATCATGGAGCAAACGTTTGATTTAGGGTCTGGGACTAGGTCCAATCTGTAGGTCTCGTCCAGGTGATCAATTTGGTATATTGGTTCGACATTTTTGGCCAAGGTATTAGCAAGATATCATTTTTGCAAGAATATAAGTCAAACATTTGAGAAACCAAACAACATACCCTTGATTATGCAGAGGATCTCGACCGTCACCTCCAGGATCAAGGGCCGGCATCGCCTCCCAAGATTGCACACACTCCCGACCAAAGTGGGATCCCAGGTTGACGTGGTGTGATCTCTATGACCGCCTGGGCTTGACAAGTCCATAGTGGAGCCAACTCTTCGTGGCCCTCTGATCGTTCCTGGTCAGGGCAAAGTCGAGATCTAACGGCCCAGGACTATCGTCCCTAGGCCCCTTCCTTGCAGCAGTTGGCCACAAGCCAGGCCCACACAGCGGTGTTTCCACGGCAGAATCTTTCCGGAGTCATGTGCATATCGCGCTGGAGGCAGTGGGGGCGCTAAATGAGGTGTAGACTTCCATCCCGAAGGCTCGATGCAGTCGTTGGTCTACCCATCTCGCGCTGTGATGGCTCAACGGGTGGGCTTCCTGGTGGCGGCACCGACAAGCTGAGGGTAGGAGATGAAGTTGGAAATCAAGCGAGAGAGTAGGGAAGTGTGAAATAAGAGAAGAAACGATATGGGGAAGAAGCTTTATAGATAGAACTAGGGTTAGAACGGTGCCCTTGGTGGAGCTTGAAGGCGGGTAACTGTTGGCTAAAGCGGCTCGCGCCGGTGGCTCATACGAGGGGGGGGGGGTACTCCTAGCCATCAGATCTCAGGTCGTCCATCTAACGGTCAATATGGGACGTGTGTTAGGGTTTTCCCCTTAGAATGGGCGGCGGCTCCTGGGTTGCGCCCCATATTTGGGCCCATCTCATTCAAAATATAAAAGAAAATGAAATCCAACATTAAATAGAGATATTCAATGGACCATAGGTTTGGTTACATAGCTCCGATCAAGTCGATTTTTGTGCCGTTGGGTTCATAATTGAATCCTCTATAACATCGTATACAAAAGAGAGAAATATGATCATATTGATGGGGTTCAAAAATGGATTCAATAGGATGATGTATTAAATGATAATACAAAGCTCAAAGTGTTGTTTGATGTCACACATTGTGAAAATCATGCATATAGTGATCAAAAATGGGTCAAAAGTAAGACAAGTCATGAAATAGAACTCATACCAAGTGATGTGAGTCACCAATAGAGAGAGAAAAATTGAGTTTGTCACATCCTTCCTTGCTTACAAGAAATTTCATCCTCGAAATTTATCCAGGATCATAGATAAGAGTCAAGAAACTAATGACTTAAGGTATCCGACCATAGTTTTCTAGGAATTCCCCAAAATGGGATGCACATAGTTGTCTTCATCAAGGGTGTACTCATATTGATCATATATGTGTTACTTCATGTTTGATCCCATAATGACATCATCATGGCATTGGAGTCTTCCCTTCTCCTGGTATCCATACATTAGGGTTTTTGTTCATATTCTTATATAAGACCAAAGGGTATCATCAAAATATGTGTTATCAATTCCCAAAAGATTATGTTCATGGTCATGGATTCAAACGAGACTATCATCGAGTGTGTATCTCATCTTTACTCTAGATTTCATACATGGTTTTGTTTTCCCCAAAATTCTACCAACTCTAATCAATTATGTTCATTATTTTTCCATTTAAATCTAAAATTAAACAATTTATTCAACATTTTCATCTGAGTTATGACTCCAAGAGTATCATTATATCGAGTTAATCGTCATTTTTTTTAGGGTATGAGGTTAGGCATGTTACCCCAACTATTATAGCTAAGATCTCTAGGCTTCACCGTATCGAGTTCATGATTTCGAAACTACATCTTCATGTATGGTTTGATTTCATACCAGGTCTAGCTTATGAGAGTGGCTTATTGTGCATATTCAAGTTTTTAAACATGAGTGAGATCAAGCATCATTCTAGGAACAACATTATCATCAATGTCAAGATTTTTGAATTCTTTTACTTATATCTAGAAACAACTCCACAAGCTCAAGCCACTCAAGCTAAGACATATGTTTTCCACAAGACATGTTAACCACAACCTTATACGTGTAACAAAATTTCTACCCATCTTAAGGGTAACCACTAGATTCCTTTATACGCAACTACTAACCTGAGTATGAGGCTCATCATGGATATCACCCATCATATACATCATCTTAGGTCTTGGGACATCTCCCTCATATATATATATATATATATATATATATATATATATATATATATATATATATATAAGCATTAGATTTTCAATTTCCTCTTTCTCTAGGGATAGATATTTTCATATGACATCTAGGGTTCAACATTTCAAGGAAACCGTCCACTAGGTCAGTCAACTCATATACTTAGAAGTATTCTAGCTAGGGACTCATCATCAAGTATTTCATCATTCATATTATTCAACATTTCAAATATTTTGGAGTTTAGGTACTCTAACCTTCTCCTGATACGGGTCAACTCATATCAACATGTCACTCTATTCATATGTCCCATGCTAGAGGTCTTCCTTTGTAAAGAGATTGAGGCCCGTGTTGGTCTCGAACCATATATTATATCTCCACACATACAAGACTAGGTACAAGCAAGCATGTCCACCCACTAGCTATGTTTAGCACATCAACCAAGTGGTATGTATCATACAAGGTGCTAGGTTTAGCTAGGATTGCATGGTCAAACTCATCTCATATCGTCCAACATACTTAACCTTCTTCAAACAATCTTGGGTCTTATAAAGCATCAACATCATCATCAATATCATAATCATCATCTTAGATTTCTAGGTTTTTCACTTGTCTAACCTATATCATGGCTCTAGACATCTCTAGAGACTATGACTATCATCTAACTCTCTCATCTAGACTTGATGTTACATCTCTTTCTCCTAGGTTGCATGGAAACTCACTGCCTTTATGCGTGTGGTAACATTTTTCATATGTACATATAATAATACTTGAAATATGTTTTCTCCAACATTTAAACAGGCGATGAAAACCACCATACTCCATTCAAATAAAACCAAAACCAAAATGAGTTACCACACTCATTAGGCAGTATAGTATCATGACACCTAGAGAACTAGTAAGAACATGGTGCACACTTGTGTAGACATCCTAAGCACATGTCACGAATCATATCTAGGGAGGTAACTTACACAAGTCTAGCCCTAGTTCTAGAACATCTAGGTTCTATCCTAGGGGCTAAGTCAACCTAATCCACAAGGATATTTCATTAAGTTTCTAGGGTTGAGATGTAAGGTTTAGTTTGTGTTTCATGTGAGCAATGTTTGGTGTAGTTATTGTTCATGCTCTGATACCATCTGTCACGGAACCGGAAACCCAGTCCCATGAACCAAATGTATACCAAAGGCGAAATGCGGAAGCGTAAAGCTTAGCACAGATGAATAGATAATGAGATAAATGCACCAACATAATCTCAACAATCAACAAGATATATTAAGAAACTTCATTATATTACATGATTTGAATTACATGTTCAAGAGTCACTTTGTACAAGACTGCTCATGTATACTATATCTGGATCTTACAACAAGTACACCTATCATAGCTCACCAAGCCCATCAACCTTCTAGCCATCTCTGAACCTAAAAACAACATACGAGAAATGGGTCAACACACAAGGTGTTGAGTATGGGGCCAAAAGATACACATATATATATAAGCTTTGCATAATTTTGAAAAGATTTCAAGATTAAACGAACAAGAATAAACCTGTTAATTGTTTAACAAATGCGAAACCATATTTTATGTCATTTCACTCCATTATACCAACAATATCAAACATGTTTAAGGGCATTGACCATCTTCCCGTCGGAAGGGTTCGTAAGGGTTCTCAAGCTTAGCTAACCCTTTTATACGAGAGGGAGCTCAAGGTCGTAACCAAGAGCCCTTTATCAACAATATTATAATGGAGTTCCATATATATATGTGTGTTCAAGTTATAAAATAGACAAAGCAAACATCGAGTATGACATAGCAATACTACATGGCAATATTTGAGAAAATAGACAAACAAGCATATAATATATATCTTTTCAAGCAAGAAAGCGGTAGTCATATAACTAGATAAGGCCCATACCTGATTCAGAGATTCTTAACTTAACACGTCCATTACCATCTAGATCATAAGCCAACCTGATTAACAACAAGATTACATATATGCGTTAGATTCTCATCATTAACCCTAATTAGATGCATTTTAGGGTTTTGGCCAAGGTGGGCTCCAAGTTGCTTATTGGGTCAGATATCGTGCTGATCTAGAGGTCATCATGATGTGTGGTTCAAGTTTCATATCATTCTAAGGTTCCACAGATTATATATGACCATTTCAAGGTTTAAGTCCCTTAGGTATATTAAAGGGTCAAAGACTCATAATAGAGTAAACAAGGTCAAAGATCATCAAGATAGGAGAACCCATCATCAAACATGGTTTAGGTCAGCAACAAAAGACACATTCAAAGTAAGGAGATGTCCACTAGTGTCTAGGCGTCATAATCCAACATGGGGTAGCAATACTCAATCATACATGCAATTATATGTCAAAAGAATCAACCATATCAAGGGGCATGTTATGGACTGATATTAGAGTCAAGGAGAGACATATATTACTGATTTGAAGTTGATTAGGCATTGTTCCATCATTAAGTAGCAAGATTAGCATCAAAAGGGTAATGCACATCATTATAGTCCAATATGGTCGAAAATGTACAAAAGGAGGCATGTATGAGCACTAGGGGGAGTATGACCTTCATTTAGTTCAAGGGTTCATAAAAGATACTGATTTCATGATTACGAGAGTGAAAAGTCATTACAGATGCAAGATTGATCATAAAAGTGAATAGATGTACTCAAACATGACTAGTGTTAGTGTTTTCAAGGAATCCTAGAGCAAAGGTTTGATTTAGGGTCTAGGACTAGGTCCAATATGTAGGTCTCATCGAGCTGATCAATTTGGTATATTGGTTCTACATTTTTGGCCAAGGGATTAGCAAGATATCATTTTTACAAGATTATAAGTCAAACATTAGAGAAACCAAACAACATACCCTTGATTATGCAGAGGATCTCGACCGTCAGCTCCAGGATCAAGGGCCGGCATCGCCTCCCAAGATTGCACACACTCCCGACCATAGAGGGACCCCAGGTTGACATGGTGCGATCTTTATGACCGCCTGGGCTTGACAAGTCCATAGTGGAGCCAACTCTTTGTGGCCCTCCGATCGTTCCTGGTCAGGGCAAAGTCGGGATCTAACGGCCCAGGACTATCGTCCCTAGGCCCCTTCCTTTTAGTAGTTGGCCACAAGACAGGCCCTCACAGCGGTGTTGCCACAGTGGAGCTCTTTCCGGAGTCATGCGCATATAGTGTTGGAGGTAGTGGGGGATCTAAACGAGGTGTCGACTGCCATCCCGAAGGCTTGATGCAGTCGTTGGTCTACCCATCTCGCGCTGCGATGGCTCAACGGGTGGGCTTCCTGGTGGCTGCGCCGACAAGCCGAAGGTAGGAGATGAAGTTGGAAATCAAGCGAGAGAGTAGGGAAGTGTGAAACAAGAGAAGAAACGATCTAGGGAAGAAGCTTTATAGACAGAACTAGGGTTAGAACGGTGCCCTTGGTGGAGCTTGAAGGCGGGTAACTACTTGCCAAAGCGGCTCGCACCGGTGGCTCATATGAGGGGTGGGGGGGTACTCCTAGCCATAAGATCTCAGGTCGTCCATCTAACGGTCAATATGGGATGCGTGTTAGGGTTTTCCCCTTAGAATGGGCGGCGGCTCCTGGGTTGCGCCCCATGTTTGGGCCCATCTCATTCAAAATAAAAAAGAAAATGAAATCCAACATTAAATAGAGATATTCAATGGACCATAACTTTGGTTACATAGCTCCGATCAAGTCAATTTTTGTGCCGTTGGTTTCATAATTGAATCCTCTTTAACATAGTATACAAAAGAGAGCAATATGATCATATTGATGGGGTTCAAAAATGGATTCAAGAGGATGATGTATTAAATTATAATACAAAGCTCAAAGTGTTGTTTGATGTTACACATTGTGAAAATCATGCATATAGTGATCAAAATGGGTCATCAGTAAGACAAGTCATGAAATAGAACCCATACCGAGTGATGTGAGTCACCAATAGAGAGAGAAAAATTGAGTTTGTCACAGTGTTCCTCATGTTCTCCAGTCATTTATAAACTTTACCCTTTCTTCTGCATAAGCGGAAGTCACTATAGGGTATACTGCAGGACACTAACACAGACTCAACACCTTAGTCCTATGTCTCTGTAGACTCTAAAAACCTTAAGATCTGATACCAAACTTGTAACGACAGTCGCCAAACTGACAAACAAATCATTACTAATTAAGTGGAATAAACATAAACAACGGATTAACAAAAATCACTAAAAATTAAAACCACCTTTTCAAGGAGATCCTTGTACAGAAAACTTTTACTGAAAGATCCAAAACTCATACATATCATGATTTACATTGTAAAACATTGTTTCATATCATCTCGAGGACAACATATAACAGTTGCTCTATCAAAACACATACTGGAGCAACATAAAACCTTGAGGCATTCAAGCCAAAATCTCATATTATTCTTGAAACCAGTACGAACCAACTCCAAGGACCTGATAGTACAGAGACGACACATAGGACTTCTATCCACAAGACCTGACAGATAGTACACTCAACCTGAGTTGTCATTGTTGTCCCTGTTGTTGCTGATGTTATTCCTCTGCAAGATGTTCTCAACCTCCTCCGTGCTTGTCCACCTAAAAATGTTGGATCCCACGAGGGTGAGACAATTGAAAATTGCCCCAGCGAGAGATATAACTCTCCGCCAACAATGTTATTATCACAGTTAAATAATATTAAACTGAGCAGAGGATAAGCAATTTAGAACATTCTCATATTTTAAAGCATTGCAGCTATCTATGATAGAGCAGTAATTCATCTATTCATTATATAAGGAATATGAAGAACACGTATATCATTTACCCATCATACTATCTCAAGCTTATCATGTGATGCTCATTATCATGGTATGTCATCCATGAATCATTCTCATTTCTATCTGTTGGCCTCAGCCAATCTGCTAACCAGATATTGAATTATACCAGTCATGTGAGTATACATCATCATATCATGTCCAAGCATTGGACTATGCCAATCATATGCAACCATTCCATGCATTGGACTATGCCAATCCTTTGCAAACATTCCAGGCATTGGACTATGCCAATCCTTTGATAATAGCCAGGTGTTGGATATTACCAACCCTGTGAACAGCCTGGTATTGGACTCTGCCAATCCAGTGATTAACAACCAGGTATTGGGGTTATTACCAATCCTGTGAACACCCTGGTATTGGACTCTACCAATCCAGTGATTAACAACCATGTATTGTGGTTATTACCAATCCTATGAACAGCCTGGTATTGGACTCTACCAATCCAGTGATTAACAGCCAGGTATTGGGGTTATTACCAATCCTGTGAACAACCTAGTATTGGACTCTACCAATCCAGTGATTAACATCCAGGTATTGGGGTTATTACCAATCCTGTGAACAGCCTAGTGTTAGACTCTACCAATCCAGTGATTATAGGCTTCACGCCTCTGCTAGGTATTGGACTTTAACCAATTCTGATTATAGGCTTCATGCCTCTGCCATGTATTGGACTTTAACCAATCCTGATTACACAGCCAGGCAGTGGACTCTAACCACTCCTGATTACAGGCTTCATGCCTCTGCCAGGTATTGGAGTTTAACCAATCCTGATTACACATCCAGGCAGTGGACTCTAACCACTCCCGATTACAGGCTTCACACCTCTGCCAGGTATTGGACTTTAACCAATCTTGATTACAGGCTTCATGCCTCTACTAGGTATTGGACTTTAACCAATCCTGATTGAACAGCCAGGCAGTGGACTTTAACCACTCCTGATTATAGGCTTCACGCCTCTACCAGGTATTGGACTTTAACCAATCCTGATTACACCGCCAGGCATTGGTCCGTAATCAATCCTGATTACACATTCGTTATGGGATATCAATCCCTTAAATTCATCATTGGTTATCACATCCTTTTACTAGGCATTATACCCTGGGGAAAGACATCATATCAATTCACATTCTTTAAGTACTACACGTGTTCCTCTTATCTCCTTTAAGCATATTCAAAACACTATAGCCCTTATTTGGCTATAAGCATAAAGCATGTATGATCAAGATTTCATTATTACTTTAACCATTTATTATTATTATGAAGTTATTGGTTTCCATTTCCCTTAGTTTATTTTGCACATTACCATTCCTTACATGAGACTTTTATAAACATCTTGTCACCTCTCATTAGGCAACAATTATTCACATGGCTCACCAGGCCCATTAATCATCTTGTCACCTTTCACTAGGCAACAACTATTCACATGGCTCACAAGGCCCATTAAACATCTTGTCACCTCTGACTAGGCAACAACTATCCACATGGCTCACAAGGCCATTAAACATCTTGTCACCTCTCACTAGGCAACAACTATTAGGGTTAGGGTTTCCCTTTATAGCCAAATAGGGTTTCAAGTTCATATTATCAATCCAAACCCTAATTCATTGCTCCACACATCTAGGATAATACATTAATATCATAAGTATTCAATCATACTTATTTATTCGCATCATTTATCATTAAATGAATCATCAACACAAGATATAAGTTCCTCTTTCATCCTTATCAGGGTATGATTACATCATACTTTATTAACTTGGCTTAACCCTTTCTCAAGGTATGATAGCCTACACTTATCAAAGTGCATTCCATCTCAATGTAACAATTGACATGACACACATCATGTGTTACTCATCCAAGTATATTGGATTTAAGGTGCATCATGTGTTACTCATCCAAGTATATTGGATTTTAAGGTGCAAATTTTCCGGATTCTCTTGTTGCTCGAGTTCTCAAAGCAAGGTATTTTCCACAGACGACCATATGGGCAGCAAGAAGGGGACACAATCCTAGTTTTGCATGGATGAGTTTGTGGGGAGCAAAGGCACTGCTACAAGAAGGAACACAATGGCGGGTGGGAGATGGAATGAAGGTGAATATCTGGGAGGATAGATGGCTGCCAAATGAGGGGGAAACGCTTGCACGCTTCAAAAGGGAGGATGGACCGGATGTTACAACAGTAATGGATCTTATGACGGAGGATGGCTCCCAATGGGATGAAAGGAAAATCAGCGAGTGTTTTCCAGCGGGCTACGTTAAAATAATTCTTTCTATTCATCGCAGCATGAGGAACCCCGAGGATACTTTGATGTGGTGGCCTTCAAAGGATGGGGACTTCACCGTTCGTTCTGCTTACTAGATGGGGCTGCTTGGAAAGGATGAGGCAAGAAGGTATGTACACCAGCAGGGGGACACACTATGGAAACATATATGACATGACGGATGGAGCCTGAAAATAGCGCACTTTCTATGGCGGGAAAGCACGGGGAGTTTAGCGACAAGGGGGCATCTATTTGACTGATTCTGTGTGGAGGATGGTACGTGCATGGTATGTGGGGCGGAGAAGGAGACAATCCCTCACATGCTTTTTCGATGCCAAAGTGTGGGGGAGGTTTGGGAACAGACGTCGAGGGAAGTGCACAGGTGGGCGCATGGTGTGAGGGATGAGGACATTGGCTCGGCATTGACATCAGCTCTAGTGGGAAGGCCAACACATGAAGTTGAACAAATGGTAGCGGGCATGTGGACGGTATGGAAGATACGATGCACTAGGATTTTCTAGGGCAGTGAGGAGGGAAGCGGCTATCTTCTATGTGGGGCGCTGACGATGGTGCGGCAGGAGGGCAAGGGGAGCACGAAGAGAAGGGGAGGGGAAGGACGACGGGGGATGTCGCATGGCATCCGACATAGAGAGGACGGTGGACAACAGGGTAGGGAGGGCATCGACGATGGCCAGTAGGTGGATCAGGCGCTGGAATGGCAGGTTAGGAGCGACCCTCATTGCTCTGACGTGCAGTAGATCGGGGCGGCATGCAACATGGGTCAGGTGGAAGGTGAGGAAAATGACGGGCAGCTGCCGGCAGTGCACTGTAGATGGAGGAAACCTATGCATCGGAATATAAAAATTAACGTGGATGGCTCAGTTGGGGAGGACGAAGGAGCAGGAATGGGGCTGGATGCTAGGGATGAGACGGGACACTTGGTGGGTATTGCGGGGAAGAAGGTCACTCGAGGAACGGGGGTAGCCATCACCGAGATGCTAGCAGCGAGAGAAGCACTCGTATGGGCAAAGGCAACATGATACGACATCATAGAGGTTGAGACGGACTCAAAGGAAGTAGTAAAAGCATGCACATCGACGAAACCATGAAGGGACTACCTAGGAGCAATCGCTGAAGACTTCAAAGCTTTGCGAGATCAGCTTTCTTCTTGTAGTTTTGCTTATGTCAGTCGTAGTTGTAATAAGGTTGCCCATGAGGTAGCCAACATAGCACGTAGAGGTCCAATAGCTAGGTTTTCATATACGCATTCTTTCCCTTCAAGCTTGTTAGATCTTGTAAACTTTGATTTATCTAGTTAAAGTTTGAGTCAGGGAGCCCACCTTGGGTTTCCCGTCCCACCCTAAAAAAAACCTTAAAGTGTTGGATGTGATATTTACCATGCCTTGGTGTATCACTTCCCTCATCACTTTTAACTTACTTAAGTTCATCAACTTATCTTGTATTAGGGTATTTCCCATCCTAATACTTTATGCACTAGTCCATCACATTTATTCTGTAGTGTATTGATCATGAGTCATACATTTGAATTGTCCAACCATCATCAATTAATATGGACTCATCTCAGGTTGAGACATTGTTGATATAGGATTAACCATTGTCAACCACTTTAGGTGTTTCACCTATCAAGGTATCAGTCATACCATTACTTGGTGTTACACTCATTACTCCTAAGAGTGTCTTTCTCTCACCTTTACAAGTTGTCTTGGGTTGGAGGTGTATGAACACTCACCATATCGGGTTAGGATTTGTACTTGTCTCCATATTGGGCATGAGGTATCTTATTGACCTCATATCAGGCACAAGGTGTATGTATGTGTCGCCCATGATACTTATGAGGTATCAAACCATCACCATGTTGGGCTAGAAGTACATTCAATCACTCTATCCGGCTAGTCACCATCTAGGGTTAGCCATGACCGGTTAGGGTTACCATATCATCTAGGGTTGTGTATCGTGCAACCCTATCGTGCAACCATGTCGTGCAACTATGTCATGCAACCATGTCGTGCAACTATATCATGTAACCATGTCGTGCCATAGCACTTGTTACACTTCACTTATATCGGGTTACCCAAATTAGGGTTTCTTGTCAACTTACAAGTATACAATTGACCTTGTATCGTTCATGGAGTCTATACTTGACTCCCTATCGTGCAAGAGGTGTATACTACACCCCCATACCGTGCAACAATGTATTCATTCATATCCATATCATTCAAGTGAAGTAGGTGCATCATCATATCGGGTTAAAGGTACTTTCTTGTGTGCTTGCACCCGATATCACTTTTATAAAGTGATACCATCATGATCAAGCTCTAGACCTTAGTTATAACTATTATAGTTCATGTCAACAGGTCTATGCAACTACTAGAACTCATAATCGCATCAACTATTTCAGGAAATTTCAGAATTAAAAGTATTTCACTAATTATAGCAATTCAGGTGAAGAATAATAACATGGTTGAGTTCAAGATATATAACCCGCCTTAAGAACGACTTCAAAGCTCCAAGCTCCAAAGATCCACATTCCTAATGTTAAAGATGGACTTCACAACTCCTCTATATGCAAAGAATCACCGTGGATAAGAAATTGGTGAAGAAGAAAAGAAAGGAAGATCAAAACCCTAAATTCATGCTTCAATCCAAGGTTGAAGATGATCTTATCCTCACCTTAGGGTTAAGTATAAGCTCCTTCTTGCCCCTTAACACCTTTGCACGATACACTAGTGTCCTTGCACGATATGACACCCCTTTTGCACGATATGGCACTCACTTGCACGATATGACACTCACTTGGAGTCAAAACTTCACTCTATGGCCGATATCACCCTATATGGCTAATATCACCTACTTGGGTGATATGCTCTTGCCATGGGCGATATCCCAAGGCCCATGCACGATAAAACAGCATCCCTTCACGATATGGGAGCTATATGCACGATACCTTAAGGTAGGAGGGTGGTAAGGGTCACAAAATTGCACCAAGGGATGAAACTAGGGGTATATATACTTGTTGTTCATGAAGGAAGGCAAAAATGAGGTGTCAACATTTTGAGCTAGTAGGTGCCACGTGTCATGCATGGGTGACACGTGTACATGCATGCATAAACATTTATCTTGTCTTGCAAAATGGTTGAGGATCATCTTGAGATGCAAATTCGTCCATTACTTATCCATTTGGATAAGTCATCTAGGTTTAATCACTATTTTAAATCAAGTCGATACACTTTTTCTAAGGAAACTTGTTGGCTGTCACACCTCACCTCCTTGAGGTGATTTGCATGATATGGACTTTTACAAGAGTTCCAAAAACGATGTGGTACACCTCCTTGGGCTCCTTGGCCAATAGGAACTCATATATAAACTTTTCAACTTGATACAACTCAAGTTAAGCTTTCATATTCAACCCTTTTCTTGGTCATTTCATCACCAAGATTACTATCATTCATAATTGATTAAAACATGGTGTCTAATTTATTCTATCTCCTCTAAATGATACATATAGGAAGTAGGAATACTCTAGATATGGTAATTTGCATATTAACCCCACATTTGGGTAAATTACCATTTGTACCAAAATTGGTGCACGAGGTACCAACATTGTTCAAACAAGTTCAAACTTGGAATTTAGGCTTTTAACAGGACACCACCTTGCATAATTCTCTCTATTATTATGCTAAAACATATAAGGCACGTTCAACATGTGACATATTGCAATATAACCCCTCAACTTGGGTAAATTGCACCTTGGTCCAAAACAGAGAAACATTGCTCAAACAACATTAAATTGGGACCAAACTTGAACCATAAGTGTGTCACATGATAACAAAGCACCTTAGAGGATTATATTAAAGTTCTAAGAAACATTATTAGCAAAAAAAATAGGGTTACCTCATAACCCAGGTCAGGGTCATTACATAACTCACGATAAAAAAAATCCTCATAAGATGACTACCTTAGTTCTCTTGGTGTTTGTATACCATCCACACCTCGTACACTCCACAAGGGTATGTTATTATCTCTATCCTCATACATCATAGCAACATCTCCACTCACATCATATTTATTCTTGGTGTAGGGCATGCATACTATCCTATCTCTCACTCCCATAACAAGAGGAAATAAGTATTTGGCGGCCGTCCAAACACAAAGTTCTTCCTATTCCAAAAGTAGAGATGGTACATCCCACATTGCTAGTACACCTAAAAATCTAGGTTGAAATGTGCATCACATGTCCCCACATCATGAACATCTCGGTATCAAGGCTACTTCCATGAAAACTGGTCTCGAACCCACTTGGGTCATCATACCATCCTTAGTCATCTCCTCTAGGTCTATAGGGTGCCGACACTTTTGGGTCATCCCTCTTCCCTTATGCATTAGAGAGTGCCCTCCTCATTTTCCTCTTGGGTCATACGAGTTCATGAAGGTGATCAATCTCCCAATCCATGGCCCTCATACAATGATAGTTGTTACCTCCCAACCCTATGGTCATGTGCAACTAGGGAATTAGGCAACTCCTACTTCCATCGGTCTTATCCCTACCTGACCCTAGGATAGACTTAGGATTCTAACATAGTATGTATCCAACTTGAAACCTTACCCAAGTCTCCATCATCTCTCATGGCATTTGTGGTCTGACTTACATCCTTTCATAGAGATCATGGCGACCTACCTACCTCAGTCAGGCCCCATTCTGGTTACCTCTATGGTAACTCATCCACATGCACTTAGAGATGGTTATATATGGATCTGTAGGTTCATTCACTACTATAGAAATAGCATTCAATGTCGCTTTTCTGGGCGTCGGTTATTAAGGAAAACCGACGCCTATAATATCAGGCGTTGGTTATTTAGGCTAACTGACGTCTATATTCAAAGACCAGCCAGACACATGTACCACTTTGTATTCAGCTTCAGCTTACTATAACCAATTGATGCCTAAAAGCACCCACGAAATGCAATTTTCGACCGAAAAAAATTTGGGCCACATACAGCGTCGGGTTTTTAACTATTCATCGACGCCTATTTAAAATGAAATTATGCGCGAAAAGTTCCACTTTAGGTGTCAGTTATCCTTGGGTAACTGACGCTGATAATAGTTCCCGCCAACTAATTTGGAGTCGGTTTTTTACTATCAACCGACGCTGAAGATAATAGGTGTCGGTTGTTTGAAACAACCGACGCTATTTTGGAACTTAATAGCCTCGCGAAACAGAGAACTCTTCCCAATTTCTCTGTTTCATTGTGAACCTCCTGCTAGGTCTGGCGATTCTTACCGCTGGTGCTCCCCGCCGTCGTTGCCCCCCTCCCTCACACCGCCACCGTTGTTTCTCCCCCGCGCCGCTGCTCCTCTCCTCACCGCCGCGCCGCTCCTCTCCTCAGCTTTCCTCGCCGTCGCGCCGCTGCTCTCCTCGCCGCCGGTGGCTTCTTTGGTTTTGTCCTTGCCGGCGTCGGCTGCCTGTAGGTCTCTGCTCAGGCCGCTGCTCTCCAGGCCAGGCATTCTTCCTCTTCCCTCAAGGTACTACCTTCTTCCTCCTTCCTTCCTCCGCCATGTCCTTGAGGCTATTCTTTGTATCTAGAGTTTGAATATGTGCATGTCAGGTCTGGATAATAGGCATTTATCTATGTCCTCTAAAATTGGATATTCTTAATGGTGATACTAAACCCTAACTTTGATATGCACTTTGAATTATCTTTTGGAAACCATGAACTCGTTTAGATGTATTCTTCATTGATATTTGAATTCATGTTATATCTGGTATGGAACCTTTCCACCCATGATTAATAATTTTATCTTCTCATCACATCCTTCTATCACTTGAAGTTGTCCAAAATCAAATACAGTATCTTGACTTCTCTAATAAGTTCATCTTTCATTGGATACACTGGTAGTATCTAAATTTAGTGGTGTATTCTAGTTGTTGATGCCTAATACACAAACCATATATTTTTAGTTTAGGATAAGAATGACAGCACATGTATTTGTTGGCCTCGAAACCCGTCCAAGATTTACTCATTAGGAGTAAATCTTGGATAGTCCCCGGTTTGGGACTGTTCTTGAACACCTAATCTCACTTAGGATGTAAGTGTATAATGTGTATTGGGTTTTCGAGAAAATTTCGGTAGCATTTCCCCGTTTGTTCTCTAAGTACATATGTACTTAGAGAACAGCGGGGAAATGCTGCTGAAATTTTCTTGAAAACCCAATACACATTATACACTTACTAGTGAGATTAGGTGTTCAAGGATGGGATAGGTGGTACACATTTATTATATATAAGAATGACATCAAATGTGTTTGTTGGCCTAGAAACCCATCCAAGATTGACTCATTAGGAGTAAATCTTGGATAGTCCCCGGTTTGGGACTGTTCTTGAACACCTAATCTCACTTAGGATGTAAGTGTATAATGTGTATTGGGTTTTCGAGAAAATTTCGGTAGCATTTCCCCATTTGTTCTCTAAGTACATATGTACTTAGAGAACAGCGGGCAAATGCTGCCGAAATTTTCTTGAAAACCCAATACACATTATACACTTACTAGTGAGATTAGGTGTTCAAGGATGGGATAGGTGGTACACATTTATTATATATAAGAATAACATCAAATGTGTTTGTTGTCCTAGAAACCCGTCCAAGATTGACTCATTAGGAGTAAATCTTGGATAGTCCCCGGTTTGGGACTGTTCTTGAACACCTAATCTCACATAGGATGTAAGTGTATAAGGTGTATTGGGTTTTCGAGAAAATTTCTGTAGCATTTCCCCATTTGTTCCCTAAGTACATATGTACTTAGAGAACAGCGGGGAAATGCTGTCGAAATTTTCTTGAAAACCCAATACACATTATACACTTACTAGTGAGATTAGGTGTTCAAGGATGGGATAGGTGGTACACATTTATTATATATAAGAATGACATCACATTATACACTTAGGATGTAAGTGTATACCCTAATCTTTTCCTAATATATACTTGTTTCCTAATATATACTTATTTTCTCTGATCATAGAATGGATAGATCATGGATGTCCATTCGTAATCGTTGCACCCCAGAGTTTATATCTGGTCTTGATCAGTTTATTAGATTTGTTGAGGAACATAGGAAAAAACCTACAGATAGGTTCTACTGTCCATGTAGGCATTGCGGTAACAACTTGAAAGTCAACACTGGTGAGGAAATCAAAAGTCATGTCATGTGCAACGGGATTGTACAAGGCTATACATAATGGCACTGGCATGGAGAGATTTCAAAATCAAAACCAGTATATGTCGATAGCAGTGCTTGGGTGGAAGAAGAAATTTCCTCCGATGACGTAAATGTGAACGAACCAGTTCGAGCAGACATCGTTGATGCGATGCTGGATAGTTGTAGGGTAGAGCACACCGATCCACCTCCTATCTTTAGAAACATTGTGCATGATGCTGAGATACCGTTATACACAGGTTGTGCTAAGTTTACAAAGCTTAGCGCTGTGTTAAGATTGTATAAGTTGAAAGCTAACAATAGATGGAGCGACAAAAGCTTCACTTCATTGTTGACTTTGTTGAAAGAAATGCTTCTTGAAGGAAACGAGCTGCCAATCTCAACATACCATGTAAAGAAAATGTTGTGCCCAATGGGAATGGAGGCCAAGAAGATACACGCATGCCCGAATGATTGTGTATTATTTCAAAATGACTATATAGATTTGAAAGATTGTCCAAAATGTGGTGTGTCAAGGTATAAATTGACGACTTCAGGGGAGTCCAAAACTGGTTCTCCTGCCAAGGTGTTGTGGTATCTACCTATAATATCACGGTTTCAACGCTTGTTTGCAAATCTGAAAGATGCGAAGAATTTGAGGTGGCATGCAGATGTTAAGAAAAATAATGATGGGATCCTACGACATGCGTCTGATTCCCCATAGTGGAAGAATATTGATCTATTGTACCCCAAATTTGGTGAAGAAGATAGGAATCTAAGACTTGGGCTTTGTACAGATGGGATGAATCTGTACGGGACATTGAGCAGCCAACATAGCACTTGGCCAGTCATGCTTGTTATATACAATCTTCCTCCCTGGATGTGTATGAAAAATAAGTACGTTATGTTGTCGTTGTTGATATCGGGCCCTAAACAACCCGGAAATGATATCGATGTTTATCTTGAACCTTTGATTGATGACTTAAAGAAACTTTGGGCTGAAGGTGTGATGACCTATGATGCTTCAGCAAGAGAGACATTTCGTTTGCACGCTATGTTGTTTTGCACTGTTAATGACTTTCCAGCATATGGGAATTTGTCTGGATATAGTGTCAAAGGAGCTAAAGCGTGTCCTATATGTGAAGAAAACATTGATTCAATAAGACTAAAACATGGCGGCAAGACTATATATCTTGTTCATCGAAGGTTTCTTTCAAAATTCCATCCGTATCGTAGGAAGCGCAAAGCATTCAATGGATGGAATGATGAACGGAGTGCACCTAAACCTATACCAGGGGATGCTGTTTATGCAAGAGTAAAAGACATTGTCAATGAATTTGGTAAGAAATCACAATGTAGTATGGCCACACGGAGTGACAATTCTTCATTCAAGAAGAAGTCAATATTTTGGGATCTTCCTTATTGGAGTTCTTTGACAGTCAGGCATTGTATCGATGTAATGCACATTGAGAAAAATGTCTGTGATAACATCATTGGTACTCTGTTAAATATACCAGGTAAGACTAAAGGTAAACGCTATAGGTAAACTGACAACACTAACTTATATATATACATCATTCTCTTTGCAGGTGTTTAAAACTGACAACACTATAGGTAAGCGCTTAAAAAATATACATGCTCCATATACGATGGAAGCATTAAATGAAATAAGAGAAGAATGGGCAAAAGACATACAAGTAGTGGGAACTGTAAGATATAATTGGGATGTTGATAGCGATAATTAATGATACTTTGTAAAGCAATATTTCTGAATGTTAATACATGTATTTGAATGTTTCTATATGTGTGAATGTGAGAATTGAATTGATGTCTGAATGTAGCTACTTGTGTGAAATTTTCCTTGGGACTTTTGTAGGTTTGCGGCATGTTTGTAGGCTGATATCAATGGATGTCGTAAACCTGCAATTCAGAAAACTGAACTGCAGGTTCCCATCCTGCTGACCAGCCACAGCAGGCCTGCAACTGATATGAAAAAAAAAATAGATATAGGCGTCGGTTATTTACAGAAAATTGTCAGCAAATACCTACAGCGTCGGGTTTTTGACCAAAACCGACGCCTAATGTGGCAACAGCCGTACTGGAAATGGCGTCGGTTGTTTGTGTCAAACTGACGCCTATTTAACATATAGGCGTCGGTCTTTTAGTAGATAACTGACGCCAAACTGGTTCACGCCACAGAAAACAACGTCATCTAGGACAATTTCTGTGTCGGTTACCAAGTAAACATCGACGCTATAGTCCATATAGGTGTCGGTCTTTTAGTAGATAACCGACGCAGAATGTGTCCCAGATGACGCTGTTTTCTGTGGTGCGAACCCTTTTGGCGTCGGTTATCTACTAAAAGACCGACGCCTATATGTTAAATAGGCGTCGGTTAAAAAACCGACGCCGAAGTGTTCGACCTTTAGCGGCGCCCACATAGGCGTCGCTCAGAAACCGACGCCAAAGGGGGTTAAACAACCGACGCCAAAGGCTGTTTCTGTAGTAGTGATTCTCTTACTATGTTCTCTCCACTTAGCTTCTCAAGATTCTATGAGACCTCTTAGGGTTTCCTCAAACCCAATAAATGTTGATTCATACCCTACAAAATGATCCTCCCCAAATATGGGAGGAAACTATCTCTTGATAGTAACAAAGGTCACAAATGTCCTAGGGTTTACCTCAAGATGAGTATGCTTAACCGTGTCAAACTACTAAGCCACGCAGCTAGCAAGCGGACCACTTACTAAACCATGCTAGGTCTCCATGGTAGGTCCTACTTATTCTCATTCCTCAACATTGGACCAACATCATACATACATAGGTCACAAACCTACATATGAGTGGTTCATCAAACGTGTACCTTAGTCCAAGGGGTTTCCTTTTCCTCTAAACATGAGGAGTGCCATGCTCAAATCTATGGAAACTCAAATCTCATCATGAGCAGTAGGTATACCCAGCACTACTACTTCCCCTCTTAGGTCTAGGAACCCTAGGTTCACCTTTTCTGATGTCCAACTACATGCTCAACCTTTTAACCATGAACCAAGCATGTACAAGGTATGGCATGCACTTCCTATTATCCTTCTACTCAAGCAACACCTCAGAGTTGAGTCCTCCTCATGGTCAACTAACTAGGTATAAGGCCTCACAACTTGTTACTAAACCTCTTCATGGTCTAAGGAACTCTTCTTCGTATCTCAGAAGGTAAACACCTATACCATAGGCACATAGGTACCAGCAGCCTCATCATCTCTCTAGGGTTTTGGTTCCTCTAAAGGAAACCAAGATACCATCAGCCTCCAGGGATAATGCAAGAGGAAACCGCAACCATCCACTTAGGTCGCATCATCCTCAACTTCTCAGGGTTTCTCCTAACCCGGAGTCTAAACTTCCAGCCTTTTAGCTCAGGTCCTGCTCTCTCTCTCTAGATTTTAACCCTATAACAACCTTACTACTAGAGGTCCTCTCTCTAAGGTGGATCAATCTCACAAGTGTACACCTACATAAGGAAAACCTATGTTTTCCAAAGATTATCCATAACTCTTCATGCTTATCTAATAAGCTATCCAACATACTCTCATAGCCAGGGTTTTAGCCACTTTTCAGCACTACAGACGTACTTTCGGTGCAACATTGACATGCCCATATAAGCTCATAGGGTTTCTATATGGTCCTCATCAATGAGGCAGTTATGCTTCACCCTAGCATGCACGATCCTTCACAAGGTTGGGTCGCCAGAGGTACTAGGTCATCCAACCTCACGTGGCTCATATTGTCATGGGTAACCAAACCAAAAGCATGTCCACCCACACACATAGTCTACCATGACATCTAACTCATCATGTCATCTCTCCCCCTCTAACCACTTCTTAGGGTTAGGGTTAGCATCATCCTCATAGGATGTGCCAGGTCTCTACCTTTAATGGAGATCTCTGCCTCCAAGACCCACACTCTACTCATCATCCTGACAAGAGGGTCTATCCTCACATCTCTCCTGAGGGCATGACAACACATGTCATACAACCTAAGCATTTAACTATTCTTTGGTTTACGCTTAAACTATTAAGCTTATGTCCATGACATCTTATTTACATGCTTTTCATTAATTTGGTTGAAGATTCCTTAACCTTTTCATGCACACCCTATCCTTAAGAGGGGGAGGAAGAGAGAAAAAACCCTAAACCTTATAATCCTAACAGAATTAGGGTTGAGAAGGGATGAAAATAGATGAGAGAGTCCTAAAGGTATCTTATTTTGAGTCAAATCCTAAGACATTGGCCAGGCAGTCACATAGATCTGAGAGTCCTCATATTCTGACTAGCAGTGCGGAGGAAAATATTACTAGCCCCCCGACGTGATCCTTTTCTAGACACCTCTGTATTTTGGAAAATTCTCTAATAACTCCATCGGTTCTATGGAATTTTTAAAACTTAATAATTACTAAAGATTAAATGAGGAACCAAGGCTCTGATACCAAACGTAAAAGCCCCGCCTCCCGGTAACCCCCAATAAAGGGATACCAAGAGGTTAGAGTTGTTATCCCAATTTCCTAGATCAAAGGTTCGACAAATAATCAGTAATAATTATTAAATTCTACCACGACTATACTGAAAGATGGAATAAAATAAAACTTTGTATACCTTTTTCAAAAACTTGGATTTCTAACTTCTATCCACATCTAGACTCTATTCTAACTAATCGTCCTTGCACTTTATTTCTTAATTTCACAATATGCCACTTTACTGTTTGTCCTTTCAAATTTGTACCTAAAATGTCAACAAACAAAACGTCAGTCAGCATAAATGAATATGCTGGTATGTGGGGGAAACCACCAATCATGCATTTAGTTGTAACGACATATTGAAATCAATTATGATTTAGCAAACAACTTTACATTTTACACATGACTACTCAATCCATACATACCCTAGCCTCTTCGTTGTCCCTACAGTGGACCTGGATACTACCTCTCACATGGTAGATCCCAATTAACCCCCATGATCCTACCTAATAGGTAGATCAATACATAGGGTTGATGAGTCGCATGGCACTACCCATGGGCGGCCCAATCCCTAACCCATGATATGTTAAAGAGTTGCATGGCACTACAAATAAGTAGCCCAATCACTAACTCTTGATAACGCGATGGTCCTACCTAACAGGTAGACCATAAATTAGGTTACCCATTTCATCATTAGCAAAGCCACAGAGGAAACCAGGATCTAAGTCAGTCAGGTTTACATATTTAGGATGATAGTCATAGTCACTTTATAATATGCATGAATTAAATTCATCCAACAGTTTAATTTAAGCAACCGATGAAAACTTTAGAAATCCTCAGAAAACGAGTTCGAGATATTCATAAGCATAACCACATACCTGATCCAGAGCAACTTGATGTCCAAGCAATAATATTCAAGAATAATCAAACAATCAATCAACAATATCCTAAAATTAATGCATAACATCCAAGTGTCATTGTTTTATCCAAAACATTCTCAAGACCGACGTAGATTCTACCTTAGGATTTCTAGGACAATTTTATGGTTTTATTAGGGTTTTAGCCTCCATAAAGCTTTTATCACTTTTAATACTCTAAGACACTAAAACTACCATCTTTATCCTTTTAAGTTATTTCAAGATCATAAACTCAATTATCGCCTTTAGTTTCTTTCAAATTGAAAACTCATCTTTCATATAGTCTAATTCATATGTGAACTCTTTTTATCATTAATTCCACATTAATCCACTAGAAAACCCTAATTACTAAATTAAGGGTATTCATCCACAATCAGGAACTTTTATACTCAAAATAGCTTAGAACCATCAAACCTCAGCTTTATACATGAATTTGACCCATTAAAGCCATTAAGAAACATAATTACTAACATTAGGATTTCAAGGCCCATTAAAGTTTATTTATGTACATGGAACCCTAAATTAATCAAATCACACATAAAGTTCATCCGTTTAGATCTAATGCGTCTTTTTATAATCAATAGGTTAATATCAACTTTAATCATCCATATAACCCTTCTCAATACAGTAATCATCTTAAATTAGGGTTTCTTAATCATTAATGCACTAAAGTTGATAACTTCCACTACTTTTCGAATTTCAAGAGGAATAGCTTATAAATCTATTTTTAATGGATTCCTCACATTTTTCTGAACAAAATTCATATATTATACGTACCAATCCGATCTACCAATATTTAGATATGATTTTTGTAAAAATTACTTACTTGGACCAATGGCAAGATGCCACATCATCCTATTCATGCAACGTAGCTCGGCTATTTGAAAATATAATAGGATTATGCTTATACCCTCATTCGGCCACTTAACTCTTTCAAACCCAGAGGGGCAAAAGTGCCAAACGCCCGTCCGTCTTCTTCCACCTCGCGATCCCTAGCAGATGTCATCTTCAGCTGCCCGTGGGGTCTCCTCCCACCTCCCCCAAGGTTGGGAGCTTAGCAGGGGCTGCTACTCAATCTCTTCCGCCCCCTATCATGTCTGCAGAGGTCCCAAGATGTGGCCGAGGCCGCTAGGATTGGACTCAGCAGTCAGCAACTTGCAGTCATCATATGCAGCCGTGTTGTTGTTGTTGTGTATAGCTAGGATGAGAGGACGATCACCCAAACACCCCATGGTGTTGCAGAAGCGGCAAACCTCCAATGCAACTCCTCCACAACCCATCGTTGCTCTAGGGATAGCTTTACTCTTCTCGATTAGGGTTTGTACGTAAGGAAGAAGGAGAAGAGAGAAGGATACATGGAATCCCCTTGGATTCAACCAAGGGTTCTACCCCTTATATAGGGGTGGGTAGCAAAGCCCTAGGATGCCCATCCACGAGATCCAAGCCCCTTTCCCAATAGGAAACCATATTCCTTCATTAAGAAGCAATCTTCTCTCTCTTCATTATCTTTTTTGATAAACTACATTCTTTGGATATTTAGGAATTCAAAAATCATCTCTCTTATTCTCTTTATGCATAACTTTTAATCCATTGGCACGAAATTATACTTTCTTATAGTAGAAAATACCTCTTTGTAATAATACCATAAAATTCATTAATTATGTATCAAATTATCCTCTTATTTTGCATTATTTACATTTTCTCTTGTTTCCTCTCTATTGGGTCTCCTTGGATCCCAAGAAATGCTAATATCTTGAAATTCCTTTTTAAGGATACTTATTATCCTTCTAGATGTATCTACATTCTTCATTTCTCATTATCTTACTTATTTCTTTATTAAGATATCTCTTTTCAAGGATTTTCTCTTTATCTTTTATTTCCTTTCCTCTTTTCCTATTTCCTTCATTAGAAATCACATATAAATGAAAATTTACTTAATTGTGGCAATTAATGCCACTTTCTAGAGATTTCCATGTATTTCTCATAAATACTTTTGCTTAATATGCATTATCTTATATCTTTTCCTATTATTTGGACTTTTCTTCTTTTCTTCTCTTTTATATCTAGTAATGGATTAATCTAATAACGGGAATCACGAAATTCCTTTCCAAAGGGAGATTTGCAAAGAAATCCCTTCTTTGAAGCAAAGAATGCTACCTTTTCATTCAAGTCCAAATTCATAAAATCAATACATTTCAATTATGAAAACATGTGCAAAATTGAGGTTGTAACAGGTTTGGTCCTCCCAAGGACATCTAGGGTTCAAAAAAACTATAGGAATCATACATAAAGAAACTCAACTCAATCACTCAGGAGTAGTCTAGTTTAGGACATATCATATCACATATCTCATATTTCTCATATCGTGGAGTCTAGGTTCTCTGACCTTCTCCCTGTGGGTCTCACTCTCTCTCGAGCTAACCCCAAAACTGGTCCTAACACTAGAGGTCCACCTTTGTTGAGCTTGAGGCTCATGACGACTCACAACCTTGTCTTAACTTAACTTATCTCATCTCATAAAATAACTCATACTTGCATCATCAAAACTTATCTCAAATCCTTAAAACTAAAGTTTAATCCTTAAAGGCAAACATATATCTTCAAAACTTATATCATTTATTCCATCTATCACTACTAAATAAAAGGTCTTTAATTATAAAAAAAAATTGTAGCGAAAACCCCATATTTTGTAGAGAAAGGCTTTGACTAGATATTTCTTTACACATACAAATTGTAGTATATGCTCGTATAGCTAAAGCCTTTAACTATATTTTTCAAATATGTAGTTAGATAATCCATTCCCTACAAATTCATATGTATCCAGAAGCGTAGCTAGATATTGTCCTTACATATTTAAATATAGTTATAATTATAGCTAAATGTATGCCTACAATTGTATATATAGTCAGTATGTAGCAAAAACATGAAGTTAATACAAATTATATGTATTCAATGTGTAGGGAAAGGTAGCATCTACTGAACACATATATATGTAGTTGGATTATGTACTAGTTACATATGTAGTGCAACATATACATATATGTATAGTTTGATTATTCATGTATTGTGTAATTAGTCCAGAAGCTCTTTTAGTAACAAATTTGTAGTAGTTAGACCAGTTATGCTATTTATGTCAACAAACTTACTTTCATTTATATTGAAACGTCAAATGTACATGGGGAGGACGTATACCTTACCCCTATTACATAATGTGTACAAAGAAAAGGATTTACATATACTAATAAATTTGGTGAGGTCTACACGCATCTTGGAAAAAGTATGTATCTTTCTCGACCAGTTTTAGAATCGTTGTTGTCTTCTCCTTTTGTTCAATGAGTTGGCGATATCATAGGTTATTTTGTTGCACAAAGTTGTGACCTTGTGACACTTCGGCCCTTTATCCGATTTCCCTGATCAGTGGGTCGATTTTGTTGAATGGAAGAAGTCTTGATTTGAAGATTGCAGCATAGCCCCTCATAGTGACATCTTTCTATTACAACTTGGACAATCCATAGATGTTCTAGGAATCTTCTTTGTACTCTGTTTTGTTGGACTTGATCTAGACCCAAAGAGGGATTCTTATTTAGCAATAAGTTGACATTGAAGCATTTTTTTATCCTGCATCATATATGTATCAAAATTGCAGTCATTGAATAGAATAATTATTTCATTCATTTTTAAGCTGCACCTTACTCGCAATCTCCATCATTCCTTCTCTTCCCTCAAAGTAGTACAATCTTTAAGCATGGGTAAAATCTGAACATGCAATAGTTAATCACATAAAGAAAGGTAGATGACAAGAGATGATTTGTTTAGTGTAGATTTTTTACCATTTTAGGACTTGGTCTGGTCCACCATCACCATCTGTGTCGATTATACATAGGATCAAAGTGGTAAAGAAGTTATCTGACATCTCAAACAATATCTAAATTCTGAATTTGCATCATACTTATAGGAACCTAGAGAAGCAAAGAATATATAGATAAATGATCAAATATTGCATATATCTACACCATTTGATAATCAAGTCATACATTTTTTCAATATACAATGGTGTATTATGTAAAATAATCCCAGCAATTGACCATCAACAATCACAGGTTCTGAAGAATAAAACATCCCTACAATGCACAGACACAAATAAGGTTAGTAAATATTAATTAACAACTTCTATAACAACTAATGAACCCTTCTTAGCTCCTATTATACCAAATATAATCTACATCACCATCAAGTTGAATAAATAATGTGCCGAACATAATAGGGTATTCCAACCTAAGTTTGTAAAAATTGAAATAGGTTGGAATACCCAGTTATGTTTGGCACACTGTTTATTCAACTTGACGATGATGTACCTTATGCAGCAGGGTTCCACTAAGGACAAGCTATAGCAATTGCAAATTTTGAAAAATGGTTAGTTAATAATCATTAACAAGAAGAGTACATAAAGATGAGAGTATCACTGATTAAATAAACTTTGGGCAAGATACCACAACTAACCCCTACATGTGTCCATCTCAAGACAACAACATGTAGTTTCCAATGATTCATTATATGGTTGCTAATAGAAAAAGATGAAGGGAACTTACTTGATGGAGTCATCATTTATCTAGTACCTGGCTGTGTAAAAACTACATTGTCTTCAACAATGTGGTGTTGCAACTATTTTAGTGGTGTGAATACACTACCCAGAAATGTTATTAGAAGTGGGTACAAGTTCATCCTGTAATAGTCAAAGGTGTCCATGTAGTACCTTTAGATAAAAGGGTACACCTTTGTTTCAATCAACCAAAGGTGTGGACCTTCTGTAATCTGAAAGCAACAAGGAGAGGGAAGAACATTCAATCTTCTTTTCACAGTAGCTAGTTAGAAAGTATGGAAAGCATGTCGAGTCATATATCATCTACTGCAAACCTAGTCTCCATCATTCAAGTGGAGTCGGGGGACGTCATTAAAGCATTTTTCATGGAGAAAATAATCAGCTGCCTCCTTAGGTAGTTAGCTCAAAGGCTATATATATATATATATATATATATATATATATATATATATATATATATATATATATATATATATATATATATATATATATATATATATATATATATATGTATATATATATACCAACCATAGATACATCAAAGAAAAGTGGCAGACCAATTTGGCAATAAGTACATCTATATAGTCTTAAAATGATACATAAACTTCATCTAAAATAGGAGCCAACTTATGGCAATGCCTACACCACGCCGCATAAACTAAAATGATGAAAATAACAAATTAAACTAAACTATCAGTATAAGAACATTCAAATTATCAAAAATGATGAAACATGAACTACAAACAAATGGAGTTGTTGTTCACTTATCATTAAATTTTCTAACTAGATAATTGATGTTCTTCTTGCTGATGAGGATTTGTTGTTCACTCATCCTTAAGCTAGTTTGCAAATTTCATTTACCTCCTCTATGTTTCTAGTAGACTGTAAATGATGAGTTATGGGGTTGTCATGAGCTGATGACATCAAATGCAGGTTCTTCTCACCACACATGTTTTAAAAAGCATTCAAGCTATGATGATTTCCCCCTAGAAATGATGACATGAACTGCACTACCCAAAGGTATGCTCAAACTAAATGTTGATGGCAATGCTATTGTAGATGGATCTCTCAGTAGCTACAAGTTTTAAGTTGAGGGACAAATGGATCTCTAGAAATAGGGGGAGTTATGAAATATGCATGTTCAAATGACCTAGAAGTGGAGATGTAGGCCAACATCTAAGGCTTGCTCACAGTTACTACAAAACCTAGAGACATCATCATCAAGTTAGACAACTCTACAACCTATAGATATCTTTCAAATGTGTGCAGAACTCCTATAGAACATAGCCAACCTAAGAAGAGTATCATTTAGCCCATTTGGTAATTGAACTCAAGTTGAGCCCAAGTTATGACTGGAAGCAGCTCCTCAGGAACACCATTACCTCCCACACAACCAAATGCTTAATGAATCGTTAGTGTCAATGAATAGTTAATATGTATATTTGTTGTAGATTCCTTATCTTGAGCACCACTATTAACAAATTACTTACCTCAGCTCATTGACTATCTTTTCAAGGTGCTTTTTCTTGCCGTATTTATTCTCACTCTTAGTTTGGGCTAGAAGTTTTCGAAGTCTCAAATGAGGATAGTCACACAAACTCCTTTAGATCATGGGCAAGCGCCAAATGACAAGTTGGTTTTCCTGACTTGCCTGGCTGTACGTTCTCTGGGATTTCTGATTGTTCTGGCGATGCATATTAAAGTTCTAGTATGAAATTCACATAGAGAGAGTGCAGTGTAAATCCTAGAGGAATCAGATAATGACATGTTAAACTAGAAGATTATGATGGTCTGGTGCATGATCTTTTCCTCCTTCAGGTTTTAGGCAAATTCATTTAGCATACTATGTGCATGCCACTGAGAAAGTCTTATTGTATCTCTATCACATTTGTGAGGATCCTTCCACACATAGATGACTACTTTACAGATCTTATTTATAATCCCTACTGACCCATGGAGTTTTAGTTTTCAAACCCAATCATGAATTTATATTCAAGATTCAACCATATTGCTACACCAACTATCACAATCATGTTGTCATCTATTATATCTTTTTGGAAATAGAGAAATTTTACCTGCCTATACATTCTGTGGGATTTCTGACTGTTTTGGTGATGCATATGTTTCTTTTTGTAAGGATAAACCTTCAATTAGAACATACCTACCAGTCCTTAAAGTGGGTCACCAACATCCCAAGCACAAACATAGGTATAAAATGTTCTCCCTAACATCATCCTTTTTATTACTAACAAAACTAACACAAAAAAAGCTAAAATTGACGAATACTCATGGACTCCTCATAAGATGCCAATCAGGGCCAATCACTGACTAGCACCCCTAGACTCTTCATAAGATGCCAACCAGCCCCATATTTCAAATCATTCATAAAATCTAACATAAAGAAGAAGAAAAAAGTATTGACAGCTATCAATCAAAAGGATCATGAATGATGTTACTGGGAATGCTATGATGAAGGGGAGTAGAGCTCAAGGATGGGGATGGGGTAAGGTGAGTAAAGGAAAGATTGAGAAGGATGGGAACATGTTGTTCGATAGTTCTTTTCATTTTCCAATCAGAATCAAATTCTCACACACAATTATCTGATGACAATATTGAGAATAGAAGTCAACATGAATTTGCTAGTGTCCAGTATAACGTATTATAAACATCAAAATCACCATGTTAGCACTAACTCTAAAGGCAATTGGGCATTATTACTTGAAAAAGATGGTAACAAACATGGACATCAACACAAGGTTATCTTTAATGAGTTGAAAAACTCCAAGACTGGTGAAACGTTATAAAGAAAAGCCTGAGAATGAATCAAAAGTAAGAGACAACTTACCCAAAGGAGGCCATGGAAGTTGAAGTGAAGTTGATGTCTTGTGAAATTGAACTTGAAGATCCCAGAAATTTTATTAATAGGAACTATTGTTGGGCTTATTTTGCAAGAATCAAGCAGTGTGAACAATGTGATTGTTGTTGATGATCAAATACAAAATTTTTGCATAAAGTCCTTCCAATATTTTAGGGAATGTTTATAGCATCTCTTCTTTTAGATGGGTGGATCCTGGATAAAATAGTAGGGGCCTAAAACAATAGAATAACCAATATTATGGATTTGAAAGAAAATTTCAAAATAGATCTACATAAGTAAATTTACGAGGCTTATAGTAAAGTGGAGGTTGCTTTAGTAGAGGCTAAAACGCTATTTGACTAATACATCACCACAGACACCAAAACAATTCGTTTCATTTATAACTTAGATCATTCTTTTAGGCATTGATGTTTCATCCTTTATGTAATGATTGTAGTCACTCTAGTAGAGGGTAAACCTACAACTCATGCCAAATAAAGGTTCCAAAGGCACTCCCTTCTAGATAGCTTAATAGTTGTTTCATACTGGTACTCTATACAGGTATATGCACCAGTCCATTGTACAATCACTTGTCCAACAAAAGGCCTTCAGAGGTCTACAAGGAAATAATATACTAAACTAGACCTACTGAGCAGTTCACTCAAGCTTTCCCATGAAACTTCATCTCAGATATGAGCATCCATCATTGGATAAGTTGATGTAGATGGAACCAACATTATGGAGACTTGATATTCTTGAGCGTTGGTATCGTCAGTTGGGTGAGCATTTTTAGTTTGTCTTATCCACTTAACAACCATCATGGGAGCTTTCCCCCATAATGCAAAACTTCTGCTATATATTATCCCACTACTGTTATCTCGATTAGCTAATTCTAGGTCTGTAAATGCTAAAGCTAAATTATTTGAGAGGTGTACCATAAGCGCCATGGTAGGAACTTGGGAGTCTATCATATTTTCTGGATCCAAATCTCATTGCTTCATGTATGGAAATATTCTCAAATCAAAATTTAACATTACAAAAAGAACTTGATACTTATATCATTTTCATTGAACTAATTAAACACTATAGACATACAAATATTAGTTCTAGAATAAAAATAGGAATAGCTCCCTACACCATGAATATGAGCATTGTTAACAATTGCAAATCGAGAGAAACCAAATGTATATCTAAGTACTGAGAGGACAATTTGAGAATTAACACTTTTATGTCTGAAGCAAGAGCCTTTTCCAACTCTTTTATGTTTGAAGCAAGAGCCTTTTTCAAATCTATTTCTTAACACAAAATGGACAAGAGAATATAGTTATCTATCCTATACTCCATGTACTGTCCATACATAAGAAAAAAATTGAGAAAACTACCATAGCATCAAACCAGATCATTATGTGCGACAGCTGCTAACAACCTCCCTTGACAAAGAGAGAGATCATGCTCCATAGTGATAAACCATGACGCAACAAAAAAAGTAGGAGCAGGAGCCCCCCAAATGAGATCATCTAGAAGGAAGAAGAGAAATTATATAGGGGGTCATCCATTTAGAATTGATAAATGACATTCACTTTGACATATTTTCAGATGATATAGGCACAAATTTTTAGAAATTAAGGTTTCTAAGATAGGGTCATGTTTACATGAACACCTATTCATAATAATTGTTTATATATTGCTTAATATGTCGACTCATAAAGAAGTTATATATCCCATCTCATTCCTTCAGCTAATACAGGAGATAAATGCATGGGTTAGAGTATAAAAAGTGCATTGAGAAGATATCCTTCCAAACATGGAACCAAACACTAAAGAAAAATGACCTTTCTTACTAGGTAGCATAAAGCAAGGAAACCACTGTTGAAACTATTTTTCTAGCTATTAAGAATTTGTTATTTATATGATACCAAAAAAATCTTATTTAGTAATTGAAAAATAGTTTTTCAGCTATGAATATTTGATTCCTAAAAGCCATATATTTTGTAATATACATCTAGTATAAAGGATATTACAGTAAGTATATTACGAGCATTGCACAATGAGATACATGTCTAATTTGGCACTGAATGGAAGATTGCTATGTCATATGAGGCATAAAAATCCAGTCGTGGGCCTCATAGAAAGTATAACTAATTGCATCCTACAAAATGTGAGGACAAAGGGAACAAAGGGCTAATCATGTGTACAAATATTGAATCTTAAATCTATTGCGTCAAGATATCAAACAACTAGAGGTTGAGGTTTTGTTCAGCAAAGTGAATAAAAATCAATGAGAAACTCTAACTACAAGTCTGCATACTTCCAGTGCTCGCCTTGCTTCAAAAGAATTACATCATCCTAAGCGTGTATCTCAAAGTAGGTCATTAAAATGATAGATAAAAATACTTACATTTTAAGAAAAAAACTTTGTTGCACATTCTTGAGTAAACTAATGCCATTTTATGATCTACTATAGTTTGACGAAAACATAATTTTTGCATTCCAATTCTGCTGGAAATATGTGATAAAAAATTCTATAGAAGATTCATGGTATCTATTATCCCTGCATATGGATTTTGTTGGACGTGACACATTCTAAACGTACTAAGCAAACTGAACAAAACTTCAGCCTATAGATAGACAGTTACCTATAATAATCAGCTTAGAATGTTTCTTAGTAGGCCAGTTGTGAATATTATATAATAGGTACAGGACATTTAGAGGAATAAGAGATATAAATATTTCCATATATGTGAGAGGCATGCTGAAAGTGTACATATTAGCAATATTAGAAAACTGATCTATGAGAAAACAATCAGAATAAGACATGAACCATGTCTATACATGTTCATTGATACCAATTCAGCAATAAATAAATATTCAATTAGTTCATTCACTAGAAACACCTTCCCAAATCTCAACTAAGATTTTGTACAGGTCATGAATCGTGTCTATATAGATCCATTGATGGTGTTCATCCCATCAAGTATAGTTAGTATAGCGTCAAGACATTTAAATATAGAACCTAATACAAGCATGTTTCCAAGTATAGGTTCAACTGGACGCATGGCTAACAATCAGCTTGTTTGGAAAACTCCAATTAAATTTTTTGAAGATCAAAGCCTAAATCATTTACTAAGGCAAGGACGATAGAGAGATTTAACTAAGATCTATCAACTCTTCCTTATCATTAAGTGCTCTACTAATTTGTAGATATTCAATGGAGTTTTGTACATAAAAGTTTGCACACAAGAAAGTAAATACCTCAAGATAATGGAACAAAACTAGAGTAATTATAACATTTCTTGAATGAACAATAGAAAACCCATAACAACTTTACAACCTATACAAGAATAGCAAGAACACATGCATAAATCCACTGAAGTACTAGTGAAATATATTCTGGTGTACTAGTGTTGAAGTACTAGTGCATTATAAAAATTTGAATATCATTTATTGAGAAGATGCTAAGCTATAAAATAATGACTGAGAGAAAAGGTGGAAATAGCAAGAAAGAACTAATCACTATTTCCTACTCTAAACCCTATAGATTTAGTGTAAACAAATGCATACACCCATTGAGAAACATAATCACCAAGTCCACATTATATTGCAAGACATTCATAAGGAATTTAGTAAAATCTTACTTCCTTTTGGACCATGGAGTTTCACGTTAAATTCAGAAAGTGCAACATCACTAGTTTCCACTTTATAATTGTGAAGCAACCTGCAACCCCGTCGATACTATCGACAGGAGGTCGATGGTATCGAGATTATCACAATGATAGAAGAGGTTTTCGTTGATACCATCGACACTCTGTCGATGGTATCAAGATTGGATCAGTGGCGGCTCTGCCAATCCACCGACTAGTTCTATCTTTATTATGTTATTTGTTTTATTTATTGTTTCTCTCTTATTTTCCTCTTTGTATATCAATGTATCTCACCCTAATACATAATAAGAGTTGAGACGGCTATTGCCCTCTCACACAAGCTGCACCAAGCAGCTAGAAACATCGTTCATCTCCCTTCTCTCTCATTAACATGGTATCAGAGTAAGGTCTGCTCTAGGTCACCATCTCTCCCCACCAGCAGTCCCTCCCTCTCTCTTCTTCCTCCTCATCCTCCGAATCTTCTCATTCTATCGGATCTTCTTCACCGCGGCACCGGCAGCAGCGGCTGCGGCAAAGCCGCCGCACAGCGTGCAGCCGTGATCTGCCGCCAGGCGTGAAGAAGTCACCAAGAGGCTCCTCCCCTCCATCATGTTGGGCCCTTGGTAGCTCTCCACTGCTGTCATAGGCTGAGACTTGAAGGACAAGGGCAATGTTCTCGTCCCTGACGTTTTTCACACAACCACTGATCGATCCGTCGAAAATTTCTATCACTGTTTGAGGATCTTCGGGTGATCCAACGACCATCTAAAATCTAAACCGGAGGACTAGTCTCTCTACGATTATTATCCTAGTCACACCTCCTCCATGTGTGATTAGGAAAATCGTCCGGAGGCTGTGAATGTGTCAGTAACACATTTCTCTTTGTTTCTTGTGTGACGTGTATCTCTCTGTCACCTCAACCATCCATGTGACGTGTATCAATCCATCACACAATCCCGTTCTATAATGGAGGACACCAAGATGCCTACGATATACAACGAGGTGTCGCCTATCGCCTGCATCAAGCACAATGGGAAGAATTTTCTTCTATGGATGAATGATGTTCACATTGTCCTGGAGTCTCGTGACAAGGCGGGATATGTTGACTCAGGTCCTCTATCGTCTACTGATAAAGGATATGTTGAATGGAAGCGTCATGACAATCTGGTGAAGACTTGGTTGTGGAACAGCATGGAACCTGCAATTGCGACAATGTTCATGTTCTATTCAACAACTAAGGAGATATGGGACGCAGGGAAGCATCATTATTCTCAGGAAGAAATGTGCTTCGCCAATTCATGATCTATGACCGTCTGTTTGCTGAGAGGCAGGGTGACAAATCTCTTGGGAGTACTTTGGAGCTATTTAGGCACTTGCTCAAGAGATGAGCTATTATCATCCAGTGAATGTTGTTGAACAGGTCAAGGATAGGGACGATCTAGTTACGGCTAAATTTTTATCTGGGCTTAACCCTTCGTGCGGTTCCGCCCGGAGTGTCATTTTGGCTTCTGATAAATTACCAAGTTTTGTGGAAGCCTATTTGAGAATACAACAATCTATCTTTGAGTCTGCTACTCCTGATTCTATTATATCTTCTGGGGAGTCTCATGCATCCATAGCTGTTGCGGTGAGAGGGGGATGACCTGGTATGGGAAGAGGACGTGGGACACGTCCTAAGTGCACTTTCTGTGACAAACTGGGACATACAGTGGAGAAGTGTTGGAAGAACCATGGGAGACCTGCTGCACCACCTGTGGGGGCAACACATTATGCCACTACTACAGATTCCACTTCTTCTTCTGTTGTGGGTACTACTTGCGGAACCGGTATCACTCTTACTCAAGAGGAGCATGATCGGTTTATTCAGGCTACACATCACATGAGTATGGGATCGTCATCATCATCATCAGCAAACTTGGCATCTACTATAGGTAATCAGGCTACATCTCTCATAGCTTCTGGCTCTACTTCATCTTGGGTGGTTGAATCTCACAGGATATTCATATGTCATTGGGCTGGTGATCATACTGATAGAAGATCTACATCAGGCTACTGTACTTTCCTAGGTGACCATCTAATTACTTGGAAAAGCAAAAAGCATCATGTGGTAGCTAGATCCAGTACTGTGGCTGAATACCGTGCTATGGCCCATGAATGTTGTGAACTACAATGGGTCAAATCTGTTCTTTCTGAGTTAAAGATCTCTATTCTATCCTCTATGGATCTCAAGTGTGATAACCAATCTGCTATACATATTTCCAGGAATCCTATCTTTCATGAGCGTACAAAGCATATAGAGGTTGATTGCCATTTTATTTGTGATCAAATCAAAGATGGAACTATTGTGATGCCATATGTTAAATCTGAAGATCAACTGGCAGATATCTTGACAAAGCCCTTGGGTCCAATAGCTTTTCAGAGATTATGTGGCAAGCTGGCATACATGATGTGTACTCTCCAGCTTGAGGGGGGAGTGTGAAGCAACCTGCATTCCCGTCGATACTATCGACAGGAGGTCGATGGTATCGAGATTATCACAGCCACAGAAGAGGCTTCCGTCGATACCATCAACACTCTGTCGATGGTATCGAGATTGGATCAGCAGCGGCGCTGCCAATCCGTCGACTGGTTCTATCTTTATTATGTTATTTGTTTTATTTATTGTTTCTCTCTTATTTTCCTCTTTGTATCTCAATGTATCTCACCCTAATATATAATAAGAGTTGAGATGGCTATTTCCCTCTCACACAAGCTACACCTAGATGTCGGAAACATCGTTCTTCTCCCATCTCTCTCGTTAACAATAATCATCCATCATCCTAAGAAATTTTTTGCAAAAATAACACAAGTAATTTGACATAGTTCAAATAGATGCCTCATAAATAATGGAGTGTCATGTGAGTGACTGAGCCATAGATTTATATTTAATATTAGAGTAGATACTCAACAAATCCATCCCTACATATTTAAATATGTATGTATATAACTGTGAATACACAATAAGACACCACAAATTTATGCCTATATTCTTATGTTCCCATCTATTTTTGCATCCCATCTTTTGTTGTATTTTTTTTATAAAAATGTAAATATAAATGTCATTCTCTTAGCTATAGTTACTAACTGAGAAGAGCAAAGAAAATCAGATCAGAGAGCAAAGAAAGTCTCATATGAAGAAAACACACTCATAGTAATGAAAATCAACCCAACTTTTAACAAATAAGAACCAGTCTGCAACTTCAAATCTCAGCTAGACTCCTCAAACAAAAGCTAGCAGCTCCAGAGATCTATTTACAGATCAAAAAAATCATTCACAACTTCATAGGTCAAGACATTGACTTCATCAAGGCATATATAAGTATACTATCATCTATCCATCCAATTGGAAGGCCAAAATGAGCTAATTGTCTTTCAAGAAGCTTCTTCCCACATTAAGAATAGGGTGTAAAAACTATTTTCATTCTTGTCATCATGGAAAAAGTCCATTCGTCCAAGATTGAAAGACCAAACAAAGTTTTCAGACATTCAGGAAGCTTCTTCCCACACCAAGAATAGGGTGTCATAATATCTTCATTCTTGTTATCATATAAAAAGTATACTGATGAAGAAACTCTGGACAGACATCAACTCTAGAGGTGACTCAGAAAAAGAGTACTAAATGGCCTATATCCATTTAGATGAAACTAGAATATGAGGACATTCTGAAACCTGAAGATGAAGAGTGGTCATAGAGTGTTCTCTTCCTTTTTGTGAGAGGCATCCTGAACAAGCTAAACTGCAAATGTCCAACTATTGGGAGTCATCTTAATTTTATTTCCAATAAGCAACACAAATGTGCTACATTAAAACTAAGTTGATCTATCAACTAACGATGAACATCATTTCTACTGATTGAATAAAATGGATTGAGTTGTTTCTTTTCTACAGTTCAACATTCTTGATTACTTAATTGATAATTACATGGACGATATGATGTAGCCAATGTATATCCAATGAGGAGTCTTATAATTCTAGTTATGTGGATTATCTAGATATTACTTTTTGTTAGTGAAGAAAATTTTTTGATTCAGGTTGAGTTGAATTAGGCATTTCCTTTTTATCTATGCAAGGAATTTCATTCCATAGATGCACTTAGCTATGTCCAAGGAATTCAATGATCGATACCGATGCCATTTTGAATGCTTGAATATAGATATTTACCGGTATAGTGGCGGAAATATCGACAGATGCAATCCAAAGCATAACAAAAATGGATCACTTGCTTATTTATTTGTAATGTTAGCTCCCATATATTGATAATGACTCTCTAAAACTATTTTGGATTCTGGAGTTTGAACTTGGGTAAAAAGATGACAAGTCATTCTGATGGAGGTAATAGGGGGTGAAAAGGTAATACTTTATATACACTTACAGCAGTACATGGAACTACTTCTTTAGATAGTAACAAGTGGGTGGATCATTGCAAGTGTTGAACATGAGACTTAACATTGATGGGGAATATAACACAGAAAAATCATAAACATTTGATTATACAATATGACTGGTAATTATGTACCCTAATCAAGTGAGCTACATTGAAAACAGAAAGACTGACTTAAACAAACTCAAGACTGCATTCATAAATGAAGTCTTTTCATATATAAGAGTTGCTCCTTGATTGAAATCTTATAAAGTTGACAGTGGTACTAATTGTTCAACTAGTCAAAAACCAACTCATTTATGGAGTGGGCCTGTTCTAAATTTATATTAGACCATATCCAGTGAGCATTATGAAATTCACATATCTTAAACCTGATCTCTCATGTTAGATTGAAATAATTATTAGGAATATCTTTTTCAATCAGCGAAAATGAAGGAGCAGGTGTATTTAAAATAACAAAAAATACATGTAAATGTAACCTTCAAAATTGGTGAATATTAGTTTTGGTAATATGGTACATGTACTTTGTAGCAAGATCAATTCCATATAACAACCATAATTTTTGGTACTTCTTATGCATCTGTGCTAATGTTTTCCAAAGAGGAAACCTTTCACGTGTTCATCGTCTTAGTATATTTTAAATGTTCATAATATGTAGAGACGTTTTTAAGGGAACAATATCATTTCTACACGTTGGACTGCTTTTTTTATGACCTTGAACTAGATTCTAGTATGATGATGTTAGTTTTACACAAACATGAACACTATATCAAGATTAACATGTAGTGTCTACAGTTGTACTACATGTAAGTTTTATATGAACCATGATAGTGAATATAGAAAAAGATATAACTCACCTAGAGCACTTGCTTTCTCAGCTTGAATTTTGAGGAAACGCTACCAATACACCAAGAAAATATATTCAGCCCAAGTGAGATTCATTTCAAGTCACAAAGCATGATAGCCATGTTAGGATGAATCATCCCATACCCTTTTACCATTCCAACAACTAGTATGGGAAGTCACTATAGCTGCTCAATTTCATTAAAAAAAGTATAATTAATGCTAATCTTACTTCCTGTCAATTGTAGAGTCGCTAAGAAACTTCAGAATACAAAACTTCATATAGAAGAAATTTGAAACCTCCCTTTTAAGCCAGTTTAAGATCTCATGCAGCAGGTACAAAACATGTCATTTTGACATAATAACCTCGATCCCCGAATCTTCAACAACACATCCATAGAAGAACGAGCACAAGAAAACTAGAGATATGGAAAACCCTTCAATTCTAAAAATTAAAAACTCAGGGAGTACCAAGAACATGGATGGACGAGGTAACATGTTGCTCACTTTCAGAACCAGGGTGAGGAAAATTATTATTGCAAAGCATGGATTCATGTTTTCAGTATTGCTTGAAGCATATAGATGAAGTCTATCTAAATGTGACCTTCTATGAGATGGGTGTTAGGAAGGTGTTTGATATGTTATTGGGAGATGGATCCTCTCCATGGTGGACGAAATCTGAGAGAAAACATATACCATCAACATATTCCTACATTCCAGGATAGACATCGAATATAAGAAAGAACAAATCAACAAAATACTATACAGAGAAGGGAAAAACGTCAAATTTTAAAAGAATCCAGTGATTTGCATGTTGAGAACTATATTAAAACTTAGATCTTGTGCCTTACAAATTTTTGCAATAATGATGTTTATTGATTTCATTTTGTTAGATAAATCAGCAGAATTTCTATTATCTTCTATGATTCTTGTGATGCTTGGTAAAGATTTTTCCTTTGTTTGAGCTTCCATAATTGTAAATTGGATGCTGATGATGTTCTAGAGCATTGTGTTGATGATGTCCTACTCACACATGAGAGAGCAAGCTGCTCACAACTGGCCAACTCTCCCTCTATGCATTTAGTTTCAAAAATTAGTTCTTTTTCCTGAGATGATGCATATAATCTATGTTATTAAATCAATAATACTTAAAAGAAAATGGGTGGGAGACCACTGCAATAATTTCCCTTGCCTAGTTGTGCCTAGTATGATTCAGCAAAGGAAGTTGGGGCATCCATGCTGCTATTTTGGATATACACAATGTCAACATTGTAAACCAAAATGCCAAGCAAGACTTAGCCTTTTTGCTCTTGTCTTTAGCCCTTAGGAAAGGGATCATGCTCCGTGCACCATTGGTATATAAGATAAAGCTCTAGGATTGAGTATTAGCTATGAGATAAAGCTCTGACATTGGGTATTAGCTTCTCAATTCCCTAAAAAAGTGTTGCAATGTTGCATAGTGCATGATGGCACCACAACTGCTACTGAGATCAACATCAAATGGATAGGAGAGCCAAAAGTTGAAGAAACATGGGAGCATTATGAAAAGATGAAGCTGTGATTTCCATCTTGGATTGATGCCAAGGACATCGTCCAATCTTTAGTGAGGGTAAATTTTTAGCAATCTGACTATAGATATTGTGTGTAATACTATTAGTCTGTAAAGTCAGGTGTTAGTTGTTGGCATCATCAATTTCAATGTGGAGGTAGTTCGTTATGTGAGGGTGTACTTCCAACTGTAATAAGAAAGGAATTACAAGCGGTTGAAGTTATTAAATTTAGAACATTGAAATCCTTCTATCACACATCCAATTCTCTTCTCTTTCTCTCTCATATCTTTCACCATAGGTAATCCACCTCGCACCCCTCTTCCTCACACATTATGAGATCGGCTCAGTTGAATCCTAATAAGAAGGAGTACCTAAGGTAGCAGCATGATCTGCAGGAAAAGATAGAAACTCAATAGGGGATAATTCAGGTGTACCACTATGCTTCCTACACCCATCGAACCCAATACTAAAGGTGTTGCAACTAGAGGAGTGAAGACTCAGCTAGAGGAAACACAGGATCAGGAAAAGGTACATGAGAGTCAAAAAGATAGTTGGCTTGGCAAAGAAGGATATATCCTCAAACAATGTGACATCCATAGTAACATACATCTACTTAGCAACATGAAGGTAACATTGGTGCCCCTTTTAGGTCCAGGAATGACCAAATAAGCAACAACAAATAGGATTTGGAGACAACTTATTAAGCCTAAACAAGAATATGAACAAAACTTAGGCAACCTTATGCCTTAGGTGATATAGAGAAAAATGACTAGAGCAGTGGAAAACTTCCCAACTGGTATTCGTTCATCAAGAACATAGGACAGCATCCGATCAATCTAAAATAGTGATTAGATTGGATAAGCCAAAATAACTTGTGGACTTATTCCTATAATAGGAAATTGTGGGCTACATCCAAAAGATGGTGATTCGGCACTTAGTGACACCATCATGTTAAAGATTGTAAACACAATAAGTCAAATGCAATATACCACAAAAGGCACACATGTTTTTATAACCACATTGTATAGTTTCATAAAATGATTTTGAACATCACACACAATACAATGTGGAATACAAAACCGCTTAAGTGATGCAAACTAAATGATGCCATATTCAAATACAAGTCTTGTATAGGTCATGTTAGAGGTTTTGGCATGCAGTAATGAATTATAGGTTGTGTGAAAAGAACTTTTGTTAGTGCATCAAGTTTTCAAGAAATGTTTTTTCATTCACAAAGATATTTCTAAACCTTTCCAAATTTCATATGATACAATAGAGAGAAATGGAATAGTGAATCTAGGAAGATGACTTGAATACTAACGGGATCGAGGTTTAGTTGTTAATTTCCTTATCATCACAAGTTACATTGGACGCATAAATCTACCTCTTCTCTCCTGATTGTTTATCTCAAATTTTTATATTAGCATGTTCATTATTACCCAATGTTAGCTGTACATGTCTAGATTCAAGTTCAAAATCTATTCCCCTGGAAATTAATAGATTATTAATGAGAATGGAAGTGCAACATTGTAAGATTTCATGAATATCATACGAATATGCATGCTCAAAATGTAATTATTGGACAGATAAAAAACCTGAGAACACTACCTGAGTCAAGTTTAGGACTGTACACTATATATTAAAATCGTTAGAAAATCGAAATCTTATTGACTCCAAAACTACATGTTCCAATCTACAACTCACCTCGATTCATGGATATGAAAGGATAATCACAAAATTCTCATGAATAGGTGATTTATGGTCTGAGATCTGGTGAAGATTGGAGAAGATCCTTGATAAATTCGAAGGAGGACATGTACTTCACTATTTTCTAAAAATTGTACTTCACTAGCTCATGACAATTATATATAGGAAATATCACATGGAAGCTATATACAAAAGTAATTACTCATTTCCTATGAGAGGGGAGTTCATGCTTGATTGGACCTCTGATTTGAACTCAGAACTTGAGGTGATCATCCACAACCCCACTATTCGGTTGGAAATGATCCAACCATGTGCCTTTTTGTGTTGGTTCTGCAAAGAGCACATGAATTTGCTCTAGCAAAAGGAAACACCAGTTACTTATGATTTTGGTTGAGAGCAATGTAATATTGTATGGATGTGAGGCTACTAAAATAATGAATATCAAAAAGCTGGATGCAACATAACCATATTTCCAAACTTCTAAAATAGAACATGCTTAGTTCCATAAAATCTAAGCAGCTTGAAAATCATTTGTAGCCATGTATTCACCAGAAATAGCATGAGCCAGGCTCCACTAAATAAGGAAACTATCTCTCCTTTGAAAAAACAACAAGACATGAAAAGTTTGTGTATAGATTGAAATAAGAAACCATGGATATGACCTTCAGCTGTATTGACAAAACTAAGCACTTTGGCACCTAAAGCATTAACAAGATGAATAATTCAATTACCTCCTTATAAGACATCTGCAACATGGTCGAGGCTGTAATAGATTTTGAATGTAGCAAGGGCTTCCCATGAGGTGTTGATTATAGTCTAATTTAGTTGTATGTGTTGGGCCCCTATAATAACAGAAGAGATACTGATTTCGTAAGCTATACTACAACATATAATCAAGTTGTGAAATAAATATGCCATAAGAAATATCTCATGATTTGACATGATGCAAGTCTAATTTGAAGCCCATAGATATGAAGCATGTACATTGGTTCCAGTAACAAAGCACTGACTTAGTAAGCTATATGACATTGCTTCTAGTAACAAAGCACTGAGCTTATTGAAACAATCCCCCTGGAGCCCATATATGATACTAGGATATTTTCAGTGAAGTCAAAATATCACCTGGATGCAAAAGGAAAGACACAACCCACTGAGAGAGACTGGAAAGCAATATAGGGAATGAACATCCTCATCTCTTAGAAGCTATTCATGTGGAAACTTTAATACAAGTGATCACTCACCAACATAGAGTGAGTGAGAGGGGATATATGTTTTTCCTCACCCTACCCAAGGTGTGAAGAAGAAGATCAAATCCTGATGCACTCAACCCAAGTATGCAAATGGAGAAAACCCATTTGGAAACAACTAATCTGAGGTGATACGTCAGTTGGATTATTTAGGAGCAACCTGCAAAAGCTTGAGGATGATTCAATGGACTGAGCACACAAACCTACAAATATATGCTCAAAAGCTTGAGACCCTGTAGAGGGTGAATGAAAAAGCATACTCCTAGTCAGTGTAGTGAATAAACATAAGAAGGAGAAGAGGTTGAGAATGATTCAATACAAATATATCAAACATTATAGTTAGTGGTGATAATTTATGGAATACGTTAAGTTTTACTATCCTATCCACTTTTCTTGATGGAGAATGTGAACAGAACAAGAAAAAATGCTAGACCAAAGTACAAAGACCCATTACTTGAATATTTGAAGTTGTGATGTTTTGAAAAGTGAAATTTCCAGTGATGTCTTAACTAAAAACATCAAATTGGTCCCACCCAGGTTGTAAAAAAATGTCCTTTGTCAGATTCTGAGTCAAACATTCAATGTTCATGATACATAACATCCAGAAAGGCCCAACCCACATACTTTGGCATTGAATATAGTATATTGACTTCATTAAGACATGTATAAAGCTTAATTCTAGCTAATTTTGGAATAGAATGACATCTACATTAAACTCTATATAAGACATGTGTCCTGCACTGACCCTCCACGTTTAGAGTCTTTCTGTGTCTAAAGAAATAACATGTTTAACTAGTATGAAGGCAATGATACTAAGTGTTGCATGTCTCACTTTTAAACAAGTTGTTTTAACTAAAATTTGGAATAACCTTTAGAGTTTGATGTTATATTGTTTGAAAAACTTCAACAATCTTGCATAATAATCAATAAAGACTAGTGGTGGATGTTGGTATAGATATATTTATAAAAAAAAAAAAAAAAATCATTTTATTGGATACCATCAAATATATCATCTACCCAACCACTTAGAATCAAACTCTTTGAGTGATACTAACATTTCTTTAGACTATTTGCATTCCCTGAGTAAGACTATAGAGTTTAACATTGACATATGATGCATCCATCAATGTCATAAAACTAGATATGAAGAAGTCCTCTACTAGTTACTGGTTATATAATGTATGGTGTGCATGATCCAATAAAGATATTAACATATTGTGTAGGAGAAATAATTTAGCTAGTCCACTAAAAATTGTTTCCATTTATGTGCTTGTTGTTTCCCTCATTCTGCCAAAATTAGCTTTTTTTCTTCGCCACTCATTTGCATTGAGCTGTAAAACTTTGCAACCAACATGTAACAATAGGGACTACCTTATTCAAGTCTGCAATAGTCCCACCTTTCTCAAAGAGAAACTTTAGTTATTAGTTACTCAATACCAACCCAAGAGAAAGCAAGCCAAATGAATATAAACTCCATTGTAGACTTTCAAGATGAACATCATCCCTTGATTCGTTACTCCTAAAGTTGTTGGTATCCAGTGGTTATCAGTCACATCGTGGTTTGAGAGGGAGGCATCATGAAGGATTTTTCATTGACCAACAATATTCGAGGTAGACATAACCCTCTAGTTGTTATAGATGGGTACCAATGGTATAAATATAGAAAACTATGAACTAAATAGACCAAATGAGGATGTTATTAAGTACTGAGTACCACGGGTACAACTCTAAAATTATTAGTATTCCAACTAGGATTTAGAGACATTGTAGTGATGAACCCAAGACAAAAATCTAGACATTTCACTGATGATAGTAGATGTTCCAGCCTCCAAGTGCAAGGAGGGTGAATACACCACCTTCCATGCACTGCATGTCTCTTATGGTATGTGGAAAGGAATGGAAATTATGGACAAGATGTTGGTTTTTAGTGGTAACAGTGTGGTGGGTTGTGTGGCTAAGAATCTAAAAATGAATGATAACAACAATAGTCAGTTTGTGATTGGATGATGGTATGTGTGGAATTGCATGAATAAATCTATATTTGAAAAGGACGTAGAATCAGCAGAACGCCAAATTGGGTATGTTAATGACAAAGCTCAGATGGTAAGGAACACCACATCAAATGTTAAAAAAAATTCAAGTTAATAATATAGCTTCAAAATAATCAATCCAAACAACAATTGTAGCATCATTATCAGTAACGAACAACATCATGTAACAAGTAATAGGTTATGCTTCGACATGATAGCAAGTTGGAGATACACAACAACATGCTAGAGTTTTTAGGTATCATAGTGAAGCCACCTAGATGGTTGTGTCCATCTAGGATGCACAAAAGACTATTAGGTGGCATTCCTAAAGTCCAACATGCAATTGAGATCCAAATAACAACAAGAAAAGAAATGCTAGGAAAGAATGAAAGAGTTGGCATACATTTGACAACAAATTAAAAATTCAATTAGGTGGCATAAGATTCTCGAATACATTATCTAAATTAAATCCTCAAGAGTAGTATTTCTTGTGAAGACAAAAGTCAAAAATAGTAAAGGATGTTGATATAAAATGCATTGATGAGGGGGGAGTAATTGTTATAATTTCTATTTTTTGACATTATTCTAGTTGTTTGGTAGGACGAGTACAACCTGCTCTAGTGGCTAGGAACAATCATCAACTAGACTAGGGAAAATTTGAGGTCTAGGTGTTTGTTGACCAAATAGAAGCAATGTTTTATAAGTCATATGGTCAGAGACAAGAGAACAAACTCAAAAATAGCTAGATAATAGACAAAATGCTGACCAATAACTTATAGACATGTGGAAACAACATATATACTCAAATCTGCCTTTATGATCCTTACGGAAGTAGTAGGCGAATTCATGATCTTATTTATTCCAACTGTGCATGTTCAAATTTATGACTACCCTATTCTCATGTAGATAGCCAATCAAGCAACTCATGCATGTGTGATGTCTGGTCATGCATTTTATGTGGAGCAAGTCATTGATTAATTCTATTATGGAGTAGCTCTAGATGTAGACTTAAGTAGAATATTTAGAAAAGAGGAAAGACAAAGCTTGGCACAACCATAACAATATTTTATAATAGACTGCAACCACACGAAATTCCGTGGTATATGCATTGCAATCACAAAAATTTCACTAATGTAAAGATAGGTTAGTACCTCAAGGATACAAGAAGGTAAGAAACATGTTTGTGAGTTTCATTCATATACGATTTTGATTCACATAAAAATGGAATAGTAAGAGATATTTAGGATAAAATTACAGAGTATGAGAGTTCCCATCAGAAAGAGATACCCTGAGGTCAAGAGGGCTATATGGATCTGGTTGACCACAACCCCTGTGAGAATGAATGTTGGTATTCATGCCAACTACAGAAAGTAAATGGAGTGTCATTAATGTGGAGGCATGTAGAATAAGTCCCTAAAACCAACACTCGAAAATGAGAGATAACATTGTATAACCAACATACTTCAAGGTAAGCCAACTACTTGTAGATCACAAACACGTATAACAACGAGTGGGGGAATAAATAGATATTACCTTCCATGGAAGAAATGAGTAAGGGTTTCTATGAATCTTGCAAATAGCCTATAGAGAGTGCAGAAAGTGGGATAGGATATAGTTTTCATAATTGTTATATGTCAATTCATCGAGATCAAATTCGAGAGATAAAATCTTGGTGGTTTCGTATTTTGTGACATGTGAAATGAATAGCTGACTCGAGAAGATGGAACTTCCTTGCATCAAAAGTTTTGATCTTATAGTAACATACGGGCACAACTAAGTAGATTAACATAATGAACCCAAATACAACATTTAACATAGATAACAAAGGGGTAACTAGTGGGCTACCATGGTATGGAGATATCCTTGTCTGATCTAGTATGAAGGCACACACCCTAAGGTCATTATAACCCTGAGCCAATATATTGGCCAGAGATAATGTGGAGTCACACGTCACCAGAGATGATAGAGTTTTGAAACTACCACCTTCACATGACAAGTATTGAACCTTTATCACACTACAAATTGTACAAGACAACAAATTCAAAGACAGCTTATCATTATATTTACCTTCATGGAAGTCTATATCTTTTTTGCATCCCATTTCCATATCTGCTCTTCCATTATGATTTGCTTATACTCAACTTCTTTTTAGTGCAGAACCTACAACAACTATGTGTAACTAGAGACAAATAGAAAGTCACACTTTACAGTTGGGTAAGGTTTATTTAATTTTGGGAAGAATACATTGTTTTAATCTTTATTGGAAGTTTAATTTGTATGGTTTCTCATCTACCATTGTAGATAGGGGTATTATTATATGTTGTTGTATGCTTACCTATTCACACATGTCATTTTGAATTAGCATCGCATTCCTAACATCATTCATACATTATGCTAATAATTCTTTTAGATAATTAGTTCCTAAAAATAGAGATAGAGAGAGAGAGAGACCTCACCACTTTCATGGTTGGGATCTTTTGGATCAAGAGCAAAGTCAGATGCACTATCAGGAAGTTTTCTCCATGCACCATTTGCACCAACACCATCTACATAAAGTCATGAAAGGATTAGAACATCATCAAATATTGTGAACGACGATGGCACAATGAATAGACTATGTATATTAGAAATAATGTCTTCAAATGTGGTCCACCAATGCAACACCGTCTGAGCACCCTAAGAAACCCAATCAAATTGAGCATAAATGTATGAAGGTAAAGCATGAATCAAACATTCCATGAGAACAAGAATCAAGTAGTGGATTGGATATTGAGGAAAATTTTAATTCCTCAATTTTAATTTTTTATCAGGATAAACAAACAAGCGTGTGAGGAAGGGCAATCAAAAACTGGCAAAAACAAATAAACAAAAAGGCAAGTTGTTCACATCCACTCCAGGAGGTGATAGCAAAGGAACATCAGAGGTGGTCAGGATAAACTAATAAAATAACAAACCAACATAATAAAATAGAGGAAAACTTCAATCCTACCCCACTACCTGAATTATCTAGTTCGGCTCTCACAACCATTCATGTTGACAGCCTCTGAAATGAGGTTATTAGGCGTTGGATTGTTGGTGGCAATGAGGCTGCACGCTCACAACACAACAGTCCAGATCGTCAAGACACTGGCCTCCTAGAATGACGCCGCATTGTAGCTCAATTCATACTTTCTACATGACTCCCTGACCGTCTGCACAACCTTACTTAGGTGGCATGGTGTTACGACCCCACCTCCCGATAACCCCCAATTAAGGGAGACCAAGAGGTTGAAGCTGCACCCATTAATCACGGATCAAAGGTTCGACATATAACCATAAACAATTATTAAATTCTAACAGACTATACTGAAAATGGTAATAAAAATTTTCTTTGCATACCTTGAAAAGTTAGGAACAAACTAACTTCTAACCATAGCTGAACTATTCTATCTAATTCCTCCTTGTTCTTTAATTCTTGAATTCACAAGGTGTCGCTTTACTGTTTGTAGTTTTCATTGTACCTAAAACGTTGACAAACAAAATGTCAGTCAACCGAAGCTGGTATGTGGAGGAAATAGATAATGTTCAACTATGGTAAAAATATAATCATTCAATTAATCATTTAACAATCAAGATTACATTTTGAGCCATACAACTCAATCCATACATATTTTCAAACTCTGGGTTGTCCCTACAGTGGACATGAATATCACCCCTCTTTTAGGTAATAGAGTCGCATGGCACTATCCGAAGATAGCCCAATATCTAACTCATTATGACTTGATGGTCCTACCTCCATGGTAGCCATGTACTAAGTCAACCATATACCTGATGGACCTACCCAATAGGTAGCCATGTACTAGGTCATCCAAAGACCTGATGGACCTACCCAATAGGTAGCCATGTACTAGGTCATCCATTAACCTGATGGACCTACCCAATAGGTAGCCGTGTACTAGGTCATTCTCTAACCTGATGGACCTACCCATAGGCAGCCATGTACTAGGTTATCTATTATGCCATAGAGAGAACCAGGATCTGAGTTTATAGGCATATACATTAAGTGATAGTCATAGTCACTTTATATTTGCAATATGAACATCCAAACAGTTTAGTTGCATTCAATGCGATTAAACGTCCGAGAAACCATCAGAAAACTAAGCGGTTATTCATAAGTAACCACATACCTAATTTGACGAGTCATGTAGATTATTCAACATTTACTTCATGTATATACAATCAAGCCAATCAACAGATCCAAGCAAGTAATTCAATCATCACATATTTCCTGAAGAGAATATGTACTCTATTTATTACACATTTTATCAAGATTCTACTTTATTGACTTGGATTCTCTTTCTAGGGTTTCTAATCCGCATTAAGGTTCCATTAATACTCATTAGGGTTTCTTAGATCAATTTCTCGAACTTTATCTCTTTTTTTTTGTTAACAAACCCTAAATACTCTTTTCTACTCATGTAAACCCTAATTGCTCAAATTATCCATTTTAATAGTCTTTTATACCCAATTTAACTTAGGATCATCATATCCTTATTTATTCATGGCTCTGAACAATTAAAACAATTAACAGACATATTCTCCTAAATCAGGGTTTTCAAGCTCCTTAAAGCATATTCGTGCACGAAGCCCTAAATTAAGCCAATTTTATAAAAAGATCATCTATATAGATCCTATTTTCACTTTTATCAACAATATGTTAATTTCATCTTGAATTATCCAACAATATCATTTAGTCCATCTAGGGGTTTTTCCTTAATTAAATCATTAAGAAAAGATAACTTTATGTACTTTTCACATTTCATGCATATTTAAGCACATAAACTCGAAATTAGACTAATCATATGCAAAGTTATTCATTTTTTAACATAATGTATCTTTTTGCATTTAACAGGTTAATATCAATTCTAATGATCCATTAAACCCTATTAATCACTTTAATCATATCAAAGTAGGGTTTCTTTAATCATCATTATGTTAAAGTTGATAAATTACACTAATTTTCAAATTTCAAGAGGAATTGGATTAAAAAGATATTTTTATTGAATTCCCCTCGTTCTGAGGATCAAAATTCATATATTAAGTTCCTTCATCCGAGCTACGGTTCATTAGTTACGAATTTTGCATTATGGCCAATAAGGAAGTGCCACGTGGGCGCCTTCCAAGCAGTGCTCACGCGATTTGGAAACATAAGCAATTGACGATGCTTCCCCCGCTTAAGTCTTCCAGCCTTCATACCCCCGGGGTTACTTTCGTCCAAAGCCCCCATCGCCTTCTTCCTTGCGCGACCTAACGCTACGCTCCACTGTGGCGGATCGTGGGGTTTCTTCCTCACCCCTCCAGCACCCCTGGCACACCGGCGACGATCCCAGGGCCTCCGCCGCCCTCTGTCGTGCTTGCAGAGCTCCCAAGCCACGACCATGGTGGCCGAATACGAGCCTGGCTGCTGTGCTTTCCGCAGCACGACCTGCAGGTTTGCCAACCGTTTTGAACGGATACGAAAGCAAAGGAAGGGTGGATGGATACCCCAGGCCTCTGGTTTGCGTCGTGCCCTAATCACAATCCACTGCGGCTGCCATTTGTCCCCAAGACAGCCCCATGTCTTCTTGATTAGGGTTAGCACGGAAAGAAGAAGGAGGATAGGTTAGATTGCGTTGGATCTCTCCCTGGACCTCGACCAGGGTTTTATCCTTTTATATAGGGTGAGTGTATCCACGTTCATAGTCGTTGATCCAAGAGAAACTGAGTTTTCCTCTCATAAGGAAACCTATTACTTCCATGAGAAGAAATTCTCTCTCTCCTACTTATTTCCTTGTTTATCCTCATGCTTTGTTCATTAGGAAATTCGAGAATTATCATTTTAATATCCTTGCTCTTGGCTTTTAATTCGTTGGCCATGTATTTCTATTTTCTTTTAATAGAAAATACTCCTTTTTTATTAATACTACATATTTCCTTAATAATGCAACACATTATCCTCTTATTCTGCCTTTTTAGTATTTTTCTCTTTCTTTCCTCTTTATTGGGACTCCTTGGATCCCAAGATACTCCATTATTTTGAAATTCATTTTCAAGGATACTTATTATCCTTCTTAATGCACCTATATGCATTATTTTGAATTATCGTGTTTATTTCTTAATAAAATATTTCTTTTTGAGGGTTTCTCTTTATATTTCTTTTATCTTCCACATTGGCATTCCTTTTATCATTAGAAACCTCATGGATACGAAATTTCCCCAAGAAATCTCATTTATGCCTCTTTCCACTCATTTTCCACCTTTTCTCATTATCTTCCAATTTCTTTCTTCATAAAGAAAAACTTAATTAATCTTTTCTTTTCTTATTGCTTTCTTTTGCAACCTTGGTCTCCTTGGCACCCAAGGAACCCAAGAGGCACGAAATCCTCTTTGGATTTGCCTTCTAGAGGTTTCTACATATTTCTTTTCTCAAATATTCAATTATTCATTCACTAATTGAATTTTCTTTGTTATTTCCTTGTTATTGGGCCCAATAGCCAATAAAGCCCACAACACAAACATCAAGGCTATTGTAAACGAAATCCATTTATTTGAAGCAAATTATATCATTATTTGTTCAAATATCTTTAATATGAGAAATTACATTTCTCACCAATTGAACCCAAAAATTGGGGTTATAACAGCCTTCCCCTCTTATAGGAATTTTGTCCTCAAAAATTCAAACAAGCAAACAAAAAATTTAGGATAAGACTTTTCCATATCCATCATTGGCCCCTATGTGGCTTTGCCGTACCCATGGTATTTTCAAAGAACCTTTATTATCACATATTCTTTTCTCTGAGTGCTTTCATCCTATCGTCTATAAACTGCACAGGTGACTCAGGTCATTTCAGCCTCCCTTGGGGCTCACTAGGTTCATTTCCCATCACATGGTCGGGGTACCTCACATAGTGCTCTAAATGGGACACATGGAAACATCTCCCATTACTTTATCCTGAGGGGTAGGGTAAAACCTAACCTTCTCCACCCATCCATCTCTAATGGACCCATGTATCGGGAACTCAGCTCTCTTAGTTATGACTTAGAGGGGTTGGATTTTCATGTCACATTTTCTCCCACAGTAACTTGTATGTCAGTCTACTTTGTATCTGCTCACGACTCTCATCGTCTCTAGGCTCCTTTCAGCCCTTGCACAATCAAAGTAACTTCATCTACACGCACTGGGGTCCCTTTTTCTAACCATCATGTGGTCCTTTTCTAACCATCATGTGGCCCTTTTCACCAACATCACCCTACTGAAGTGGTGACCGACACAACCTCCCTTACAGAGCTTCATATAAAACTCGATACTGGCTATGATGGTCACTATCACATCTTTCATAGGACAAGAACTATCTCTAGATATCACCCTGAACGAGCACACATGCCCTCATCAGACCCTTTAGTCTGGATCTTACTAACCATAGTTAGGGGTGATAAACTATACTATCATTGAGTCCTTCATGTACCTACTTCCACTTTATGGATGTGAACCTTAGGTCAAAGTCAAGAACCTTTGAACTCACTTCATGGTGTAGTTGAACCATCTTCCTCATGGGTAGTTCAACTGGATCTATCCCTTAACCGAACTCTTCCTTTCTCATATTATCTAGGTAAGGCGACCTACCATAACCCATATTGTATCTCAACCTTCTTTGGCCCAGGGAAGACCCATCACAACATCCATAGTGTTGATCTCATATTCCCTCTCAAGGACTCTTTTGTCCTCTATATCGATACCTTGGGTTACTGGGGTTCGTCCTTTACCTCCTGGATTGCATGGCCATAAACCACATGCAACTTCATCTTAAGCATCCAAAGTGCTATTGCCATTTTCCACGGTGTATGGTGATCTTCAATCATGCTTTCCTGTATGTCATTATTCTTCAAGATCAATACCTCAAAACCCTAAACCATTTTATCGGGGTTTCATCACTTTCTTTTCCAACGAAGTGCACTTGAGGTTCTACCACCATCCTTTCATCGTATCAAGGACTAAACTGGCTAACCAAACAACCCTTACCTTTTAAACGTTTCTTGTTACATTTGAGTGTTGTCCAAACACCTCTCCTTTCCAAACTTAGGGTTAGCCAAACAACCTCTTCTAAGTCAGATGTATCTCGACCAGTGCAACCATTACCACTTCACATTCTTAGGTATTAGGCAACATTGAAGACATACACTTCCATGTATTTCACATTAAATTCTATGTCTATTTTCATTAAGAACACTCTCTGATTTCATCATCATGGTGCTCAAACTCAACCTGGTATAACTTGTAAGTTCTACATAGCTCATGATAAAAACATTGGCATAAGGTGACTACTTCATTCCTCTTAGTGTTTACAAACCATCCATTTATCATTCACTTTACCAGTGTAGATAATCTTCTCTATCCCCATTTCTCATGGCAACGTTCCAACCTACATCATCTCTTATCCTTGGTGTATGACATGCATAATGTCCTATCTCTCACTCCCATAACAAGAGGAAATAAGCATTTGGCTGTAGTCCAAATACAGAGTTCTTCCTGTTCCAAGAGTAGAGGTGGTACATCCCACCTTGCCAATACACCTTTACATCTAATGTTGCAACGTGCCACATATGTCTCTACATCACAGACATCATGATATCAAGGTTACCTCCATGGAAAACTAGTCTTTAACCTACTGAGGTTTATATCCTTGGTCATCTCCTCTAGGTCTATAGGGTACCGGCTCTTTTGGGGTCATCCCTCTTCCCTCATGCATCAAGAGAGTGCCCTACTCATCTGCCCTTTTGGGTCCCATGAGTTCATGAAGGGGATCAATCTCCTAACCCATGGCCCTCAGACAATGATAGTTGTTACCTCCCGACCCTATGGTCATGTGCAACTGGGGAATTAGGCAACTCCTACTTCCATCGGTCTTATCCCTACCTGACCCTAGGATAGACTTAGGATTCTCCATTATAGTACATGTTCACTTAGAACCTTACCCAAGTCTTCATCATCTCTCTTTCTGCATTCATGGGCTGACTTTCATCCTCCCATAGGGATCATGGCAACCTGCCTACCTTGGTCAAGCCCCATACTGGTTACCTCCATGGTAACACATTCATATGCAATAGAGATGGATATCTATGGGTCTGTAGATTCAATCTCATACTATGTACCTTTCACTTAGCTTCTCAAGATCCTATGAGACCTCTTTAGGTTACCCTAACTGACATGCACCCTACCAAAGGGGTCCATCTCCCAGGATGGGAGGAAAACTGTCTCTCGACCACAAGGTCACAAAAGCTCTTAGGTCTAGGGTTTACATCCACATGAGCCTACCTAACCCTAGCAAGTTATTAAGGCATAAATATATCACCTACTGAACCATGCTAGGTCATACTTGTCCTATTTCCTTAATGATGGATCAAGATCATACCTTCCTTTATCATCAACGTAGCTATGAGGGGTTCATTACACATACCTTAAACTTAAGGGACTTCCCTTTTCCTTTATTCATGAGGAGTACCATGCTCAAAACTATAGAAACTTAATTCTCATCATGAGCACTAGGTATACCACTTCCCCTCTTAGGCCTAGGAACCCTAGGTTCACTTTTAGGTGTCCTAACTGCATGCTCTATCTCTGAACCATGAATCAAGCTTGAAAAAGGCATCTCGTGCACTTCCTGTCATCCTTCTTCTCGATCAACACTTAGGGTTGGGTCCTCCTTAAGGACAACTAACAAGGTACAAGGCCTCATAGCCTGCTACCAAACCTTTCTAGGTCTAAGGAACTCTTCTTCCTACCTCAGAAGGTATACATTTATACCATAGGCACGTAGGTACCAGAAAATTCATCTTTTCTCAAGGGTTTGGTCCCTCTAAAGGCAACCAAGGTATCATCAACTTTCAGGGATCGATCATGAGGCAACCACTATCATCCATTGTTCTGGGTTTTAGGCTTCCAACTTTCGTGCTGGGTTTCCTGCTCTCTCTAGAGCTAAGCCTACATCCAACCTCACCATGAGAGGTTCTCTCTTCATGAAGGATCAACCTCAAGGCATGCCCTACATGGGTGAAGCCTAGGTTTGCTCAAGATCATCCATAACCCTTTGTGCTCCCTCATGATTCTTAATCCAAGGTTTCATCCTACTGTCAGCACCATGACGTGCCCTAGGTGCTAGCTATACCCTACTTGCACAAGCCCATAGGGTTTCTAAGGTCCTCCACTAACCTCATCATTTCATGAGCTATCCTTTACCCTAACATGCACGACCCTTCCCAGGGTTGGGTTGCCAAAGGTGTTAGGTCACCCATGGATCATATGGCCTCCCAAAGGCATGTCTTTTCAAACACCTGGTCCAACTCATCTCTCTCTAACCTTCACTTAGGGTTAGGGTTAGCATCATCCACAGAGGATGTGCCCGGTCTCTACTAGCAATGGAGATCTCTATCTCCAAGACTGACTTACCCTCCTGACAAGAAGGTCTAGCCTTAGGTCTCTTCTGAGGACATGACAACTTATGTCATATGACCTAAGCATGTATCTATTATTTATTTTGCACGTAATCTATTAAGCTTGTGTCCATGAAATCTTATTTACATGCCTTTCATTAATTAATGGAGGATTCCTTAAACCTTATTAACCTTACCCATACCTCAAGAGGGTGAGGAGAAGAAAGAAAACCCTAATCCTTTATGTCCTTATCAGAATTTTGTGATGAGAAGGGATGGATAAGATGAGAAGTCCTAAAGGTATCTTATTTCGATTCATACCCTATGACTTTGGCCAGGCGGTCACACGGGTCTGGGAGTCCTCGTATTCCGACTAGCGGTGCGGAGGAAAATCTTGCCAGCCCCCGGTCGTGATCCCTTTCTAGACACCTCTGCCTTTCGGATACTCCTCTAATAACTCCCTTGGGTTCTATGGAGTTTGTAAAATTTAATAATTATTAATGGTTAACTAAGGAACCTAAGCTCTGATACCAAATGTTATGACCCCACCTCCCGATAACCCCAATTAAGGGATACCAAGAGGTTGAAGTTGCACCCATTAATCCTGGATCAAAGGTTCGACATATAACCATAAACAATTATTAAATTCTAACAGACTATACTGCAAATGGTAATAAAATTTTTCTTTGCATACCTTAAAAAGTTAGGAACAAACTAACTTCTAACCTCAGCTGAACTATTCTATCTAATCCTCTGTGTTCTTTAATTCTTGAATTCACAAGGTGTCGCTTTACTGTTTGTACTTTTCATTGTACCTAAAATGCCGACAAACAAAATGTCGGTCAACCGAAGCTAGTATGTGGAGGAAATAGATAATGTTCAACTATGGTAACAATATAATCATTCAATAAATCATTAAACAATCAAGATTACATTTTGAGCCATACAACTCAATCCATACATATTCTCAAACTCTGGGATGTCCCTGCAGTGGACATGAATATCACCCCTCTTTTAGGTAATAGATTCGCATGGCACTATCCGAAGATAGCCCAATATCTAACTCATTATGACTTGATGGTCCTACCTCCATGGTATCCATGTACTAAGTCAACCATAGACCTGATGGACCTACCCAATAGGTAGCCATGTACTAGGTCATCCATAGACCTGATGGACCTACCCAATAGGTAGCCATGTACTAGGTCATCCATTGACCTGATGAACCTACCCAATAGGTAGCCATGTACTAGGTCTTTCTCTAATCTGATGGACCTACCCATAGGCAGCCATGGACTAGGTTAGCTATTATGCCACAGAGAGAACCAGGATCTGAGTTTATAGGCATATACATTAAGTGAGAGTCATAGTCACTTTATATTTGCAATATGAACATCCAAACATTTTAGTTGCATTCAATGCGATTAAACGTCCGAGAAACCATCGGAAAACTAAGCGGTTATTCATAAGTAACCACATACCTAATTTGACAAGTCATGCAGATTATTCAACATTTACTTCATGTATATACAATCAAGCCAATCAACAAATCCAAGCAAGTAATTCAATCATCACATATTTCCTGAAAAGAATATGTACTCTATTTATTACACATTTTATCAAGATTCTACTTTATTGACTTGGATTCTCTTTCTAGGGTTTCTAATCCGCATTAAGGTTCCATTAATATTCATTAGGGTTTCTTAGATCAATTTCTCGAGCTTTATCTCTTTTTTTTTGTTAACAAACCCTAAATACTCTTTTCTACTCATGTAAACCCTAATTGCTCAAATTATCCATTTTAATAGTCTTTTATACCCAATTTAACTTAGGATCATCATATCCTTATTTATTCATGGCTCTGAACAATTAACACAATTAAAAGACATATTCTCCGAAATCAGGGTTTTCAAGCTCCTTAAAGAATATTCGTGCACGAAACCCTAAATTAAGCCAATTTTATAAAAAGATCATCTCTATAGATCCTATTTTCACTTTTATCAACAATATGTTAATTTCAGCTTGAATTATCCAACAATATCATTTAGTCCATCTAGGGGTTTTTCCTTAATTAAATCATTTAAAAAACATAACTTTATGTACTTTTCACATTTCATGCATATTTACGCACATAAACTCTAAATTAGACTAATCATATGAAAAGTTATTCATTTTTGAACATAATGTATCTTTTTGCATTTAACAGGTTAATATCAATTCTAATGATCCATTAAACCCTATTAATCACTTTAATCATCATTATGTTAAATTTGATAAATTACACTACGTTTCAAATTGCAAGAGGAATTGGCTTATAAACATATTTTTATTGAATTCCCCTCATTCTGAGGATCAAAATTCATATATTAAGTTCCTTCATCCGAGCTACGGTTCATTAGTTACGAATTTTGCATTAAAACACTTACTTGGCCAATAAGGAAGTGCCACGTGGGCGCCTTCCAAGCAGTGCTCACGCGATTTGGAAACATAAGCAATTGACGATGCTGCCCCCGCTTAAGTCTTCCAGCCTTCATACCCCCGGGGGTACTTTCGTCCAAAGCCCCCATCGCCTTCTTCCTTGCACGACCTAACGCTGCGCTCCACAGTGGCGGATCGTGGGGTTTGTTCCTCACCCCTCCAGCACCCCTGGCACGCCGGCGACGATCCCAGGGCCTCCACCGCCCTGTGTCGTGCTTGCAGAGCTCCCAAGCCGCAGCCATGGTGGCCGAATACGGGCCTGGCTGTTGTGCTTTCCGCAGCATGACCTACAGGTTTGCCAACCGTTTTGAATGGATACGGAAGCAAAGGAAGGGTGGATGGATACCCCAGGCCTCTGGTTTGTGTCGTGCCCTCATCACAATCCACTGCGGCCGCTAGTTGTCCCCAAGACAGCCCCATGTCTTCTTGATTAGGATTAGCATGGAAAGAAGAAGGAGGATAGGTTAGATTGCATGGGATCTCTCCCTGGACCTCGACCAGGGTTTTATCCTTTTATATAGGGTGAGTGTATCCACATTCATAGGCGTTGATCCAAGAGAAACTGAGTTTTCTTCTCATAAGGAAACCTATTACTTCCATGAGAAGTAATTCTCTCTCTCCTACTTATTTCCTTGTTTATCCTCATGCTTTGTTCATTAAGAAATTCGAGAATTATCATTTTTAATATCCTTGCTCTTGGCTTTTAATTCATTGGCCATGTATTTCTATTTTCTTTTAATAGAAAATACTCCCTTTTTATTAATACTACATATTTCCTTAATAATGCAACACATTATTCTCTTATTCTGCCTTTTTAGTATTTTTCTCTTTCTTTCCTCTTTATTGGGACTCCTTGGATCCCAAGATACTCCATTATTTCGAAATTCATTTTCAAGGATACTTATTATCGTTCTTAATGCACCTATATGCATTATTTTGCATTATCGTGTTTATTTCTTAATAAAATATTTCTTTTTGAGGGTTTCTCTTTATTTTTCTTTTATCTTCCACATTGGCATTCCTTTTATCATTAGAAACCTCATGGATACGAAATTTCCCCAAGAAATCTCATTTATGCCTCTTTCCACTCATTTTCCACCTTTTCTCAATATCTTCCAATTTCTTTCTTCATAAAGAAAAACTTAATTAATCTTTTCTTTTCTTATTTCTTTCTTTTGCAACCTTGGTCTCCTTGGCACCCAAGGAACCCAAGAGGAATGAAATCCTCTTTGGACTTGCCTTCTAGAGGTTTCTATATATTTCTTTTCTCGAATATTCAATTATTCATTCAGTAATTGAATTTGCTTTGTTATTTCCTTGTTATTGGGCCCAATAGCCAATAAAGCCCACAACACAAACATCAAGGCTATTGTAAACGAAATCCATTTGTTTGAAACAAATTATATCATTATTTGTTCAAATATCTTTAATATGAGAAATTACATTTCTCACCAATTGAACCCAAAAATTGGGGTTATAACATATGGGGGAAGACTACAGGTGGTGTTCCTCCTACAATTGCATCCTACCACGGAACCAGTCCATGCATGTTGAGCACCATAAATCCAGTGACCATTCTGTCTGATTCTTGAGCAAGTCATTGGTCAATGTCATAGGCTTGGCCTTAGAGGAAGGAGAAGAGGGTGAGACAAAGAGAGAGTGATCAGATCAGGGGTTGTTGGGGAGAAGAAGAGAGAATAAGACAGTGAGTGAGAGAATATGATGGGTGTGGGTGGAACTAATGAGGTGGACGGGGGTTTCACCCGTGAAACCACATCGAAAGAGGCATTAGTACGTGAAAAAATTGAAATTTCTAAGTGTTTTTGGTTATTTGGGAGGGAAGCGGGAAGAGAGGGATAAATGAGATAGGGGAGACTATTATTTGTAGTTAACGACATGTGTAGTCAATTTTGTAAAGAACAATAATTAACTATATTTGTTTATTTACATTTTTATAATTTATAAGGAAAAGTAGTTTTCAACTACAAATATGATATTTGTAGTTAGAGTAATTGTAGTTATATCATCTTTTTCTTGTAGTGTATCATATATTCCAAGAAAACTCTAGACATCTAATCTAGAACTACTCTCTCTTCTAGACATGTCATTCACTTTCACTTAGGTTGCATGACCACTTCCTACTAGTACATGTGTGGGAACACATTTTTGTAATACATATATATATAATAAAATATTATATAGTTTTTCTCCGATAAAACATGCATCAGAGAAAACTATCAAGGTTCAATTTGATTGGAATCCAAAACTAGATCCAAAAAATGAGTGTCCCACACATAGTAGAGAGTACAGTGCCATGCAAACTAATGAAAAGGGTGAGAGTATGGTGTAGACTAGTGTAGATACTCTAGACAACGAGCGACATATGTCTAGGGTTTCTCTTCCCTTGATGTATGTCATTTCCAAATAGTACAACGTCCCATACCGCTGTACTATAAGGAAAGAACGACATCTAAAGACTTTCTATACAACTAGCACCAGTCTAGACCTAGTTCTCAGACATCTAGGTGCTAACCTAGAGGCTAGGTCAGATCTTGTCTCTAAAAGACGACTAATCTAACCCTTAAGATTATTAAGTTCAAGGTTCTTTGGTTTTGAGTTGCATAATGAGAAAATGGCAGGCTTTGCTATTGTTCATGCTCTGATACAACTTGTGACGTCCCCGGATTTTCTAAAACTTAATCTGATGTGTGACGTCCAAATTGAAACCCTCACCTCAGTGAGAATCCCAATTTAAACACCCCACACTAGGCTAAGAAGAAGAAAATCAAGGGAGTCAGAAGGAAACAATCAGTAGCACATGCACATGAACAATAATAAAACCATAGAACACATGTTCACCATTCAACATATAATTACAACATGAATTGTTACAACATTTGATATTACATATTGAACAACAAACTTATACATATACATGCAATACCACTAAACTACAGGATCTTAAGACAATAGGTCCACCTGAAAATCAGCTCGCAACACAACTCACAACTATCCTAGATCTTCAAGAGCATAATCACAACCTAAACAAAAGATTACATGTGGTACACGTCAGCACAATATTCAAGAATATTATATTGAGTATGCCTACGTGTCTTTTATATACCTCTCATCATATCTTGGCAATAAGATAAAACTAATACTTGGCAGTAACAGAAGAATATAAGAAAAGCATATTCGAACAAGAATGTTTATTAACAAAAGAGAACACATGTTTTAAGCATATTTTCCATTTGATCATCCATGCATTTACTACATGAGAGTTCAATGCATTAAGGACTTTATGATCACTACCAAAGAGTTGTATCATTTGTACAATGTGACCACTACCAAAGAGTTGGGTCCAAGCACACTACCGAAGAGTTGGTGCTTTCATATGTACAACGTGACCACTACCAAAGAGTTGGGTCACTTCTAAGCACACTGCCAAAGAGCTGGTGCTTTCATATAATGGAACAGATATATTATGTGTCATGTGTTCATAGCAATAAGTATGGAAAATCAAGCAACATAGCATGCAAGAAGAATCATTTCAATCAATACCATATGCCAAGTTTTTACTACCATATAAGACAAGCATATTATATATAAAGTCAAGTAAGAGGTAATGGTGTACCTTCCAAAGAGATAGATCATTCTAAACCATATTCTTGATGTCCTCTATATCTTTGTTAAACCGGATCAAGACAAGATTATATACTATCATCATGTTCTCATCTTCTTACATCTCATCTTAACATTATTCGTGTTCATTTTAGGGTTTGCTTACTCATTAGGTTGTTCTCATAATTACTTGTGTTCTCATCTTGAAGTTATCTTACTGACTTCATATTCCATTTTATGGTTCATTATCTGAACATTAGGTTCCATATTCTTTTTGTGCACATATTAACCCTAGTTTATATACATTAACCATATTAGGGTTTCAAGACATGTATTAAGCTTCATCTTCATATAACATGGATTCTATGCATCATCATGATCTCATATTTAAATCTAAGGTTCCAAATACTGATATGAGCTTACTCTGTAAATTTCATCATTTATTGAGCATGTATGCATTAATTACACTATCTTTACTGTTATTAGTCGTAATTAGCCATATTAATCAAATTATATGCTTTCGTGCATCAACATGACCATATCTAATATCATATGCATTATAAACATGATTATAGACTTACTAACATTTTTCCATAATTTTATATCATCATTTGATATTTATTACTCATGAAACAAGCATAATACATCTTACATGATATCACTGATATTAAAGCATTAAAAGGCTAATATTGTGCTTCCATTGTGTTCTAATCATTTTTTTGAGAAATTCAGTACCTTATTTGCATTTTTCTGATAAGCAGGCTATTTTCTACGATTTGTCAAAGATCTAGGCAATTTTGGGATTTTCTTACCTTTTGGTTAATGAGAGCCCGACACGTGGCACTGATATGGTATTTGATCATTTTCTTTCTCTGCTTGGGGTGGCCGGTTTAGGCTAGGGATTGACCCAGTGGTTCACACCTAATCTCCAGCTAGACCATGCGGTCTGGGATTAGTCTGGTGGTTCGCCCACTCCCTCTCCTTTCCTTTGCTTTCTGTTGCGCCCGAGTCCTCAGCGGACTCCCCTTCCGCAACACCGCCACCTAGCTCGGTTCTGGTGTGAGATCAACAGAGACAAGGCCTCTTCCTTAGGTCTTACTGCCACCATCAGCTTAGACGACTCCTTTCAACCCTCTACGGCCACTCAGATCCCCATCTTGGCCTCTGACGATCCGCGACCAGGAGCTGACCGGCCATGGCAGTCGCCAGCCTCAGGAAAGGGGAAAACATCACCCAGAAGGTGAAGCTTCATGAAAGTTCTTTCAAAAGCATTGGAAGGTTCTTGTGAACTCTTTGTGACACCAAAACTCGATGGGGGGGCCTTTCTACCCACCGAACTTCATCTTCTTCCCCGACCAGCTTGACTTCGTCTGCCATGTTAACTATGAGACATGGGCTCGACACACTAGAGTTCGACTCCCACCGCATTCTTCTTCCTTTTCCTTTACTGATCTCCCTCTAGTCACCCATCTACCTTCATCTCCTACTTCTGTGCTCTACCTGTGGTAGGCGGTGGAGATATGGGGACGAGCATGAGATGGTTTTCACTCATTTTGTGGCTTCGTGTATCAAATGATGGGTCATTCTGTAGAACTCATGGAGTCAAAGCTAACTGCTCGTTCAAAAGTTGCCAACCCCCCATGATCCATCTCAATGCTGGAAACTATGTCACAACGACTAGCCACCCATGACTGTCCTCTAACCGCAAGGTATGGGACACAATCTTGGACGTCAGTTCTCATCCAAAGACTAAGAACAACTCCTTCACTTAGCAAATCAGTGGCACTAACTTTTCAAAGGTCTCAGCCACCGGATTTGAGATCTAAGGTCAAAACTTGACCATGCAGACCCAGCTCAAACCAAGGGCGCGTCGCACAGGCTAAAGACTAGAAATTTGGTCCATAAATCATAAAAAAAACATATTATTTCACAAAATGCAAACCTAAATAACTCTCTCTAGGATGCTCTGATTGCCACCAAATTTTAACTATACCTTTACTACACCTCAAGATATGTTCTACTCAAATTTGGTGACAAAACTCAGCTATTAGACCATTCAATTAAAATTCCTCAAAACAATAAATGCTTGGGATATTACCCATGATATAAACATTAATCATTAACCAAACCTTACCAAAGCACTTGTAATTCTTAATATAACTCAACATACATGAATTTATTTATGTCGTTGGACATTTAAGGATTCCAAAAGTCCACTCCATCACAATAGAAACACTTAAAACTTTAAACAAATCTTACATTGATGAACTCACTTCATATAGAACTCAAAATATTGCATTGGTTGGAAAAGTTAATGATCTTGAATATAGACCTATCTTTCCTATTATGGAAGTTGCTAGTATTACGCTTGAGAATGATTTGTACTTAACTAAATCCCTATGTGTAGAGGCTAATGTTATGACCCCGACTCCCGGTAACCCCCAATTAAGGGAGACCGAAAGGTCAGAGCCGTTAACCAATAACCCAGATCAAAGGTTCGACAATTAACCAAGAACGATTATTAAATTTTAATAGACTAAACTGAAAAGCTGTAAGAAAATAAACTTTTGCAATCCTTTTTTTTCTTTGAAAACTTGGATCTCTAAACTTCTATCCACTTAAGGATTCTACTCTAACTAATCCTCCTTATTTTACTTCATGTGTTTTCCAATATGACGATTTACTGTTTGTTCTTTTGGCTTGTACCTAAAACGCCGACAAACAAAACGTCGATCAGCCGAAGCTGGTATGTGGGGGAAACAATAATCATGCAATTATTCTTAACAATGTAATCCTTCAATTAATCATTTAAAAACCAAGATTACGTTTTAATCCATACTACTTGATCCTTACCTATCCCCTAACTCTGTGATGTCCTTGCATGCTACCTCTCTTTAGGTAGATCCTTACCCCCATGGTCATACCTTACAGGTAGCCAGTACATAGGGTAATAGAGTCGCATGGAACTACCCAGAAGTAGCCCAATATCTAACTCAAAGTGACTTGATGGACCTACCCCATTGGTAGCCATGTACTAAGTCATCCGATGACCTAATGGACCTACCCCATATGTAGCCATGTACTAGGTCAACTAGTAAGCCACAGAGGGGACCAGGATCTGAGCAAGTAGGCACATATCTTAGGTGATAGTCATATCCACATTATAGTTTGCATGAATTAAAATCATCCAACAATTAATTCATGTCATCGATGAAAACTTCAGTAAACCTCGGAAAACATAACTCGATATATTCATAAGCGTAACCACATACCTTATTCCTTGCAGAAATCATGCAGAACATCATAGACTTTATGAGTGCATCCAAACATCCAAGCAACCAAGCATATAATCAACAATATCGGAAACATGTATACTACATATGTGTCACCATGTTTTCACATTACATTACTCAGATCTAGATGTGCTCCTAAACTAGGGTTTAGGGTTATTTCTTGTTTGGAATAAGGATTAGGGCTACAAACCCTAATCCCATCATATTATGATTTATAAGATTACAATTTCAGTTACGCATATTAGGTGAAATCCTAATTATCAATTTAAGCACATAAGATTACCCGTGGCACCTAAATCACAGTACTAACATTAAGATTATAACAAGATGTTCACGTTGGTTTCAAAACCCTAAATCTATATGTATGAGATTATTGATCATCATTATCAACAATTCCTTCATTTTTCATGTCTAGATCAAGTATTAACTTAACATGAACGGACATATTCAATTAAGCATCAGATTAAGGCAAATCTAGGTTTCCTTTACATTAAACACATCTAAACACGTATTGCACATACTTTTATAACAGGAAGCATAGTCAGGTTCTAATAATATTTTATTTCAATTCCTCTCGTTTTTCTGAGCAAGTTTCATATATTACTTGTCTACATCCGATCATCCTAGAATTTTCTATAATTTTCACAAGTTATATCATTAATCAACCAATAGGGAAACGCCAAGTCACCAGTTATTACCTTTTATTAGTTGACTGAGAGAAAGAACGAAAGGACTGGTGTTCCCTTGCGCATCACACATACATGGAGGGGCATACTGGTCATTTGGCTGTAATCTTCCCTTACCCCGCGTCGGGCCTCTTCCTGCCCTACGCGGTTGGGTGATCCCGCCTCCGTCGACGTTGTAGGCAAGGCCATCGGTGCCCTCACCTCCTTCTTAAACTTCAGGTGTCGGATGCTAGGACCCTTCCCACGTCGTCGCCATCCCAAATCTCCCATCTGCCTTCACGGGATGCTTCTCCTCATCAATTGGCGTAGGCACTGCAACCAGCCCCGTCGTCTGGTGGCGTCACCCTACAGAGAAGTCAGCTTCCTCTGATGGGGTTCATCTATACACCGACCACCATTATTGCACCCCTCATCCCTTCTCTTCCATACGAGCCCATGCTGTGGTCTGTCCTCCAAACAAAATGTCCCTACGATGTTGCTGCTAAAGTTAACAACGATTGACTTCAACCGTGTCCACATACAACCCCATCTACTGCTTCCTATACCCTCAGGCCCTCCTAGCACGAGGTTCTCTTCCTTTCCACACGTCTTCAGACACGACTACTCCATCTCCATTGCCAACATGCTCATAGCACGAACTTCCCACGCACCAGGCCTAGGATCTACTAGTTTCTTCAACAGAAGAGGTGATCAACCCATAGATACCTGCTCTCTGTCTCCTTCAGATCTAAGTCAATAGGCATCTTGCCACTGGAAAACTTAGTCTATCCTGGGTGAAGAAGTTACGAGGACAAAAACCATTGTTACTGGAATACGATAATAGAGACATACTTAGGCTCCCTAGGTTGGTGGCAGTCTCCCCCTCCTATACATACACACCTACACAGTTCTTTTATGTGTCTCCTTCTCTTGGCACACAAGAAAGATGCCAAAAGTCAAGGCATCATGCTTAGGAAACTTTCCATTTCTTTTCTTTCTGAATTCATCACCTATTGCCATGTCCACGATGGTTAAACCAAAAACCTTCTTTTTAGTTATCTCCTTAATAATCTATATCCTCTACTCATTAGGAAATCTGAATTTTATTTCCTTTATCTTCTTTAATTTTGGCTTTTAATCCATTGGCCAAGAAAATTACTTCCTTATAACAAGAGTATTTCCTTTTGGTAATACCAAAAGTCATTAAATATATATACCACATTATCCTCTTACTTTGCATTATTTATATTTTCTCTTTCTTTTATTGATTGGGACTCCTTAAAAGCAAAGAAATTCTATTATTTTGAAATTCCTTTTTAAGAATACTTATTACCCTTCTAGATGTATCTACATCCTTTATTTCGCATTATCTTGTGTATTTCTCATTAAAATATCTCTTTTTGAGGATTTCTCTTTATTTCTTTTTTATTTTCCTCATTGGTATCCCTTTTAATATTAGGAATCATTGGGAGATGAAATTCCACTAAACATAACTCAATTATACCTCTTTTCACTTATTTTCCACATTTTACCATTATTTTCAATTTCTTTCTCAATAAAGAAATACTTAATTAATCTTTTCTTTTCTTATTGCCTTTTCTTTACAACTTTATACTCCTTTGAACCCAAGGAACCTAGGAGGCATGAAATCCAACTTTGGATTACATTCTTTTTCCTTCTAGAGGTTTCTACATCATTCTTTTCTCAAAAATTCAATTATTCATTTACTAATTTAATAATTGAATTTCCTTTCCTCATTTCCTTATTATTGGGCCCAATAGCTAATAAAGCCCACAACACAATCATCAAGGCTATTGTAAACGAAATCCATTTATCGAAAACAAATTACATCATTATTTGTTCAATTATCTTTAATATGAGAAATTACATTTCTCACCAATGAACCCAAAAATTGGGGTTGTAACATCCTTCCCCTCTTATAGGAATTTTGTCCTCAAAATTCTATCAAGCAAACAAACAATTTAGGATAAGACTTTTCCATGTCCATCATTGGCCCGTATGTGGCTTTACCGTACCCATGGTACTCCCAAAGAACCTTTATCATTACATATTCTTTTCTGAGTTCTTTCATCCTGACGTCTATAAACTACACAGGTGACTCAGGTCATTTCAGCCTCCCTTGGGGCTCACTAGGTTCATTGTTTAGCACATGGTATGGGTACCTCACATAGCACTCTAAATTGGACACCTAGAACTTATCACACATTTCTTTATCCTGAGGGGTAAGGTCAAACATAACCTTCTCCACCAATCTATCTCAAATGGACCCATGTATCGGGGACTCGGCCTTCTTGGCTATGGCTCAGAGGGGTCAGATTTTCATGTCACATATTCTCCCACAATGAACTGCATGTCAGTCTACTTTGCATCTGTTCATGACTTTCGTCGTCACTAGGCTCCTTTCAGCCATTGTACGATCAAAGCGACTTCATCTACATGCATTGTGGTCCTTTTCTAACCATTATGTGGTCCTTTCACCAAAATCACCTTACTGAAGTGGTGACCGACGCAGCCTCTCTTACAGAGCTTCTTAGAATCCCTATATTGGCTATGGTGGTTAACTTCACATCTTGCATAGGACAAGAACTGTCTCTAGCTATCACCCTGAATGAGAACATATGCTCTCGTCAGACCCCTTTAGTCTGGATCATACTAACCATAGTTAGGGGTGATAAACTATACTAACATCGAGTTCTTCATGTACCTACTTCCACTTTATGGAAGTGAACCTTTAGGTCAAACTCAAGAACCTTTGAACTCACATCATGATGTAGTTGAACCATCTCTCTCACGTGTAGTTCAACCAGATCTGTGCCCTGGCGGAACTCTTTCTTTCCCATGTCATCTAGGTAAGGTGATCTACCATAACCCATATTGCATCTCGACCTTCATTGGTCCAGGGGAGACTTTCAACATCCATAGTGATGAACTCCCTTTCTCTTTCAGGGACTCTTTATCCTTTATATCAATGCACTGGGTTACTGGTGTTCGTCCTTCACCCTCGGCTTGCATGGCCATATACCACATGCAACTTTATCTTAGGTATCTAAAGTACTACTGTCACTTATTATCTTTGTAGTACGGGTGTGGTGATCTTGAAATCATAATCTCCTGTATGTCATGATTCCTTAAGATTGATTCCTCAGAAACCTTAAATCACTCTAGTCGGGGTTTCATCACCTTCCTTTCCATAGAAGTGCATCTGAGGTTCTACCACCATCCTTTCATTGCATCAAGGACTAGTCTGGCTAACCAAACAACCATTAACTTGTTCAACCGATCTCATTATATCTGAGTATTAGTCAAGCATATCTCCTTTCCAAATTTAGGGTTAGCCTAACAACCTCTTCTAGCTTCTAGCCAAACTAGTCAGATATATCTCAACCAGAACATCCATTACCACTTCACATCCTTAGGTATTAGGTAACATTGAAAACATACACTTCCATGTATTTCACTTATCATCTCCAAATTGAATTCTAAGTCTATCTTCATTGAGAACACTTTTGACCTCATCTTCTTGGTGATCAAACTCAACCTTGTATGACTCATATCTCATGATAAAAACTTCCTCATAAGGTGACTACCTCATTCCTCTTAGTGTTTGCAAACCATCCATGTATCATTCACTTTACCAGGGTATGTTATCATCTCTGTCCTCATACCTCATAGAAACGTTCCAACTCACATCATCTTTATCCTTGGTGTATGGCATGCGTACTGTCCTATCTCTTACTCCCATAACAAGAGGAAATAAGAATTCGGTAGCCGTCCAAATACAAAGTTCTTCCTGTTCCACGAGTAGAGATGGTACATCCCACCTTGCCAATACACCTTTAAATCTAAGTTGACACGTGCCACATATGTATCTACATCACAACTTCATGATATCAAAGTTACCTCCATGGAAAACTGGTTTCGAACCTACTTGGGTCACCTCACAATCCTTGGTCATCTCCTCTAGGTTTATAGGGTGCCGAAACTTTTAGGGTCATCCCTCTTCCCTTATGCATCCAGAGAGTGCCCTACTCATCTGCCCTTTGGGTCCCATGAGTTCATGAAGGTGATCAATCTCCTAACCCATGACCCTCAGACAATGATAATTGTTACCTCCTGACCCTATGGTCATGTGCAACTAGGGAATTAGGCAACTCCTACTTACATCGGTCTTATCCCTACCTAACCCTAGGATATACTTAGGATTCTATTATAGTACATGTTCACTTAGAACTATGGGATCCAACTTATAAAACATGAGATAAACTAAGCGGAAGCGATTAATTAGCAGCAGAATATTGAAAATTAAAACTTTTTGGAGAAAAGATCTTGAAAGCATAAAACTCTTTTATAATAAACAAGATAAACATTTTACATCATTATAAAATCACCTCTCGAGTGATTATATACATCCAGATACAAAATCTCGAGACTAAAAACCAAAATCTCAGACCTATTGACTCCTAGGACCTGAGAGTACAGAGACGACATAAGACAAACTAACTACAGGACTCAGCAGTCAGTATCTCCAACTGAGATTCACTGTTGCCCCTGGTGTTGCTGTTGCTGATACTGCTCACCCTCATATTGGTTTCTTCGTCCTCGACGTCCACCTAAAAAGTTGAAACCTACGGGAGTGAGACAATCTGAATAATTGTCCCAGCGAGAGTTATAACTCTCCTCCATAAGCTTTGTTATAGCAATTATGGAATAACATAAGCAAGGTAACTTAAATTATTTCAACAGTAGGTTTGATAATAAGTAAACAACAATTACTTAAGCAATCACTTCATCAAGGAATATGAAGAACATGTATACTAATGTAAACAATGTAACATCAATCATTGTTTCTCATAGTTCAACCTAAGCAGTTATGCTACGCGGTTGATTATGTTTTACAAACATTACTATGTCATGCGAAGATGAGGTATACTGCTCATACTCCAACCGATCACTACTAAGTCGCATCGGTATCATAACTAGGTCATCAAAAGAGCCGGATTCTTATGACCTCATCTTCCTCAGTCAGTGTGAGGATCAACATGCAGGACATCTAGTATCTCTGCTATTATAGCTTACCAGGGTATTCTGGCACTTCGCTATTAGAGTCATAGTGGAATTATGTACTCTCTTTTCCATCGAAAGATCTCTTGTTTATCTCTCATCGATGCGGCATCAAAGATTCCCTCGGGAGAATAGTGTTACATCACCCCGACATAAACATATAGTGAAGGGTTGATAGATTAAGGTACATCTACATCAACTCCTACACTAGGATGTAAGGATATTCACATCCATATTCCCCCACATACTCAAAAGTATGTGATCCAGGAGTTCCCTTAGGAAAACCTATTTCGCCATCATTTAACTTCTGACAATGATGGATCTATGATCAAGGTTGTACATGATATGATTATACTTGATTAGTTAGGTACATTTCAGCAATCTTTTAGCATCAAGCATGTTCTCAAACATTTAACTATTAAAACGCTGCTATATAAGAAGAATACTAAATGTATTAAGCTTAACTCACATCAGTTATTATATGGATATCAATTCTTAATCATTGCATCATAAGTCATCTTATCAACATGACCTTGATGTTACTCATGGCTCTTACAGCCTATCAATCTCATATGATGCCACTTAAACTAGGCAACATAGTATGTCACTATTCATAAAGCTATAACATGCTTTCAATGAATATGATATCATAACCCTTACCTGGCTATGATCATTCTCTTATAAGAACATGCATGGTTAATTCAATTGACAAAAATAAACAATTCATTTCCAGATCAGCAATTTATAAAGCAGAAATAATCTTTCAATTCAAGGGTTGTACCTTCATGCCTTCATTAATGCTAGGTTCCCTTATTTACATCAATTAGGGTTATCCAATCCCTTTCATTATAATTAGGAATAATGATTCCTCACCTTATTTATAATCATGAAGATTCATGCTTAAAAGCATAACCTGGAATTAGGGTTTATTGTACATTTCATTGCATCACCCTCAATTAGGGTTTACTATTCACATTACATGCTATTACCCTAGAATTAGGGTTTACTATTCACTTCGTAGTGAATTGAGTTCATAGCATCATCATGTCTGAAATTGTCATCATTGATGCCCTCAAATTAGGTTAAGATTCATCAATCATCATAATTAGGGTTTCCATGATCTCACCTTAATGGATCATACCCAAATCATGTACATTCTTACGTATTGAAGGTATGTTACTTGATCCTCATTCATATTTTAGGAGCCTTCTCTCTCCTCTCACTACTAGGTGATGTTTACATCACTCTAGATTAGGTTAAGTCAATTCAACATGATTATCATAGGTCAAGTCATCACCACTATGGTCATTAGGGTTTGCTTGATCAAGGGGTGTTATCTTAATTGAACTCTTTATAAGTACCTTGATAATGTTCATCATTAGTCATGACATAGTTACATATACTAATTACTTAACCCCTTAATGTCTTTAGGTATCATTAGGGTTTAGGTTAAACAACCACTGGACCATCTAAACCTTCAAGGTATTAAGAAATCTTAACCCTAAAAGTTCCCCAAACGATTACACACTTCAACCTCCAAACAGTTTTGAAACCGTTTGGAAGGGTTGACCGTTTGGTTATGGTTGACATCAAGACCGCATGGATTAGGTCACGCTCAAGACCGTTTCAACTTGTTGACCGTTTGGACATGGTTGACTTTGAAACTGTTTGATCAAACCACATGACCAAACCACATGGGTTCAAACTGCATAAGCTCCAAACCGCATGACCTTCAAACAGTTTTGAAATCGTTTGAGCCCAAACGGCCTTGAGACCGTTTGGCCCCAAATGGTCTTGAGACCGTTTGGACTCAAACGGTCTTGAGACCGTTTGGTCCAAATGGCTCAAAACCGCATGGACCTAAAAGGTACACCAACACTTGTAATCGGATAGAGTTTTCAATGTTGAACCCCTCAATTGACCTCATCCATGTTAACCACTCATCAATTAAGCCAATTAGGGTTATTCTTAACCAATGGGTCACTCAATTAACCCTCAATTGATAACCAATTAGGGTTGAAACTAATTCAATTAGGGTTTGTAATCGATTAACCATCAACATTGATCAACATGAGTTTAATTGAAGTTGAACCCATCAATTGCCACTCAATTGGGCCCCAACTTGGCCCAAACGGTCTTGGGATCATTTGAACATCCTCCAAATGGTTTTTATACCGTTTTCCCAAAGTCTCATCAAAATCTAAGTCCAATTATCAAGGGTTGAACCCTAATTAGGTCTAAAATCAGCACTTTTAATCAATTCAACAACCTATTGTGATTGGACCCTCAATTGATCAAATTACCTTAACCCTAGACCTCCAAACGGTATTGTGTGGTCACCAAACGGTCTTGAGACCGTTTGTGTGATTCCCAAATAGTTTTGAAACCGTTTGGGCCACTCAACCCAAAGTTCAACGAAATTGGTCCTTGAAATCATCAATTGAACCTGATTAGGGTTTAGAGGATTGAAGTACCTTCAACTTGTGATTTGTTTGCAATTAGATTATGATTCTTTGTAGATGATTAGTTCATGATGTGTTCAGCAGACTTCTAAATGGTCTTCACTTGGTCAAACTTTCCAAATGGTCTTGGAGACCGTTTGAATCTAAACGGTCTTGCAAAATGCATGAAATCAAACAGTCTTGAGATCATTTGAGTTCAAACGGTCTTGCAAACCGTTTACATCAAATGGTCCAAGGTCATTTGGTAAAGTTACCTAGGAAATCACGCCCATCATCTTCAACCTTAGATCAGGTCGGTTACTTTGTGGTTTTCCTTTGACATGCTTTTTATGTGCGTAGAAACGCAAGTGTACGCGTCAATGTAATATAGGCCTTTGTGAGGCCCGAGTCGAACTCAGGGACACATGAATTATCGGAGACTACTACTAACTACTCGCAATCATCTAGACCAGGTAAAAAGTTGGAGGTTGTTGATAAAATTAAAAGAAAATAAAATAAAACAAAACAAAGCAATCGATTAAATGTTTAGTTTAATCAATTCAAGTGGGAATCTTTAGGATTGCGGTTTCACCACGGGTTTTCATTGTATGAATTTCTATTTAGTCACTCAGATTTATCTCTCTATCCAGGTAGTGGCCTGATATCAGAATTGCCCACTGTCATGGTACAATTCACTACCTATGTCTAGGTCGGTTCCACCGTCGTAGCAACCTATACCCTAAACTAGGTGCATTAGAGTCGATCTCACGGTATCCACCATTAACCTTACACCACCTTGTTCAAGGGATTCGTCAATTAATGTAAATTTCGTCTCTTTTCAACTATTAATTCTTTTTTCAAAGTAATTAAAGGCATTAGATTATTATTATGGTGATCAAGCATAACAATATAATGGAGAAAACAAAATTATACCACGGATTTAAGAGATGAATGATGAATTACTATGATAAAATCGCCATACAATGATTTCCCAGGCTACTCCCGGTCCTAAAGATAAAGGGGATTAGCCTCGCATGTTCATCTCAAAGCAAAACATGGTAGAGAAAAGGGGAAACATGGAGAAAAACGTGATTGAGTGGTGAAACCCCTGAACGGAGAAGATCCAATTGCTCCTTGGCGTAGAATACGCGTTCTCCCACCTTTCGGTGGTGGAAATCATCTTCTTCAGCGTCCGAAATGACTGGGGCATGCTTCTGGGCTCCGTTCTTCTCTCCACACCTTCTCGGGACATGTGCATCGGCTAATGACGTGATAGATTGCTCTTGGCCGCCGTCATTAGGTATAATCACCGAGTTAGGTTGCCAAAATATCACAGTCGTCGGATTTAGATCAATCTGAAACAAACATGTATCTAACAGTGTCGATACCATCGATGTGAGTCGGTGGTATCGACCCTGCACTGTATCTGCTGGATTTCTTTTCTTTTCTTCATCGCAACTGATGCCACCTCAATTCCATCGACGTGGGTCGATGGTATCGACATTCATAGGCGTCGGTTTTGTCCCTTTACCGTTGTTGTAGCTCCACGCGTCAATGGTATCGACATTTGTGTCGATAGTATCGACTCTCTTTTCTGAAGCAACCTGATGTTATCTCGATACCATCGACTCTCCTGTCGATAGTATCAAGATTTTACTGCTCCTTACTGCTGGTTGCCTGTGGTCCGGTCGATGGTATCGACCACTGTCGATGGTATCGATAGCAGTAGATACTTGTTTTTCCTGAAATTTCAACATGAAACCAAAAAAGCCGAAACAAAACATATTCCTGTGATAATTTATGCTCAAACTACTGAAATAAGGGAGATTTGACATAGAGAATGATCATAGACCAAAACAAATGAATTATGCAATATTAACCACCAAACTGACTAATAAATGCATAAACACAAGTAAAATATGTCTCTAAATGCGACTCAAAATCATCGCATCAAACTCCCCTAAGCTTGAACATTGCTCGCCCTCGAGAAACAAAACCTTAGAATAGAATTGCCAGAGTCAACTAAAGAATAGATCATCAAAACAAACATTACCATATGATCTCCACCAGACATTCACATTTCAGCCCTCACTAACCATGAAATTATAATTACCCTAAAGGCGAAAGTAATCATCCATAAAAGATTTCTACCTCAAAACTGATGAACACTATCACATAAGGCAGTTAACATAATAAATTTTCCGATTCAGATTCGGTGTATCTTGTGTGTCCTATACTATGTTGCTTGCCCTAACTACCATCTACATGGAAGCAGCTCTCCTGATATTCACAAATGAGGAGAAAATCATGGTGGCCTACTAATTCGAGCAACGGGTGGATGAAATGGGTGGCTTATGGAAGAAATGGAAGCAGTATACGATTTCCACATGCATAAAACAAGAATGCCCTAAATGATGCATTTGCACATGAACATGCCCTAATGCCTAAGATTGGGTGGAATGATGCCTGCACTAACATCCCGTCTCAAAATGAGATGGAATATCTAACTGAGCTACATCATGTACTTACTCATCTTAAAATGTGAATGAGACTATGTTCCTTTCTCCTTCTTATTCTACTTGCTTCTCAACAATTTCTCTTTCTTTTTCATTTCGTCATATATTTTTTTCTTTTTTTTAACTCTTTTTCTTAAGCCCTTATATTCATAATTGACAATGAATTATTTGTTGGGCTCACTTTTTCTGCATAGCTCAAATATTTGAAGCATTTATGAAGGTATGGAACAAGCTAATCACCTTTAAAGAAGAAATAAGTTACACGATGTGCTCTATGCATAGAAATTATGAATGCAGCTAAATGACACACACCTAAGGATAATGTGCATGTATTTTTTATTTTCATGTAAGACATGTGAAAGTGGTTGCAATGCAAAACCTATCTATATGAGATGCAATCAAAAAGATCAAAACAGTAAAGTACTTCCAATTCTTATGGTGGATTGTGAAAAACAATGAGGTGGAAAGATCACAAGACTAATTGACTGAACCTTTGAAGATTATTATGTGTCCCTCCTTACTGACATGTGTAATAGTTAAAAGGTTTCTCTCTCTTACTTCAAATTAGAGTCTCATTATCATTTGGTTAGTTTAGGCTCACCCAACTAAATCCGTCCACTTTTCATGAATCTGGAGGAATGTACAATTGTGATTTTCTGTTTCAGAGTTGACAAAACCAATCATTTTCTTAAGTTATGTTCTCAAAGTTGAACAACACAAGCTTGCGAACACTCAATTTTTTTTTATTTTCCCTTAATTCCCATGCACAAGCAATTGAGATGACACAAGACTTAAGACATCCACAATTACACTAGATCCTACAAACAAACTAAGATTGCAAGAAATAAATGACAAGAAACAACAAAATAAAATGAAAAAAACTGAGAAAATAAAAGATAGAGTTGTTCCAACTCCCCCCCTAAGCTTGAAATCGACTATGGCTTCATAGTCAAAAACAATCTTAAAGGTTGGAACAGAGATACCGATTTATTCTTCTAGCGGAGGCGGGTATTGTGGGGCCGTGGGGTCCCAAGATGGGTACTGCCCCTGAAAGCTGAGATCATACTGGGGCATGGGTGGAGGTTGTGGATACCCCCCAAAGTAGTTCTGGCTCCAGTAATGATCATAAAAGGGCTGCTGCTGCATCTCCATCCTATGCAACCTGTCATGAATCTGTTGTTGGTTGTCGAGGAGGAGGCGCTCATTTTCGAAGATAGCCCTCTGATTGTCAAGTAACCGGTTTGTCGTCTCCTGAACACAGGTGTACACTGATGTATGGTGCTACTGCGTTTGTTGGATATCCTGCAGCATGGCATACATTCCTTGCATGGAATAGACATCCTCACTGGGCTGCGAGGGCGGTGGTGGTGGCGGAGGCTGCGAAGATGAAGATGCACCCGGATGCATGCGAGGACGCTTCCTAGGTGCCCCTCGTGCCCGAAGAGGAGTGTAGGCCTCCTCTTCCTCTTCAACCTCATCGTCATTATTATTGTTGTCGTTGTTGCCTCTGTCTTCATCGGAGTCAGCAATGGCTATGATTGGCCATCGGAAATGTTGAGCACCCTCAATATGGAAGACAGGATCGGGAAGTGAGCATTCTTGATATGTGTGGTTTACATGGCAATGAGCATATGGTAAACCATCTCGAAGCAAGATAAGATTGGATCAGTGAAGATGCTGCAAATTAACCTTGCTTCTACTGGAGAGAGGAGTAAGCTACTGGAAATTCAACCCAAGGTAGGCGGCCAGCGGTGTAATGAGCCCTCCAAAGTGAATTGGCGCCTTCCGCGTACTCCGCTTTACAGTCAACACCCACAGTAGAAAGAATGCTCCCCAGTTGCACTCTTGGCGCTTCAATAGTTTATGCAAGAAAAACAAATTCGTCTCCTAGAATTTGCTAAGAGACAGATCACCCCTAGTAAACAGGGTGGAACACAACATCCGATTAAGAATCCGCACGAACGGATGCTCAAAGTCTGCTACCGCTGCATTGTGGTAGCTCACAGATTTTCCCGGTGGCACCGTCACAAGCTCGGCGAAGATGGCATCATAGTCGGTCCGGTTATCTGGCCGCCGGTAGTCATTTCGCCCATGGTTCCAGTTGTAGATGGAGTTGAACTGGCAGAGGGTGAGAGTGTAGTCATTATTGTACAACCGAAAAGAAATGCGGCCCTTGATCCACTCACGATCCGTAGTGACGACGTCATTGGGCACGACGCAGACGTCCAACGACGCCATGAATTCATCCACCAGCTCCTTGTATGTCGGCCAGTCATTGAAGAATGGTTGGCCATCAGCATGGTATTCCATCTCATCGGGCATCCTGCTCGTGTGTCTCGCCTGCCCTTTTAGAACGTAGGTCAGATTAGCCTCGAACCCCAACTTGCGGATCACCTCCCGGTCAACATAGTGGGTCGGCTCGATTTTCCTCTTCATGATCTCCTCGTAGATCTTCTTGACCTCTGCGGACAGATGGACAATCTGTGGGCGTGGGATCGATGCAGTCGGTGGAGGCACAAACTCTGGAATGACCATCGGGTTGGCGCATGAAGAAGACGCACCGGAAACATGCACCATGGTTGCGGAAGAAGTAGACGTAGAGAAATAGCTCGGTGAAGATCGGAGAAGGAAATCTCTGCTCGATGAAGAACGTGCTCCTGGATGCTCGTCGCCGGGCTCGGATTGCTCTGGAATACACTCGGCACAGGTGGAGAAGAATTGCTCTGGAGTTGTGATGTCATATGACGACAATCCTTCTCATATATAGCTGTGGCCGGCGCTGCTGTATGACCGTCGATACCATCGACGCGGGTCGATGGTATCGACACGGGTAGCACAATCCGTACTGCCGCTGGTATCGATGGTCGTCGATGGCTGGATTTGCGGGGCCCGGATCACTGACATGTCGATACTATAGACAAGTGTCGATGGTATCGACCCGTCCCCCGGATCGACTTTCTAGTTGCAGCGATCATCATTGATCTCCTCTCGCGGATCGGTGACGTGGCGCGTTGATACTATCGACGCAAGTCGATAGTATCGACTTCCGTTTAGGGCAACACCCTCGCGAGGCCGGGCCGCCGCCTTCTACCTGTAACTGTGTCGATACCATCGACAGGCCCGTCGATGGTATCGACTTCACTGAGGAGATTTCTTCTGAATATCTCCAGAGATGTTGATGGTATCGACTGGCATGTCGATACTATCGACTTTGACTTTGCAATCAACCTGTTGGTGTGTCGATACTATCGATGAGGCCGTCGATAGTATCGACGCAGTGCGATTTCTGCAGTCGCCAACCTGTACCCTAGTTGATACCATCGACACAAGGGTCAATGGTATCGACTCTTCCTCAATCGTGCACATTACCCAAACGATCACGGTACCTTTTTTACAATAAAAACAAAGTCAAAATAAACCAAAGTACAAATGCGAAAAAAAAACTAAACTAAACTACCGATGGTTGGGTTGCCTCCCAACAAGTGCCCTTATTTAACGTCTTAGGCTAGACGACATGAAGCTCCTCGTCAATGTAAAACTTTAGAGAGTGTGCCCAGGGGATCGTGCGATAGTTTGAACTCAACTCAATCTTGGCCAATCCCCAAGGTCAATGTACCTCTCCCAATGGCAGTGACAACATCAGGCGTTGCTTGAAACGATCTACCCAATAGCATCTTGCAACCTTTAAGCTGTGGCATGTCGACGACGAAATCCACCGGAAAGATGAACTTGTCCACCTTGACTAGCACATCCTCGCACACTCTGTATGGCTTCACAATGGACCCATCCGCCAACTCAATAGTTGCAGATGATTTCTTTATCTCCTTCAACCCAAGCTTTTGAAATGTGGACAGTGGCATAAGATTAATGCTAGCGCCCGAATCACATTGTGCTTGTGGAAAATGTCGATCGCCTATAGAACATGGAATATAGAAGCTTCCTGTGTCTTTCCTATTCAGTGGTAAATTCCCATGGATAATTGAGCTCACCATCTCATTTACCCGGCAAACATCTGTGTCTTTAATCCGCCTCTTCTTGTTGATGATTTCTTTGATGAACCTCCCGGAGGTGGGAATCTTCTCTATCATTTCCACTAACGGAATATTGACATGGAGTTTTTTTAACATCTCCAAGAACTTCCTATAATGTTGATGCTCTTTCTTCGGCCTCGGGTTGTCTGGACTAGACACAACTGCCTCATTTAGACGCTTATGAGGTGGCACATATGAGCTCTTCGGGGAAAGATCCCCTAAGCTTGTTTCAATAACTCCCTCTGAAATAGACTTAGGTAGATCATCTTCAACAGGTGTAACTTGTAGTGGCACCTCTCTCATAGTGTATGTATCTTCACCTTGACAAATGGCCTTCACCTGCTCTTCTTGCTAAGGTGTGGGCGCAACCATAATGTGCTCCTGGTGGGCTTTTTTGAATGGAGTGTACCCGCCTGGTAGGCCATAATGACTGTGAGGATACGGTATTTCCGGTACAACCTCTGTATCAAACATCATTTTACTTTTATCCTGAGCCTCTACCAATGGGGGTTCTGCCTCATTAATCACAGACATATATTTTACTTGATGATGTGCTTGAACAACATCTGCATTCCCAACCTATCTCTGCTGATTGGCATGCTTTATGGCCACCACTTCATTTGAAATTTGATTCACGGTCATCTCTAGAGCTCTCATTTGTGCTCCATGACTTTGCAGTGTTTTCCCAAACTTGATCAAAATATCACCCTGGGACTGCAGTTGCTTACTGAACATGCTCATCATCTCCTGATTTTGCTGCACCACTTGACTAAGCAACTCGGTGCTTTTATCTTCGGCTCTTGGTTGCGGCTTCACATCTATATCTTGGAGGAAGTTGTTTGGATCCTTCCATGAGAATTTTCTATCCTTTCTCCAAGCATAATCATTATTTCTATAGCCCCGTTGTTGCATGCATTTGACATGGGCTTCTTCATCAGACTCGGTATCTTCCTTGGCAAGCAATTTCTTGGCTAAAATATCTAGTTTATCATTTAGCTCCTTGATGGCCCTAGATTCACCTATGACTTTTACTTGTTCTGGTGCATCCCTATCGCCCCAAGATTGCTTCTTTGCCATATTTTTCAAGATCTCCCAGCACCTTATACCTGAGTTGTTCAAGAAAAATCCTGAACCTTTCGAATCTAGGTTACTTCTATCATGCTCGAAAAGAGCAAAATAGAAAATTTTGACCTACTTCTCCTTGTCAAGCCCGTGATGCGGGCACCGCCTAAGCATGATCTGAAACCTTTCCCAGGTCTCAGAGTAGGTCTCTCCTGCCTTCTGAGTGAAGTTGTGGATCTTCCTAATCATGTCATTGGTCTTCTCGGGCGGGAAGAACCTTTCAAAGAAAACCTCTACCATGTGGTTCCAGGATTCCACGTATTCATCATCCAGATTGTGCAACCACTCATGTGCAGTTCCTGCCAGAGAACTTGGTAACAACTTCAAGTAAAGCGTCTCTTGTGGAAATCTGTCAATTTTTATCATGTCACAATTTTCCACAAATTGGCTTATATGCGTGACTGGGTCTTCATTCTTGATCCCATGGAATGTGTTTGACTTGACCAAATTAATTAACGCAGGATCAATCTTGTATGTCGGGATATTGATCGCCTGCTTCTTGATCGGCCCCTTTGAAGCAGATGAAGAAGAAGCCTTGATCTTCTCCCATATTGTTTGTTCCTCTGCCATTTCTTCTTGTTCGGATTCTGAATCTGTTTCTTCTAAGTGGTCTTGATTGTGGCCTTCCTCGTCGTCAGATCCTGTCAGTGGAACCTCTAGTGCCTGTTGCGTGTAGTCGGTACCATGCGTCTGCACCATGCACAGTACCTGCAAAATGGGAAATTGAGTTCAGTACCGTGCTAGACAACTACAAGATGCGAAAAAGAATAAGCTATGAATTTTGGAATTTATTTCAAACTAAACAATAAATAAATAAAAATTGGCCTAGAGTGGTCACTTGCAACACTCGTAGTGCCGACAATTTCTGTGTCCCCGGCAACGACGCCAAAAACTTAACACGCTTTTTTACGTGTGTAGAAATGCAAGTGTACGCGTCAATGTAATATAGGCCTTTATGAGGCCCGAGTTGAACTTAGGGACACGTGAATTATCGGAGACTACTACTAACTACTCGCAATCAGCTAGACCGGGTAAAAATTTGGAGGTTGTTGATAAAATTAAAAGAAAATAAAATAAAACAAAACAAAGCAATCGATTAAATGTTTAGCTTAATCAATTCAAGTGGGAATCTTTAGGATTGTGATTTCACCACGGGTTTTCATTGTATGAATTTCTATTTAGTCACTTAGATTTATCTCTCTATCCGGGTAGTGGCCTGATATCAGAATTGCCCACTGTCGTGGTACAATTCACTACCTATGTCTAGGTCGGTTCCACCGTCGTAGCAACCTATACCCTAAACTAGGTGCATCAGAGTCGATCTCACGGTATCCACCATTAACCTTACACCACCTTGTTCAAGGGATTCGTCAATTAATGTAAATTTTGTCTCTTTTCAACCATTAATTCTTTTTTCAAAGTAATTAAAGGCATTAGATTATTATTATGGTGATCAAGCATAACAATATAATGGAGAAAACGAAATTATACCACTGATTTAAGAGATAAATGATGAATTACTATGATAAAATCATCATACAATGATTTGCCGGGCTACTCCCGGTCCTAAAGATAAAGGGGATTAGCCCCGCATGTTCATCTCAAAGCAAAACATGGTAGAGAAAAGGGAAAACATGGAGAGAAACGTGATTGAGTGGTGAAACCCCTGAACGGAGAAGATCCAATCGCTCCTTGGCATAGAATACACGTTCTCCCGCCTTTCGGTGGTGGAAATCATCTTCTTTGGCGTCCGGAACAACGGGGGCGTGCTTCTGGGCTCCGTTCTTCTCTCCACACCTTCTCGGGATGTGTGCAGTGGCTAATGATGTGATAGATTGCTCTTGGCCTCCGTCATTAGGTATAATCATCGAGTTAGATCGCCAAAATATCATAGCCGTCAGATTTAGATCAATCTGAAACAAGCATGTATCTAACGGTGTCGATACCATCCACGCGAGTCGATGGTATCGACCCTGCACTGTATCAGCTAGATTTCTTTTCTTTTCATCGTCGCAACTGATGCCACCTCGATACCATCGACGCGGGTCGATGGTATCGACATTCATAGGCATCGGTTTTGTACTTTTACCATCGATGTAGCTCCACGCATCGATGGTATCGACATTTGTGTTGATAGTATCGACTCTCTTTTCTTAAGAAACCTGATGTTATCTCGATACCATCGACTCTCCTGTCGATAGTATCGAGATTTTACTGCTCCTTGCTGCTGGCTGCCTGTGGTCCGGTCGATGGTATTGACCACTGTCGATGGTATCGACAGTAGAAGATACTTGTTTTTCCTGAAATTTCAACATGAAACCAAATAAGCTGAAACAAAACATATTCTTGTGATAATTTATGCTCAAAATACTGAAATAATGGAGATTTGACATAGAGAATGATCATAGACCAAAACAAATGAATTATGCAATATTAACTGTAACATCCCTGACCTGGGTTATACTTTAACCCTAGGTGTTTTGATTAAGAAATGTGATTAAATGCTTAATCCCATTGTGTGAAAAGTAATTCGGCCTCAAGAGGAACCTATGTTGCAATTCTAGTCCATTTTGAACATTGTTGAAATCAATGTTTTGTTTGTTTTGGACTAAAGTGCAAATTACCCAAGTTGAGGGGTTTAAGTGCAAATTGTGCATGATGATATGTTCCTCATGTGTTTAAGCATCATGAGAGTGAATATGATGCAGAGGTATGGCTTATGGAAGCCTGAGTACCGAGAAAGAGCTAATAAAGCAATGTGTGTGCATTAAAACCTAGTTTTGGTGTAATGTGCAATTTACCCAAAACCTAGGGTTCAATATGCAAATTACCACTTCAATAAGGTCCGCAATGTTTCTTGGCATCAAGTAGAGCAAATAAAATGAGAGGGGTGCCTCATTTGAATTGAGTTGGAGGAGAGAGAATCTTGATATTAAAATAATCAAGATTTAATCTTAAGTGAAACCCTAATTTAATTTAGGGCAAAAATGAATGTATTAATTAAAGGGCCTTCAACCAAAATGTTATTGGTTGATTTTAAATAAGGATGGACGTTCTTTTTCCAAGATAAGGAACGAAAATATCTAAAGGAGGTGAAATTCCACTCACCTTATTATAAAGGAAAGTAATTTCCACTCACATATGGGATATTAATATTATAAGCATTAAGGTGCTTAATTTGTTTTTCTTTAAATCATGGATAATTGAGAGGAATAAGATTCAAACAGTATAGCCTCGTACCTAAGGAAGATAAGGGGGAAAGAGGCGGTCATCTTTTTGGAATTAAATGCATTTTGATAAGGCATTTTCTCTCTCATCAATTTCCTTATAAAAGTGCCATTTCTAAGCCCAAACCAAGGCCTTTTTCAGATTTCTTTCTTCCCCTTGCTTGCAAAACCGACCAAGGAGCTAGGGAGGAGCAGGTAGCACGTCCCCAACCTCTTGGTAAGCCCTTGACCTTCGTTCTCCTTGATTTCATGGTGGAAATCGAAAATAAATTATGGATTCCTTCTTATTTTGATCTCCTCTTCAACCCTAGCCAACTTTTACAATCAAAAGCTTGAGGACGAGCCTAGGGGGAGTTGCAAGAGCTTCATCCACCATTAATGGAGTGATCTTGGAGCTTTGGATCTCAATTGGAGGTGGGTTTTATAACTTAAAACCTTAAACATTGCTATTGCATCAATTCTCTATGCTTTGTTGATTGATTTCTTCAATTTGATACACTCTTGTTTCTTTGCTGCAATCTCCATCAAGAACGGTTGCTGTTCTTGGTTGTTAGAAGGAAGGGGATGATTAAATCATCCTATATGCTTATCCAAAGAAAAGTACCAAGTCAAACGGTTTTGATAGCTATTCCAAATCGTTTTAATTTGATTGGCTATGCGGTTTCAGCAAACCGTTTAAAGGCAAACGGTTTGAAACTATTTGGAAGAAAACGGTTTCAAGACCGTTTGAGATGGTTGACCAAGCATTGACCGTTTGGGTATTTTGTTCCTAATTATGTAGGCTAATTACCCACCAAATTTTATGGGTTAACTCCAAAGGAATCGTAGGTTGAGGGCCAACCAACTAGGCAAATCGAATTGAATTAAATGATGATTTTCAACCTGATTAACTTGACCTGTTTGGGAAAACGGTTTCAAGACCGTTTGAGTGAGTTGACCAAGCGTTGAAAGTTTGGGATTCCTGTTCATAATTATTTTGGTTGATGACCCTCCAAATTTTAGGGATTAACTCCAAAGGAATCGTGAGTTGAAGGCTAATCAATTAGGGAAACCTAATTGGATTAAGTGCTGATTATCAATCTGATTTAATTGAACTTTTTGGTCAAACGGTCTCAAGACCGTTTGAGTGCGTTGACCAAGGGTTGACCGTTTGGGATTACTGTTCCTAATGATGTGATATAATGACTCACCAAATTTTAGGGATTAACTCCCAAATAATCGTGAGTGGAAGGCTATTCAATTGGGCAAACCCTAATTGAAAACAGTGCTGAAATTCCAATGAGTTAATTGGAGATTTTGGGTTGATTAGCCCAAACGGTTTCAAGACCGTTTGGGGATCACCCAAACAGTCTCAAGACCGTTTGGGGGTCACCCCAAGACCGTTTGGAGGTCTGGGGTCAAGTATAGTTGACCAATTGAAGGTATAAAGGTACCAAATCATATTGCAATTAAGTGTTGATTTGTTGATCAACTCAATAGACCAAACCTTGATGAAATTTCACTAGAATCCAAAGGTTGGATGAGCCAAACGGTCTCAGGACCGTTTGGAGCTCATCCAAACGGTCTCAAGACCGTTTGGTGGTCACCCAATACCGTTTGGAGGTCTAGGGTTGAGTATGGTTAGGTGTTTGAAGGTCTAAAGGTACCAAGCTGATATACAATGCAATGCTGATTTGGTGATCAATTCCATGATCCAAACCTTAATTGGATGGCTTGGATTTGAATGATATGATGGGAAAACGGTCTCAAGACCGTTTGGAGGTCATACAAATGACCTCAAGACCGTTTGGGGTCAGGTCATACCCAATTTGGATGACGGTTCAATAGTTTCAAAGTAACCAATCTTGCATTGATTAGTGTTGATGAATCATTGATTCCAAACCCTAATTCAATTGAACCAAACCCTAATTGATGACCAATTGAGGGTCAATTGAGGGTCAAATAAGTTTAATGTTGAACTATTAAACTCAATTTAAGTATGAGGATAGGTCCAATTGATTATTGATTCCATGAATTCAATGATTGAAGGAATCAACATTGGAAACCCTAATTCAATTGGATACTTATGTAATGGAGGTCCAATGTGATTGAATCTCTTGAGAATTAAGATAATGAATGATCCATTGATCCAATGATGATTAGTAATGATAATAAATGAAGGTACAAAGGTTGAAACCCTAATAGTACCTAAGTGATTAGTGTTAATTAAGGGATGAATCCCTAATTACTTATTGGACCAATGACTTGGTACACTATGCTAATCATAGTTGTATGTACTTGATTGAAGGGTTGATATGACCTAATCAATTGAGATGATGTTAGCATGAATTCATACATGAATATGATTCATGTGGTGATTAAGGGTATGATCCTTAAGTAGAGAGATCATGAAACCCTAATCATGAACATAAACCCTAATTGATAGGGCTATTGAGTTCTAACCCTAATTGAGGGCAATTCTAAATGTAACCCTAACCCAGGGTGAGGATGTAACCCTAATCTAGGGTAGTGATGTGTGAAACTCCAATTTAGGGAAATGAGATGTAAAACCCTAATTGGAATGAATAGTGAATCTCTAATTATGAATAACTGAATGAAATCCTTATGGAGATGAATAGTAAACCCAAATTGTGGGTGACTATGGTGGAAACCCTAGTTGAGGGTGATTCCATGAGAAACCCTAGTTGAGGGTGATTCTATGAGAAACCCTAGTTGAGGGTGATTCCATGTGAAGATCTAATTGAGGGTGATGCCATGATAAACCCTTGTGGGATGAATAGTAAACCCTAACCCTATTGAGGGAATAGATGTGTTACTATTGTATTACATGAAGTAATATGTTATGTTGCCAAGTGAGAGGTGACAAGGTGTTTTATGGGCCTTATGAATTATGAGGATGGTTATTGCCTACTGAGAGGTAATAAAATGTTTTAAAGGCTACACAGGATTGACATAGATCAATACCTGGAATAATAACACAGGATTGGCTAACTCCCAATACCTGGAATGCACATGATTGACATAGATCAAAACCTGGAATAATAACACAAGATTGGCTAACTCCCAATACCTGGAATGCACAGGATTGACATAGATCAATACCTGGAATAATAACACAGGATTGGCTAACTCCCAATACCTGGAATGCACAGGATTGACATAGATCAATACCTAGAATAATAACACAGGATTGGCTAACTCCCAATACCTGGAATGCACAGGATTGACATAGATCAATACCTGGAATAGTTTCACAGGATTGACATAGATCAATACCTGGAATGGTTACACAAGATTGACATAGTTCAATACTTGGAATGGATACATAGGAATAAGATAAGTATAATGCTTGTACTAGTTGCACAGGATTGGTGTAATCCAATGCATGGAATATTTATATAGGATTGGTATAAACTAATGCCTGATCAAGACATGAAGATGTACACTCTCATGTCTAATATAACCAAAATATGTTTAGCATATTGGCTAAGGCCAATAAGTTGAATCAAGAATGTCTCATGGGTAACATATCAAATAATGAGTGTCACAAGAGAAGTTTGACATGATGGTATAATATGGAGGATAAATGATATACATGTTCATCTTATTCCTTATTAAGAGAAAAGTTGATCTATTGTTCTATCATAGATAGTTTCAATGCTTTTAGATGAGAATGCTTTAAACTGCATATTCTTTGTTCAGTTTTATATATATAATTACAATAACAATGTTTTGGCAAAGAGTTATATCTCCCGCTGGGACAATTTACAATTGTCTCACCCCCGTGGGATCCAACATTTTTAGGTGGACGCAGACAAAGAAGCAGATACTCTTTTGTAGGAAAAGGAAAGAAACAGCCTAGACAGCAGTGAGATCTCAGGAGGAGATCATGACTGTCAAGTCACATAGTTAGAAGTCCTATGTGTCATCTCTGTACTCTCAGGTCCTCGTAGTTTTTAGTCAGTGTTTTATGAATCGATCTGAGGTTTTGGCTTGATGCCTCGAGATTCGTATGATGTCTGTATATGATGTTGTAAGACAGTTGATGTTGTAGTCTCTGAAAAGAGATGGTACAGGTTATGTACATTTGAACCAGAATGTAAATGTTATACAAAGGTTTTTGATGGAAAAGATTTCCTATGTGTGGATCTCTTTGCAAAAAGTTTTAATTTTTAGTGATTTTTAGTAATCCGCTGCAAATAATTCGCTTCCGCTTAAGTTAATCTTGTTTTCGCGAGACGGACGCTACATTAACCACCAAAATGACTAATAAATGCATAAATCACAAGTAAAATATGTCTCCAAATGCGACTCAAAATCATCGCATCATGCTTGCAAAAGTGCAAGGAAGAGTGGGGAAGAAAAAGAACTAGCTACTAATTGCAAGAACAAGGATATGCATAAGAAAGCAAAAGGTTTAGAGTTATAAAACCTGCCTTATGGTCATTCCTAGAGCTCCAAGCTTCCAAGATTTCAAGCCTTTAATGGTGTCTTGAGCTCCATAGGTCAGCCAAAGGTGTTTCTCCAAGGAAAGGTTGGGAAAGATCGGCTAGAAAGAAAGAGCTAAGTAAGAAAACCATAAAACCAACCTTGTAACCTAACTTCCTTCATGAATCCGAGCAAGATGATGGTCTCTTCTTACCTTAGAACAAGTTGGTCGATCACTTCTTCTCCAGATCTCTGCCTTCAGTCGGTTTAGCAAGGGGATAAGTGATGGAAGTGAAGAAACGATCGTTTAGTTGTAAAGGATTCATGACTATATACCTTAGGGGGTATTTCCATGATAATGATAACTATTTCTCTTATTCTCATCTAGGTCCCTCCCCCTTTTAGGCACGTCCTTCCTCCTTATTTATAAAGAAAAACTCCTTCTAAAACCAAGGACTAAAGGCAAAGAAGGTCAACTTACTACTAAGGTGCACATATAAAAGGGTTATTATACTTGTAACTTGATTATTCAATTACAAGGGTTTTCCTTATTATATGTTTATTCAAATAAAGTGCCCCCTTCATCTATATTACTCTAAATGATGCCAAGGGTCATAAAAGATATTCTATAAGGTGTATTTTACAAGTTTCACCCCACATTTTGGGTGAATTGCATTCTACACCAAAATTAGGGTTTTAAGTACAAGGATTGCTCCACAAGCTGCATCTCAGTGCCCAAGCTTGGGGAATCCATCATACTTCATCATATTTATTCTTATGATGTATCAACATCATAGGAACATCTTAACATGTGCAATTTGCAAGTTAACCCCTCTAATTGGGTAAATTGCACATAGGTCCCTGTATTACAAAACAATACTACAACATTGTTTAAAAAGGACAGAAAATGGAAACTTATGTTCCTCAGGCGCTTTAATTACATGCCACAAGATAATCACAAGTATCAAATTACATAATTAAGCAGAACACCTAGGGTTAGTTCATAACCCAGGTCAGGGATGTTACAAGAACCTTACCCAAGCCTTCATCATCTCTCTTTCTGCATTCATGGGCTGTCTTTCATCCTTTCATAGGGATCATGGAAACCTTCCTACCTTGGTCAAGCCCCATACTAGTTACCTCCATGGTAACACATCCATATGCACTTATAGATGGTTATCTATGGGTCTATAGGTTCATTCTCTTACCATGTACTGTTCACATAGCTTCTCAAGATCCTCTGAGACCTCTTTAGGTTACTTTAAACCAACAAGACTGATATACACCCTACCAAAGGGTCCCTCTCCCAGGATGGGAGGAAAACTACCTCTTGACAACAAGGTTACAAACGCCCTTAGGTATAGGGTTTACATCCATATGCTTAACCCTAGTAAGCTATTAAGGCACAAGCAGACCACTAAACCAGGCTAGGTCATATGGGTTCTCATCATCAACTTTGGATCAAGATTATGCCTTCCCATGTCATCACTTAGTTGTGAGGGATTCATCAACCACACCTTAAACTCAAGGGGTTCCTCTTTCCTCTAAACATGAAGAGTAACATGTCCACATCTATAGAAACTCAACTCTCATCATAAGCGTTAGGTACTCCACTTCCCCTCTTATACTAGGATTCCTAGGTTCACTTTTGGGTATCCAATTGCATGCTCAACCTCTTAACCCTAAACCAAACTTGTACAGGGTATGACATGCACTTCCTGTCATCTTATTACTCGAGCAACACATTAGAGTCGAGTCCTCCAAAAGAACAACCAACTAAGTATAAAGCCTCACAACTCGCTACTTAAACCTCCTCAGGGTCTAAGGCACTCTTTGTCTCCACTTAGTAGGTAAACAGCTATACCATAGGCACATAGGTACCAGAAGCATTACTCTCTCTTAAGGGTTTGGTTCCTCTAAAGGACACCAAGATATCATCCATCTCCAGGGATCAAGAACGAGGCAACCACTATCATCCACTTAGGTCGCATTATCCTCAACTCCCACTGTTCCTCATGTCTCGGAATCTAAGCTTCCAACTTTCTTGCATGAGTCCTGCTCTCTCTAGAGTCAACCCTACAAACAACCTTACTACGAGAGGTTCTCTTTCCAAGAGGGATCAATCTCACAAGCATACCCCTACATGGTGAATCCTATGTTTGCTCATGGTTATCCATAGCTCTTTACGCTTATCTCGTAGGCTATTCCCTTGTACTTTCCTAGCTAGGGCTTCAACCTACTGCTCGTACCACTGACGTACTATGCGTGTCTACTATACCATTCTCATATAAGCTGATGGGGTTTCCATTGGTTCTTTTGTAACCTCATCAATGAAGGAGCTATCCTTCACTCTAACATGCACGACCCTTCCCAGGGTTGGGTTTCCAGAGGTACTAGGTCATCCAACCTCTCATGGCTCATACGCTATCTAAGGCATGTCCATCGAAACACCTGGTCTAACTCATCATGCCATATCTCTCTCTAACCTTCACTTAGGGTTAGGGTTAGCATCATCCTCAGAGGATGTGACAGGTCTCTACTTGCAATGGAGATCTCTATCTCCAAGACTAACTCTCTTTACTTATCCTCTTGACAAGAAGGTCTAGCCTCATGTCTATTCTGAGGACATGACAACTTATGTCTTACGACCTAAGCGTGTATCTATTCCTTTACGCTTAATCTATTAAGATTATGTCCATGACATCTTATTTACATACTTTTTCATTAATTTGGTGGAGGATTCCTTTAGACCCTGTTAACCTTACCCATACCTCAAGAGGGTGAGGAGAAGAGAGGAAACCCTAATCCTTAAGGTCCTTAACAGAATTTGAGTTGAGAAGGGATGAATAACATGAGAAATTCCTAAAGGTATCATATTTCGAATCATACCCTAAGACTTTGGCCAGGAAGTCACACGGATCTGGGAGTCCTCATATTCCGACTAGCGGTGCGAAGGAAAATATTTCCAGCCCCCAGTCGTGATCCTTTTCTAGATACCTCCGTCTTTCAGATAATCCTCTAATAACTCCCTTGGGTTCTATGGAGTTTGTAAAATTTAATAATTATTAATGGTTAAGTGAGGAACCTATGCTCTGATACCAAATGTTACGACCTCGACTCCCGGTAACCCCCAATTAAGGGAGACCAAAAGGTCAGAGCCGTTAACCAATAACCCGGATCAAAGGTTCGACAATTAACCAAGAACAATTATTAAATTTTAACAGACGAAACTGAAAATCTATAAGAAAATAAACTTTTGCATACCTTTTTTTTTCTTTGAAAACTTGGATCTCTAAACTTCTATCCACTTAAGGATTCTACTCTAACTAATCCTCCTTATTTTACTTCATGTTTTTTCCAATATGACGATTTACTATTTCTTCTTTTGGCTTGTACCTAAAATGCCGACAAACAAAATGTCGGTCATCCGAAGCTGGTATGTGGTGGAAACAATAATCATGCAATTATTCTTAACAATGTAATCCTTCAATTAATCATTTAACAACCAAGATTACATTTTAAGCCATACTACTCGATCCTTACCTATCCCCTAACTCTGTGTTGTCCTTGCATACTACCTCTCTTTAGGTAGATCCTTACCCCCATGGTCCTACCTTATAGGTAGCCAGTACATAGGGTAATAGAGTCGCATGGCACTACCCAGAAGTAGCCCAATATCTAACTCAAAGTGACTTGATGGACCTACCCTATTGGTAGCCATGTACTAAGTCATCCGATGACGTGATGGAACTACCCCATAGGTAGCCATGTACTAGGTCAACTAATAAGCCACAGAGGGGACCATGATCTGAGCTAGTAGGCACATATCTTATGTGATAGTGATATCCACATTATAGTTTGCATGAATTAAAATCATCCAACAATTAATTCATGTCATCGATGAAAACTTCAGTAAACCTCGGAAAACATAACTTGATATATTCATAAGCGTAATCGCATACCTTATTCCTTGCAGAAACCATGCAGAACATCATAGACTTTATGAGTGCATCCAAACATCCAAGCAACCAAGCATATAATCAACAATATTTGAAACATGTATACTACATATGTGTCACCATGTGTTCACATTACATTACTCAGATCTAGATTTGCTCCTAAACTAGGGTTTAGGGTTATTTCTTGTTTGGACTAAGGATTAGGGCTACAAACCCTAATCCCATCATATTATGATTTATAAGATTACAATTTCAGTTACGCATATTAGGTGAAATCCTAATTATCAATTTAAGCACATAAGATTACCCGTGGCACCTAAATCACATTACTAACATTAAGATTATAACAAGATGTTCACGTTGGTTTCAAAACCCTAAATCTATATGTATGACATTATTGATCATCATTAGAAACAATTCCTTCATTTTTCATGTCTAGATCAGGTATTAACTTAACATGAACGGACATATTCAATTAAGCATCAAATTAAGACAAATCTAGGTTTTCCTTTACACTAAACACATCTAAACACGTATTGCACATACTTTTATAACAGGAAGCATATTCAGGTTCTAATAATATTTTATTTCAATTCCACTCGTTTTTTTGAGCAAGTTTCATATATTACTTGTCTACATCCGATCATCTTAGCATTTTCTATAATTTTCATAAGTTATATCATTAATCAGCCAATAGGGAAACGCCAAGTCAGCAATTATTACCTTTTATTAGTTGACTGAGAGAAATAACGAAAGGACTGATGTGCCCTTGTGCATCACACATACATGGAGGGGCATACTGGTCATTTGGATGTAATCTTCCCTTACCCCACGTCAGGCCTCTTCCTGCTCTACGTAGTTGGGCGATCCCACCTCCATCGACGTTGCGAGCAAGGCCATCTTCGGCACCCTCACCTCCTTCTTAAACTTCAGGTGTCGGCTGCTAGGACCCTTCCCACGTCGTCGCCGTCCCAAAGCTCCTGTCTGCCTTTGCGGGATGCTTCTCCTCATCGATTGGCGTAGGCGCTGCAACCAGCCCCATCGTCTGGTGGCGTCGCCCTACAGAGAAAGCCAAGGCTTCCTAACGCCGACAGTGATAAAGCAGAGTGCTTTTTAGACGTTATGCTGAGGATGGAGGCCACGGACGGCGGCGACGGCGAGGCTTCGTTTACTAGGAACAACACTAAAGGCATACTCGTGGTACGTAATTGATTTGTAGGTAGTTTTTGTTCCATTTTATAAAAATTACAATTTCTATTAATTATCAAAACGTTCCCAGGACATGGTTCTTGCCGGCAGTGAAACCGTGTCTAACACCGTGGAGTTTGCCATGGCGGCAGGGCCGGCCCATTGGGGTGGCCAACCTTGGCGATGGCCAGGGGCCCAACAAAGACGGGGGCCCACAATTTTATTTTTGTAAACATCTCTTGTTTTGGCATTATATTTTATATATTGTTAATATAGTAAGTAAGAAGTTGCAATCTAAATCTGTTTGTATTTATGCTACTATTTTTTTATATGACAGTTTGACAATTATCACTAAACTTGTATTTATTTAAATTTGTTAAATAAGAATATACAGAGGGCCCATTTTTTATCTTCGTCCCGGGGCCTCTAAAATGTTTGCAACGGCCCTGCATGACGGAGATGATGAACAAGCCGGAGACCATCCGAGCTGGACGAGCTGGTCGGCAGTGACACCGTCATAGAAGAATCCCACGCCATGAAGCTCCCTTACCTCGCTGCTGTTGTCAAGGAAACACTCCGTCTGCACCCTCTAGGGCCCCTCTTGGTTCCTCGCTGCCCTTTTGCCGACTGCGTCGTCGGTGGTTATACCGTGCCAGCAGGAACCATCGTGTACATCAATGCATGGGCCATCCACCACGACTCGACGACGTGGGAGGACCCCTTCACCTTTAATGTGGAGCGCTTCCTCGGTAAGGATGCAGGCCGGTTGGACTTCAGTGGTAACGACCTTACCTACATCCCCTTCGGATCTGGGCGGCGGAGCTGCGTTGGAAGAGCTATGGGCGAAAGGACAGTGGCATATGTGCTTGCCACGCTACTCCACGCCTTTGATTGGCAGCTGCCAAACGAGGTGAAAGAGATCAAAATCGAGGAGAGGTTTGGATTGACGGTAAAAATGAAAAATCCTCTCACGCTACCACCCAAGTTGAGGCTATCGGAGCCTCACTTATACCAATGATGACCAAGTGGGTTAAAAAGCTGGATTTTCCTTTACATGTTAATAAATCCATCTTCAATAATGGTCCATTTGTATTAAATAAATGCACGTGGTAAGCACGGGGGTCAAAGTTAATGTACTATATTATATCTCTTAAATTGTAACTAATTAATATATTTGAAGTCAATTGTTTCTATAGATTTTATTGTTGGGCTTCTCAAAAAAATTTACTTGATTAGCAAATACATTCTGAGATATGATTACTTATAATCGCTGTTTTGTCTCGAGATTATAGTAATTTGCCAAACACATGTCTAGTTCCGAAATTAAAATCTTGAGAAGCGCCCAACATAAGCCATAGTCAAGCTTTTGTAACTTTTTCTTCTAAAATGCAACTAAAACAAGTCGTTCAAAAGCTGCTCCAGCTAAAAAAATACATACTATATGAAGCAAGTTGTATAATACTACCAACACCAACTTTTGTCACTACTTTGTTAGAAAAAATGAAAAAAAAAATCATCAAATGCACAAAATACCACAACCCAAGTACTCACTTTTGTGATATCTATATACACTACAATAAATGTTAATTTTCACGGTATAGTAAAATACTGTGAAAAAACTATATTTATGCTGGTTTTATTTTTATCCAATATTTTTTAATATGCCTGAAAAATGTGGTAGAAAAACGCGCCGCTAAAAATTTTCTAGCATACTAAGTTATGTCGGAAATGGGGTTCAAACCGGCATTGTGAATATGTCGGGAATGGACAGATACTGCCGGAAATGATATCAAAACCAGCATATTAAGAAGCCAGAAATAGATGATGCCGGCACGTACAGGCAGGCATACTGGCAGGCACTGCTAAGCGAGGGCTTACGTTGGGACAATCACATGAACATAAGCGCAATCTTGGATGGGCACACACATGGGCCCAAATAGACGCACACATGAGCTCAAATGAGCGCAACTCGGTGACCAACCTAAATCGCGCGTCCAAAAATGGAGGCGGATTGAAGTTAGTCGATGTTTTACATTTATAACCCGAATCCTTCTAGGCCCCCACAACTTTGTTTACGGGGTCGAAGTAGATATACGGGGTCGAACACATGGACAAGGGTGGTAGTGTTGAGAACCCAGAATCGACACGCTACACTCCGACAGGTATGAAGAGATAGTAAATTCCCCAAGGGGAATTACAACAAGATGTCACAAATAAAACAACAAAAACTATCTCCAACTGGAGCTATAAGAAAGATTTAAGGTTTTAGTCATTTAGCAGTTTTTAGGAGTTTTCATGCAACAGAGACGGGAAGATAAAACTAGAGCTAGAGCAAGGTACGAAGGATAAGACTTCAGTAAAACAAGCGGTAGCAGTAACATCCTGCACCCCTCCTCTCAGAGCGGGTACCTCTAACCAAGCATCAACACCCCTCTCGAGGTTGTTGGACTTAAGTTAGAGTGGAATGTTACTGAAATGACTCCGTCCCAGGCACTCTCGTACTCCAGATTCGGACCAAACACTAGAGCCACAACACAACTCTCGAAGTTGTTGTGACGGGAAAACACGATTCGGTAGCTAAGCGAAACGCGATCCAAACATGCAAGCTAGAGTTCAGATATTAAACATGACAGTCATCCAACATTTGCACCAAGCATAGAGTAGCAAGTAATTAAGCTTTTCCATTCCCATAAACATTAAAGGTCTTAATACATTGCATAAGTAAGGAATTAAATAACAAAATTAAAGATAGATTTCGCCTTCTTGATGTAGAAGGACGACAGGCTACATCGGCTCTCCAGCCCGATACCGGTCAGGTGCCTAGCTCGATATAGCAGTGTCGGGCGGCACACTATGACGGCCGATTGTATCGCTCAAGGTCCTTGGCCGATACACTCATGTCAGGCGGCGCACCCTCTCAGGCGGCACGCATGACGGGTGAAGCGTATCGGGTTCGATATCGTGCCGGGCATGGAGCGACGCGTTCTACTGTCGGGCACTTGTGTCGCTCGTCTACGTTGGCCGATATCAGCCCGCAGTGTCGCCCGGGACGATCCTAAGTGAACCATCCCCTCCCTCTCGGGATGAGGAAGAGCTCACCTAGAGTTGCCCGGCACGAGCACTAGGACACAATACTCTTTCTCTCGCAGTTTTCCTCCGAAGATCGCTCAAAGTTCCCAACTGTCCGAACTGTCTTTTTGACTTCCTGTAGCTACTATTTATAGGCAGTGGTTGGGGGAAGTTATGGTGCTCGAAGCGCCACGTGTCCTCCTTATTCGCGAGTCGGTGGGAGGCCGATACTGGTATCGCTCGGCACAGCGGTGTCGGCTGTCAGTCACGTGACGGGCGGCGCCTGCCGGTGGGTGGCTGTGTCACGCGACAAGCTTGGGTTGTCGTGGCGAATTTGGCTCCCTGTTGGGTAGAAGACGTGTCGTCCGTCAGTTTCTTCTTGCGCGACATCCCTTTGTCGTGCGTCGTTGTGTCGCTCCATCCTTTCGGGCAGAGGTCGTATCGGCCGTCAGGAAGGCCGAAAGCAGGTGGCGCTTATTTGTGGGCCGGGACGGACTTATTGACGATAAACGTACCAAAATGAGGAAAAACTCTGCAAAAAATGGAAATATTGGATTAAGATCGTGATTTGGCCAATTATTGCAAAAGTACTTATAAAAGAGAGAAAAATAGTGGAAAAGGACAGTTTTGATAACAAAATAAAGGGCAAAAACATCACAAAAATTGGTGTTATCAACTCCTCCAAACTTAGCGTTTTGATTATCCTCAATCAATATTTAAACTTTATTTAGTGATGCTACTTTCTGCTCGGAGTAGCTTTCTGTTCAAAAGGTGAAACAAGAATTGCAATGCCTTTAGAGATAATACTATCTCACTACGAACAAAAGACTTTGTTTTTCCTGCCTTATTGTTTAAGTAAGATTCTTCTCTACAACTTCGGCGAGACTTTGTTGTATGATTCCGAAGTTAGCTTACACACCAAACAACTTTATTTTTGGGGCAGAAAGTTGTGTATAGGGTAGGCTAAGGCTTTTTGGGATTTTTCTTATTTTCCATCACTCCATCCAGGTAAGGGTCCATTAGCAGGCAAGTGGTCCCTGCAGTCCAAGCCAGTTGGCTTTAGAGCAGTGATTTCACATCCTACGTACCACTGCCCCAGATCTACCATGCCTAAAGATGGGTACTTTTGGAAAATAAGTGTGTATTTATATTTTTTTTCTTTTCTTTTATTGGGCACAACTCTCATGCATTTATTCACACTCATACGGCTTCTTTCTCTATTTGGGATTTTCGTTGGGTGGGGGGAACAAAGAGTTTTCTACTGTTTGGGCAGCTTTTTCCTTCTCCATACTCGTCTCTTAGCTATTTGCGAGATTATTATATATTTTTTTCAAAATTTTTGGCATGGAAAAACATAATCTTTTATTCGTTTGAGGCAACATTATCAAAAAGATATAACAGAACTTGTATCTCGTTAAGCACATAGAAAACAAACTTTGCAAGAAGTCGCAACAAGTTTTCACTATTATAGCAACTTTGTACATATGCATGGGAATGATATATAAACAAAAAGAATTTTTTCGAAACTTTGGTATGGACATATATATGTACACAAAGAACAAAAGAATAACGAATTTAAGACAAAAGCATAAAGAAATTGAGTTAGAATTTTTAAAATTTTGTACCTCCCTCACTGGTACATGGTACCCCCAAACTTACTCCACACTCTGTCCCAGAGTTGTGAAGTAGATAAGGTGAGGTAATGTTTATTTCAGTGAGGTTGCGGTTGTGTCAGACAGAAGCTCCCACACATATTCCCCCCTTTTGCTGTGATAGAATGTGTTGTGGAGCTGGTCAGGCGTTTCTTTGTTCGCCATCCATTCCAGGACGTAGATGCTGCAGTCGTTAGATAAGGGAAGTTGTTGCGGACTGCTGTGGCAGAACTGGAGTTCGTGCCACTCGCTTGCTTGCATATCCAGGAATGGTTGGATCATCTTTTCCACCTCGTCGTAGTATTTTCGGACCAAGCGCTCGACAGATGTCAAAGGTTCTGATGTACACGACACTGGATGGTTCTTGTTGCTGTCCGAGCTATTGTAGAAAATTCCTACTCGTTGCCGGGTGTACACTGTTAGGAGCGTCCAGTGGTTGTAATGTAGGACGGGGAGGAAAATCTTGCGGGGAACTTCTCTTGCCAATTCCTGTAGAAATGCTTGCTTCGCTCCCATTTCATCAGTGAGGCAAATGTCGTTGAACAGCATAGGATGGGCTATGTGGGCATGTTCTAGCTTTGTCTATATATACTGGATGTAAGCGGCTGCAACTGTTACATCCAAGCACCCTCCTTCCTTCACCATGTCCCTTAGATCATCGACCGGGACTACGACATTGCCTTCCTGGAAGGCGACAACCGATGGGGTAGAATCAGCTAACTTCAGTTGGATTACGTTGACCTGCTCCTGTGTGAGAGTTGCACATGAAAAGCAATCAAAATTTGTGATCAACCCTTCTAAAGCTTCAAGCGAAGCAGTATCTTACATCCCGTGCACTTTCTTTAGGACTTCCAACTTCTTGCCTGCCCCATAGGTGTCGGTAGCTATCTCCTCTTCTTTTTCCGAGGAGCTCCTGGATTGAGAAGAGTCTTCTTCCATGTCACTGTCCAACAGCTGCTTCGGTACCCCTATGTCTCGGAAATAGCGCTTGTCCTTGATCGGAAACATGGCGTAAATGCCCCTTTGTTGATAGAAGCATCGTCCTTTGAGGGCTCCCAAGTTTCCAAATGTATTGAGCACCTCAATGGCACTCAGGATGGCGAAAGTGCTATTTCCACTCCCCTCTTCTGCCTGGACGGGGAGGTCTCTTTGAGTAAAGAAGTTCCAAGGACCTTGGTGACGTTGGCTTCCTTTCTTTATAGCCCGTAGCAGACGTAGTGGCAGGAGTCTCAGCTTCCTGTCCTCCAGGCGGCAAAAAACACCCCCGGACCGTGGCACTTCGTCATTGCTGCAACACAGCAGCTGGACGTCGCGGTTTCTGAGGTCTACTATGCCGAGAAACCACACGTTCCGGTGCTTGTACGGGGCCAACACCAGGTTCAGCCTATGCTCTTCAATGTGCTACATCATGTTGGCCACCACACGGGAGTCTGGATCTCCCTTCATCAACCTTCTTGCCTAGGTCGGGGTGGCTGTGTATAGTGCCCTCCGACTTGTCCTGCTGTCGATATTTTCTATTATCGCATTCTCCAGGACTCTGAACAGTCTTTTGCCGACCACGGCTGGCATGCGGAACATGCTTTGAAGAACTCCCCGTCACACAGAGAGATATCCGTCGGCCCAGACGACGTCGTCTTCATCTGCCTATGATCTCAAGACCTTATTCAGCAGCTTCTGGTCTCTGATCGTCAGGTACCCGATGGCTCTTCTGTCGAAGTTGGCTATCTCGAAGGAGGGTATCTCAGATGGCTCACGGAATCTGTCCGCCATCGAGTGCCTTCCTCGGGGTAGATGTCTCTTATTGACTGTGTAGACATACCCCTTTTCTCCCTCAGACTCATCAGAAGAGTCTCCCCCGATACTGTTATCTATGCTATCATCTTCGACTTCATCTAGGGGGACGGAGATGTTTGCTTCTCCCAAGCCTAGGGAGCTCTCCTATCTTGATGGAGTTCCTTCAGCTGACCTTTGTTGCATCCCCTCCTCGGGTGTTGAGGACTGCCCGCCGGAGGAGGAGGAATATGCTGATCTCGAAGGGGAAGCTGATGAAGAAGGAGGAGAGCCACGGCTGGGGGGGTGACAACGACCTTCTTGGCTGCCTTCGGCGCGGATGGTCGTCACTTCTGTCCAGCCTCACCTCGATCTTATCGAGTCATTGGAGAACTTGCTGCATCGTCACATTCAAGGCCTCTAGTCCGCCAGGAAGGCTTACTAGAGTCAGCAACTCTCTTTCTTGGCTATCCAGCCTGTCATGGAAAGATGTAAGTTTGCGGGTTAGGGAAGTACAAGTAGATGAGTTGGCATTTGTTACCTCTCGCAAATGATCGAGCTCGTGCCTGAGCATCTTTCCGAGCGACGGAGGAGCTCCGGTGGTTCTCCCTTCCATCCTCGCGACATCTTGCTCGCGCGATGGTCTACCCGACGAGGTAGAATCTATCAGAATCGTTCGCGATCCAACTGTCTCCAGGCCAGGCGTTAGCGCTTTTTCAAGTGCCACTACCTTGCCTTCTCATCTGGGTGGAGATGGCCGAGGTGAGGGCGGACTCTGCTCCACCTCTGCGCTGTCGGCGGTCTCCTCAACTGTTGCAGGTGGGGACTTCAGCGGCGGTGTCGGTGTTCTTCCGAGCTCCCTCAGGGTCTCGTTGAACACCCCATTGCTGTCGTTCTACTGAAGTTCCTCTTCTGCCTCTGTAGGCTTTGAAGCAAAGATGGGGGCTGCGGCCGTCTCTTCTGCGGAAGCTCCCGTAGTCTTTGTCTCGGCGACATCAACGATCACCGGTTCTTTCTCAGCTATCACCGTCCTTGTTGTGGCTGTGGCTGATACAGTCAGAGTGACGACAACTCTATCAGCAGTTGTCGTTGGTAGCTCTGGAACTTCCCTCTCCGGGGCCATGGTGGTGGTGGCGTAAGCTGTGTTGTTTGCTACAACTTCAATTTCGGTGGGGGCGAAGACCAGTTTCTCTGCGTCGTAGGCGGCGCAGTGAGGGAGCGGGAGGAGTATGTCCGTCCTTGAAAATTTGTAGAATAAGTTCCTCCCCTCCTTCCTAATGATGCTGGTCCTCATCAGGTACTTGGTGTCGATCACCTCATCACCTTGCGTCCTCGAAAGGCTGTGCGGCTCTTTTGGGTACCCGAGCCCCACTGCTATTAAGTTGACTATTCCGCCCATGCAGTACTCTTTTGTGGCTTCTTTCATCGGGTGCAATCTGTTCAGCAGGAACCGCCCGAGGTTGATCACTCGACCCTCCATTATGTGCCACATGACGTGGAGTTCTTCTGTATAGATGTTACTAGACTCATTCTTGCTGAACAACAAGCATGCCACCAATTGGTGCACTATCCTCCAAAAGCAAGAGTGCACTGCCACCACCTTTCTTCCCAGCTTGAACGAAGATTCGCCGGTTAGCTTGCTCCAGAGCTCCACAGGATTGAACCCATCTCCCTTGGCGATTCTCTCACCGTTGTCCATGAGATTCCTCTCCTCCTCGTTGGAAGAGAAGATCTTATTCAGCAGCTTCTCGGAGATGGGGTGCTCCGAGTTGTAAAGTCGAGCCTGGAGTCTGTCTGGCCCGCCAAATTCTTCTCTCTCCGCCGTAGAATTTTCACCCGATGGAGAGAAGACATAAACTCCATTATCAGTTTGGTGTAAGAAGAAGACCAGATGAAGCAGATCTTCTTCAGCCCTGCCACAGCGAGGATGCCCTTCAGCCTCCCCACGATCCCTAGTTCAGCAAACGAGGCCTGATGGCAGAACCTACTCGGTCGGTAGACCTTGGTCACTAGTTCAGCATATCGGCGAGCATGCTCGTCGTCCCTTGGCTCGAAACTTCTCGACAAGAATTCCGGGAGTTCAGTTGCTGCTAGAGGTGTTGGTGTTGGAGTTGGAGCCGCCACTTCTCCAACCCTAGCCCTCTTCTCTGCTGTCGACGCCTCCGCTGGTCCTGGGTTCGGGCGCTTAGGCCTGGCAGTCTGCCCTTCAGCAGTAGTCTCTGGGTAGATTCTTCTGCCTTGTGCGTCAACAGGGACAGCAGTTGTCTTGATGCGGGCCATTTCTGTAAGACAATAAGAAAACACCTTGATTAAATGTGTTGATGCTTTGAAAAAGTAAAGAATAAATGCGCGACCAGGTAATTCTCTGTACAAAGACTGTCCCGCACCCCATATCGGGTGACACACGGGTTTCAGAGGTGAAGCCTTGTGTCTGATACTAGAGATGGGTATCGCCCGTTACGTCAGAAGATCAAACACGCGATATGAACAGGGCGATAAGGTGATAAACGCACGTTAGGTTTGTCGCTTGATACGGGCGTGTCGGTTAAGATCCCCGATAAGGTCTTTTTGAAAGGAAAACAACGTGTCACCCGACAAAACAGGCGAGGTGGTGTAAAGACGGCCGACACGGCTATCACCAGACATGGTGTATCGGGCAATCGTGAATAAAAGGTGCATTGCGAGGCATCCATATCAAGCGATACAAGGCTGCTTAGCACAGGAACCGTAAGAACGATAAGCTATTTGCTTTAAGGAACGTGTCAGGCGGCACGGTCTGCCGGGCGATAGGGTCTGTCGGGCTATACCTTGCTGTGATCTGAGCTTCCGCACGATACGAGAGCAGGGCAGTCTTGCGCAACATGGAAGCAAAATCACAAGATCTTAGCACGATATGGGAGCGTGAAAACAGTAAGGGAAGGAGCCCGACACAGTAAAAAACTCGCCCCTTTATAGAGCAAACTCAACCGGGGTGAAACAAGTAAATCCGGGGCGCGTGTCGGCCGTTAGGGCAACTCGTAAGTCGGGCAAGTCCATCCATCGACACGACCCTTGCGATCCCGAAATTCCACTGCCCGATATGGGCACATTCATAGCACCAATTGGGTTTCTATCTGATACGTCATGAAAACAAAGCGGTTTAAACTGCGGATGATGAGTAAAACATCATTGGCCTAAGACTAAGCTCTCGGCCTCAGATAGTATTACCCATCCCGATCTATAAAATACTGCGGTGGCCCATAAAATAGAGTCAGTGCATGTGGCGCACGCACTAACTCGGGCCTTATTACAATCCAAAATGTTTGTAGTGTTTTTCATGCAGAAAAGTAAAAGCGTCCTACTCTAGGAATTAAAAGGCAGCTCAGGTTGCCTCCCGAGAAGCGCTGTGTTTTCTGTCTTCAGCTAGACACATTCAACTTCTTCTTCCTGCATCTTCATCTTTGCCTCTGCGGTCACAGACCTGCCTTCTTGGCAGTCTCGGTATTCGATGGTATCTTCCCTGATGGGTTCTTTACCACTTCGGCCAGTTGAGCTAGCTGCTAGTCGATCTGGCATTGATGCGTCTGCATATCCGCCAGTTGTACCTGCAAAGAGTTCAAAACTCTAGAATTTGATAGCGCACTTTGCGCCAGTTGATTATTGATCGTATCCTGTTTCTTAACAAAATCAAATAACTGGCCAATCACGTCTGCTTGGCCCGTGCCCTTATCTTGTTCTCGGTTCGGCCCTTGATACTTTCCCTGCACTTGGAAGTTTCCTTTCGCCGACTGGAACTGGTTGTTCTTGGTGTATTGACCAGGCCCACCTCTCTTCTCAAAAGCTTGTATCGGCTTGGATGAGTTATGCAGCTGATGAGAGTTTTCAGCTGTATCTTTGTTGCCATAGTTAAAGCCGGGGTAGTCTGGCCTTTTGTAGTTCACGAAAGAGACATTTTTAGTCCTTCCATCTTCCGAGTCAGAATCACTGTCCGCGTCTGGTCGGGTGTAGACGCAATTGTCTACCCTGTGTCCTCCTTCACCGTAGGTTACACATTTCATCACCTTCTCAACTGACTTCTTGCCTTTCCCGCCAGCTTCCTGCAGTTGCTTGACATTAGTGGTGATTCTTTGTATCTGCGAGGTAATGGACTCCAGTGCTTTGGACTCAAGAGAGGGCCCTTCACCGACCTTTTTGACCTGTCCTCTGTCGGATCTGTTGTAATCAGTGCCAGCTAGCAGCTCGACCATGTTTTTGATGATCTTTTTAGACTTGCTTGGTTTCTTCCCAAGGAAGTCACTGCCAGCCGCCGCATTTAGTGACACCCTTTCATCGGGAGTCAGGCCATTATAGAAGGTGGTGACGAGGAAGCCCTTCTTATAATTATGATGGGGGCAATCCCTCTGGTATTCCTGGAATCGCTCCCAGACGTCATGAAGGATTTCATTCGGCTTTTGCATAAAAGAGGTTATATTCTGCCTGTTTCTGACAGTTCTTTCAGTGGGGTAGAACTTGTTCACAAATGGGTCAGCCAGTGCTCCCCATCCGTTCAGAGATTGGTGAGGAAACCCAAGATACCATGACAGAGCTTTGTCTTCCAAGGAGAAAATGAAGCCCTTGCAATATATGACCTCTTAGGGGACCCCCTTCATCTTTATGGTATCGCATATATTTTTGAAAGCATCCAGATGGTGGTACGGGTTGTCATTCTTAGAACTTCCCCTGAAGCTCTTATTCTAGATCATTGAGATAACTGACGGCTTGAGCTCAAAATTTGCCGCGTTGAAACGGGGGACAATGACGGGGCATCGGGAGTTGTTGGCCTTTGTGGACGCTAACTCCCTTAGCGTTTTCTCTTCGTCCTCTGAGTCGTCGCTGTCGCTGGCATCATGCCGTTGTTCCTGATTGTCGTGATTCATTCTGTGTCTCCGGTGGCGATGACGTCTATCGCGGTGATGTATTTCCTCGTGCTCTCCTGATTCTGGATCTTCAGTGTTACCGTCGTACCGGTCGTCGCCTTCGGGTGGCAGCGAGTCATGTCTCCTCCCTTGGCGTTTGCCTCCAGAATGTTGGGGTTCGACGTGAGGAGGCATATTGGTGTTGGTGTTTGGCGGACTAGATCACTGTACTTCAGAGTTCCTAAAACGGCACGAAAATTCATCTTTAGAAAATAGAATTATTTATTTTGTGCAAAGAGTAATGATAATAAAATAACAAAAGTAAAGAGTGCTGTCAAGCTCATTTATAATCCTGAGGCATGGGAGTGTAGTTAGTCGATTCGGATTCGTCAACAGTGCCGTCTGCCTCGTCCCCGGCAACGGCGCCAAAAATTTGACCGGCCTAAATCGCGTGTCCAAAAATGGAGGCGGATTGAAGTTAGTCGAGCTTTTACATTTATAACCCGAATCCTTCTAGGCCCCCGCAACTTTGTTTACGTGGTCGAAGTAGATATACGGGGTCGAACACAGGGACAAGGGTGGTAGTGTTGAGAACCCAAAATCGACACGCTACACTCCGGCAGGTATGAAGAGATAGTAAATTCCCCAAGGGGAATACAACAAGATGTCACAAACAAAACAACAAAAATGATCTCCAACTGGAGTTATAAGAAAGATTTAATGTTTTAGTCATTTAGCAATTTTTAGGGGTTTTCATGCAACATAGACGGGAAGATAAAACTAGAGCTAGGGCAAGGTACGAAGGATAAGACTTCAGTAAAACAAGCGGTAGCAGTAACATCCCGTACCCCTCCTCTCAGAGCGGGTACCTCTAACCAAGCATCAACACCCCTCTCGAGGTTGTTGGACTTAAGTTAGAGTGGAATGTTACTGAAACGACTCCGTCCCAGGCACTCTCATACTCCAGAATCGGACCAAACACTAGAGCCACAACACAACTCTCGAAGTTGTTGCGACGGGAAAACACGATTCGGTAGCTAAACGAAACGCGATCCAAACATGCAAGCTAGAGTTCAAATATTAAACATGGCAGTCATCCAACATTTGCACCAAGCATAGAGCAACAAGTAATTAAGCTTTTCCATTCCCATAAACATTAAAGGTCTTAATACATTGCATAAGTAAGGAATTAAATAACAGAATTAAAGATAAATGTCGCCTTCTTGATGTAGAAGGATGACAGGCTACAACGGCTCTCCCGCTCGATACCGGTCAGGGGCCTAGCCCGATACAGTAGTGTCGAGCGGCACACCCTCTCGGGCGGCACACTATGATGACCGACTGTATCGCTCAAGGTCCTTGGCCGATACGCTCATGTCGGGCGACGCACCCTCTCGGGCAGCACGCATGATGGGTGAAGCGTATCGGGTTCGATATCGTGTCGGGCATGGAGCGATGCGTTCTACTGTCGAGAACTTATGTCGCTCGTCTACGTTGGCCGATATTGGCCCGCAGTGTCGCCCGGGACGATCCTAAGTGAACCATCCCCTCCCTCTCGGGATGAGGAAGAGCTCACCTAGAGTTGCCCGACACGAGCAATGGGACGTGATACTCTTGCTCTCGCAGTTTTCCTTCGAAGATCGCTCAAAGTTCCCAACTGTCCGAACTGTCTTTTTGACTTCCTGTAGCTGCTATTTATAGGCAGCGGTTGGGGGAAGTTATGGTGCTCAAAGCGCCACGTGTCCTCCTTATTCGCAGGTCGGTGGGCAGCCGATACTGGTATCACTCGGCACAGGGGTGTCGGCTGTCAGTCACATGACGGGCAGCGCCTTCTGGTGGGTGGATATGTTGCATGACAAGCTTGGGTTGTCGTGGCGAATTTGGCTCCCTGTCGGGTAGAAGACGTGTCATCCGTCAGTTTCTTCTTGCGCAACATCCCCTTGTCGTGCATCGTTGTGTCACTCCACCCTATCGGGCAGAGGTCGTATTGGGCGTCAGGAAGGCCGAAAGCAGGTGGAGCTTATTTCTGGGCCGGGACGGCCTTATTGACGATAAACGTACCAAAATGAGGAAAAACTCTACAAAAAATGGAAATATTGGATTAAGAGCGTGATTTGTCCAATTATTGCAAAAGTACTTATAAAAGAGAGGAAAATAGCAGAAAAGGGCAGTTTTGATAACAAAATAAAGGGCAAAAACATCACAAAAATTGGTGTTATCACTCGGGTACACACATTGGATTGAACAGATGCACGCACGGACGTGCACGCACACATGGGCTTGAACATACACACATGGGCTCAAACAGGCACACACACATGGGCTTGAGCTTAGACACATGGGCTCAAATAGGGACACACAGGCATATGAGCTTCTAATTTCACGGGAACACACAAAGCAGTTGCAAGCACACACAATATGAGAAACGTTATGTGACTTTTTTTATTGATTTTTGAATTCAAATTTGTTTTTATACAATATTTGAATGTTGAACATGATTAGAAAGGTATGAAGAAAGCCAAAATCTGATAACATATGACTACCTCATATCCACATTACAACATACATATCAGGCCACAAGGCCATTCACAATGGCATGAAGACAAAAAGAAAAGATAAATCAATCATGAACCAACAACAAAGGCCAAAGTCTGTAGATCTCGATCCACTTTCTCCAAACATTTCTTGCATTGTGTCCGGTTACATTTTCAAATGCTTCACTTTCTAAAATACGTCACTATTCGCAAATCCGTAGGCCACTTGAAACATAGAAAAAATATGTAATAAAGATGTTTATATCTCAATAAAGATGTTATAAATTACTATATGCATATGTTGATGATCTATACTAAATAGATTTAACAGTGTTGTTAGCAACTTATCTCAGATGTGATATTCTACAATATTCAACACACCTTTTATATGTGTGTTTATTGCCTCGTGAGCTTCCTTCCTCAGCTCTTACAACTGCACTTTTGCTATTTTCAGCTCCAACTCCTCACACTTGTAAAGATCTTGATGCCAAGCCCAAGAAACACAAAAAAATATAAGTCCAAGTCATAAAAGTATTTTGAACAAAGTTTTCAAGCCAAACGGTTCAGAAGAATAGAAGAAAGAACTCTCTCTATAGAAATCCTCAGACATATTAAGTCATGCCAGATACTTGGTGTTGGGATCTTATTGAGAAATACTTAGTGTTGGGATCTAAAGTAGAGATACTTTGTGAACATGTCTTTATGGATTGGAAATAGACAAAACCACATTCTGATACTCGCATGCGATTTAGGGCATTAATTTATATATTTATATGTAAATAACAATGCCATCATCATTTCTTTCTTTTAAGAATTGATTTCCATTTATATCACATTTAGGAACAATCATAAGATGGTCTAACCCATACGTAACGTCATGCATCTAAACAACAAAGCAATTTAATGTACATTAATGAATCGATTAAGCAAAAATACTTACCAATATGAATATAATATATCCAAATCCACACAAGGAAACATTGTAAACATATGACAAGAGGTAGACAACAAGATTCCTACAACATCTGGACCATAAAATCCTAAACTATATATATGTGTCAATCCATAAACAATAAATTGTTCCTTGTCAATCACCCCATTTGAGAACTCATTACAGTCAATCCAAACAATAGAATCTTTGTTGAAACATTTTCCAATCTTCTAGGAATTCCAAAGGAATTTTTCTAGTCTTCTAAATTGAAAAGAGAGGATGAGTGCTTGTGAGTTGTCACACAGTTTATTAGCAACAATAACAAACATACCTAATTCCAATGTTAAAATTTTTAACAAAATTTTCAATTTTTTTTGGCAAAATTTCTGTTTCTGCGGCAATCGAACATCGAAATTGACTGACGAAACTCTCGAAACATGCAGATCATCAATTTTTTTTTACTTTTTTACATACTATGTACTAGCTAGAGAATATTGTTTTGCACAGTTTTGTGTCTTTAAGTCTATATATTGTGTTTGCAAACTATAATGACTTAGTTCATTGATTTTGCCATTGAAATTTGACATCAAAAATCCCTATTGAAATGCCCATCAAAACAGTTCAAGATCATTCACTAAAAAATAACGAAACCCCAGCCCCACATATCCAATATGAAATATTATTACATATTTGAGTAGATCTACACTAGTAGATCATTCTTGTAAAATTGTATAAATTAATTCATTTATTTTGCCATCGAAATTTGTCAAAATTTTATTTCTGTAGCCACCGAAACGACATCAAAATCAGACATTTTCTTCCTTGCCTACTATGCCAGTTTTCTTCAGAGGACTTATCATCATCTTTTAAACCACTTCTACTCTTGTATGGGCATTTGTTTTCAGTCTCCTTCCATAAAAACTTGGGACCGACGAACTGTCTTGGCGGATAAGCTACAAAAACTTTCCATCCAATAACGTCTTCCAGCCAGCAGTGGTTGAGGAGATGTCTATGACCATCATGATCAAGAACACGCCAACTTTTAGTGAAATCCAGTAGTACTGAAAGGATGTCGTCACTTGTTTGATCACACCCAAGGAAGAGTCATACATGCTACATAGTCGAGGAGATGCATGGACCTAATCGAATCAAAAGCAGAAATAGGACAACGATGGAGTTTTATTGGTAAGATTTCACTAGGTAAGGATGATAGTGATGGTGCAATGTAGAAATGAAAGAGTATATGGCTTACATGACCACTGAAGGTGGTGTCATTCCATACACATAGAGGATGTATTCAATCTCTACTCTCATGCATTTTGTTTCTCTATGGTGAGTACAGTAGGTGGTGTACCATGATGTGTGTCAGGTAGCTAGTAGCCATGGAGTCAAAGATCTATCAGCCTTTTCCAAATCTTTCAACAGCCACTTGTATTGGTTGGCTAATTTATAAAACATGGAACACACTAGAAATAATATGAATTTGATGCTTTAAGAAAATTCTTAGCAGTTCTGAAACTCCTTGTGGTGTTTCATGTCCCAAGAAGAAAGGACAAAATTAACCCAGAAGATTCCACAGATGGAAAGAGAGAGAATTTATTTGATTTGGTGAAGTCGGTTTACATTCCCCAGCATGATGAAGTGTATCTCCCCAACATTGAATGAGTCATAGAAAGTAGAATCATACCCCTTCTCTTCAGATGGGAAAGACTAGAGTTCTCAGAGAGGAAAGTTATGCTCTAAGCTGTCACAGAGGAAAATTATGCTCTATTCCTTAGGTTCCAGCTCATGATTTCCCTTGACCACCATCAGCGACACTTTAGACACCATCAACCCCTTGAACCCACCAAATTGGACCAACAAAGATGATTGAAAACAAGAATCCACAATGGAGTTTAGTCAGAACCAGTTCATGTAAAATTAAATTTATTCCTATAAAATCTCATTTCCTCTATAGATTGAGAGTTGTGTGTGTCAGTAAAGAAGACAAATTAGTAAAGAACATAGTCACAATTGTTGTAGTGTAATGACATATTAGAAGATTGATTTTTGGGAAGTAGCAACAGATTTACAGTGAAGTGATAGAGAATCCAATACAATTGATGTCAATGTTACCCACAATCGAAGACTAGAATTTTCTAATGGTCTTAACTGAGTGTGGTTTCCGCATGTATTTATATCTATGTTTCTTACATACTCATAAAACTAACTGAAAAATACAAAAAAAACTTACCAATCAATATTAAATTAATAGCCACGCTGAAAGGCAAATAAACTGAAAAAAGGAAAAATTGAAACCACATCAGCTCACGTGGCAAACAAAGACACTGACAAATAGGGCTAAGACTACCCTTCCCTACTTTTGATTCTATATGCGGGAATTGGTTGCATATTCCAAATGAAAAGCAACATATATGTAGTATATTGTTCATCTGAATGTACTAGTTGCTTCTGTAGAAACTATAGTTATGTAATATCCTATGTAAACATAGAAATAAAGGAGTTCCACTACTTCCATAAAATATGATTGTTAACTCGAATCATATACAAAATAAAAGAAGTTCATACACAAATCATGACTTTTATAATCCCAAAACAGACGATATGATCAATAGAAGAAGATTTGATTATGCATGCTTAGATGGTAAGTTCATACCCAAACCTTAATTCTCATAGTCATGTCATACCCCAGCTCCTTGATGAAGTAAGTCCTCATTCAAGTGGGAGCAGTCCCAGGACAACACATGAACCTCACGAATGAGAAATAATATTTAGTAATGTATATGTCAAACATTCAATATCTAGAAGTGTCTAAAACAAAGTTTCATCAAGAAAAAATGCATTATTGTAAATGATTATTCCTATGTAATGTAATGATCCATTTCAAGATTCCTTATATACTATATCGTAAGAGGTGTATCATATAATTCTTCTCCAAAAAATCCTGAGTGTTCCTTTATGAACAAGTTGTTTCATAAGACAATGGTTTTGGTTAATGATTTATGTGCACCTAACAAAACATCATGCTTCTCTTTGAAGTCAATTCTCTTCATTGACCGTGTCTAATTTTAATGGTATCTCGAGTAGAGCCAAAGGAGTGGCTACTAGTAAACTAGATCGAAAACATCTAGATAGATGTGACTCCATTCATGAGGTGTATCCATGTGGACTAGCATTTGGAAGTGGCCAGGGAGTACCATATCCTCCTTGGTACCCTCTAGATAATGTGCCTTATATTCAACACTCCATTTATTTCAAGCCCACTAACAAGAAGCAACTCCAACTCATTGGCATTAGATGTATGCTCATCACATCCAAGTACAAACAAATCAACTCTCCCCATGTTGAGAGCTTCTACTACATAAATGACAACACATACACTAAGGAAGAGGTATTCACTAAGGAGGCTGACATGCACAAGGTCCTCCAACTTGAGATGGGTAGCCCCATGGTCATGACATTCCTCATGAGGTTTGTGAGGGTGAGGCAGGACAACTTTGAGATCCCCACTCATAGATGGTGTTCCTAGCAAGCTATTTGGCAGAGCTCAACTTGATGGACTACGACTGTGTGTCCATGGAAGCCTAGTCATAGGCATTACATGGGGTACTGACCTTTGAGATCATGAAAGAGTGTGTACATGCCATCCTATGCCTCATTTTAAGTAAAGGAATCCAACCTGGCAGCAATCAGGGACAAATACAATGAATAAAATTTAGAGTGTTCCCACCCTCGCTTAGTGATTTGTTAATCCGCTTCTTATGATTATTCCTCATATTTAATGACGATTTGGCTGTCGGTTTGGTGGTGGTCATTACAAGTTTGGTATCAGAGCTTAAGGTTCGCTGAGTCAAGAGAGACATAGGACTAAGGAGTTGAGTTTGTTCTACTGTCCTCCAGTATATCCTATAGTGACTTCTTCTTATGCAGAAGAAAGGGTGAAGTTTAAAAATGACTGGAAAACATGAGGAACACGTTGCTTAGAGAAATGTTGTTGTACCAAAAGAAGGTGCAAGGGATTAGACAAGAGAAGAATGAGTGCCTGAGAATTCCCATCTTGACCCAATCATGATAGAGAATCCTGCTTTTTATGCTCTTATTGAGCAGGTTAGGACAATAGTGATTAATATAGTGGACTGGATACTATCAATACAACCTAGGCTACCAGTCCTCAATGCAGAAATTTTGGGTTTTGAAAGGGTTCCTGAATGACATAGTCATGTTGGAACAATGGAAAATATAGGAAGGATTAACATATGGCAAGAAAATAGACTCTGCCATAAGTATAAACAGATAGTACATCTATGATGGCAATGCCTAAGGAGGGGCAATAAGCTAAGAATTAAGGAAAGGTCTCTATAATTCTAGAGACATTTGCCTAGTTGTTCTAAAAAGCCAACATTTTTGGTACCACTAGTGCAATAAATACCTAGTGCACCATCACAGTAGTCACTAAGTAAATACAAAAGTCCTAACTTTCCACCTGTAAGAACTCCTGACTTAGCTTCTACATCGATAATAAGACCGATAAGACTATGGTACGAGGACAAGATGTGTTACAGATATAGACATGTTTAGAATACTAAACTCTTTTGTTTAAAAAGAAGGGAGGAAATGACCCAACAACCGAGGCAGACTCGACAGGGCTTACAAAAGTTACAACCCAATAGTGTAAAAAGGCAAAGGTAACAACATGAAATAGCTAGACTCTATGTTTGAGTCAACCTAAAGTGGTAGATGACCGCGAGGCGTGACAGTCAGATAGAGCTTTTTCATTCTGATAAGTCTTCTCTTGAGTTTATCTGATAATCATAAGAAGGTGGTTGTTGTTGAGCTTCTTTTAATTAGTCCTATGAGGACATGAGGAAGAGATAAGAAAGATGAGAACTTATATTCAGTCCAATAATATCTTATATGTTTTGAAATTTCTCTCTTCATGTAGAAAGGGAAGAAATGAAAAAGAAATACCCAGAGAAAATTAGAAATACTAAGTAGTAAAATTTAAAGATATGTTAAAAGAAAGAAACATAGTATAAAACAAATGTATACTACCTAATTTCAGTTCTTGAATACCCCGGCCATGTATTCATCTATTGAAGGCAAGGTAAGTATGATACTCTTAGATTACTATCTTTCTGATTACTCTATCAAGTAGTCATTTTGAGACAATCTAAAGAGCATAATGAAGTAGGAGATGTGACACAGATCTGTCTACCACATCCTAATTGATATACGAAGGAATCTAAGTTAATCACAAATCAACTTAAACAAAAGAAGATGTGTAGTATAATGTATACTTTGGTATGAGGACCTAGAGGTAACAATTACCTAATGAGAGGTGACAATGATCAGTGATGAACTAGGCATTTGAATACCCATATCTAGTAATCATGATGATGATAATGCTAAGGGATGATGACATGTAATCATCTCTATAATTCCTATGTCAAAGGAAAGGAACCTAAGAGGAAACAAGATTGAATGACACATGAACAATTGAAAGTTCATGCAATACTCAAAGAAGGTGATAATCTCTTTCCTTTAATAAACAACCCTGGATAATGACGGGTGATAAAAAGGACTATGTTTCCTTGTGTTCTTTCTTTTCAAAGACATAACAATCAAGTAAGTCTTATGACACTTGATGTGCATGGATTAAAAGTAATCTTTTAGATGGATACTTTGAAAAGTATCAACTAGTCTTGGATTTTAGTTCCAAGAAAAAATATATGTGTTAAGTAATGTCATGAGATGAAATAAAGGTCCTAATATATGTTTGGTTTTGGGAATAACAACAGAAGATGGAAATTATAAGGATGTGATATGTTTTTGACACATGTAACTAATACCAAGGTAAGGAATTCTTGTGTCTAAGAAGTTTTAAAGATATAAGATGGTGAGGACATGAATCCTAATAATATGATTAATGCTTGGTTACCTAGAAAGGTCAACTTTGAGGTTAGTTTGGTTACATACAATGACATGGACATCATATGTTAGGGGTTTATGCTCTGCATAAACATGACATTGATAAGGATGCATTAATTGAAGGAACAATTGTAGAATTGTCTTGGAAAAAGTTTATCAAGCTAAGATAACTTCTTAGAATATCCCTATCTAGATATGTTAAGGCAGATTATGTAAATAACATCTAGAGATACCTTTTGAGAGAATTCTTTTTTGAATGATAGAATGTAACTCTAGTCTTTCCTTGGAGGAGAAATGCTAAACTAAACGAGGAGTATGGAAGAATCCTAAGGTCAAAAATCTTATTACATAAAAGATGTAAGTTGAGAAAGGTGACAAAGCTATGAGGTTTGACAACCAAATTATTTGAAGTATGAATAATACTTCTCTGACTTAGAAAGTGTTATCTAACACATAATTGACTCTACAGTCAATAATGAAAAGGATAGTTGGGTATGTGTCCTATATGATAGATTCTATGATAAACCTGTATGGATGAACGTTATTCTGGTCTAATTTCTATGGAATCTCTATGACATTAAGATTTTATGTGGAGGCATGATGATACTATGCATGAATAACAATTGTCTTCCTTCATCTGGGATTTCGGGGATGAAATCCTTGTTAGGGGTTTATAACTTATAACATCCCTGACCTGGGTTTAGGGCTAACCCTATTTGTTCAGCCTAAATAATTTTCTTAGAACTTTAATATAATCCTTTAAAGTGTTTTGTTATCAGGTGACCAACTTATGTTTCAAGTTTGGTCCTGTTTGAATAATGTTTGTACAATGTTCTCTTATTTTGGACCAAAATGCAATTTACCCAAAAATAAGAGGTTATATTGCAATATGTCATATGTTGAACATACCTCATGTGTTTTAGCATCATAAGAGAGATAATGATGCAAGGTGGTGGCTTGTGGAAAGCCTAAATTCCAAGTTTGAACTTGTTTTAATAAATGCTAGTGCCTTGTGTATCAATTTTGGTACAAATTGTAAATTACCCAAAATGTAGGGTTGATATACAAATTACCACCTCTAGAGTGTCCCCACTCCGTTCTAGTATCATTTAGAGGAGAGATAAAGGAGGATACACCATGCTTGAATCATGTATAAGTGATAGTATTCTTGGTGATAAATAGACCAAGAAAGGGTTGAATGTGAAACCCTAACTTGAGTTGGAGTTTTAGAGTTCATATGAGAGTGCCTATCGGAAAAGGAACCATAGAGGGAGTCTCATATAAGTTTTTTAACTATTGGACTTGTCCATTATGGGAAAAGCACCTCAAGGAGGTGAAGTGAATCGGTTTACAACTTCCTTGGAAAAGTTGTATTGGGTTGTGAATTAAGTGGTGATTGAGTTGAGATATCTTATCCAACAAGATACGTGATGGCCGAAATATCATCTCTAGATTATCCTCAAGTGTTTTTCATGTCAACATAAATATGAGTGCATGCAAGGACAAGTGTCGACCATGCATGTACATGTGGCACCTAATAGCTTTAAAATGACGACACCTCATATACACTCTCTTTCATGAGCTTCAACTATATATACCATTCCTTTCACCTATAAGTGAAATTTTCGAAATTTATCACCCTCTTGCTCTTAGATATCGTGCATAGAGTCTGAGTATCATGTATATTAAGAGGGGTATCGTGCATAGAGCTTTGGTATCGGCCATAGCAAAGTGATATCGGCCAAGTGAAGTGATATCGTCCACAAGTGATGAAGTATCGTGCATGGTGCTGAGTAACTCAAGTCTCCGACCTTTGATAAGCTCATCTTCAACCTTGGGAACGTGAATATTTGGAATTTGGAGCTTTGAAGTTGCTCTTGAGGCAGGTTATATAACTTGAACTCAATTATGTTATTATTTACTACAAATCTGCCATAATTGATGATTTACTTTCAATTAAAATTTTCTTGCATAATAGATGAACCCATGAGTTCTATTAGTGACCTAGAACTATTTTCCATGAACTAGAACAATGAGGTCAAGAGTCTAGATGTTTATTATGGTGACATCATCATGGTTCAACCCGATATTGGGTTGAAGCACCTCTAACCCGATATGGTGAAGTGAACACATCACTAAAACAATACAATGAGGATGCATATATCTTATGCACATTATGATGATGAAATGTACATCTTGTGCATGATATCATGTCAAGAATACACCATGTGCATGATATGAGGTCAAGTCTATACCTCATGCATGACATGGAGTCAAGTATATACTCAAACCCGATATGACAAACCCTAGACGTTGAAAAACCTGATATGGTAATATGAACACACCATTAGCACGATATACTGATGAGTTATACCTCATGGACGATATGAGTGACACATATACACATCTTGTTCATGATATGGGAGCAATAACACACATTATACCCGATATGGTGTCAAGTATATACCCTAACTCGATATGATGTTGAAACTCAACATGGTGTTTTGAAATCCGATATGCATTGAAACTCTATACCCCTATCGGTTTGTACACTTGAGCTAGTTGTGATTAATCAATTGTCTAGCCTGTCACTCATCACATGATGAAGAGTAGGACGATAACATGAATGTTTTGAAGAATATATGAGCATAAGGGTCAAACCCGTTATGCAAACCCTAAAGGTTGAATAACTCGATATGGATGCACGATATGGAGATAAGGATATATATCATGCATGATATGGTGATGAGAATACACCTCTATACCCGAAATAGAAGCATACCTACACCTATATACCCGATATGGAGGAAGCGCTTCAATCTAATACACTTGATTAAGTGATACATGTAGTATGTTATGTCAAATGATACTTAAGACATAAAGAGTTTAATGCATTTTGATAAGTATGGGCCAATGTACCTTGAGAGAAGGATTGAGCCAACCTAATGGAGTATGATGCAATTAATATCCTAGTGGGGATGAAAGAGAAACCTATACTTGTTTAATACTCATGTAATGAGTATACATTGATACTCCTAATATGTGTGGAGTCTGAATTAGGGTTGTGATTCTTGATGAATGTACGTGAAAACCTTAATCGGCTTAAAGGGAAACCTTAACCATAATGAAGGGTAATGATATGATTTGAAACCACAATTGGTTAATAAGGGAAACCCTAACCCTAATTATGTTGAAACAATGCTGGTATCATGAGATAATCATCATAGCTAAGCATGAGCTATGATATTCCATATAATACCGATTATATGGGTCTTGTAAATCATGTGAAATACTTGTACAACAAGTATAATGTTTATATAAGTCTTATGACATAGAGATGGTTGTTGCCTAGTGAGAAGTGACAAGATGTTTATATAGGTGTTATGACCTAGAGATGGTTGTTGCCTAGTAAGAGGTGACAATATGTTTATAAAAGCCTCATGATCTAGAGATTGATGTAAGAGATGGTAATGTTCAAAATAAACTAGGGAAATAGGAACCCTATAACATAATAATAATAAAAAATGATTATAAAGATAATAATGAAATCTTGGTCACACATGCATTATGGTTATAGCTAAATGAGGGCTATAGTGTTTGGAATATGATAAAGTGAGATATGAGGAATACTTGTATCACGTAAAGGATGTGAATGGGTATGATGGCTTGACCAAGGTATAATGCCTAGTAAAGGTGATTTGGTATTCGGTAATGGGTTTAAGGGATTGATATCCCATAATGAAAGTGAAAGGGAAACATAAAGGTATTCCAACTACAATGGAATCCTTAGCAATAAGGCCATGATATCACATGATTGGTATAATCCAATACCTGGATGTAGTCTTACATGATTGGTATAATCCAATACATGGATATAGTCTCACATGATTGGTATAATCCAATACCTGGATATTATTTTATAGGATTGGGATAACCCAATACCTGGTTATAATTTCACGGGATTGGGATAACCTAATACCTGTATATAATTTCATAGGATTGGGGTATCCCAATACCTGGATAAGATCTCACATGATTGGCATAATCCAATACTTGGCCGTAATCTCACAGGATTGGTATAATCCAATACTTGGCCGTGATCTTACATGATTGGTACAATCTAATACCTGACTGTAATCTCACAGGATTGGTACAATCCAATATCTGGCTGAACTCTCATAGGATTGGTATAATCCAATACCTGGCTCTAATCTCACAGGATTGGTATAATCCAATACCTGGTCTAACTCTCACAAGATTTGTACAACCCAATACTTGGATATAATTTCACAGGATTGTCATAGTCCAATACCTAGATATAATTTCACAAAATTGGCATAGTCCAATACCTAGATATAATTTCATAGGATTGGTATAAACCAATACCTAGACAGAACATAATTATATATATTCATAGGATTGGTATAGTGTAAAGACCAAGTCTCTACTATAAACATGATAAACAAAATCATCAATTGTGTAGCAGTGGAAATTTAAATCTTGACTTTATTCAAAATGTACAAATAGTACATTACAAATTTTTCCCAAAAGGGGTACATCTTTATACAAGGAACTAGGATCTAGGTAGAGGAAGACTTAGACTAATACATCATTGTCTCCAAACAAAACAACTTATAACATAAAAGCAACTATGATCATGCAAGCTATATATTCCTTTTCTTTTTGTCCTATCCTTAGCCTTAGGTTCACCAAGCTTCCATGAACACTCTAATCCTAGCCTGGATGGTTGGGGTCATCCAGCAAGAGAAAGATAAAAGGTATGTGTCAATAATAGGATAAAGGCAAATATAAAGCTAAGCATTTCATAACAAAAAATTCCACTAAGGCATTTCAAGGAGAGTGAGTAAATAAGATTTTAGAAAACTGCCACATTTCAATATCAACAAATATCACCTTTGCATGAATATAAATTATGACTCAAAATCATCTCAATGTAGGGTGAGGCACCTACCGGACCTCACCAATGGCAGGGGGACTAAAACCCCAGTTCCTAATATATAAAATGGCAGGGGGACTAAAACCCCAGTGCCCGTCAGGGGGACTAAAACCCCAGTGCCCTGTGGGTGGTTTGTACTCATGTACACTACATTGTCAATTGGCCAATAACTATATCATGCATAAACATTCACTTGGCAGTAGAGTGAAAAGTATAACAAGATTGCAACATAGCATTGGGAATAACACCCAAGAAATAAATAAATAGGCCATCATAGGCAACAACAATATCCAAGAACTCCAAGAAATAAAGGAGCCAACATAAGCAACAACAATATACAATGTTTCCAAGTATTTCAAAAAGATGAGCCAACATTGGCAATAGCAAGATTAAGCATTTCCAAGTAAATGAGGCAACAATGTAGTAGCAAGTTTCACATTATTCAAATGAATGAGCCACAATGGCATTAGAAGCATAAAATAAGTAAAGAGCCAATAAATACAATTAGAAGGATGACAAGGCTAGCACAATAATGATTGTAGGGTTGGAAAAGACCCAACTGAAGGATAGGTAGTTTGCACAATAAACATTCACATTCATCCATAGAGACCACATATATGAATATGGTCCACATAATAGGAGTGACATACATTAACATAGGATTCACATACAAAATAGGGTGCACATACCTATTTTATTTAATTACCATCACATTCACCAATCTGATTGTATCACCATTCCATTTTCCCCTAGTTGCAAACATTACACATGTATTAGGTTACTTAAAGGTACTTTAAGTGTAAAATGTCCATATTTATAAACCATGGATTAAAAATTTAGATTTTGGGTCTGGAAATAGGGCCAAATGATCCCTAATATTTTTCTACTTGAGAAAACATATTTTATTATAAAAAACAGAGTTAAAACACTATTATTATCATTTTACATCACTTTATACATTTAAATTATGGTTTGAATTAATTATCAGGTTTATGATATTAATCAGGGTTCAAAACATAAAAATTCGGATTCTAAATGTTTTTATCTTTCCAACGAGTATTTATTTATAATTTTCTGACAACCGAGTGATTTACTATGAATTAAACAAGATTGACTAGTTAATTGCTAAATGGGTAAAAATCAAGGTTGAAGTTGACGGATCTGCCCTCGGCTAAAGAATTAGAGTGGAAGGGTGCGCGGGGGTAAGATGGACATTTGTCCATCATCTTCTTCCCCAGGCCATGCCTAGCCTTGCGGCGGGGTGCAATCTTGCCCATTTGGGCGATTTTGCGATACTTAACCAAAACAGGAGTTCAGGTACTCGAAACGAAGAGGATCGAACTAAGAACTCACCTAGCCAAGAAATGTTGGCGCACGATCTGCCTATCACTGGGGAGGAGTGCCACAAGTTCAACAAAACAAACCCCACATCGTCGGCCACACGTGCTTCCTTGGACAAAATCGGTGGTTTGGGTGAGTTGCTAAGGGTCCGACGAAGGTGTGTAGGTGGTCTTTTATAGATGGAGGAGTCTGTGGAACCGAAATGGTGGTGGCCATGAGAGGCCTTGGCCGGCGCCACTTGGCATTTTGGCTATGCTATTCCTCGCTTGACGAGAAATGGCTCAAGCGAACCGGAGGGTCGCTACGAATTCAAATCTGAAGAAATCACTCGATTTGGTGGAGAAACTGGGGAGAAAGAAGGCGAGAAGCCGAGCTGTTACACTACCCCTGACCGGCGACGGTTCAAAGGAGGAAGACGATGCGCGCGCCGTTGAATCTTGATCCAACGGTTGCTGCTGCGTGCGTCCAACAACTCCTCACATGTGTTACATGTATTTAAATGAATATCATTTAAAACCATATGCTCACTTTATTAAACTCGTATAAAATGGATTTGAGGGTACAAACAAAGTCCAAAAGCCATCAAATTTTAACCACATGCTCATATTAAAGTCTAGAACAATCCTATGCAATTATATTCTCGTTTTACTCATAATATGGCCCTTAATAAATATATTTCTCATTAAAGTGTATATTAATATATTAAAATGAATGAATTATATGAAAAGACTTCTTTTTATGAAACATGTGAGTAAATTTCGAGATATTAACCACATTAAGATTTCAATAATAAATTATCAATTAAATAACATAGTTTCATGAATTAAAATCATATTTTGAGGAGAGAGAAACAATTAAGGTTAATGTTCTCATACATTAACTTAAATACGCATTATTGCTAATATATTTATCCAAAAAGCTCCAAAATAATATTATCTACTCATGTCTCTCATAAAACTCCATTTTGTATAATTAGTCCTTAATTATTACCTTAAGTGGGTTATTTGTGCAAACACCCCTTCATTTATATAAATGAGGGAAAAAGGTAATTTAAATCTTGAATTGTGCTCAAATTGCACAAGGAATCCAAAAAGAATATAAAAGAAGGGAAATTTATGAAAAAGGTCCAAATGGACTAGAAGGTAAAGAAAAGCTCAAAAGTGGGTAAATTGCAGGGAAGACCATGAATTTCAGTATGTTACAGCACACCACCCCTTAAAGAGGATTTCGTCCCCGAAATCACAACAAGAGGGAAGAGAGGGTGGGTGTGCAACTTCCCAACCTTAAACAACTAGGTTATAACCCATAATCTAGGGTACAACACAAAATCTACATAAGTCAGGTGATACTAAGGTTTCCATAAAACCTATAGCCTTTTATCAAACTCAAATTAACGTTTTTACCTTATTAGCATAATCTCCATCATGAATAGGTATCATATTTATTATACTATCACTTGTGCCACATTTTATTCAAAACAATTACATCTCAACATTATATCATATATATTTCCCTCATCAAGGGTTTTAATCACAATTAGGGTTTATTACGCCATTTCAACAATGTATTAGGTCAAAAACCTTAATAACATGAATTCATTTTCCATTATCCGCTTAAAACTATCATTTAGAATTATCACAAATTATTTTGTAGAAATTTTAATATTATCCAACAAGTTATTAAGCCTATTATAATTCCAAATAATGTTCATATTACACATTGTCATATCATCTTTCATACTCATATTAATGACATCATTAATCATTTTCGTCCATTACACTTTGTATTATAAATTATACATATTTTAATACACATTAGGCACTTTATGAATATTTATGTGAATCCAATTATTTATTATCATATTTGAGTCATTATACTCATTTTAGTGAATAGGATGTAACACATTAAATATTAATGAATTATTTCATATATCAAGTTATGATGATGTGTTCATTAGAGAACAAGGTGATATACCTTACATATATTGATAACTTAGTGACTATAATCCATTTATATGATTTAAGGTATATTATGTGATGATGATACCTAATGTCACTAATGTATCATGAAAGGCATTAAGGGTATATATATGTATATGTTGTCAAAGCTAGATGATTACATATTAGGGTTTAGGTCAACATGATCATTACATGTTAAAGCATCCTTAGGGTGCATTATCCATACACATTTTACCATTAGGGTGGCATAGTCAACGTTATGTATATTAACAATTAGTAACGAGTAACTCATTATTATGTGCATCAAGCCTATATTAAGGTTCAAGCATATGAACTATATCTATATGACTTACTACATATTCACTTGTGTATAAACAAACAAGTTGAATTACAAGTATAATGTGTTTGGTAAATTCTTGTTCACATAAGTTATTATGTACATATGTCCACATAGATAGGGTTTCTAACTCCAAAGGTATTTGATTTTGCTTTTAATTGGGATTCCATCCCCCTAAAAAGGGATTTCGTCCTCGATATCAGATTTGCAAAACCAAATATGGTACTAACACCATTACCCTCACTCCAACCCTATAAAGGTCAACTAAGTCAAACTAAGATAAGGGTGAAAGGGTACATAAAACCCAATACTAAAAGGATTCACTAACCAAGCTTCAGGGTGTAACATAGGGTACACTAAACCCTAAACATAGGAGTATAAGGTATTTAAGGATGATTTTGTGTAAGAGATCAAATCAACACTTAAGGTTTTCCTAAGGTATTCAACAATTAGGCAACATGCCCAAAGATAGACTATTTCGAGCTATATGTATCAGATCAGGTCAGGCAAGGTCATATGAGCTCAGGAGTCCTCGTTACCAAGCTAGTGGGGTGGAGGAAAATATTGCCAGCCCCCAAGCTATGACCCTTTCTAGACACCATCACTTCAACTTATTGCTCTAGTAGCTTCTCAATAGACAATTCACCAAACAGTTGACAAATTTTATTTTTAATTAATTATTATTATGATACTAAATCAAACTTTCATGCTAGGTCAACTCTAAGGTGAAAAACTAACTAAAGGGAAACTATATACTCTAGGGAGACAATTTTTTGAATTAGTCAAGAATCTGACTACCTTGATGCTCTGATACCATGCTGTAAAGACCAAGTCTGTACTATAAACATGATAAACAAAATCATCAATTGTGTAGCAGCAGAAATTTAAATCTTGACTTTATTCAAAATTGTATAAAGAGTACATTACAAAATTTTCCCAAAAGGGGTACATATTTATACAAGGAACTAGGATCTAGGTAGAGGAAGACTTAGACTAATACATCATTGTCTCCAAACAAAACAACTTATAACATAAAAGCAACTATGATCATGCAAGCTGTATATTCCTTTTCTTCTTGTCCTATCCTTAGCCTTAGGTTCACGAAGCTTCCATGCACACTCTGATCCTAGCCTGGATGGTTGGGGTCATCCAGCAAGAGAAAGATAAAAGGTATGTGTCAATAATAGGATAAAGGCAAATATAAAGCTAAGCATTTCATAACAAAAGATTCCACTAAGGCATTTCAAGGAGAGTGAGTAAATAAGATTTTAGAAAACTGCCACATTTCAATATCAACAAGTATCACCTTTGCATGAATATAAATTATGACTCAAAATCATCTCAATGTAGGGTGAGGCACCTACCGGACCTCACCAATGGCAGGGGGACTAAAAACCCAGTTCCTAAAAAGTGGCAGGGGGACTAAAACCCCAGTGCCTAATATATAAAATGGAAGGGGAACTAAAACCCTAGTGCCCGACAGGGGGACTAAAACCCCAGTGCCCTGTGGGTGGTTTGTACTCATGTACACTACATTGTCAATTGGCCAATAAATATATCATGCATAAACATTCACTTGGCAGTAGAGTGAAAAGTATAACAAGATTGCAACATAGCATTGGGAATAACACCCAAGAAATAAATAAATAGGCCATCATAGGCAACAACAATATCCAAGAACTCCAAGAAATAAAGGATCCAACATAAGCAACAACAATATACAATGTTTCCAAGTATTTCAAAAGGATGAGCCAACATTGGCAATAGCAAGATTAAGCATTTCCAAGTAAATGAGGCAACAATGTAGTAGCAAGTTTCACATTATTCAAATGAATGAGCCACAATGGCATTGGAAGCATAAAATAAGTAAAGAGCCAATAAATGCAATTAGAAGGATGACAAGGCTAGCAAAATAATGATTGTAGGGTTGGAAAAGACCCAACTGAATGATAGGTAGTTTGCACAATAAACATTCACATTCATCCATAGAGACCACATATATGAATAGGGTCCACATAATAGGAGTGACATACATTAACATAGGATTCACACAAAAAATAGGGTGCACATACCTATTTTATTTAATTACCATCACATTCACCAATCTGATTGTATCACCATTCCATTTTCCCCTAGTTGCAAACATTACACATGTGTTAGGTTACTTAAAGGTACTTTAAGTGTAAATTGTCCATATTTATAAACCATGGATTAAAACTTTAGATTTTGGGTTTGGAAATAGGGTCAAACGATCCCTAATATTTTTCTACTTGAGAAATAATATTTTATTATCAAAAATAGAGTTAAAACACTATTATTATCATTTTAGATCACTTTATACATTTAAATTATTGTTTGAATTAATTATCAAGTTTATGATGGAAATCAGGGTTCAAAACTTAAAAATTCGGATTCTACATGTTTTTAGCTTTCCAACTAGTATTTATTTATAATTTTCTGACAACCGAGCGATTTACTATGAATTAAACAAGATTGACTAGTTAATTGCTAAATGGGTAAAAATCAAGGTTGAAGTTGACAGATCTGCCCTCGGCTAAAGAATTAGAGTGGAAGGGCGCGTGGGGGCAAGATGGACATTTGTCCATTGTCTTCTTCCCCAGGCCACGCCTAGCCTTGCGGCGGGGTGCAATCTTGCCCATTTGGGTGATTTTGCGATACTTAACCAAAACAGGCGTTTAGGTACTCGAAACGAAGAGGATCGAACTACGAACTCACCTAGCCAAGAAATTTTGGCGCACGATCTGCCTATCACTGGGGAGGAGTGCCACTAGCTCAACAGCAAAAACCCCATGTCGTCGGCCACACGTGCTTCCTTGGACAAAATCGGTGGTTTGGGTGAGTTGCTAAGGGTCCGACGAAGGTGTGTAGGTGGTCTTTTATAGATGGAGGAGTCTGTGGAACCAAAATGGCGGTGGCCATGAGAGGCCTTAGCCGGCGCCACTTGACATTTTGGCTACGCTATTCCTCGCTTGACGAGCAATGGCTCAAATGAACCGGAGGGTCGCTACGAATTCAAAGGTGAAGAAATCACTCGATTTGGTGGAGAAACGGGGGAGAAAGAAGGCGAGAAGCCGAGCTGTTACACTACCCCTGACCGGAGACGGTTCAGAGGAGGAAGACGATGCACACGCCATTGGATCTTGATCCAACGGTTGCTGCTGCGTGCATCCAACAACTCCTCACATGCGTTACATGTATTTAAATGAATATCATTTAAAACCATATGCTCACTTTATTAAACTCGTATAAAATGGATTTGAGGGGTCAAACAAAGTCCAAAAGCCACCAAATTTTAACCACATGCTCATATTAAAGTCTAGAATAATCCTATGCAATTATATTCTCATTTTACTCATAAAATGACCCTTAATAAATATATTTCTCATTAAAGTGTATATTAATATATTAAAATAAATGGATTATATGAAAAGACTTCTTTTTATGAAACATGTGAGTAAATTTCGAGATATTAAGCACATTAAGATTTCAATAATAATTTATCAATTAAATAACATATTTTCATGAATTAAAATCATATTTTGAGGAGAGAGAAACAATTAAGGTTAATGTTCTCATACATTAACTTAAATACACATTATTGCTAATATATTTATCCAAAAAGCTCCAAAATAATATTATCTACTTATATCTCTCATAAAACTCCATTTTGTATAATTAGTCCTTAATTATTACCTTAAGTGGGTTATTTGTGCAAACACCCCTTCATTTATATAAATGAGGGAAAAAGGTAATTTAAATCTTGAATTTTGCTCAAATTGCACAAGGAGTCCAAAACGAATATAAAAGAAGGGAAATTTATGAAAAAGGTCCAAATGGACTAGAAGGCAAAGAAAAGCTCAAAAGTGGGTAAATTGCAGGGAAGACCCTGAATTTCAGTATGTTACATATAGTCCTATACCTGACTAGAAGATTAGCTGAGGCCAACAATTAGAAATGAGAATGAATCATAGATATCACACCATGATAATATTATCACAAGATAAGTTTGAGATGTTGGTATAGTATGATGGGTAAATGATACACATGTTCTTCATATTCCTTATAAAGTGAATAGATGATTTATTGCCCTATCATAGACAATTACAATGCTTCAAAAGATGAGAAATGTTCTAATATGCTTATCCACAGTGATTAACCTTGCTTATTATTATAAAAGAACCTCTGATCAGTTTTATACTGTTTACCTATGATAATAACATTGTTGGGGGAGAGTTATATCTATTGCTGGGACAATTGTCTCACCCTGTGGGATCCACAATTTTTAGGTAGACATGCACGAGGAGGTAGAGATCGTTCTACAAAGGAAGGACAACATCAGGGCCAGTAGTAATAACTCAGGTTGAGTGTACTATCTGTCATGTCTTGTAGATAGAAGTCATATGTGTCGTCTCTTTACTCTCAGGTCCTTGGATTTAGTATGTGATGATTTTATGAATGATATGAGATTTTGGTTTGATTGCCTCAAGGGTTTTTTGTTGCTTATGTATAGGTTTTGGCAAAGCAACTGTTATATGTTATCCTCGAGATGAGATGTTACAAAGTATGTAAAATGTGAACCATAATGTATATAAAGTTTGGTTCTTCCTTTAAAGAGTTTTCCAGGAAATGGACCTCTTTGCAAAATGATTTTAATTTTTAGTGATATGTTAATCCATTGCTTATGATTATTCCGCATAATTAGTGATGATTTGACTGTCAGTTTGGTGGTGGTCGTTACAAGTTTGGTATCTGAGCTTAAAGTTCACTGAGTCTACAAAGACATAGGACTAAGGTGTTGAGTTTTTTCTAGTGTCCTCCAGTATATCCTACAGTGAATTCTGCTTATTTAGAAGAAAGGGTGAAGTTTAAAAATGACTGGACAATACGAGGAACACGTTGCTCAGAGCAATGTTGTTGCACCAAGAGAAGATGCAAGGGATCAGACAAGAGAAGAATGAGTGCCTAAGAATTCCCATCTTGACCCAATCAGGATAGAGAATCCTACTTTTTATTCTCTTGTTGGACAAGTTAGGACAATAGTCATGTATATAGTAGACTGGATACTAGCAATACAACCTAGGTTACCAGTCCTCAATGTAGAAACTTTGGGTTTTGAAAGGGTTCTTGAACGAAATAGTCATGTTGGAACAGTGGAAAATGTGGGAAGGATTAACATATTGCAAGAAAATAGACTCTGCCATAAGTATAAACAGATAGTACATCTATGATGGAAATGCCTAAGGAGGGGCATTAAGATGAGAATTAAGAAAAGGTCTCTATAATTCTAGAGACATTTGGCTAGTTGTTCTAAAAAGCCAACGTTTTTTGTACCAGCAGTGCAACAAAATGTCTAGTGCACCAGCACAGTAGTCACTAAGTAAAGACAAAAGTCCTAACTTTCCACCTGTAAGAACTCCTGACTTAGCTTCTACATCAGTAATAAGACCGATAAGACTATGGTACGAGGACAAGACATGTTATAGATATAGACATGTTGAGCATACTAAACCCTTTTGTTCAAAAAGAAGGGAGGAAATGACCCAACAACCGAGGCATACTCGACAGGCTTACGAAAGTTACAGTCCAATAGTGTAAAAAGGTAAAAGTAACAACATGAAACATCTCGACTCTATGTTTGAGTCAACCTAAAGTGGTACATGTCCGCGAGGGGTGACATTCAGATAAAGCTTTTTCATTTTGATATGTCTTCTATTGATTTTATCTGATAATCATAAGAAGGCAGTTGTTGTTGAGTTTCCTTTAATTAGTCTTATGAGAACATGAGGAAGAGATAAGAAGGATTACAACTTATATTCAGTCCAATAATCTCTTATATGTTTTGAAATTTCTCTCTTCATGTAGAAGGGGAAGAAATGAAAAAGAAATACCCAGAGAAAATTAGAAATACTAAGTAGTAAAATTTAAGGAGATGTTAAAAGAAAGAAACATAATATAAAACAAATGTATACTACCTAATTTTAGTTCTTGAATACCCTGGTCAGGTATTCATCTATTGAAGGCAAGGTAAGTATGATACTCTTAGATTGCTATCTTTTTGATTACTCTGATCAAGTAGCCATTTTGAGACAATCTAAAGAGCATAATGAAGTAGGAGATGTGGCACGGATATTTCTACCACATCCTAATTGATATATGAAGAATCTAAGTTAATCATAGATCAACTTAAACAAAAGAAGATGTGTAGTATAATGTATACCTTGGTCTGAGGACCTAGAGGTAACAGTTACCTGATGAGAGGTGACAATGTTCAGTGATGAACTAAGGATTTGAATACCCATATCTAGTAATCATGATGATGATAATGCTAAGGTATGATGACATGTAGTCATCTCTATAATTCCCATGCTGAAGGAAAGGCACCTAAGAGGAAACAAGATTTAATGACACATGAACAATTGAAAGTTCATGCAATACTCACAGAAGGTGATAATCTCTTTCCTTTAATAAACAACCCTGGATAATGATAGGGTGATAAAAAGGACTATGTTTCCTTGTGTTCTTTCTTTTCAAATACATAACAATCAAGTAAGTCTTATGACACTTGATGTGCATGGATTAAAAGTAATCTTTTAGATGGATACTTTGAAAAGTATCAACTAGTCTTGGATTTTAGTCCCAAAACAAAGTATATGTGTTAAGTAATGTCCCGAGATGAAAGAAAGGTCCTATTATATGTTTGGTTTTGGTAATAAGAATAGAGGATGGAAATTATAAGGATGTGATATGTTTTTGACATATGTAACTAATACCAAGGTAAGGAATTCTACTGTCCAAGAAGTTTTAAAGTTATGAGATGGTGAGGACATGACTCCTAATAAGATGATTAATGCTTGTTTACCTAGAAAGGCCAACTTTGAGGTTAGTTTGGTTACATACAATGATATGGACATCATATGTTAGGGGTTTATGCTCTGCATAAACATGGCATTGATAAGGATGTATTAATTCAAGGAACAATTGTAGAATTGTCTTGGAAAATGTATATCAAGCTAAGATAACTTCAAAGAATATCCCTATCTAGATCTGTTAAGGCAGCTTATGTAAATAACATCTAGAGATACCTTTGAGATAATTCTTCTTTGAATGATAGAATGTAACTCTAGTCTTTCCTTGGAGGAGAAATGCTAAACTAAGCGAGGAGTATGGAAGACTCCCAAGGTCAAGAATCTAATTACATAAAAGATGTAAGTTGAGAGAGTGACAAAGCAATGAGGTTTGACAACCAAATTATTCAAATTATGAATAATACTTCTCTGACTTAGAAAGTGTTATCTAACACAGAATTGACTCTACAGTCAATAATGAAAAGGACAATTGAGTATGTGTCCTATATGATAGATTCTATGATAAACATGTATGGATGAATGTTATTCTGGTCTAAATTCTATGGCATCTCTATGACATTAAGTTGTTATGTGGAGGCTTGATGATATAATGCATGAATAACAATTGTTTCCTTCATCTGAGATTTCGGGGACAAAATCCTTGTTAGGGGTTTATAACTTGTAACATCCCTGACCTGGGTTTAGGGCTAAACCTGTTTTTTTAGCCTAAATAAGTTGCTTAGAACTTTAATATAATCCTCTAAAGTGTTTTTTATTATGTGACAAACATATGTTTCAAGTTTGGTCATGTTTGAATAATGTTTGAACAATGTTCTCTTATTTTGGACCAAAATAAAATTTACCCAAAAATAAGGGGTTATATTGTAATATTTCATATGTTGAACATACCTCATGTGTTTTATCATCATAAGAGAGATAAGGATGGAAGGTGGTTGCTTGTGGAAATCCTAATTTCCATGTTTGAACTTGTTTGAATAAATGCTAGTGTCTTGTCTATCCATTTGGTACAAATTGTAAATTACCCAAAATGTAGGGTTGATATGCAAATTACCACCTCTAGAGTGTCCCTAATCCCTCCTAGTATCATTTAGAGGAGAGATAAAGAAGGATACACCATGTTTGTATCATGTATAAGTGATAGTATTCTTGGTGATGAAAAGACCAAGAAAGGGTTGAATGTGAAACCCTTACTTGAGTTGTATCGAGTTGTAGAATTCATATGAGAGTGCCTATCAGCCAAGGAGCCATAGGGGGAGTCTCATATTGGTTTGTGAACTATTAGCCTTGTCCATGATGGGCAAAGAACCTCAAGGAGGTGAAGTTTATCGGTTTACAAATTCCTTGGAAAAGTTGTATCGGGTTGTAAATAAGTGGTGATTGAGTTGAGATTTCTTATCGAACAAGATAAGTGATAGCCTGTAACATCCGTGACCTGGGTTATGAACTAACCCTAGGTGTTTTGCTTAATTATGTAATTAGATACTTGTGATTATCTTTTGGTATGTAATTAAAGCTTTTGAGGAACATATAATTCTATTTCTGTCCCTTTTGAACAATGTTATAATATTGTTTTGTAATACAGGGACTTATGTGCAAATTACCCAATTAGAGGGGTTAATTTGCAAATTTTACATGTTTAGATGTTCCTCTGATGATGAGACATCATAATAATGAATATGATGAAGTCTGATGGATTCTCCAAGTTTGGGCACCAAGATGCAACTTGTGGAGCAATCCTTGTACTTAAAACCCTAGTTTTGGTGTAAAGTGCAATTTACCCAAAATATGGGGTGCAACTTGTAAAATACACCTTCTAGAGTATCTTTTATGACTCTTGGAATCATTTAGAGTAAGAATTATGAAGAGGGCACTTCAATGGAATAATCAAATAAGAATGATAACCCTTATAAATTAAATAATCAAGTTATAAGCCTAATAACCCTTCTATATGTGCAACTTAGTAAGAAGTTGGATTTCTTCACCTTTAGACCTTGGGTTTAAGATTAGTTTTGATTAAGTATGGAAGGGAGAAACGTGGCTTAGAAGAAGGAAAGGACCTAGATGAGAAATGGAGAAACAAGTTGTCCTTATGTTGGAATTTCACCCAAAGTATATATACACCTTTTCTCACTTAGAAAGGATCGTTTCCTTCACTTCCCTGCTTATCCCCTTGATTAGACCAACTTAGGACAGATATCTGGAGAAGAGGAGAACGGCCAAGCAGTTCTAGGTAAGCTTTGATCATCATCTTGCTCGAATTCTTGGAGGAAATCATGTTGCAAGGTTGGTTTGCTAGTTTGTCTTACTTAGTTCTTCTTTCTAGCCATCCTTTCCAACCAATTCTTGAAGAAGGAACCTTGGACGACCTGTGGAATTCAAGACACCATTAAAGCTTCGAAGCTTGGAGCTCTAGATCTGGTTCTATGGCAGGTTTTATAACTCTAAACCCTTAAACCTTGTTATACATCTTTCTTTCTTGCAAAAGTAGTTTGTTCTTCTTTCCCCCATCCTTCCTTGCTTTCTTGCAACTAAAACCATGAAGAACAAACCTTGATATGGAGGTAGAAGAAGATGGGCGTGATTACCAATGCTACTTTAGCAAACGGTCTTGCCCCCCCCCTTTGGCCAAACGGTTTGCAAAACCGTTTGGGGCAAACGGTTTGCAAAACCGTTTGAAGGGCAAACGGTTTCACAAGGTCGATTGGAGAAAACGGTCTCCAAGACCATTTGGTTGAGTTGACCAAGGGTTTACCGTTTCAGATTTCTGTTCATAATTACGTTGGTTGATAACCCTCCAAAGTTTAGGGATTAACTCCAAAGGAATCGTGAGTTAAAGGCTAATCAATTAGGTAAACCTAATTGAATGAAGTGCTGATTTTCAACCTGATTAACTTGACCTTTTTGGGAAAACGGTTTCAAAACCGTTTGAGTGAGTTGACCAAGCATTGACCGTTTGTGATTCCTGTTCCTACTTATGTTGGATAATGACACACCAAAGTTTATAGGTTAACTCCCAAGGAATCATGAGTTAAAGGCTAATCAATTAGGTAAACCTAATTGGATTAAGTGCTGATTTTCCAACCTGATTAACTTGAACGTTTTGGGAAAACGGTTTCAAAACCGTTTTAGGGCGTTGAAAAAGGTTTGAACATTTTATATTCCTGTTCATAATTATGTTGGTTAATAACTCACCAAATTTGAAAGGTTAATTCCAAAGGAATCATGAGTTAAAGGCTAATCAATTAGATAAACCCTAATTGGATTAAGAGCTGACTTTCAACTTGATTGATTTGACTTTTTGGGTTTTCTTGCCCAAACGGTTTCAAAACCGTTTGGGGATCACCCAAACGGTCTCAAGACCGTTTGGGGGTCACCCAAGACCGTTTGAAGGTCTAGGGTCAAGTATGGATATGTGTTTGAAGATCCAAAGATGTGGTATGAACCCTAATTGGCTAAGTGCTGATTTTGCAAGTGATGAGTTGATTGTTTTGGGTTGATTGGCCCAAACGGTTTCAAAACCATTTGGGGATCACCCAAACGGTCTCAAGACCATTTGGGGATCACCCAAGACCGTTTGGAGGTCTGGGGTTAAGTATAGTTGACCAATTGAAGGTCCAAAGGTACACAATTACAAAGCAATCAATTGCTGATTTGATGATCAACTCAATAGCTCAAACCCTAATGATTTTTCACTAGAATCCAAGGGTTGGGTGAGCCAAACCGTCTCAAGACAGTTTGGAACTCGTCCAAACGGTCTCAAGACCGTTTGGAGGTCACCCAAGACCGTTTGGAGGTCTAGGGGTGAGTATGGTTCAGCAATTGATGATCCAATGATACTAAGTTGGAGTGTAATCAATTGTTGTTTTGGTGATCAATCCAATGATCCAAACCTTAATTGGTTGACTTGGATTTTGATGATATGATGGGCAAACGGTCTCAATACCGTTTGGAGGTCATACAAACAATACCAAGACCGTTTGGGGTCAGGTCATGTCCCAATTGAATGATGGTTCAATGGGTTCAAATCAATTAAACCCACATTGAAATATGTTGAAGGGTTATTGATTCCAAACCCTAATTCAATTGATTTAAACCCTAATTGATGGTCAATTGAGGGTCAATTGAGGGTCAAATCAGTTGAAGGTTGACCTATTAAACTCAATTGAGGTATGAGTATAGGTCCAATTGATGTTTGGTTCAATGAATTCAATGATTGAAGTAATCAACATTGGAAACCCTAATTCAATTGGATACCTTATGAAGTGGAAGTCCAATGCGATTGAATCTTTGGGAATTAAGATGATGAATGTTCTATTGATCCAATGATGATTAGTAATGACAAACAATGAAGGCACAATGGTTGAAACCCTAATAGTACCTAAATGACTAGTACCAATTAAAGGGAGAATTCTTAATTGTTTATAGGATTAATAGCTTGATACACTATGTTAACCATAGTAGTATGTACTTGATTGAAGGGTTGATGTGACCTAATCAAGTTGAAAGAATGAAAAATTAGAATACATATATATATAAATATGAATCATGTAATGATCTTCTTTAGCACGACCGTGCAAGGGAGCACGACTGTGGTAGCCTTAACTTGCACGACCGTGCAAGGGAGCACGGCCGTGGTAGCCTTACTTTGCACGACTGTGCAAGGTGGCACGGCCGTGGTGTCATATATAGAAATTGAAAAGTTTTGGTATTGTGCTGACATTGTTATATATATGCATGTCCTTATTTGTATAAGTCATACAGGTTGATATTATGAGGTGATCATAGTCAGGTAAGAGTTATGATGTCATATTCCTTGAAAACAATTATAAGCTTTTAGAGTAATGATATGTGAAAAGTATATACATTGCTTCAATCAAGGTCATGTCGTTAGATGACTTGATGCTTATATGTCACTTGGTAGCAAGTGTTATGATAATCTGAGGGTTTGAATAACCATGTTCCAGAATCATATGATGAGATGGTTAAGAATTAATATCCATATGATAACTGATATGAGTTATACTTGATACATTTAGGATTCTTCTTTTATAGTAGCGTTTTAATGATTAATGATTGAGAACATGCTTGATGCTAAAAGAATGCTAAAATGTACCTAAATAATCAAGTATAATCATATCATGTAGAGCCCTGACCATAGATCCATCATTGTCAGAAGCCAAATGATGGTGAAACAGGTTTTCCTAAGGGGACTCCTGGATCACATACTTTTGAGTATGTGGGGGATTATGGATGCGAATATCCTTACGTCCTAGTGTAGGAATTGATGTAGATGTATCTTAAATCTATCAACCCTTCACTATATGTTTATGCCGGGATGATGTATCACTAATCTCCCGAGGGAATCTTTAATGCCGCATCAATGAGAGATAAACAAGAGATCTTTCGATGATGAAGACAGTACAGAACGCCACTGTGACTCTAATAGCGAAGTGCCAGAATACCCTGGTAAGCTATCGTAGCAGAGACACGAGATGTCCTTCATGTTGATCCTCACACTGACTGAGGAAGATGAGGTCATAAGAATCCGACTCTTTTGATGACCTATGTATGATACCGATGCGACTTAGTAGTGATCGGTTGGAGTATGAGAGGTATACCTCATCTCCGCATGGCATAATAATGATTGAAAATCATAATCAGCCATGTAGCAAAACTACTTAGGTTGAACTACAAGAAACAATGATTGATGTTACATTGTTTATAAATGTTCTAGTTAAGTAACTAGTATACATGTTCTTCATATTCTTTATTGAGATAATTGCTTAAGTAAATGTTGTCTTACTTAATACCAAATCTGCGGTTGAATGTCTTAAAGAGTATATTGCTTATGTTAATCCTTTATTGCTATAACAAAGCTTCTGGCGGAGAGTTATAACTCTCGCTGGGACAATTATTCAAATTGTCTCACCCCCGTGGGTTTCGACTTTTTAGGTGGACGTCGAGGACGGAGGAACCAATCTGAGGGTGGGCAGCATCAGCAACAGCAACACCAGGGGCAACAGTGAATCTCAGGTGGAGATACTGACTGTCGAGTCTCGTAGATAGTATGTCTTATGTCGTCTCTGTACTCTCTGGTCCTAGGAGTCAGTAGGTCTGAGGTTTTTGGCTTAGTGCCTTGAGATTTTGTATCTTGCCTTCTTCAGATAATAAGGCAATGGATGTATGTAATCACAGAGATGTAATGTCAAGCTATGATATAAATAGTTTACCTTGTTTTATTATAAAGGAGTTATGGTTTAAAGTTCTTTTTCCAAAAAGTTTTCAAATTTAGTGATTTTTCATTATTCCGCTGCTAATAATTTGCTTCCGCATTAGTTAATCTCATTTTCCACGATGGGTCGTCTCATAGCCGATATATCATCTCTATATTATCCTCAAGTGTTTTGCATGTCAAGATAAATATGAGTGCATGCAAGGACAAGTGTCAACCATGCATGGACACGTGGCACCTAATAGCTTTAAAATGATGACACCTCATATACACTCTCTTTCATTAGCTTCAACTATATATACCATTACTTTCACCTATAAGTGAAGTTTTTGAAATTTATCACCCTCTTGCTCTTAGATATCATTCATAGAGTCTTAGTATCGTGCATAGGAAGAAGGGAATCGTGCATAGAGCTTTTCTATCGGCCATAGCAAAGTGATATCATTTAAGTGAAGTGATATCAACCAAGTGAGGTGATATCGGCCATAAGTGATGAAGTATCATGCATAGTGATGAGGAACTCAAGTCTTGAACCTTTAATAAGCTCATTTTCAACCTTGGGAATGTGAAGCTTTGGAGATTGGAGCTTTGAAGTAGCTCTTGAGGCGGGTTATATAACTTGAACTCAATTATGTTAGTATTTACTACCAATCTGCCATAATTGATGATTTACTTTCAATTCGAATTTTCTTGCATAATTGATGAACCCATAAGTTCTATCAGTAGCCTAGGATTATTGTCCATGAAATAGAACAATGAGGTCAAGAGTCTAGAGGTTGATGATGGTGACATCATCATGGTTCAACCCGATATTGGGTTGAAGCACCTCTAACCCGATATGGTGAAGTGAACATATCACTAAAATGATACCATAAGGATGCATATATCTTATACACATTATGATGATGAAATATACAACTTGTGAATGATATGGTGTCAAGCATACACCATGTGCACGATATGAGGTCAAGTCTATACCTCATGCATGACATGGAGTCAAGTATATAGTCAAACCCGATATGACAAACCCGAGATGTTGAGTAACCCGATATGGTGATATGAATACACCATTAGCACGATATACTGATGAGTTATACCTCATGGATGATATGAGTGACACATATACACATCTTGGGCATGATGTGGGAGCAAGCACACACCTTATACCTGATATGGTGTCAAGTATATACCCTAACCCGATAAGATGTTGAGACTCAACAGAATGTTGTGAAATCTGATATGCATTGGAACTCTATACCCTATCGGTTTTTACACTTGAGCTAGTTGTGACTAATTAGTTGTCTAGATTTTCACTCATCACATGATGAAGAGTAGAACAATACCATGAAGGTTTTGAAGAAGATATGAGCATAAGGGTCAAACCCGATATGCAAACCCTAAAGGTTGAATAACCTGATATGGATGCACGATATGGAGATAAGGATATATACCATGCACGATATGGTGATGAGGATACACCTCTATACCCGATATGGAAGCATGCCTACACCTCTATACCCGATATGGAGGAAGCACTTCAATCTACTACACTTGATTGAGTGATACATGTAGTATGTTATGTTAAATGATACTTAAGACATAAAGTGTTTAATGCATTTGGATAAGTATGGGCCAATGTACCTTGAGAGAAGGATTGAGCCAACCTAATGGAGTATGATGCAATTAATATGCTAGTGGGGATGAAAGAGAAACTTATACTTGTTTAATACTCATGTATTGAGTATACATTGATACTCTTAATATGCGTGGAGTCTGAATTAGGGTTGTGATTCTTGATGAATGTACTTGAAAACCTTAATCGGATTAAAGGGAAACCTTAACCCTAATGAAGGGTAATGATATGATTTGAAACCACAATTGGTTAATAAGGGGAAACCCTAACCCTAGTTATGTTGAAACTATGCTGGTATCATGAGATAATCAGCATAGCTAAGCATGAGCTATGATATTCCATATAATACCGATTATATGGGTCTTGTAAGTCATGTGAAATACTTGTACAACAAGTATAATGTTTATATATGTATTATGACCTAGAGATGGTTTTTGCCTAGTGAGAGGTGACAAGATGTTTATATAGGTCTTATGACCTAGAGATGGTTGTTGCCTAGTGAGAGGTGACAAGATGTTTATAAAAGCCTCATGATCTAGAGATTGATGTAAGAGATGGTAATGTTCAAAATAAACTAGGGAAATGGGAACCTCGTAATATAATAATAATAAATGATTATAAAGATAATAATGAAATCTTGGTCACACATGCATTATGGTTATAGCCAAATGAGGTCTATAGTGTTTGGAATATGATAAAGTGAGATATGAGGAATACTTGTATCACGTAAAGGATGTGAATGGGTATGATGGATTGACCGAGGTATAATGCCTAGTAAAGGTGACATGGTATTCAGTAATGAGTTTAAGGGATTGATATCCCATAATGAAAGTGAAAGGGAAACATAAAGATATTCTAACTACTATGGAATCCTTAGAAATATGGTCATGATATCACAGGATTGTATAATCCAATACCTAGATATAGTCTCACATGATTGGTATAATCCAATACCTGGTTATAGTCTTATAGGATTGGTATAATCCAATATATGGATATAATTTCATAGGATTGGGATAACCCAATATCTGGATATAATTTCATAGGATTGGGATAACTCAATACCTGGATAAGATCTCACAGGATTGGCATAATCCAATACATGGTCATAATCTCATTGGATTGGTACAATCTAATACCTGGATGTAATCTCACAGGATTGGTACAATCCAATACCTAGCTGAACTCTCACAAGATTGGTATAACCCAATACCTGGCTCTAATCTCACATGATTGGTATAATCCAATACCTGGCCAAACTCTCATAGGATTGGTACAAACCAATACCTAGATATAATTTCATAGGATTGGCATAGTCCAATACCTGGATATAATTTCATAGGATTGGTATAAACCAATACTTGGACAAAACATAATACTGTATATTCACAAGATTGGTATAATCCAATACTTGACTAGAAGATTGGCTGAGGCCAACAATTAGAAATGAGAATGAATCATGGATATCATACCATGATAATATTATTCCAAGATAAGTTTGAGATGTTGGTATAGTATGATGGGTAAATGATACACATGTTCTTCATATTCCTTATAAAATGAATAGATGATTTACTGCCCTATCATAGACAGTTACAATGCTTTACAAGATGAGAAATGTTCTAATCTGCTTATCCATATGGATTAACCTTGCTTATTAATATAAAAGAACCTCTGCTAAGTTTTATATTGTTTACCTGTGATAATAACATTGTTGGCAGAGAATTATATCTCTCGCTGGGACAATTGTCTCACCACGTGGGATCCACAATTTTGAGTGGACGTGCACGAGGAGGTTGAGATTGTTCTGTATAGGAAGGATGGCATCAGGGGCAACATTAACAGCTCAAGTTGAGTGTACTTTCTGTCATATCTTGTAGATAGAAGTCCTATGTGTCATCTCTGTACTCTCAGCTCCACGGATTTAGTATGTGATGGTTTTATGAATGATCTAAGATTTTGGTTTGATTACCTCGAGGGTTTTGTGTTGCTTATGTATAGGTTTTGGCAAAGCAACTATTATATGTTATCCTCGAGATGAGATGGTACAAAGTATGCACAATGTGAACCATGATGTATGTAAATTTTGGTTATTCCTTTAAAGAGTTTTTCAGGAAATGGATCTCTTTGCAAAATGGTTTTAATTTTTAGTGATTTGTTAATCCGCTGCTTATGATTATTCCACATAATTAGTGACGATTTCACTGTGGGTTAGGTGGCGGTCGTTACAACACAGAGCGGTGCAAACCATCCATGAGATATGAAAACATGTATCTATCCTAGGGGAGCAATGGATTATGTTAAATATGCAAGGCATAACAAAATATAAAAATTGTAATAAGAAAAGACATTTTATACAATTTGTAGAAATAAGTGAAATTTGTTGAAAGAAATTTAGCTCATATAAGTATAGCACTACATAAAAGAAGGGAGTGTCATATAAGAACCTTTATTTAACTTTCAGTAGTTGGTTGCATAGTTCCACCCCTTCTCTGGATGCGTAGCATTGATACAACAGTATACATATGTGACTTTCACCATGAGCTCCAATTCCCCAGTAAGATGACATTTATATAGCTTTAGGAATACTAACTCAACAACATGATGATATCTGTATGATCTGCATAAAAAATAGTGACAAAAATATTTTTACTCTAATACATTGAGGACAACAATACTACTTAAAATAGATTAATGTATATATTATGATTTTAACTTATGTACATAAGATAGTGACAACAATTTAATACTTCAATGAATAAAGGATAATAATGTCTACTTAAAAAAGATCATAATGATTATGCTTTTAACTTTTAAATTTTTTGGATTCCTCATCAAAGAAACAACAAAGTAATTGATATTCTTATTGGGCGAGTATATTACAGCCCCTGTGTCTAGCGTAATGTTAGTTAGCTCAATGATCTTGTCCCACTTCACTTGAGAGTGAATTATTGTCTTTCAACACAAGTGGCACGAAGTTCTCCATGTTTCCTACTAGCAATAGAATTTCTATCATATTTCTATACTTTATCAGACACAAAAACATTAGTTTTTACATCTATGTTTAGGGCCTTCCCTCTCAACTAAACAGAAACATATTATTTAGTTAATCTTTGATTAAGCAAAAGTATTTCATACTTTCAAACACATGTTATTTTAAAGGATAAAGTTCATAAGAAGGCATAACATTTGTGTCTCCTAAAAAATCTGTCTCAATGTTTAAAAATCACATTGGTATCAATGAAACCTTCTTTTTTTATCTGTTTATCAAGATTCAACTTTGTTTGTAACTATTGGAAGCCGTCAAGAAGGCATTCGTGATACAATTTTCCACAAGAATATATCATAGTTTCTAGATATGGTATCCAATTGTTCATAACAACAATAACAAGATTAAAATATGAGTGTACAACAGATGTGCAACAGATGTGTAGCAGATGTGGGAAGCCAAAAAGAACAAGTCTACAACAAAAAGGGAGAATCAGACCTTCTTAGAGTTCTATCGGTGATGAAACTCTAGGAAATCAGATGAAACCATCTGAAAAATTACATTGTTGGAAATATATATGCTCTACTACAATGTGAGATGTTGTCCACTTGTGAGAGGAGTTGAGCTAATAGTTAAATCATGCCTTCACCTGACCTTCATAGAACCATGATTAAATATATATGAAGCCAATTGAGCATGGTAGGAGACATATCTGATGTTGGTTCTCGGGTACCGCCCAACAACACTAGCATCCTGAATGGCTTGATGTCTTGCCTTGAGGATTTCTCGTTCCCTTCTGAGCTTTCTAAGTTGCCCCAATGACTGTGTCGTCGTCACTTGGGAAAGAAGCCAAAGCCGACAGAGTAATTTTTCTATGTGATTTTGTAGCAGATTTGATGGGCATGGAGACTGGAAGGATGATTTCATTGGTTCTAAAATCAATCCAAAAGCATATTTTGTAGTCAAGGATGAATCATTCATGGATTTGTTAGAAAAACCATCAAAACATGGGTTGTAGTGTTGGGCAAGACATTGACAACTTTGCAAATTGTTTGATATCATGATAAATATCAAAGGTTTTAATGATATGAATGTAATTATTTAAACATAGTGATAAATATCCCTCCTTATATCAAGTTTGAGAAAGACACATCGGTGTGGAAAAGTAGGAAAAAATGGGCAATTTTGTACCACTTCAGTTTATGAAATATTAGAGAGGATAATGATGTTAAGATGTTTAGGCCCTTGAAGCATATTTGGAAGGCCAAGGTATGAGAGAAGATCAACGTGTGTGCTTGTGGATGTCTATGTGTATATGTATTGTGTGTATGTATATATATACATATTCTCTGTCTCACTCTCTCTCACACACACCTACACGAATGCACACAAGCATGCACACACAAAGAGAGAGATATGTCATGTGTGTGTCTCTGTTGCATGCAACTTGTGTGTCTTTTAAGTGTGTATACATGTAACATCCCTGACCTGGGTTATGCTTTAACCCTAGGTGTTTTGATTAAGAAAGTTGATTATATGCGTGTACTTATCTTGTGAAAGGTAATTAAGGCTCTTGAGGAACTTATATTTCAATTTCAGTCCTTTTTGAATAATGTTGAAGCAATGTTTGCTTATTTTGGACTAAAGTGCAAATTACCCAAGTTGAGGGGTTAACTTGCAAATTGCACATGATAAGATGTTACTCTGATGTTGTGACATCATAAGAATGAATATAATGTAGTGGTATGGTTTTCCCAAGCCTGGACACCAAGATAGAGCTTGTTGGACAATGTTGTGCATTAAAACCTAGTTTTGGAGTAAAGTGCAATTTACCCAAAATCTAGGGTTCAATATGAAAATTACCACTTCAATATGGTCCTTAATGTTTCTTGGCATCATGTAGAGCAAATAAAATGAGAGGGACTCCTCATTTGAATTAAGTTGTAGGAGAGAGAATCTTGACATTAAAATAATCAAGAATAATGCCTAATTGAAACCCTAATTCGATTTAGGGAAAAAATGAATAAAATTAATTGATGGGCTTTCAACCAAAATGTTTTGGGTTGATTTTGAATAAGGATGGACGTTCCTTTAACAAGATAAGGAACGAAAATATCTTAAGTAGGTGAAATTCCACTCACCTTTTTATAAAGAAAAGTAATATCCACTCACATGTGGGATATTATATAATAAGCATTAAGGTGCTTAATTTGCTTTTCTTTAATTTGAGGATAATGAAGGAGAATTAAAGGCAAAGGGATATGCCTCGTATCCATGGAGTTGAGGGTGAAGAGGCGGCCATAATTTTTGGATTAATTGAATTTTTATAAGGCATATTCTCTCTCATCAATTTCTTTATAAAAGTGCCATTTCCAAGCCCAAACCAAGGCCTTTTTCGGATTTTCTTCTTCCCCTTGCTTGCAAAACCGACCAAGAAGCTATGGAGGAGCAGGGAGAACGTCCCAAACCTGTGGGTAAGCCCTTGACCTTCGTTCTCCATGATTTCATGGTGGAAATCGAAAATAAATTATGGATTCCTTCTTATTTCGATCTCCTCTTCAACCCTAGCCAACTTTTGCAATCAAAAGCTTGAGGACGAGCCTAGGGGGAGTTGCAAGAGCTTCATCCACCATTAATGGCGTGATCTTGTAGCTTTGGAGCTCAATTGGAGGCGGGTTTTATAACTCAAACCCTTAAACATTGCTATTGCATCAATTCTCTATGCTTTGTTGATTGATTTCTTCAATTTGATACACTCTTGTTTCTTTACTGCAATTTCCAGCAAGAACGGTTGCTGTTCTTGGTTGTTCGAAGGAAGGGGATGATGACATCATCCTAGATGCTTATCCAAAGAAAATTACCAAGCAAAACCGTTTTGATAGCTACTCCAAATCGTTTTAATTTGATTGGCTATGCGGTTTCAGCAAACCGTTTAAGGGCAAACGGTTTGAAACCGTTTGAAAGCAAACGGTTTCAAGACCATTTGATATGGTTGACCAAGCGTTTACCGTTTGAGAATTTTGTTCCTAATTATGTAGGATGATAACCCTCCAAATTTGAGGGATTAACTCCAAAGGAATCGAGAGTTGAAGGCCAATCAATTAGGCAATCAGATTGAATTATGTGCTGATTTTCAACCTGATTAACTTGACCTGGTTGTGCAAACGGTTTCAAGACCGTTTGAGATGGTTGACCAAGCGTTGAACGTATGGTATTCCTGTTCATAATTATTTTTATTAATAACCCTCCAAAGTTGAGGGATTAACTCCAAAGGAATCGTGAGTTGAAGCCTAATCAATTAGGGAAACCTAATTGGATTAAGTGCTGATTTTCAATCTGATTTAATTGAACTTTTTGGGAAAACGGTCTCAAGACCGTATAAGATGGTTTACTAAGCATTGACCATATGCGATTACTGTTCCTAATGATGTTGGTTAATGACTCACCAAATTTTATAGATTAATTCCTAACGAGTCATGAGTTGAAGGCTAATCAATTGGGAAAACCCTAATTGAAATCAGTGCTGAAATTCCAATGAGTTAATTAGAGATTTTGGGTTGATTAGCCCAAACGGTTTCAAGACCGTTTGGGGATCACCCAAACGGTCTCAAGACCGTTTGGGGATCACCCCAAGACCGTTTGTAGGTCTGGGGTCAAGTATAGTTGACCAATTGAGGGTCCAAAGGTACTAATCATATTGCAATGTAGTGCTGATTTGTTGATCAACTCGATAGACCAATCCATGATGAATTTTCACTAGAGTCCAAAGGTTGGATGGGCAAACGGTCTCAAGACCGTTTGGAGCTCATCCAAACGGTCTCCAGACCGTTTGGTGGTCACCCAAGACCGTTTGGAGGTCTAGGGTTGAGTATGGTTAGGTGTTTGAAGGTCTAAAGGTACCAAGCTGTTAAACAATGTAATGATGATTTGGTGATCAATCCAATGAACCAAACCCTAATTGGATTGCTTAGATTTGAGTGATATGATGGGCAAACGGTCTCAAGACCGTTTGGAGCTCATCCAAACGGTCTCAAGACCGTTTGGTGGTCACCCAAGACCGTTTGTAGGTCTAGGGTTGAGTATGGTTAGGTGTTTGAAGGTCTAAAGGTACCAATCTGTTATACAATGCAATGCTAATTTGGTGATCAATCCAATGATCCAAACCTTAATTGGATGGCTTGGATTTGAGTGATATGATGGAAAAACGGTCTCAAGACCGTTTGGAGGTCATCCAAATGACCTCAAGACCGTTTGGGGTCAGGTCTACCAAATTTTGGATGATGGTTCAATGGTTTCAAAGCAACTAGTCTTACATTGATTAGTGTTGTTGAATCATCGATTCCAAACCCTAATTCTATTGAATCAAACCCTAATTGATGATCAATTGAGGGTCAATTGAGAGTCAAATCAGTTGAAGGTTGACCTATTAAACTCAATTGAAGTATGAGGGTAGGTCCAATTGATGATTGGTTCCATGAATTCAATGATTGAAGGAATCAACATTGAAAACCCTAATTCAATTGGATACCTTATGTAATGGAGGTCCAATGTGATTGAATCTCTTGAGAATAGAGATGATGAATCATCCATTGATCCAATGATGATTAGTAATGATAATCAATGAAGGTACAAAGGTTGAAACCCTAATAGTACCTAAGTGATTAGTGCCAATTAAGGGATGAACCCTAATTGCTTATTGGACCAATGACTTGATACACTACGTTAATCATAGTGGTATGCTCTTGATTGAAGGGTTGATATGACCTAATCAATTTGAGATGATGTTAACATGAATTCATACATGAATATGATTCATGTGGTGATTAAGGGTATGATCCTTAAGAAGAGAGATCATGAAACCCTAATCATGAATATAAACCCTAATTGACAGGGCTTTTGGGTTTTAACCCTAATTGAGGCAATTCTAAATGTAACCCTAATCCAGGGTGAGGATGTAACCCTAAGTTAGGGTAGTGATGTGTGAAACTCCAATTTAGGGAAATGAGATGTAAAACCCTAATTGGAATGAATAGTGAATATCGAATTATGGACAATTGAATGAAATCCTAATGGAGATGCATAGTAAACCCAAATTGTGGGTGACTAAGGTGGAAACCCTAGTTGAGGGTGATTCCATGAGAAACCCTAGTTGAGGGTGATTCCATGAGAAACCCTAATTAAGAGTTAACATCTCATGAAGCTCTAATGCTATGTTGTGATGAGAGGCCCTAAGAAGGGTGAAGGTATGTGAGACTCTAATGTGGAGTCATAATACACAAAGCCCTAATCTTGGGCAATATGACAATGAATTATAATCCTAATTTTAAATAAGGGTATAAGGAAACCCTAATGATGAGATAGAAGGAATGGCCTTATAAAGGTGAAACATTTAATGTGGTTGATTATAGGCAAGCTTATTGTAAGCAATGCCTTAATCTGAGATGAGTCCATATCATTAAAGATAGTTGGACCATTCTTATGTGTAACCTATGCACTTTATGGTAAGAGTGATAGGTTAGTGGATGAAAGGATTAAGATGGGAAATACCTTAATCCAAGATAAGCTGGTAACTTAATAAAGTAGTATGTGATGATCAATGATGAGTTAAAAGAATTAAATTCCATGAACTGTGTAATCAGGATTGGTTACAGACCAATGCCTGGCTGTGTAATCAGGTTTGGTTAAAGTCCAATACCTGGCAGAGGCTTAATGCCTGTAATCAGGGTTGGTTAAAGTCCAATGCCTGGCTGTGTAATCAGGATTGGTTAGAGTCCAATGCCTGGCTGTGTAATCAGGTTTGGTTAAAGTCCAATAACTGGCAGAGGCTTAATTCCTGTAATCAGGGTTGGTTAAAGTCCAATGCCTGGCTGTGTAATCAGGATTGGTTAGAGTCCAATGCCTGGCTATGTAATCAGGTTTGGTTAAAGTCCAATACCTGGCAGATGATTAATGCCTGTAATCAGGGTTGGTTAAAGTCCAATGCCTGGCTGTGTAATCAGGATTGGTTAGAGTCCAATGCCTGGCTGTGTAATCAGGATTGGTTAGAGTCCAATGCCTGGCTGTGTAATCAGGATTGGTTAAAGTACAATGCCTGGCTGTGAAATCAGGGTTGGTTAAAGTCCAATGCCTGGCTGTGAAATCAGGATTGGTTAAAGTCCAATGCCTGGCTGTGAAATCAGGGTTGGTTAGAGTCCAATGCCTGGCTGTGTAATCAGGTTTGGAGAAATCCAATACCTGGCAGAGGTGTAATGCCTGTAATCAGGGTTGGTTAAAGACCAATGCCTGGCAGTGTAATCAGGTTTGGAAGAGTCCAATACCTGGCAGAGGCTCAATGCCTGTAATGATGACACATGATTGGCAATAACCCAATGCCTGTATTAATGATATATGAGTACATGGTAGATGTAATTCCTTATCTGTTTAGCAGACTGACTAAGGCCAATAAGTTGAAACAAGAATGTCTCATGGGTGACATATCAAGATAATGAGTGTCACAAGAGAAGTTTGACATGATGGTATAATATGGAGGATAAATGATATACATGTTCTTCCTATTCCTTATTAAGAGAATGCTTTAAACTGCTTATCATCTGCCTATATTTATCTTCTTAATATGCAATAATAATGTTTCTGGCGGAGAATTATATCTCTCGCTGGGGCAATTTACAATTGTCTCACCCCTGTGGGATCCAACATTTTTAGGTGGACGCGGACAAAGAGGCAGATACTCTTTTGTAGGAAAAGGAAAGCAACAGCTTGGACAGCAGTGAGATCTTAGGTGGAGATATTGTCTGTCAAGTCATATAGATAGTAGTCCTATGTGTCGTCTCTGTACTCTCAGGTCCTCGGAGTTTTAAATGATTCAATCGGAGTTTTGGCTTAATACCTCAAAGTTTTATACTGCCTGTGTATATTTGTTAACATGGCAGTCAATGTTGTAATCCTTAAAAAGGAATTGTACAGGCTGTGTACTTGTGATCCAGGATGAAATGGAAACACTTTGGTTCTTGGTTAAAGAGTTTTCCTATGAATGGATCTCTTTGCAAATGGTTTTAATTTTTAGTGATTTTCAGTAATTACACTGCAAATAATTCGCTTCCGCATTAGTTAATCCTATTTTCACGAGCCGGTCGTCACAATACATGTGTATGCCTATGTGTGTATATAATGCACATACTTGTCTGTACGTATGTATGCATTTACATACAATAAGAATATATGTATGTACATGAAAACTAACATTAATGTGTTTTTTTGAATGCCTTGTACATTTTTGAGGCTTAAGGCTTTTATCTCGCTTCACTCAAGTCAAATGCATCAATCTTCCTCACAGATTTTATAACCTTGGTTTCAAAACTATATAAGAATTGAAGATTTAATATATCATAGAAATACATGTCTTGGTATCCACATATATATTTACTTGAATCAGTTACCAATCATGAATTCCCATCACACTCCAAGTTTTGCAATATGAGAAGTTGTTCAGGCTGATTGTGCAAAACAGTAGCAACTTATGGTAATAGTCTTAAAGGAGAATGCATACTAATTTGAACGGGGTATATATAATTATGGGCTGTCAAAAAGGCTTGCCTTGGAAGGAAGAACTGAGAAGTTAGTTGAAAAGGGTGGCTGATTTCTTTTTCTAATAAAATATTATTACATGTACAAAAAATAAGAGGAAAACATCACTATCTTTCCAGATGCGTTGCGAATTGAAACTAGTATTGTAATTTTGGGAAAAAATGAATAAGAGAATACATACTAGGGAACAAAATCCTCTATAGTCATGCCAACAATTGGGATCAATGTTTGACATACTTCAACTTTTTTGAACAAGATGTCAATCGCCGCTGCAACATGTCAAACAAGGAATAAAAAAAAACTCACCACGCAAGGCAAGGAGCATCATGTATCAGTAGTGCCAACCAGCCACTTAGGCCGTGTTTGGTTCGCCAGACTGGATTATAGCAGGATAGGTGACAGATTCATAAAGGATGGTCTATGCGTAGGATAGGGAGTATATTTTTCCAACCCATGTTTGGATGCACCATGGAAATGGACTGACATTCATCATCCTCCTACAATGCTTACCTCTTCTAGCTAACATCGCAATCATCTTTTGTATTGTTTCTGACCGAAAATCAAGTCCATCCATCCGAAATTATAACAAGGTGACTTCCGTCTGAAGTAAACAAGCAATGGAAGATGTAGACGCCGAGGATGAGGACCATGCCGACAACGATGGCGATCCACGGCATAGAATTTATGAGCATATTGACGATTCTGGTCTCCACTGCCCTATTCGCGTTCCCGACATCATCATCCTCCCATTAGCAGACATTGCGTACAGTGCCACGACGGCGTCTTCCTGCAGTGTGGTGTCACCGTTGACCGGTCTAAATCGCGCGTCCAAAAGTGGAGGCGGATTTGAGGTAGTCAAACTTTTACATTTATAAACCCGAACCCTTCTAGGCCCCCGCAACTTTGTTTACGGGGTCGAAGTAGATATACGGGGTCGAACACAGGGACAAGGGGGGTAGTGTTGAGAACACGGAATTGACACGCTACACTCCGGTAGGTATAAAGAGAGATAAATTCCCAAAAGGGAAGCAGTAAGATGTCACAAATAAAACAAAGAAAACTATCTTTAAGTGGAGCTACGAGAGAGATTTAAGATTTTAGTCATATAGCAGTTTTTAGGGGTTTTCGTGCAACAGAAATAGAAAGATATTTCTCGAGCTAAAGCGAGGTACGAAGGATAAAACTCCGGTAAGACAAGCGGTGGTAGAACCAGTCCTGTACCCCTCCTCTCGAAGCATGTACCTCTAACAAGGCATCAACGCCCCTCTCGAGGTCATCGGACTAGAATTAGAGTGGAAAGGTCACTAAAGCAACTCCGTTCCAGGCACTCTCGTACTCCAGAGTCGGACTAAACACTAGAGCCACAACACAACTCTCGAAGTTGTTGCGACGGGAAAACATGATTCGTTAGCTAAGCGAAACGCGATCCAAACATGCAAGCTAGAGTTCAGATATCAAACATAGCAATCATCCAACAGATTGTACCAAGTACACATCAGCAAGTAATTAAGCATCTTCTATTTCCATAGACAAATAAAGGGTCTAATTACAATGCATAAGTAAGGAATTAAATGACAGAAAGTAAAGATAGGTGTCGCCTTCTTGATGTAGAAGGATGACAGACTACTAAGGTTCTCCAGCCCGATATCGGTCAGGGGCCTAGCCCGATACAGCCGTGTCAGGCGGCACACCCTCTCGAGCAGCACGCCTGATAGCCAACTGTATCGCTCAAGGATCCTGGCCGATACGCTCATGTCTGGCGATGGACCCTCTCGGGTGGCACGCATGACGGGTGAAGCGTATCAGGTTTGATATCGTGTCAGGCATGGAGCTACTCATTCTACTGTCGGGCATGGATGTCAGGCACTCGTGTCACATATCTACATCGGCCGATATCGACCCTCAGTGTCGCCCAGTACAGTCCTAGGTGAACCAGTCCCCTCCCTCTCAAGATGAGGAAGAGCTCACCTAGTGTCGCCCGGTACGAGCACTGGGGCACGATACGTCTGCTCTCGCGATTCTCCTCGAAGATAGCTCAAGTTCCCTCTTGTCTGAACTGACCGACCTGACCAAGCTGGTTTTTTCGGCTCCTTGTAGCTGCTATTTATAGCTAGCTGGCCGGGAGGAGTTATGGTGCTCGAAGCGCCATGTGGCCCCCTTATGCGCCGCACGTTGGACGGTCGATACAGGTATCGCTCGACGCAGAGGTGTCAGCTGTTGGTCACGTGACGGGCGGCGCGCCTGCCGGTGGGTGGCTGTGTCGCCCGACAAGCTGGGTTATCAAGGCGAGGCAGGCTCCCTATCAGGTAGAAGGCGTGTCGTCTGCCAGTTTCTTCTTGAACGACATCCCTTTGTCGTGCGTTGTTGCGAGCTCTACCCTGTCGGGCAGGGGTTGTATCAGACGTCAGGAAGGCCGAAACGGACTTGGACTTATTCATGGGCCGGGACGGCCTTATTACACCAAAACGAGGTAAAACTCTGCAAAAGATGGGAAAATTGGATTAAGAGCATTGCTTGGCCAATTATTGCGAAAATGCTAATAAAATAGAGGAAAATAGCAGAAAAGGGTAGTTTTGATAACAAAATAAAGGGCAAAAATGTCACAAAAACTGGTGTTATCAACTCCCCCAAACTTAGCGTTTTGATTGTCCTCAATCAATATTTAAACTTTATTTTGTGATGCTTCTTCTTGCTTGGTATAATTTTCAGGCCAAGAGGTAAAACAAGTATAGTAATGCCTTTAGAGATAATGCTGCCTCATTACAAACAAAAAAACCTGCGTTTCCTTGCCTTATTATTTCGGTAAAAATTTTCTCTACAGCTTCGGCGAGACTTTGTTGTATGATTCCGAAGTTAGCTTACACACCAAACAACTTTATTTTCGGGGCAGAAAGTCGTGTAAAGGGTAGGTTAAGGCTTTTTGTGTTTTTTATCTTTGTTTTCCATCAGTCCATCCCGGTAAGGGTCCGTTAGTGGGCAAGTGGTCCCTGCAGTCCAAGCCAGTTGGCTTTAGAGTAGTGATTTCACATCCTACGTACCACTGCCCCGGATCTACCATGCCTAAAGATGGGTACTTTTGGAAAAAAGAGGGTATATATATTTTTTTTCTTTTCTTTTATTTTGCACAACTCTCATGCTTTTATTCACACTCATAAGGCTTCTATCTCTTTTTGGGATTTTTGTTGGGTAAAGGGGAAACAAAGAGATTTCTCCTGTTTGGGCAGCTTTTTCCTTCTCCATACAAGTCTCTTAGCTGTTTGCGAGATTATTATATTTTTAGAAAATTTTTGGCGTGGAAAAACGTAATCTTTTGTTTGTTTGAAACAACATTATCAGAAAGATATAACTGAACTTGTATCTCTTTAAGCACAAAGAAAACTAACTTTGCAAGCAGTGGCATCAGATTTTTACTAACATAGACTTTGTACATATGCATGGGAACAAAAGCAAAAATGTCAAAAATTTTATATGAGCAAGGGTACGAATACATGATATAGGAGGAGAACAAAATGGCACAAGAGAATTTTTATACCTCCTTCACTGGCACATGGGTACCCCCCCAAACTTACTTCTCACTCTGTCCCAGAGTAGAGAAGAAGACAGGGTGAGTTCATGTCAGCCCAGTGAAGGTTATCTAGCGGGTTCGCTTGTGCCTTGGAGAAGCTGCAATATGCTTCTTTTCTGTAGCCTCCTTCTTTTCTCATTTGGAAACAGCGGGAACAAGTACAAAGCCCTCAAGATGGAAGCTTGAGAAATCTTGAAAACACTTGTAGCTGCTTCCTCCTCAAGAAGATGGAACCTGAATGCCCAGATTCCATTCGGAAGTCACCCGCAAAAGACTCATGCTGTCTCTGTAGATGGTTCTAAACCATCGCAGAACATAGACTATTATAAGAAAGTGACCTTCCTCTGAAGCTACCATATCAAGAAAAATTCTCCCGATCTCTATCTGCGGTATTCGACGGCTAGCTGCCTTGGGATTTCTACGTTTCTGCCTGATAGTTGTTGCTTCAGCTGCGGCCGCCATTCTTCCTGTTATCAAGATTATTGACCATTTATATGTTTGATAGAAACTCGATAAACTTATATTAAGCTCCGGGTATAGTCCGTCAAAAGAAAACTCAAGTCGATACAAAATTGGACGACACGAGGAATGCGCGGCACGACAGACTGCCCGATAGGGGTATATCGGGCGATAATGCTGCCAAAAAGCAACTACCTGATAGGATTGTACAAAAGAGAATGTGTCGCCCGATATGGTGTATCGGGCGAGCACCATCGGCCGTTACTTCGTGCCTAAATGTGTTGGGCGATACAAAATCAGTAAGGTTCGTAAAACCCGATCAACAGCGCGATACGAAGACTCGTGTCAGGCGATAAGCATGTCGGGCGATACCTTTGCTCATAGGAGCCATCGCCCGATATAAGGGTGAAGGCAAGCTGGCCGATACGCGAGCAATGGTGGATCACTACATGTGTTACAGGTGGCTGAAAAGAGAAGTGAGGCACCCCGACACGTTGAGCCCACATTGATATATATATAGCAAACTCGACTGGGGGCAAAACGGGCAGATCTGGGTGCGCGCGTCAACATGTCGTTCCTGAGACGACGGTCCCATCAGTCAAATCAAGGGCATTTACTCTCTATGCACAAAACGGCTGTCGCTCGGGGATGCCAACCGTCGCGGTGCTTGCGGCGCCCAAGAAACTTTGGCCCGATACAAGCATGACTGCGCGCCAGCCGAGCTGCTGCCCGACACAGCTAAAAATAGGCATTCGAAAACCATCATCAGTTTAGGGTTAAGTCCCCGACCTCAGAAAGTGTTACTCCTCATAGCTCGTAAAATCCAGCGATGACCCATAAAACGGAAGAGTCAGCACGCTCGGCGCATGCTCTGACTCGGGCCTTAATACAACTCATAAAGTTTGTTTTTACTTGTTATACAAAAAATGCAACCTATTCTATGAAAGAAAGGAGAACTCGGGATGCCTCCCAAGGAGCTCTGAATTTTGTGTCGCCAGCTCGAACGGTGCATGATCATTTTGTTCAGCTCTCTACTGCACCCATATCTTGCAGACGAATTTCTGCTCTCCTGACAAACACTTCATCTTCATAGAACCTTTTTACCCTATGCCCATTTACTTGAAAGACCTTGGTCAGATCGTCTTTATCGTAGAGCTCCATCATTCCTGATGGGTATATTTTCGACACTACCGACGGGTCTCTTAAAGGTGTGGTCCGCCAGTTCAATCCGCATGTTGGTTCGAACCATGTCCGTCAAGCCCACTCTTTGCGTGAAACATAGGGGCATGAGGCTGATGCTTGCTCCCAAGTCTGCCAGACCCTTATGCTCGACGTTGTCTCCGATGGCAAACGGGATTATGAAAGCCCCGTGATCCCTTCTCTTATTTGGTGTGTTGGGCTTCAAGAAGGTGGAGGAGGAAGAAGCTAGGTACACTGTCTCTGTCCTTTCTCCCCTTCTCTTCTTTGTGATAAGGTCCTTGAGGAACTTGGCATACATAGGCATCTCTTCCAATGCGTCAAGGAAGGGGACTTCAAGATGCAGTTTCCTGATCGAGTCCATGAACCTTTCGTGACACCTTTTTAGATTTGCCTTGATCAGCTTATGCGGGAACGACCGTCTTGGAGCATAAGAATTCCTCCCACCAAGTAGCTCATCTGAAGGCTTCCGTGCAGGCTCTTGAGCTTCTGCTTGTCCACCTTCTCCCTCTGCTGGAATGATACTCTCCGTCCTTGGTACAGGTTTTGGTTCGGCATCAGCTGTGCGCTCCACCGTCTTTCCAGACCTCAGTACCGCCATTCTGGAGTGTCTTTCCCGCAGGGTTCTTTATCAGAGCTTCCATCTGGGCCAATCGTTGATCGACATCCCACTGGCGCATCCGCAGACTTGCCATCTGGTGTTGAATGGAATTCTGAGCTCCAGGGCTGGGAAGTGCACCCTGCACCAACCAGTTGATGATAAAGTCTTGCCTTTTTATGAAAGCATGCAACTGGCCAACCAGGCTGGGTTGGTGCGAAATCTCATCTCGGACTTGACATTCACCTTCAAACGGAGATCTCTCACAACGAGATATGGCGTCAGGTCTCGAAGGAATAGGTCACTGTTCTTTAAGGTTCCTGAGATGACACGAGAAATCAAGTTCAGAAGATAGATTTATTAATTTCAAGCAATGAATAATAGTAATGGAGAAAAAGAGTGTTGTCAAGCTCATTGCTATGCTTGAGGCACATGAGTGTAGTTAGTGGATTTGGATTTGTCAACAGTACCGTTTTTGCCTTGTCCCCGACAACGACACCAAAAAGTTGACCGGCCTAAATCGCACGTCCAAAAGTGGAGGCGGATTTGAGGTAGTCGAGCTTTTACATTTATAAACCCGAACCCTTCTAGGCCCCAACAACTTTGTTTACGGGGTCGAAGTAGATATACGGGGTCGAACACAAGGACAAGGGGGGTAGTGTTGAGAACACGGAATCAACACGCTACACTCTGACAGGTATAAAGAGAGATAAATTCCCAAAAGGGAAGCAGTAAGATGTCACAAATAAAACAAAGAAAACTATCTCCAAGTGGAGCTACGAGAGAGATTTAAGATTTTAGTCATATAGCAGTTTTTAGGGGTTTTTGTGCAACAGAAATAGAAAGATATTGCTCGAGCTAAAGCGAGGTACGAAGGATAAAACTCCGGTAAGACAAGCGGCGGTAGAACCAGTCCTGTACCCCTCCTCTCGAAGCGGATACCTCTAACAAGGCATCAACGCCCCTCTCGAGGTCACCAGACTAGAATTAGAGTGGAAAGGTCACTAAAGCAACTCTGTTCCAGGCACTCTCGTACTCCAGAATCGGACCAAACACTAGAGCCACAACACAACTCTCGAAGTTGTTGCGATGGGAAAACACGATTCGTTAGCTAAGCGAAACGCGATCCAAACATGCAAGCTAGAGTTCGGATATCAAACATAGGAATCATCCAACAGATTGTTCCAAGTACAGAGCAGCAAGTAATTAAGGATCTTCTATTTCCATAGACAAATAAAGGGTCTAATTACAATGCATAAGTAAGGAATTAAATGACAGAAAGTAAAGATAGGTGTCTCCTTCTTGATGTAGAAGGATGACAGACTACTACGGTTCTCCAGCCCGATATCGGTTAGGGGCCTAGCCCGATACATCCGTGTCGGGCGGCACACCCTCTCGAGCAGCACGCCTGACAGCCAACTGTATCGCTCAAGGATCCTGGCCGATACGCTCATGTCTGGCGATGGACCCTCTCGGGCGGCACGCATGATGGGCGAAGCCTATCTGGTTTGATATCGTGTCAGGCATGGAGCTACGCATTCTACTGTTGGGCATGGATGTCGGTCACTCATGTCGCGTATCTACATCGGCCAATATCGACCCTCAGTGTCGCCCGGTACAGTCCTAGGTGAACCAGTCCCCTCCCTCTCGGGATGAGGAAGATCTCACCTAGTGTCACCCGGTACGAGCACTGAGGCACGATACGTCTGCTCTCGCGATTCTCCTCGAAGATAGCTCAAGTTCCCTCTTGTTCGAACTGACCGACCTGACCAAGCTGGTTTTTTCGGCTCCCTGTAGCTGCTATTTATAGCTAGCTGGCCGGGAGGAGTTATGGTGCTTGAAGCGCCACATGGCCCCCTTATGCGCCGCACATTTGACAGCCGATACAGGTATCGCTCGGCGCAGAGGTGTCAGCTGTTGGTCACGTGACGGGCGGCGCGCCTGCCGGTGGGTGGCTGTTTCGCCCGATAAGCTAGGTTGTCGAGGCGAGGCGGGCTCCCTGTCGGGTAGAAGGCGTGTCGTCTGCCAGTTTTTTCTTGCGCGACATCCCTTTGTCGTGCGTTGTTGTGAGCTCTACCCTGTCGGGCAGGGGTTGTATCGGGCGTCAGGAAGGCCGAAACAGACTTGGACTTATTCATGGGCCGGGACAGCCTTATTACACCAAAATGAGGAAAAACTCTACAAAAGATGGGAAAATTGGATTAAGAGCATTGCTTGGCCAATTATTGCGAAAATGCTAATAAAATAGAGGAAAATAGAAGAAAAGGGCAGTTTTGATAACAAAATAAAGGGCAAAAATGTCACAAAAACTGGTGTTATCAACCGTATTCCAACAGTCCTGTCAGCGGATCGATCCCCCAACGACACCAATTTCCCTACACAACTTGCCCCCTCCATGCCTCGTGAGCCTCATGAGCACGAACACCGCATTCACCCCGACCTCTGTATTGATCTTGTTATCCCCAGCCACCGTCGTGGTTGTATTATTCACGACCGCCGCCGTAATGACCTTAAGCTAAACTGCCCTGACGGGACGATGCCCAAGTCGATGATAGTTCGGGCGTTGGCGGTAGAGAGGGACAGGTAGAGGACACAATGGGCTATAGTTTCAGAGGAGCTGAGACCAACACTGAGGAAGATGAAGTAGGCCGGAACGGAAGGTGGAGGTCATCGCTAACAAGAGAGTCTAGAGAACGAGTCGCGAATCGGGGGAAGGACAATGAGGTCAAGTAGTGTTATACCGTGCCAGTACCAGGGGGAGTGCGGAACTCCGTATACCCATCTATTTGGGATATTTTGATTGTGAGAGTACCATCCCATATTTATTTTTAGGCAAACAAACGTAGGATTGCAATTCTTGACAGGATTTCAATCCTATCCTGTTCATAAACCTTCGAACCAAACGGGGCCTTAGGGTATAGGAGATCAGTCAATCCAGCTAACCAGAGAATGGGTTCCTAAAGGTACGAGTAGAGGGGAGCAAGACAGAGCCTATCTCTGATGATAAGATCATTGTTAAGGTTTGGCGGACGGAGTTACCATTGACAAATATTTGGAGGTGGAAACCAGAGAGCAGTAGGAAAACGGGTGTGGGATGAGAGAAGGGAGAGGATATGGGAAGAGATGTGCAGAGGAATGAAGAGCAAAGACATGAGATCAGGGGAGATTGGAGGTGGGGAATAGGGAAGAGGCAACTGTAAAGGGCAAAGAGATGGCTAGATGAGAGATGGGAGCCGGTAGGGGAGATGGTAGACACGAGACTAGAGAGAGAAGGGAAGGGCTCATTTTGCTTTTAGATAATAAAAAGAAAAGATAACTGAAAATAAGGCCCACGCGTGCCAAATATGGAAGTGGAATGTGTGAGGAAAAGATTGCGGGTAGTCTGTTCTAAATATGCTGAAAAAAAATTGTCGATAAAAGTTATATTTGTTGTAGTGATATAAATTTAAAACAAGCTAATCGAATAGTAGTGGTTCGTTAATATAAAAAATTCGTAGAAGTAATGTGTTTAAATACCAACTCACTAGAAAATGAAATCAAATTACACTCGCTATCTTGTTTGAATAACACAAAACCACCATGTGTCCTCACTTTTGTAAGTAAGTTGAAAAGAATTACAATTGAAGCATGTGCTCAAATAGCAACGATTGCCACCTTTGTATTTTTTGACCGAATGGGAGCTGCAATCGAAAAATATAAGCAAGTTGCTTGGAAAATAAAGACATGTTGAAAAAATTTACCAACCCAATAACTTGTCGATATGTTCCACAAAGGAGATAAGCATACCGACTAAGATGCTCGAATAATAGTATATATAAATATAAAATGATTACAATAAAAACTACTTAAATGACAATCAAAGTTTATTAAAATGATAAAACAAACTACTCGAGCAAAAGATGATAAAAATAAAAATAAAATTTATGGAAATAAGTTGTACTAAACTAACTTATTTAAATAGCATGTACCACCACACTTTATTTTTACCTTTTTTTTTAAAAGATTGGAAAAAAATTTAATGTTGCTCGAATAGCAAGGAGAACGATAACTATCTTTGTATCATTTTGCTCGATTTGTGGTTATATAAAAATGAATAAAAAATATAAAGTATTTGCTCGAGATTATAAATACCGATTACAAAAGACAATCGACTGAAGATAAGATTGACCACCATTTGAAAATCGTCATTTGATACTTGTCAAATAACAATTACAATGGTTATTATCTTTATATTATTCTGCTCGATTAGGAGCTTATAAAAATAGTAGTAAGTTTCTTAAAATTATAAAGACTGATTGACAAAAATGATCGACTGAGCTAATTTGCTGACATATTCTGGGTTTAAGAGATAAAACATGTGGACTGTGTTGACTCAAGGTCAATTAGGTCAATGTTGACTCACGTCTAAATTGACTAAACCCATTTTTTGATGATGACTAACCATTCCACATATTGGTGTCTAATGTCTCTACTTGAGTGATTTCAGATTAGGTATAGACACATTCCAAATGCCCTAACTTGCACATATCAAATTGGAGAAAAGACAAGTCAAAGTCAATACAAGTGCACGTTTTTTTAATATGATGTAAATCCATTAGAATCATGTTGTAAATCACTTGTAATGATTGTATGACTTGTAATTAAGTTTGGAAAAAATCAGGAGCACTTAGATCGAATGTTTAAGCACTCAAAAACCATTTTCCAAAATTCAAATCAGGTTGTTCATCGGTCGAGTTCTATGAGTTGCAAACTCGACCAATCCATATTAGATCTTGAAAATGACTTTTGATCGGTCGAGTTTACACTTCACAGAACTCGACTGATGAAGTAACTGACCAATTTGATTTTCATTGGTCGGTCGAGTTTCCGCAGGACAAACTCGACCGATGGTCTGAATATCGGCTTTGTCTTTTACTCTATCGGTCGAGTTATCCTTATAGAAACTCAACCGATTGCACTGTATGGAAAAGTGTAGAAAAGTGCTTCTAGCCATTGTGGAGTTGCAAAAAGTGAAAATATATCTGTTGCAAGCCACAAAACAACTAGTTTTCATTCTCAAGTGTTCCTAAAGGCTAAGAGGCATCCCCAGCTATAAATAGGACCCCTTGAGCTTCATTCCAAAGTTGAGCATTCAATGCAAACACTATGTGAGGTTCCTATTCTATAGTTGAGTGCTTCCTACAACCTCCTCTCACTCTCTAAACTTAATCACTTGCTACATCCATTAGAGTGAGTAGGAGATTTGTAAGAGAGCTCATACTTCATGTATATCTTGTGAGGCTCTCACTTCCACCACCTCCCTATCTCTCATTTCAACCATGAAGATGAAGGCTCTCTCTCTTAGCTAAGCGAGGTGAAGAAGAATAAGGGAAGGCATCCCTTGGTGAAGATCAAGGATGAAGAGTTGGAGCTAGAGTGGGTAAACCCTTGGTGAAGGCAGAAGACTCCTTGCTCAAGTGGGTAAGTCCTTGGTGGAAGCTTCTTCGAGTGAAGGTGAAGTCAAAGGCAGAAGATCCAAGAAGAGTGGATAATCCCTGCAAGGCTGAAGACTTGTACAAGAGTAGATAAGTCCTTGGAAGAAGGTGGAAGACTCCTTGCAAAGTAGGTAAGTCCTTTGTAAGGTTGAAGACTCTTTGTATTGGATAGGTAAGTCCTTTAGTGGTCATATATTGTATCTCTTATAATGATTATAATGAAGGTACAAGGTTAAGAAATCCTAGAGGTTGACCTCTCTAGGTAGTGGACTGACTCACTTCTAATTTGAAGTGTGGAACCACTCTATATAGTTTGTCTCTTCGTGTATGTTCAATCTCTCTCTCCCTTGCTATGCATGTTTTAGTTTAATTGCATTCAACTCTATTCACCCCCGCTCTAGAGCATCCAATCACCCATCTAGGATCCAACAATTGGTATTAGAGCGGGCTTCTCCAAGCATACTTCAACAAGTAGGAGAAGATGGGTGACTACTAAAGAGGGAGATACTTGATCAGACTTCCAATCTTTTATGGGAGCAATTTCCTCTATTGGAGAAGAAGGCTTCAATTCTACATCCAAGGATCATGTCTTGAGATGTGGCAAATGGTGAACATCCCATACAAGCTACCAAAGACAAAGATTGAAAAATGGGATGATGCTACCTTGAAGAAAGCAACCTTGAATGCTAGAGCCATGCACATCCTCTATGCCTCCATGACCCCCACCGAGTTCAACCAGATTTCTTCATGTGAAACATCCTATGAGGTATGGAGAAAGCTATGCATCACTTATGATGGGACATATCACTTGAAGGAAAGCAAAGTCTACATGCTCAAAGGGCTGCTTGAGAACTTCAAGATGGGAAAGGAGGAGAGGATAACCAACATGTACTCAAGGCTTAACACCATTATGAATGGTCTTGCGGTTCTAGGTCATCCTATGTCTAGTGGAGAGATCAACTCAAAGATCCTTAGAACTTGACCGACAACACTATGCACAAAATACACTGTTGGTTTATTGAATGAGAATTTCCCACTCAACTAGATTTTCTCAACCAATATAGCCTTATTCTTTGACACTCCTTTGGTACCTTTATATATGCATATTGCCATGTTCTAAATTTCCTATCTTGCTTACAACTCTATCTCTCTAATTGTTCTAAATTGGTATATCTAAATCTTGCAATTACTTGCTTTGAGTTGTTTTGTAGGTTTTGATGATGATCTCTATGGATCTCTTAGTTGTGTCTAAAATTGCTTCCATTGTAATCTAACTTGCTACATCTATCTAGGTGTATATCTTGTTTTGATACTACCTTGAGGTTCTTAGTGGTAATCATCCTTTGGTAATGATGCATATTTGTTAGTGAGTTATATCCTTCCATGCTTCTAAAAATGCATATCTCCTTGTTTGGATATATCTCTACATTTACTCATAGCTTGCTTTATCCTGTGTATCTTTTGGTATCTCTTGCTATGATCTAGATCCTACTAGTATTCCTAACTTGTGATATCATCTACTAGTAGTTCACATACATGTAGTTCTAACCTTGGTTATAATTGGTACCTTTGCTCATCTAGTGGTATTTCACTATATGCTATGCTTGTATCTTGTCTCGTACATGCTCAAGCTGGTATCTTGAATTGCATATCTATTATCTTGAGTTGCTTGCATAACATTGTGATGTAGGGCACATATAGCTACATTGTATGTAGAAATTGGAGCATTTTTTGTTTTTATGCAGATTTTGCTCCAATTTTAGTTTTTGGTGCAAGACTAGTGTTTTTCATGCAGAAAAGGCCTTCCAAGCAAGACTCATGACTTTTCCATGATCCCTGATGCTTTTTGGGAAAATTTTGTCATCTTGAGGGTCAAAATTGCAATTTATTGTTTTTCTGCAATACTTCTTGCATTTTGGGTTGTTCAAGTATATGCTTTAACTTGCTTTTCTTTCTATGCTTGGACAAGCCCCTATCTGTGCTCTTCTACTCTCCTTATATATATCTTTGTTCTCTACTTTCTCTTTAACAAGTGATGTTTCTTATTTCTTCATAACCCCACTTTTTGAAATGACAAAGGGGGAGAAAGATATGTCTTCTTTTGACAAAAGAGGAAGAAGGCATGCCTTACATGAATAGGAGAAGTATGTCCATGAAAAGGGGAGAAGGTAAATGGGAGAAGACATATATGTGTAGAACATATATGAGTAGAAGACATAATATTCTATAAATGTTATGAAAGCTAACCATGGAGGAGAAATAACATCAATTGAGGGGGAGTATGAGAATTCCACTAGCATCAATTGAGGGGGAGCATATGAGCTCAGTCCTATTGAAACCCCTAGGTTTCACCAAAGGTATGATTTTACTGAAAAGCTTTCAATACATTTATGGAATGGTTTGTCATTTTCAAAAAGGGGGAGAATGTTGACTCAAGGTCAATTAGGTCAATGTTGACTCATGTCTAAATTGACTAAACCTGTGTTTTGATGATGACTAACCATTCCACATATTGGTGTCTAGTGTCTCTACTTGAGTGATTTCAGATTAGGTATAGACACACTCCAAATGTCCTAACTTGTGCATATCAAATTGGAGAAAAGACAAGTCAAAGTCAATACAAGTGCACATTTTTGTAATATGATGTAAATCCATTAGAATCATATTGTAAATCACTTGTAATGATTGTATGACTTGTAATTAAGCTTGGAAAAAAATAAGGAGCACTTATATTGAATGTTTAAGCTCTCAAAAGCCATTTTCAAAAATTCACATCAGGCTATTCATCGGTCGAGTTCTGTGAGTTGCAAACTTGACTGATCCTGATTGGATCTTGAAAATGACTTTTGATCGGTCGAGTTTACACTTCACAGAACGCGACCGATGGAGTAACTGACCAATTCGATTTTCATTGGTCAGTCGAGTTTTCGCAGGACAAACTCGACCGATGGTGTGAATATCGGCTTTATCTTTTACTCTATCGGTCGAGTTACCCTTATAGAAACTCGACTGATTGCACTGTACGTAAAAGTACAGAAAAGTGCTTCTAGCCATTGTTGAGTTGCAACAAGTGAAAATATATCCGTTGCAAACCACAAAATGGCTAGTTTTCATTCTCAAGTGTTCCCAAAGGCTAAGAGGCATCCCCAACTATAAATAGGACCCCTTGGGCTTCATTCCAAGGTTGAGCATTCAATGCAAACTCTATGTGAGGTTCCTATTCTATAGTTGAGTGCTTCCTATAGTCTCCTCTCTCTCTCTAAGCTTAATCACTTGCTACATACATTAGAGTGAGTAGGAGATTTGTAAGAGAGCTCATCCTACATGTATATCTTGTGAGGCTCTCACTTCCACCACCTCCCTATCTATCATTTCAACCATGAAGATGAAGGTTCTCTCTCTTGGCTAAGAAAGGTAAAGAAGAACAAGGGAAGGCGTCCCTTGGTGAAGATCAAGGCTTATGACTTGGAGCTAGAGTGGGTAATCCCTTTGTGAAGGTAGAGGACTCCTTGCTCAAGTGGGTAAGTCCTTGGTGGAAGTTTCTTCGAGTGAAGGTGAAGTCAAAGGTAGAAGATCTAAGAAGAGTGGGTAATCCCAGCAAGGTTGAAGAGTTGTGCTAGAGTAGGTAAGTCTTTGGAAGAAGGCAGAAGACTCCTTGCAAAGTGGGTAAGTCCTTGGTAAGGTTGAAGACTCTTTATATTGGATAGGTAAGTCCTTTGGTGGTCATGTATTGTATCTATTATAATGAATATAATTAAGGTGCAAGCTTAAGAAATCCTAGAGGTTGACCTCTCTAGGTAGTGGACTGACTCACTTCTAGTTTGAAGTGTGGAACCACTCTAAATAGCTTGTCTCTTGGTGTATGTTCAATCTCTCTCTCCCTTGCTATGCATGTTTTAGTTTAATTACATTCAACTCTATTCACCCTCACTCTAGAGCATCCAATCACCCGTCTAGGATCCAACAATTGGTATCAGAGAGGACTTCTCTAAGCATATTTCAACAAGTAGGAGAAGATGGGTGACTACTAAGGAGGGAGATACTTGATCAGCCTTCCAATCTTTGATGGGAGCAATTTCCTCTATTGGAGAAGAAGGCTTCAATTCTACATCCAAGGATCAAGTTTTGAGATGTGGGAAATGGTGAACAGTCCATACAAGCTACCAAAGACAGAGATTGAAGAATGGGATGATGCTACCTTGAAGAAAGCAACCTTGAATGCTAGAGCCATGCAAATCCTCTATGCCTCCATGACCCCCATCTAGTTCAAATAGATTTCTTCATGTGAAACAACCTATGAGGTATGGAGAAAGCTATGCATCACTTATGAGGGTACATATCAAGTGAATGAAAGCAAAGTCTACATTCTCAAAGGGCTACTTGAAAACTTCAAGATGGGAAAGGAGGAGAGGATAGCCAATATGTACTCAAGGCTCAACACCATTGTGAATGGTCTTGTGGTTCTAGGTCATCCTATGTCTAGTTGAGAGATCAACTCAAAGATCCTTAGAACTCTTCCCAAGAGGTGGGAACCCAAGGTGACTTCCATTGAAGACGCAAGGTCTCTTAAGGATATTACTATTGAAGAGCTCATTGGAAATCTACAAGCACATGAAGCCACACTTGACAAGAGGGAGAAAGTAGAAAGACAAGAAGAGAAAGAACTCAAGAGAATGAAGAAGGCTGAAATGAAGGCTCAAATCAAGGCCATTGTTGGTCAGGCCTCTCCATCATCTCAAGTTGAAGAAGATGACATGTACACCAAGGGTAGATTCTACAAAGGCACGTCCTCTCCATCTGGTGCTTCACATTTGGAAAGAAGGGTCACTACAAGGAAGTTTCCTATAAGGCAAAAAGACCCATCTTCACAAGAAGAAGGAGAAATGGCACTCAAGCTCACGTGGCTCGTCCGACTCAAACTCAAGTGAAGATTCAAGTGAAGGATCAAGCTGAAGCTCTAGTGATGAAGGAGAATTCAATTTTTCTCTTATGGCATCAACAAGTAAGGACTCAAGTGAGGTAAATCTAGACTCTTTAGATAAAGAATCCTTGATTGCTATTATTCGTGATACTTGTGCCTCTCTTTAGTCTTTTAAAAGGAAAAGGAAAAAGCTTGCTAGACTTGTTTTTCTGCAGCACTTCTTGCATTTTGGGTTGTTCATGTATATGCTTTAACTTGCTTTTCTTTCTATGCTTGGACAAGCCCCTATCTATGCTCTTCTACTCTCCTTATATATATCTGTGTTCTCTCCTTTCTCTTTAACAAATGATGTTTCTTATTTCTTCATAACCCCACTTTTTGAAATGACAAAGGGGGAGAAAGGTATGTTTTCTTTTGACAAAAGAGGAAGAAGGCATGACTTAAATGAAGAGGAGAAGTATGTCCATGAAAAGGGGAGAAGGTAAATGGGAGAAGACGTATATGTGTAGAACATATATGAGTAGAAGACATAGTATTCTATAAATATTATGAAAGCTAATCATGCTGGAGAAATAACATCAATTGAGGGGGAGTATGAGAACTCCACTAGCATCAATTGAGGGGGAGCATATGAGCTTTGTCCTATTGAAACCCCTAGGTTTCTCCAAAGGTATGATTTTACTAAAAAGCTTTCAATACATTTATGGTATGGTTTGTCATCTTCAAAAAAGGGGAGAATGTTGACTCAAGGTCAATTAGGTCAATGTTGACTCACATCTAAATTGACTAAACTCGTATTTTGATGATGACTAACCATTCCACATATTGGTATCTAATGTCTCTACTTGAGTGATTTCAGATTAGGTATAGACACACTCCAAATGCCCTAACTTACGCATATCAAATTGGAGAAAAGACAAGTCAAAATCAATACAAGTGCACATTTTTGTAATATGATGTAAATCCATTAGAATCATGTTGGAAATCACTTGTAATGATTGTATGACTTGTGATTAAGCTTGAAAAAAATCAGGAGCACTTAGATCAAATTTTTAAGCACTCAAAACCCATTTTCCAAAATTCACATCAGGCTGTTCATCGGTCGATTCTGTGAGTTGCAAACTCGACCGATCCTGATTGGATCTTGAAAATGACTTTTGATCAGTCGAGTTTACACTTCACAGAACACGATCGTTGGAGTAACTGACCAATTCTATTTTCATTGGTCGGTCGAGTTTCCCCAAGATAAACTTGATCGATGGTCTGAATATCGGCTTTGTCTTTTACTCTATCGGTCGAGTTACCCTTATAGAAACTCGACCGATTGCACTGTATGAAAAAGTGCAGAAAAGTGCTGCTAGCCGTTTTGGAGGTGCAACAAGTAAAAATATATCCATTGCAAGCCACAAAATGACTAGTTTTCATTCTCAAGTGTTCCCAAAGTCTAAGAGGCATCCCCAGCTATAAATAGGACCCATTGGGCTTCATTCCAAGGTTGAGCATTCAATGCAAACTCTATGTGAGGTTCCTATTCTATAATTGAGTGTTTCTATAGTTTATTGCTACCTACAACCTCCTCTCTCTTTCTCTAAGCTTAATCACTTGGTACATCCATTAGAGTGAGTAGGATATTTGTAAGAGAGCTCACCCTACATGTATATCTTGTGAGGCTCTCACTTCCACCACGTCCCTATATCTCATTTCAACCATGAAGATGAAGGTTCTCTATCTTAGCTAAGAGAGGTGAAGAAGAACAAGGGAAGGCATCCCTTGGTGAAGATCAAGGCTGAAGACTTGGAGCTAGAGTGGGTAATCCCTTGGTGAAGGTAGAAGACTCCTTGCTCAAGTGAGTAAGTCCTTGGTGGAAGCTTCTCCGAGTGTAGGTGAAGTTAAAGGCGGAGGATTCAAGAAGAGTGGGTAATCCCTACAAGGCTGAAGACTTGTGCAGGAGTAGGTAAGCCCTTGGAAGAAGGTAAAAGACTCCTTGCAAAGTGAGTAAGTCCTTGGTAAGGTTGAAGACTCTTTGTATTGGATAGGTAAGTCCTTTGGTGGTCATGTATTGTATCTCTTATAATGAATATAATGAAGGTGCAAGGTTAAGAAATCCTAGAGGTTGACCTCTCTAGGTGGTGGACTGACTGACTTCTAGTTTGAAGTGTGGAACCACTCTAAATATCTTGTCTCTTGGTGTATGTTCAATCTCTCTTTCCCTTGCTATGCATGTTTTAGTTTAAGTGCATTCATCTCTATTCACCCCCGCTCTAGAGCATCCAATCACCCATCTAGGATCCAACAATTGGTATCAGAGCAGGCTTCTCCAAGCGTACTTCAACAAGTAGGAGAAGATGGGTGACTACTACGGAGGGAGATACTTGATCAGCCTTCCAATCTTTGATGGGAGCAATTTCCTCTATTGGAAAAGAAGGCTTCAATTCTACATCCAAAGATCAAGTCTTGAGATGTGGCAAATGGTGAACAACCCATACAAGTTACCAAAGCTAAAGATTGAAGAATGGGATGATGCTACCTTGAAGAAAGCAACCTTGAATGCTAGAGACATGCACATACTCTATGCCTCCATGAACCCCACCGAGTTCAATCAGATTGGGAAGACCCAAGAGTGTTTGGGAATAACCTTTCATGGACGTAAACATAGATTCGAGATATTCATGGTATGGAGTCATGAGATGTGAGTTTCAACTTGGATTAGAAATGTTATGGCAATGTGTGATGCACCATCTCTACTCTTAGAACAGGATGAAATCTATATTTGGACTGTAGCCAAATGCTTATTTCATCTTGTTATGGGTGTGAGAGACAGAACAAAATGCATGCTAAATACTAAAGAAATTGGTGATATGAGTTGAAACCCTTCTATGATGTTTGAGGATCGAAGGAAGTATCACACCTTTTTGAGAGTATTTTGGATGGATGGTATGAAAACATAGATGAACTAAGGTAACCATCATATGAGAACGTACCTATCCAGAGTAGTTTGCAATCTATGAGTTATAAGTTTGGGTTTAATAACTGAGATGATGAGCTCGGAGTCTTATTGACTCAGTTAGACCTAAACCCGAGCTAAGGATTATGAGTGAAGTGTATGAGGGTTTATGTATTCACCATCACCTAGCATGTGAGGATTCTTATGTGGTAACATGATGTTCTTAGCAGAAGACAACTCAGTTGTACAACTGTATTGTATAGCCAATAGAGAGATTGGAAGAGGTTGCTAGGTGAACCCTATGATTGTTAGAAGATGAGACCTATGTGGCTAACACCTAAATATAACCTAACCCATTGGTCAAGTTAGTGGTTACTCAGTTAGTTAGCCCAGAGCTTGATGAGATAAGAGGATTGTTTTAAGAACCTCAGATACAACTCTTAGGGAGAAGAAGGTGGTGAAACCCTAAACTAGAGTGTTTTAGGGTTTCTGAGGAGCCAACCATGAGGAATCATGTCATGCAAGAAGCTCATGATGTTAAGTACACCATAAAGCATAATGCTACCAAGATGGTTAAGGTTTGTAGTGGTACTTGGAAGAAGTGTATAGAGTTGCATGTGGCCAGTTGCCATACATGCCAGAGAGTGAAGGCCAAACACTAGTAACCTAGTGAGTTGTTATAGATATGAGGAGTCCATGAGAGGGAATGGGAGTAGATCACCATGGACATTGTGGTGAGTCTCCCCTAGACCAAGAGAGGTCATGATGCAATATGGGTTATGGTAGATCGCCTTACCAAGTTGACCTAATCCCTTGCCTAAGAGAGATCACTGCCTGTGTGACAATCTAGTTGAACTATACATGAGAGATAGATAGTTCAAATACACAATGATTTGAGTTGAATGGTTCTCGAGCATGACCTCAAGTTCACTTCCATGTGGTGGAAGTAGGTACATGAAGAATTCAATACTAGTTTGAAGTTTAGTACAACTTATCACCCCTGACTAATGGATAATCGAGAGAGTATGATCCATACTTTAGAGGGTCTGATGGGAGCATGTCTGCTCATTAAATGTGATACATGGGAGCAGTTCCTACCCTAGAAGAGTTTGCTCGTGATGATAGCCACCATAGCCAGTATCGGGATTTAAGAGGTTCTATAAAGGAGGCCGTGTTGGTCACCACTTCATTAGGATGATGTCGGTGAGAGGACCTTGTGAAGGCCAGAGAGACCATAGTGTGTGTAAATGAAGTCACTTTGATTGTGCAATGGCCGAGAAAGCCCAGGGGTGACATGAGTCGTGAGCTGATGTGAAGTAAACTAACATGTCGTTCACTGTGGGAGAACATGTGTTATGAAAACCCGACCCCTCTAAGCTATAGCTGAGAAAGTTGAGTCCCCAATACATAGGTCCATTTGAGATGGATTGGTGGAGTTTCTTATGTTTGGCCTTACCCCTCAGGATGACATGATGTATGATGCGTTCCATGCGTTTAATCTATAGCACTATGTGATTTACCCAAACCATGTGTTGAGCCATGAACCTATTGAGCTTCAAGGGAGGTTGAAATATCTTGAGTCACCTATGGGGATTCTAGATACCAAGGTGAGTGAACTCAGATGTAAGAATATAAGATGATAAAGGTTCTTTGGAAGCACCATGGAGAGGATGAAGCCACATGGGAGCAGATGATGGACATGGAAAACTCTTATCCTGATTGTTTGTATGTTTGGTGGAATTTTGAGGGAAAAATTCCTATAAGAGGGGAAGGATGTTACAACCCCAATTTTTGGGTTCATATGGTTGGAAATGCAATTTCCCCAATAAATGTATGATTATGGAAGTTGTATGATTTATGTGTATTGAATGGATTTCCTTTGCAATATTTCCTTTGTGCATGTGATTTCGTGGATCATAATAAGTTAATGAGTCTAATATATTAAAAAGAAAAAGAAGAAATCAAATAATGCATTATTAAGAAGGAAATTGGAGATAATGATGCAAATATGAGAAATATGTGGAAAGATGTGTGATTGACTTATCATGGATGATATTTTGAATCCACAAGGTTTCTATGGGGAAAAGGAATCCAAATAAGGAATATAAAAGAATAGGAGAGAAAATATGCATAAAATATGCCTTAATAAGTGATAAATTTCCTATGAATAAAAGTCTCCCATACTTTTGAGTTTGAGTCCCAAACTTGGCACACAAGTAGCTCAAGTCATTATGGACTTTAACCTAAAATTTGGAATCAAATGGATGATATTTCCTAAAGTGAAGAGGATTGATTTAAATGTCACAATTTCAATGGGACTATTTATTTTGGGCGCACACAATGTGGACCGTGGATCTGAGATCCAACGGTGTCCATATTATCTCCTCTTTTGAGCCAAAAGAGGGAAAGCTATGAATAGTTACTATGTATTTCCTAAATCGGTTTCCTCCCTCTCAGTTTCCTATTAGTGACTGGAGACTCTTCCATTGGGTTCGGGAGAGCATTGCGAACGTTTTCGACTCAAACTTTCCTTGAAGTCCCCACCAATTGGGACTTTACCCAAATTTTCTAGGACCTAAGCTGCATGGGAGGGCGTCCTCCCTGTCTGTATAAGGAGGATGACCAACCTGATAATCGTGCTGCGCTGAGTCTGCGTGGTAGTTTTTTTGAGAGACAATGGAGTAAGGGAGGGACGCGACCAAAGATCACCACAAGGCTAGCCGCTCCCATTGATCCTTCGAGCTAGATGCGTGAGAACAAAGTCTCTATTGCTGGCGGCGGTGCCCCTACATGGGGGTGATAGCAGGCTTGTCCATAAGTTGAACCACGACTGTCATGATCCTAGAGGGAAGGCAGACTCATTTTCCTTGCTTCTCGAGGTTGCCACCATGTGCAGATGGTGGATTCACGATCCAGGTTGGGCACCCTGTTTTCCCACTAAAATAGGGGATCAAACCCCTGTCCACATGCGCCTGTGAGATAGATGAAGTGGCCAGACTCGGGTACTGGGTTAGGTAGATCCAAGTGAGGATCCACGAGCCGGAGGATGAATCGACATAAAAGGAAACAAAGGGGATGATGTGGCATCCACTGGTTGGCTGAAAGGTAATTTTCTTGCGAAAATCCTAACTAATTATTAGTAGATCGTATATGGACATTTAATATATGAAAGTTGATAAGAAGAACACTTAGATTTTGATAAAAATAGGTTTAGAGTCTGATTCTGATCATAGTTCGAAAAGTACCTAAAGTTTCTAATCTTAGTGCTTTATAATGAGGAAAAACCCTAACTTGACGATTCTATGGAACTGAGATGAGTAATATGGATAATCTATGAGCACATTAACCTATTGTTAATAAAAAGATGTTTTGATGTATAAATAGAACGATCCATATGCTTAATAGCATAATGTAGGGTTTGATATGTTAATATGTATTAATGGGCTTAGAAACCCTAATCTAGGGTTAATGATTTCTAATGACATATATTTTGAGATTCTTTGTATAAAAGTGGTAATATGTTAATCCTAAGGCTAATTGAAGATAATGAAGTTTTTAATGTGAATAAGTGAGTAATTAGGGTTTTGAACCTAGAACTGCTGTCTTAGGGTTTTGTGGATATAAAAGAGGAAAGTTGTAAATAAAGTGGATTCTTGATGAGTATGTAGTAAATAGGTTGTATATGCTTTTTAGGATTATGTGCTTTTGTGTGATTGGATTGATTACTTGCTTGGATTACTTGATTGGATTGGATTGGATTGTGCTTATTTCTTGTGAAATCTCCAAATCAGGTATGTGGTTATTTATCATTAAACACTATAGTTTCCCGACATTTTACTGATGATTTATCAATTGCATGGAAATAAACTGCTTGGATGATTTTATTTTTATAATCTTTAAAGTGAATATGACTATCACAATCTAAGTATATATATGACTTGCCCAAACATACATATCATCTCTGGATGTAAGATGAGAGACCAAGCCCTGGTGGGAAGGTCAAGGTCGTAAAGCCCCAGAGGGAAAGTCACAACACACGTAGAGAGGTGACCCCAAGTACCAAGCTCAGGATGGAGAAGGTAGCCTTAAAGTCCCTTGCAAGGAATAAACCCTAAGAGAGGGTATCCCATAGTATGAGTAAAAGCGGTTGGGAAGTCATATTGGAAAACATTTGCATTGCTAAACAACTATTTGATGTGGTTATGTTGTTAAATAATATGTGTAATATTTTGGTTGCCCCACATACTGGTATATTCATTTATACTGACCGGCTTTTTTTGTCGGCATTTTAGGAATATCTGAAATTGGACAAATAGTAAAGTGGAACCTGTGAAGATTAAAATTAAATTATAAAGGAGGATTTAGATAGATAGATTTGTTATGAGGGTATAAGTCTTAGTTACCTATTTTTCTAAAAGGTATGTGAAAAGGAATTTTTATTCCAGTTTTCAATTTAGTCTTTCGTAGAATTTATTAATTATTTATGATTATTTGCAAAACCATTGTTCCTATTTTTGGGATAACGTCTCTGACTTCCTGGTCTCCCTTAATTGGGGGTTACTGGGAAATGGATTCATTACAGACCAATTGACTGGAGGACCTAGAAGATGGTGGACCACAGACCAGGAGACCGGGGAGATAAATGGATGAATGGACATGACGTGAGCTGATCGATTCAAGGGTTGAACCAATCAACCTAGATTGGCAAGTAAGGATGTAAATAAACAACATGTTTCTGCATGTGATTTAGACCCTAGGTTGTGGTAATTCCTTGTGGCTCCAAGGAATTACATTAGAATAGTCATAACTATCTCTTTTTGTTTATTGCATGTTTTCATTGTGGGATATTACATTTATATGATATGTACTGTATATGTGGTGATTGGATAAGGTATATGTATTTATAAATATAAATCCTCAATATAATATCAAGCCTAAGATGCTTTCCATAAGAAACACACATGAAAAGCTTGATCAACCAAGTGTGGGCACACCCGGGCGTGGTGCGCCATCTATCTGATGGAAGGGTGATGGTAGATATGTGGGTCTACCCTAGTAGGGTGCATATTGTATCATGTTGTCTTATGGGTCAGGCTTAAATAAGTGACCTTAATAGGATTAAGTGCTTAGAAGAATAAAGATGGACCATGGTAAGGAGTTGTGCATACCACATATGCAAGAACTGCATGAGATGCAATTGGCAATTGTTGCCTACCTTAATAATTGGTCATGAGCGCTAGTGTTGGTTGGGTATTGACTTAGTTATTTTGGATCTTGGCTCACTAGAAGAATATTGTATGGTAAAATCTTCTAGATTGGTAGTGAGGGATATGACTTCGAAGAAAATAGAGGGAGCGATAATTAATTAAATTCCTAATTAAATATCATCAAATGTTATTCAAATCAAAAGGGCTTTGACAAAATGCAAAATTTTCTATTGAATAGTCAATAATTGACAATCAAATCATCATTGTGATAAGTCCTTATGAAGGATAATCTAAATGAGATATATTTCCATAACTGGCTTGGGACGTTGAGAAGTGTTCTCTATGCTCCCGAAACACAAGTTCTAGTGGAATCCACTCCATGTACACTTAAGTCTGAAATGGATGCTTAGTTGGAGCATGACAATGATGTCGAGGACATTAAAAACCTTATGCTCAACTATATGGACTATGAATCATATGAGCAGTGATAAAGGCATAATGTGTCTAAGGAATTGTTTGAGTGCAAACTGACAGAGGGAGACCCAGTAGAGTCCCATGTTCTCAATTTTATTGGGCATATGGAACATCTAGAAAGATTGGATTTCCTTTAGGTTAAGATTTGGACATGGATATGATTTTCCAATCATTGCCAAAATCATATAGCTATTTTATCAAGTGTTAAAACTTGAGTAACATGGCTAGACCGCTGTCTGAGTTGCTTTGACATTTTAGTATATGTCGAAGCACAAATGGAGAAGGGAAAATCTATGATAGAGATCAACAGAATAGAGTCCAAGGACAAAGACAAGGCCAAGATCCTTATGAGGCTAAGCTAAAGTCCAAGTTTTCTGCACTCAAAATATGGAGAAGGATAAGGAAACCGAGGAAGATGAAGTAAGGGATAGAGATATCTACTTTAAATATATACGTAATTGGGATTAATTTCACTACTTCTTCATCATGGGTACTAGACACCAGATGTGGATCACACGTTTTCTCAAATGTGAAGGATCTGAAAATAGGTTGACCTTTTGCAAAAGGTGAGGTTGAACTGTGCGTTAATAATGGTGCAAATGTTGCTGCCAGCGTAGTTGGAACCTATGAGTTATCTCTACCTAGTGGGGTTATAATAGAGTTCGAGATCTGCTATTATGTACCTACCATTAATAGGAACATCATATCTATATCTTGTTTAGATAATAACATATTCAAATTTCTTATAATGAATGATCGATGTTCTATTAGTAAAGATGAGACCTTTTATGGTAGTGCCCCTATGTATTATGGTCTATACTTGATAGATCTAGAGACAAGTGTGTATAATGTATATACCAAAAGATAAAATTTTGATAAATCTAACCAAACATACCTTTGGAATTGTCACCTAGGGCACATTCAATGAGAAATGCATATCTAGACTCCATAAAGATGGTTATCTAGACTCTTTTGATTTTGAATCAATAGAGATATGTGAATCTTGGTTTTGGGAGAAGATGAAAAAGACTCCCTTCACTAGAAATAGTGAGAGGGCTCGTGATCTATTAGGACTCATACATACTAATGTATGTGGCCCTTTTAGAACAAATGTTAGAGGTGGGTATCAATACTTCATTACCTTCATTTATGACTTCAGTTGGTATGGTTATGTTTTCTTGATGAAATATAAGTCAGAAACTCTTAACATATTTAAGAAGTTTACAAATGAAGTATAGAACCCACTTGGGAAAAGTATTATGTCACTTTGTTCTGATCAAGGTGGAGAATACTTAAGTCGAGAGTTTGAGGACCTTTTGTGAGCCCATGGGATCATATCTCAATGGACTCCACCTAGAACACCTCAGCATAATGGTGTATCCAAAAGAAGGAATCACATATTGTTAGATACGGTGCAGTCAATAATGAGTTTTTCCGATCTTCTGACTTCCTTTGGGTGCTATGTTCTAGAAACCACATTGTTTACACCTAATCAAGTACCATCTAAAATAGTTCAAAAGACACCATATTTGATATGACATGGGAAACATCTTGATGTGTCTGTTATGAAGATATGGGGATGTGAAGCTTATGTCAAGAAAATGTTTCCTGAAAAGCTTGGACCCAAATCCGATAAATGTTATTTTATTGGATATCCCAAAGAAACGAGGGGATAGTACTTCTATACTCCATATGGCAACAAAGTGTATGTTGCTAGGACTGGTGTATTCCTAGAAAAGGAATTTATTTCCAAAGGAATCAGTGGGAGGAAAGTGGAACTCAAAGAGGTTTGAGACCAACAAGTAAACATTGAACCGATACATGTACAAGAGGATCAAAGAGAATCAAAAAATGTTTTAGAATCTCAAATTCCTCAAGTAACACATGTACCTCATAGATCTAATAGGACATGCCTTGAAACTAAGAGATTTTTATATCTTGTGACTCAGGAAGGCGATGAGTTGGTCATAGATGACAAGCCAACAACCTATCTAGAAGTCACTGAGGGACCAGAGTCTATGAAATGGCTTGAGGCCATGAAATCTGAGATGGAATCCATGTTTACCAAAATGGCATGGACCTTAGTGGATCCACCTTAAGGGGTAAAACCCATAGGGTAGAAGTGGGTCTGTAATAAGAATACCAACATGGATGGTAAAATACAAACCTATAGGGGAAGATTGGTTGCAAAGGGTTTCAGACATGTTTAAGGTGTTGACTATGATGAAACCTTTTCTCCAGTGGCCATGGTTGAGTCCATCAAGATCATGCTTGGTATTGCAACTTATCATGACTATGAGATTTGGATAATGGATGTTAAAACCACATTCCTTAGTGGGAATATTATCGAGGATGTGTATATGACACAAGCTAAGGGTTTTATAAATAAAAAGGATGCAAATAAAGTCTGTAAGCTACAAACATCAATCTATGGATTGAAGTGAGCATATCAGAGCTTGAATCTTCATTTTGACAAAACAATCAAAGAGTTTGACTTTAGTCTAAATGAAGATGAGTGTGTACAAGAAGGTTAGTGGGAGCATAGTCACATTCCTTATATTATATGTAAATGACTAACTATTGATGGGGAATGACATTCCTTCTTTACAAATGGTAAAGAACTGGTTGGGAAGTATATTCTCTATGAAAGACTTGGGAGAAGCATCCAACATCTTGGGGATAAATATCTATAGAGATAGATCTAGAAGAATTCTTGGAATAAGTTAGAGCACATACATTGATAAAGTGTTGAAGTGGTTTAGCATGGAGAATTCAAATAGAGGAAACGTGCCCATGTTTCATGGTGTCAATATCTCTAGAGCTCAGTGTCCCAATTCTTGTGAAGAAAGGGGCCACACGAGTTTGATTCCATATGCATCTAAATTGGATCAATAAATGTTATGTGCTTGTCCAGACGTCTCGTATGCCTTGATCATGACAAGTAGATATCATTCAGATCCTAGTGATGCTCACTCAACAACCATGAAGAACTTCCTTACATAAGAAGAACTAAGGATTAGTTCCTCGTCTATGGAGGAAAGGAAGAGTCGGTGGTAAAGGGTTACAATGATGCAAGCTTCCAAACTAAAAAAGATTATTACATATCACAATCTGGATTTGTGTTTTGCCTAAGCAACAAAGCTATGAGTTGGAAGAGTTCCAAAAAGGAGATAGTTGTCGATTCCAGAATAGAGGCCAAGTATATTGTTGCATCAAATGCAGAAAAGGAGGCTGTATGAATCAAGAAGTTCATCTCTGAAGTTGGGGTTCTTCCAAGCATCAACGACACAATTGAGCTGTATTGTGACAATAATGGGGCTATTTCACAAGATAAGGAACCCAAATAGCATCAACGTTCCAAGCATATACAAAGTCTTTTCCATCTCATATGAGATATCTTACGATGAGGAGATGTTAAGATTTGCAAAGTACCAACCAAAAACAATTGTTGATCACTTAACAAAGGCACTTTCACAGCATAAGCATGATAGTCACATTAGATCACTTGGGATAAGACTCATGGGTGATTGGCTCTAAGTGCAAGTGGGATTCTATTGGTATGTATGCCTAGAGAGCCAAACATGTGATGATTCTAATGACATAACTTGGAAATGATTTGATTAATAATAAAGACAAATTTCCAATATATCATGTTCTATTCAGTTATGAGATAATGATGTAACATAATAAATGTCTAAAGGATGATATTACTCAATGACGTATGTCTTTAGGTTGAGGACCTGAATAGTGGGATCATACATACGTCAGGAGTATACATTATTGATATGTCCCTAGTCAGCTATTACCGTAGAAGCAATATAGATAACAATAATACATAAGACTGGAGTGTGTGTCGGTTCATGAAAGAATCACATCAGTCATGATATGTGATATCAATCCAAACACATAGATACATGTTAGAGAATAATGTATAAGACAAACCCACCATGAGAGTGACACATTAAAACCATTATGATGGCATTCACAGTCAGCTCTCATAGTGTTAGTGGTGATTGTTACTTAGACATGAAGTGACTACACTCATCACATGTTGTTTGGTGCACTTTGACATTATTCACTGTGATCCTGAATAAGGGTTACTACAAAGGTGATGGTTGGGTGCACTATGACACATGGGAATGACTGTCAGTGATGTAGATGGGATTTGTCAGTCTTGTAGGAGTATGATATCCTAGTCCTATTGATAAGAGAGACTGAGAAATGCATGACCATGCACATGTGAGTCAATGTGTGATATTGATGTAACATTTATCTCAAATAGTTTGATCTAGTTCTGAATAGGATGACTAATCAATGCCTCGAGTTTAATCTGGATATCAGTGAGAAAGGAACTATACAAACACTATATCACCATTCCTTGGTTGTAGGTTGAAGTTGTTCTCCAACTTTCCATTTACACAGGTAGGATTAATGTGAGACTAGGCACCACTTATTGCTTGTTATGTCATAACTTGTCATGGATATTCACTGCCAATGTAATATGGGACCTATAGGGTCACACACATAGGAATTGACCTAGAAAAGGAGTTTTGATCATCAATGATAACTGGATTGATTATAAGGTGTTTAGGTATTCAATTCAAGCAACAAATTAGCTGACTAGACTCCCAACCAATCGACTCATGTGATGAAAATGACTAGTTGGACTGTCAAGTTGATTGGATATTGCATTGGCCAAGTTATGCAGGAACTGTGGTGATAATGGACCGGTTCACATTATGAAGCGATCAGATGGGGTCATGAGATGATCGACTCGCTTTGGGAGACGCCCAGTTTGTGGTGCAATTCGATTGCAACAAGGATTAGCATTGACATCATGTTGTGCATTAATTGGAATAGAATGCCAATTCATATGTAATTGGGAAACATGCAAAACAAATGGTTTGCAGGGAGAACTAGTTGTCTTGTATGCCAACCGACTGGTTTGCTTCTTGTAGGTTGTGAATTTTCAAGATTCTAGTTCCTTCCACTCCCACATAGACTGAGAACCCAAACCCTAACCTCTCCTTTAAATAGAGGGGTATTGGGGTCTTCTTAGACACATCAATTGCCTCTGACAATTATTTGTCTTCTCTGATTGTGTTAACCGAAAGAAACTGAGGAAGTCCTATCTGATAAAGGGAGGGATAGCAAGCAAGAACAATTATTGGAGCAAGTTAGTGACTAGTACACCAGTGGGAGGAACAATTCCCACCTTTCCATTCTTGTAGGATGACATGAGTTCTAGGTGGTCGGTGTGGACTTCCACAGAGGCAAGGATGTTGTTGTCTTCCGCTGGGAGGACAACATAAACATGCTATTTGTGGTGAAGACTAGGGGCCACAAAAGACTAATCCCACTACAACCAGAAGATAGTTGCACAACTACAACAATGAGATGTCACTGGACGCGCTATAAGACCAAGTACATCCTCAAAACCATCCTTTCCATTATATAGATGTTGACATGATCTACTAGTTTGATGGGAAATATGGTAATATTTTTTTTGTTTCTGCTGCCTATTATGATGTTATATTTTCCTACACTTCCAAGCCATGTCATTAACATATGTGGTAGGGATGTCATTCCTTATAAATAGTATGTCATCTACATATAATATGAGGAATACAATTATGCTCCCACCAACCTTCTTGTAAACACACAGTTCATGTTCATTTTGACTAAAGCCAAACTCTTTGACTATTTTGTCAAATTGAAGATTCCATCTCGAGATGTTTGCTTCAATTCATAGATTGACCTTTGTAGCTTATAGACTTTGTTGGCTTCCTTCAGATTTATAAAACCTTAGTATGTATCATATACACACCCTCAAGAAGATTTTTGTTAAGTAAAGTGGTTTTAACATCCATCTGCCAAATTTCATATTCAAATTAGGCTACAATGGAAAGCATGATCGTGATGGATTTAACCATGGCAACTGGTGAAAAAGTATCATCATAGTCAACACCTTGAACTTGTCTGAAACATTTTGCAACCAATCTTCCCTATAGAACTGTACATTACCGTTCATGTTTGTTTTCTTCTTGAAGACCCATTTGCACCTATGGGTTTTATCCCTTCAGGTGGATCCACTAAGTTGCATACCTTGTTGGTATTCATAGATTCCATTTCAGATGTCATGGCCTCAAGCTACTTCTCAGGCTCTAGTCCCTCAATAGTTTCTAGGTAGGTTGTTGGCTCATCATCTATGACCAAATCACAACCTTTTATGTCACAAGATAACCAAATGTTTTAGTCTCAAGTCATGTCATACTAGATCTACGAGGTTCATGTGTCACAATAGGAACTTGAGATTCCACAACAACTTGTGAGTCTTCTTGTTCCTTATGTAAATTTGTAGGTTTGATGTTTTCTTGTTGGTCTTGAACATGTTGGATTTCTACTTTTCTCCCATTGATTCCTTTGGAAAAAATTATTTTTCTAGGAATACAACATTCATGGTAACAAACACTTTGTTGTCAGATGGAGAGTAATAGTAGTATCCCCTAGTTTTCCAACAAAATAACCTTTATCTGATTAGGGTCCACACTTTTTAGGAAGCATTTTCTTGACATAAGCTTCACAACCCCAAATCTTCAAAAAAGACAGATTGAGACGGTTCCCATGCCATATCTCATATGGTATCTTTTGAACTTATTTAGATGGTAGACAATTAAGTGTAACTATGATAGTTTCTAAAGAATATCCTAGAATGTAATAGGAAGATCAGAAAAACTCATCATTGTTCGTACTATATCTAGTAATGTGCTAATCCTTCTTTCTGATGCACCTATATGTTGTGGTGTTCTAGGTGATGTCCATTGTGATACGATACCATGGGATCACAGAAGGCCCTCAATTTAATAGTTTAAGTATTCTCCACCTCGATTAAAATGAAGTGCTTTAATACTTTTATCAAGTTTATTCTATACCTCATTTATGAAATCCTTGAAGTTTTCATGGGTTTCTAACTTGTGTTTCATGAAGTACACACAGACAAACTTACTTATATCGTCGGTGAAGGTAAAGATGTATTGGTAACCACCTCTGGAATTTGTTCAGAAAGGGCCGTATACATCAGTATGTATAATTCCCAATAGATCACTTGCTCTCTCACTATGACCAGTGAAAGAAGTCTTTTTCATCTTGCCCAATAAACAAGATTCACATGTCTCTTTTGATTCAAAATCAAAAGATTCTAGATAACCATCCTTCGGGAGTCTATAGATGCATTTCTCATTAATGTTCCCTAGACGACAATGCCAAAGATATTTTTTGTTTAAGTTATAGTGTTTTATCCTTTTGGTATTTACATTATAAACATTTGTCTCTAGATCTAGAAAATAAAGACCATAAGACATTAGGGTACTATCATAAAAGATATCATCTTTATAAATAGAACATCGACCATTCTTAATGTGAAATTCAAATCCATTCTCATCCATACAAGATACAAAAATGTTGTTTCTATTATTGGCACATACATAATATCAATTCTCTAACTCCATTACAAGTCCACTGGGTATAGATAAATGATATGTTCCAACTATAGTGGCAACAACTCTTGCTCCATTTGTGATGTGTAGTTTGACCCCATTCTTTCTTATTTGAACATATGTGCAATCCACATCTAGTATTAAGTATCCAAAATGAAGAAGTAAACATGTTTATTTCAATAATGTATATACCTAAAGTGGATATCTCTATCTCCTAGTTCTTCTTCCACATTTCCTCCAAATAAAGAGGGAGATTTCTTTTCTAGTGTCCATCCTGGTGACAGTGGTGACAATTGCGTACCATGTTCCCTCTCCCATAGCTTTCATCACAGAAGACTTGGGTTTTTGTTAGCTTTAAAACTCTTCTTTGCTTTTCCTTTTCCCTCAGACTTCCCTTTGCCTCTTTTGATCATCATCACAAATTTGGGTTTGTCCTTCTTCATTAGTACTTTGGTAGTCCTCAAGAATCTAAGTAATCTGACAATGGCATGTCAAGATCATTCATTTTGTAGTTCATGACAAACTGGTTGTATGATTCCAGCAGTGATTGCAAAATTACATCCGTGGCCAACTCTTGGCCTAAGGGAAATCCCAGTCTACAAAGTATCACTCCCCAATTTTCAAATATAAAACTTAGAATGGGAGTTTCTTAAATAAAAATAGTTAATGGGTTCAATTGAGAAGAGCATAAGATGGTATTTCTTATATGAAAATGAAGTAACAAAACTTAAAATGTGACTCATGTATAATTCTCTTTCATATGTGCATTTTCTTGCAACTAATTCAAATTGATGTAGCATTAATTTCCTTTTTCTCTCCTATCCATGAAAATGTTTAAAAGAAGTAAGAGGGAGAAATCAAAGACTTGGAATTTGAAAATATGAGATAAATTACTCACTTTGACAAACAATAAATGATTCTCTCTTTTCTTTTATGCATATTAAGAAATAGCATTAATATATTTTTATCTTTCTTCCAAGGTAGTATTTCCATAAAGGCATAAAGAGGTATATAACTTAAATCTTGAAAGTGTATTCATTAATCATCTAGTTTTGTAGTCAAAGAAAATAATTGTGGAAAGATATTACACCTTATTTCATCTTTTATAAACATAATGACTTTTGATGTATTAGACACACATGGGCAAATAGAAATATAAGAGGATAGGAAGAATCTATACTATTCATTAGGTTTATGATCCGAATTTGGTCAAGTTTTAACCATGTTTTATGCATCATATGAATTGAAGAAGTTACCATATAGTTTTGACTAAGATTTAAATTCCAATTCATTTAATGTGATATGTTACACCTATGTGTGGATTTTCCTCCCTGTCACACACCTCTTTTTATTTCTTTCCTTTTATGCACACATCGCCAGCCATCCATTGCAGATTTGACAAAATCCGGATTGTCTACCACCCTCGATCATTTCACAAATAGAAAACGTTACACTATGATTCCTTTCCTTGAATCCTTCTCCCTCATCTCTCACCCATTTCACAATATGTCTTCGCCATTGACTTCGCCTCTCTCCCCTGAATCTAGCGAGCCATAACTCGCTCTTTCTCTCTCTATCGATGAAACACCTCTTTTAGGGTTTCCTTTCATTGCCAACTGTAGTTTCATTGCCAACTGCAGTTTCCAACCCGATTTTATCTCCAGAAACCTTGTCTTCACCCTAGCCACCTCCAACCCATCTAGTTCAATCAAGAGCCTGGTAGGATTCTACATCAATCCTTCTTCTTATTGCTATCCTTGGTTTGCTATTTTCATCCCTAGAGCATTGGACTCTATAGGGAAACTGTCATCTCATCACCGACACTTGCTGTCATGGCCCTCTGCCCACAGGAATGCCTGTTTGACCTCTCCTTGGCCCCGCATGTGTTTTGGGGATCTCATTTGATGATTCTCTTCTTAGTTTTAGTGGTTTTGGTCACAATTTTTCTTTCCCTTCGGTAACCTTGTTCTATGACAACCTAGGGACTAGTTGGTCTTTTGTTTCACGTGATGTCTTGCTTGACATTGTCTTGATCTCATGAAGCGGTCCAGATTGCTTTTCATTATCTCTTCATAATGCTACCTAGAGCTTGCTCTTTCGATTGTGCCTCATCCATGGCCGAAACACGTCTTCCAGCTCTGGTGCTCCCACAACCCTATGTTTTGGCTTCTCAGCCTCGGTAGGGAGCAAGGAGGACTTTGGCAGTCTTAGTATCTCATGAATGATAGAGTTTCTCGAGCTTTGATCAGAGGTAACACATCTTATAGGAACACTTGGAGCCATGTCTCATGAGGGAAAAGAAACCCTGCCATGCAATGACCGTGGTCCCCCCATAATTTTAATCGACTAATTTAAGGCACAAGGGAAATTTTGGGTTTTCCCCACTTCATTTACTTTGTCTGCTAATTTATTGGGGCAAGTCCCCTTGCTCGCTGGCGGACATTGATTGGTTCCGATCAGACAGGTCCGAGCCCAGTTATCACTATCTTGGATAATATAGTCCACATGGATTTTTCCTTTTCCATGATTGACTGGTTCTTCTAAAATTTGTAGTAAATTGATGCTTTGTCAAGAAATTATGAAAAAATACTCGTCGGAGATAATTTTTGACAAGGAATCCTATTTTAGGGATTTTAAATAATGTTTTTCCTAATGTTATGATGTTTTCATAAGGAACTCTAAAACTTAATTTTGAGTAATGTGATTACTAATTTAGTAATATTGAATTGAGTTGTCCCAAGTGAAATGACCTAATCAGTAACCCTAACCCTAATTTAGTACAATGAAACAACATTTTCCTAAAGACAAATTTGGGGTTTAAGGTGTTAATTAAAGTTATAATTAATAGGAAACATGTTATTTTTAGGAGACTTAAAATTTCACTCAAGATCAGAGAGACGAACTTAGGATCTACTTTCTTCCAATGTAAGTGAGTCATGCCACTATACATATGTACATTAGTTGAATTGTATGCTATGTATGATTTATGATTTATGGTTCCAATTTAGAGTTATGGGCTCTAATAATGTTCATATATAAATTTCTTGATGATTTATGTATCTTATGTCTTATGGTTATCATGCTCATTAAGATTAGAGATTATGACTAATAATTATTTATTTATGATTAATGATTAATGGATTCGAACTTCAAGTTTGAAGAGGGAGAAATCCCATCATGTTAAATATTTAATGTTCAAGATTATGCTAATGTTCATATTGAGAATCATGGACACCAATCTAAAGATTCACAAGTTGTAACCCTAGGTGTACCTTCTTTTTCTAGATAGCGCCTAAGAAATTAGACAGCGAAAAGGATAAGGATGATGGTGCTAGCTCTTATAGTGTGGGAAGTGAACCAAGAAGGAACCCTAAGGCAACCTTAGTGAACTTATTCCAAATTCTCACCAATGCCATAGGACTAGGAAAAAATCAACCCAGATATCATGAGCTGAATTTAGTGGAGTATTAAAAGATTAGGACCTACTCCTTTGCTAGAGAAGGAGAAGATGATGTCAGAACCAAGTAAGAACATATTAGAAGCATGGATCATTTCTTTCTTGACTTGGATTTTCCTCAACATTCTAGGGTTTTTTTCATGACCCATATGCTCAAAGAAGCTGCTCTTACATGGTGTGATAATCTCCTCAATTCAAGAGTGGCCAATGAACCTACACTCAGATGGGAAGGATTTGTGGAGGCCTTCTAGGAGCACTATGTGTCTGAAGCCATGTTAGAGAACAATGATCTAAAGTTTGCCAATATAGCTTGGGTGGGTGACATGATAGTTACCCAATATGCCATAAAGTTTAGGATCCTACAGAAGTATGGTTACGATGATGATGGCTAACACAAAACAAAGAAGTTCACCTGAGGACTCAATTCTGACCTAAGCTTTGCCTTGTCAGGAAGAGGCCACATGACCCTTCAAGCTACTATGGATGCAACCCTGGAGCTAGAATACCACCTCAGAAGGTCCTATCAGACAGAAGTTCCTAAGAAGAACAACGAATATCAACCTCCCAACAACCACAAGAGGAAGGAACCTAAGCCTAATGCAGGACTTGAGAAGCCCTTATGAACAGCATGCAAGAAGAACCATGCATGCCCATGCATATATGGTACAAGAGCATGTTTCCACTATGGATAGAATGCACACCATAGGTCAAGTTGCCCAAAGTTGTTGAAGAAGGATGCAATTTCGGATCAAAATAGGAACTAGAATCCTCCACCTAAGAGACAAGCTAGGGTTTTCACTATGCAAGTAGAAAAAGAAGATGATGAATGATGTAATAGTTAATTTATGTCGACACAAACCTTTTATGATATATATATTTCTTTTCATGCAAATTTTAGTATGCTAGATACCGTATAAGAGAATAAGTAAGAATAACCCTAAGGTGGGTAGTAACCTAGAAAATAATGAGGAGGAAATTCATTTTAAGGTGGGTAGAATTGCCACACCCCAATTTTCAAATATGATTTAATTCATAAAATGGAGTTTTATTAAACAATAATAGTTTATGGTTTGATATACAAAGAGCATAAAATGATATTTCTTGTATGAAAATCAAGTAAGAATAATTGAAATAAGACTCATGTATAGTTTCTCTTTCATATGTGCATTTTTTGCAACTAATTCCATTTGATGTAGCATTAATTTCCTTTTTCTCTCTGATCCTTGAAAATATTTAAAAGAAGTAAGAGGGAGAGATAAAGACTTGGAATTCAAAAATATGAGATAAATTACACACTCTGACAAACAATAAATGATTCCCTCTTTTTTTATGCATATGAAGAAATAACATTAATCCCTTTTTATCTTTCCTCCAAGGTAGTATTTCCATAAAGGCATTAAGATGTATATAACTTAAATATTAAAAGTGTATTCATTAATCATCTCATTTTGGAGTCAAAGAAAATAATTATGAAATGATATTACACCTTATTTCATTTTTTATACAGATAATGACTTTTATTGTATAAATGGACATACAATGGGAAAAATATCTAAGAGGATAGGAGGAATCTAGACTATTTATTTGGTGTTTGATCCGAATTTGGTCAAGTTTTGACCTTGTTTGACCCTTCAAATTAATTTAGGAATCTACCATATAGTTTTGACTAAGATTTAAATGCCAATTCATTTAATGCGATATATTACACCTAAGTCTGGATTTTCCTCCCTGTCATACAATAATTTTTTTTTTCATTCCTTTTATATGTGCATCGCCAGCCATCCATCATGGATCCGACAACATCTGGATTGTCTTCCACCCTTGATCATTTTGTGAACAGAAAACATTACACTATGAATCCTTTCCTCGAATTGTTCTCCCTCGTCTCTCACCCATTTCACGAGATCTCTTTGCCACTTACTTCATCTCTCACCCCTAAATCTAGCAAGCCATTACTCAATATTTCTATCTTTTTATCGACAAAACACCTCTTTTAGGGTTTCCTTTCCTCACCACCTGCAATTGTAGAGGGAGTTACTAACCATCTCATGCCTATACAATGGATCAAAATCGATCCTTGAAGATTGCCCTATGCTCCACCTTAGTCAATCCCCCCTATAGTGTCGTTGAACACCTTAAACAACCCGATTTGACCTTTGGTAAACTTGGCTTCACCCCAACCACATCCACCCCCTCTCTTTCAATTGAGAGCCTGGTAAGATTCTACACCAATCCCTCTTTGTATTTCTATCCTTTCTTTTCCTTGTCCAGACCTAGAATCTTGGACCCCATAGGGAAACCATCAGCTCATCATCGACACTTTCCGTCATGGTCCTCTAGTGGCCGTCCGCCCACATGAATGCCTGCTTTGATCTCACCTTTTCCCCATGAGGGTTTTGGGGATCTTATTTGATGCTTCTGTTCTTAGTTTTAGTGGCTTTGTTCATGATTTGTCTATCCCCAGTGTAACCTTGTTCTCCGACAACCCAGTGACTAGTTGGTCTATTGTTTCAAGTAATGGCTTCCTAGACATTGTCTTGATCTCATGAAGCGGTCCACATTGCTTTTCATGGTCTCTTTGCAATGCTCCCTAGAGAGTATTCTTTTGGTTGCACCTCAGCCATGGATGAAGCACGTATTTAAGCTATGATGCTCCCACGACCCTGCGTTTTGGATCCTCGACCTCGATATGGAGCAAGGAGGCCTCATGCAGTCTTAGTTCTCATGAATGATGAAGTTTCCCATGCTTTAATTGGAGGTAACACCTCATGGAGGCATGCTCAGAGCCATGACTTGCGAGGGAGAAGAAACCATATAATGCAATGACCCTAGTGCCCCCATAATTTCAATCGATTCATTTCAGGTACAAGGGCATTTTCGAGTTTTCCCCACTTTGTTTACTTTGAATGTTGATCCGCTGGGGAAAGTCTCCTGATTGGTCCAGGTCAGAGCGGGTGTGAGCCCAATTATAACTGCCTTGGATAATATAGCCCACATAGCTTTTTCTTATTTCATGGCTGGCCAGTTTTTCTAATATATGTAGTAAATCGATCCTTTATCAGAAATTATGGATAAATACTTATTGGAAAGGACTTTTTACAAGAAATCCAATTTTAGGTTTTTTAAACCATGTTTTTCCTACTTGTTCTGATGTTTTCATAAGGAACCCTAAAACCCTAATATTGATTAATACGAACACTAATTTAGTAATTTTGAATTGATTTTTCCTAAATGGAATGACCTAATCAGTAACACTAACCCTAATTCAGTACAATGAAACCATGTTTTACTAAAGACCAATTTAGGGTTTATGATGTTAATTAAAGTGATAATTAATACGAATCATGTTATTTTCAAGAGACTTAAAATTTTACTCAAGATCAGAGAGACCAACTTAGGATCTACTTTTATCCAATGTAAGGGGGTCATGACTGTTGGGTTTTACGTGGTCGGAGTAGGCATCAGAAACAAAAATTTACTTGACCATAAACCCATAACTATGTAATGGGAATGATGGTTTTAGCGAGTTATAGTTGGTCCTGTGGCATGCTTAGTGACTATACCTTGCATCAAGTGTGATCTTCAACCACCTGTCTTTGACGGCATCTGTGCAACACCTAGTCTTGACCCAGACTGCAGTTGATTGTTATTCTCCTGAGTGGAAGAAGTCTCCCGTCTCTATAGATAGTCCACACGGACCACCGGGAACTCTAGTCATCCCGAAGAATGGACTAGAAGGAGTTGTCCCCTTCTCTCAATGTACTAGTCACCGTCACACTCTACCACAACCAATTGCAATTCTATAGTTGTCTTTCCCTCACTGTTCCTCCCTGGATGCGTAGAACTTGCTTGGGCTCTCTCAGTTACCACAACCAGAGAGGACAACAACTTTGCAGAGAAACTGATGTTCTTAGTTGTGTCTCTGGAGAAGCACCCTATACCCTTCTCTTTATAGTAGAGGGTAGGGTCAGGGTTCCCAGTCTGTGTGGGAGTAGAAGGTTCCAAAATTTCCATGAATAATTTGCACTACGACAATCCAACCGATCATTTCACTAGTGAACCAGTCGGTTTGGCGTGTGAGCCAATCGGTTCACCTAGTGAACCGGTCGTTTCACTTCTCAGACCTGCCTGCAATTGACTTTCCTTATTAGTTTCTAATTAACACAAAGATTAATTCTTGTCCCAATTGAATTGAACAAGTAAAACAGAAAACTTTTCTCACAAACCAGAACAACTCAACATTGCTTGTTTGGTCCAGTTGAACTGATCGGTTTACAAGAGTGAACCGATTGTCTCACTGACCATGAGATGATCAGTTTACCCAGTGAACGTGTCATTTGGTGGTCTAGATTGTGTCGAATAGAGTCAATTTAGTTCTCAAGTAACCTGACACTCTAATAAGTTGGTTCAACACTTGAACTTGATGATTCTGAGTCAAGTCTATTGATTGAATGTTTGATTGAGTACCTAAACACTTTAGTAATTATTCCAAACATCATTCATGGATAAACACCTCTTCTAGGTAAATCCTTTGTGTGTGACACTATAAGTCCCATTTCACATTGACAGTGAATGTCCATAACTAGCTTATGACATCACAAGCAAAGAGCAGTACCTAGTCGCACATCAGTGCTACCCAAGTGAATAGGAAAGCTGGAGAACAAGTTTCACTCCTACAGTCTGTGATTGGTGTTCCAGTGAATGTATAATTCCTTTGTCTCTGATATCTTGAATGAATTCAAGGCATGGGGTTGTCATCCTTTCAACATTCATTCATGTTTCTTAACTAGAGGAGACTGTCTGAGATATTTGTGACAACAATATCATATATTGATTCACATGTGCATGCACATGCCTTTCTTAGTCTCTCTTATCAAGTGGCCTAGACATCATACTCCCTTAGGAGGGACAAATCCCATATCTATCACTCATAGTCTATCTCATGCGTCAAAGACACCCAATCATCACCTTTATAACAACCCATGCTTCAGGACTGCGTTTGATGATGTCAAAGTGTACCCAATCACATTTGACGAGTGCAATGATTTTAGGTCTAAGAATCACAATCACCACCATCACTATGAGAGATGATTCTGACTACCATGTCATGGTTCCATGTGTCACTCTCATGGTGGGTCTATCCAATACACTATTCTCCAACATGTATCTATGTGCTTGGTTTGATATCATATATCATGACTAATGATACACTGTCATGAACCAACACACACTCTAGTCTTGATGTGTCATTGTTGTCTATAAACTTTCCACAATGACATCCGACTAGGGACATAACAAGAATGTACATACTCTTAGCATCCGTATGATATCATTGTTCAGGTCCTCAACCTAAAGACATACGTCATCGAGTATTCTCATTCTTTAGACATTCATTCTTCTCTTTCATATATCTCATAATTTATTGAGCTAGAATAAATTGGAAGCTTGCCTTTGATATTTATCAAATCAATCAGAACATATGCCAATCCAATTATCATATGATTGGCCCTTTGGGCATACATACCCACAGAATCCCACTTTAACTTAGAGACAATCACCTTTGAATCATATTCTTAGTGATCTCTAAACATTTCCCACATGTTTAGCGATAATCCAAAGAGTTTGTAACATCTTTCTTTAGTCGATATATTGCATGTTTCACATCTCCTCACCGTACTACATTTCATATGAGATTGAGTTTCCATAATATGCTATATGATATTCCTTGCCTAACAATTAGCTCCATAGTTTGACTTAGTATTTCTACTTTGTCATCAATGGTTGGAATATCTATAAGTTCATCCGTATGAACTTCTAGATCCATATAGTATCCTCTGGTGTTCATAACATAAGGATACTCGACATTCCTTTTAGAATTAAATGTCCTTTTAATTTTACTTGGGACATTTCCATTTAACAACTCTTGTTCACTTTACAATTTAATATAACTTTTATATTTTGCATTTCATGATCATTTTTGTGTCATTTTGGAAGCTTGCATCAATGTAACTCATTTACACTCAACTCTTCCTTTTATTACCATAGAACTAATACTTTAATACTTCATAAGTACTTGAATAGGTTCTTTATGGTATTCCAGTGATTCTCATTGGAAGTAGACAAACATCAACTCATCATGTCCATTAAATATGAGATAACTGGATGAGCATATCATATTGTCATGTCCAATACCTACAATATGATGAATGCAAATATATATTTTCTTGTCATGTCCAATACATACAAGATAATGGGATGATTACATACATGATAGATCTAATTGCGAATGCATAAGGAATCTATCCATGTATTCCTATTCTTCATAAGAATTTGGGACACTTGGCACCTGAGAGACTAACTCCATGTAATATGGACAAGTTTTCTCCGACTCAATCTTTGCATTTTGAACCCTTCAACACAGACTGCCAATGTATGCTCTCTCTTTGTCAGGTCAAGAGACTTTTGAAAACTATCTCTATAGACCTCTATTCCTATCACATAGGACATTTCTCTTTACACCAATTTCATTTTTTCCTCATCATCATGTGGAATATGAATACACTCCCACTAAATCTTTGTAATCACAGATCCCTTCCTTATTTTGATATATTAGTCAAAACTTTTGACTATATAATCAAAGTAAAGACTCCAGTTCTGAGGTGCTTGTATTTAATCAATCATATTGATTAATCTCTTATAACTTATAGACTGCATTTGCATTAATAAAATTATAAAAACCTTCAGGTTGTATCACATACACAACCTCATGTTATTCCTACTAGGAATGTAGTTTTCATATCCATATGCCAAATTTCATAGTCTTTAAGTTCCATATCAAGCATGATCCTTGATGGCCTATAGCCACTGCAATTGGTTAAATAAAATCATCAGGTTCAACACCTTGAACTCACTTGAATTTATCTCAACCAATCAACTCTTCAAATGTCATCCATGTTATTCTTATATCTTAAGACCCAATTGCACTTATGTGTTTTATCCCTATAAGTGCTACCATTAAGGCCATACCTTATTTGGTTCACATGGAAGTCATTTTGGATCTTATGGCTTCAAGCCATAACTCAAATCTGGTTCCTCAACATTATCTAGATAGATTATTGGCTTATCATCATATGACCAATTAATTACCTTTGAGTTTGTAGGATATCATTATCCATCAATCTCAAGGTGTTTTCTACTAGATATATGAGGTGTATATGTTACATAAGGAATTTGAGATTCCACAACACTTGTGATTCTTAATCTTCTTTTGTACATTTATTTAGTGTAAGGAATGTTCTTTAGAAGAATTCTAGAAGATTAATTATTTGTTTGATGATCATGCTCCTACAGTTTAGAGTATGATTACTTCTTTGATTTAGAATCGTTATGCCTTAATCATGAGTTCTCTATGGTACACTATCATAGTTACTCACAAGGTCCTCAAACATTTGGTTTAAGTATCTCGTTCATTGACCATATCTAAGAATTAATACTTTTACCAAGATTGTTCTTCATTTATGATATTCTTGAACACTTTAAAATATTAATATTGGTATTTCATTAAATTCCATATCTGAAGTATTAACATTTATTCCAATAGGTATGTATATACATCAATATGTATTATACCTTGTAGAATAGTCATTCTCCCATTACATTTAGTGAAGATTGACTTGTCATCATGCCTAATAAACAAGACATTCATATCTCTTAATGGTTTATTAACCAAGAGAGTCTAGTTTATCCATCAACATGGAACGTAGAGATGAATTTCTCATTCATTTGTTTAGATGATAATGTTAATTTATTGTATGAGTCATTACTAACTTTTAGGTATTATTTATTTTATCTCAGGCATATCAAGTACCACAAGATAAATAAGGCATTTCCATAAAAGATCATATTTTTGAAATTGGAACATGAACTTTATTGATAGACATCCTTGTCATTACAAGATGCATAAATAAAGTGTTTCTGTTTATTGGCAAAATGAAATAGTAGTTCATAACTCTATTACATGACCTTTAGGATGAAATAAACTAAAAGGTACTTCTATCTATGGAAGCAACATTTGCTCCAATTTTGATGACTGTTCCTTTTTTGTCCTTTCATAAAGGCCATCACTTCTTTTCATATCCTGCACATCATATATGTCAAATCTATATCTTGGTATCTTAAACCTAAGATAAAGAAGCATTTTAAGTTTATTTCATGATACTTGAGGTGGAGAATTCCATCCCCTCCTTCTTCTTTAGTTCATCTATGTAGAGAGGGAAATTTCTCTTCCATTGTCCTAGCTCATGACAATGGTGGCATTTGCCTCCCTTGTTCACTCCTCCCTTGGCTTTGATAGTTAAATATGACTTGGGCTACTGGCTAGCATCAGTGCCTTTATTTACTTTGCCCTTGTCCTTGCCCTTGCTCTTAGTCTTTCCCTTCTTTCTGTGGATCATCATCATAGATTTGGGTTTGTCTTTCTTCATATATTCCTCAACTATCCTCAACATGACCAACAACTCTGTCAGTTACATGTCAAAGTTGTTCATGTTGTAGTTTATCACAAACTGACTGTAGGATTCTAGAAATGATTTTAGTATCACATCAGTAGTCAACTCTTGGTTCAAAGGGAATCCCAGTTGAGTTAGGTTCTCCACATACCCAATCATCTTGAGTGTGTGAGGGTTTATTGGATCTCCTTCTGTCATGACACACTTGAACAGTGCCTTGGTGACATCATATCTCTCTTGTCGTGCCTGGTCTTAATACATGTTCTTGGGATGTTGAACCATCTCAGTGACATCCATGTTCTCATGTTGTCTCTGCAACTCATAGTTCATTGAGAACAACATCAAGCACTTCACATCAATGGCGTCCTCAATATGCTTCTTGTAAGCATCCCTTTCAGCCTTTGGTGCAGTGGGAGTGGGTTCATCTGGTTCTGGTGTATCTAGGACATAGAGCTTTTGCTCTTGAGTGAGAAAATTCTCAACATCCTAAACCCGTCATGGAAATTGTTCTCATTTAGATTGTCCTTTTGAAGGACCGATCACGATGGAAAGTGATTGTTGTTGGTAGCCATTTATTCTACAAAAAGGAAATTTGCAATTATAGTCCAAACTCTTTTGATTTGATTTGATTTGGAAATTGATGATATTAATTAGGTGTTTAATTAATCATCGCTCCCACTATTTTGATCAAACTGATAGCCCTCACCATCACTTTGGAAGATTGCAACATACAACCTTCTAGTGAGCAAGATCCTAATTTCCTCTAAGCCATGGAACATCTAGGGCTGTCACCCACAACTAGAATCTTTCATGTAGGCAACCTTTGCCAATTGAATCATATGCAACTCTTGATAGATATCATGCACAACTCCTTGCCATGCTCATCTTTATGCCTCAAGGTGCTTTATCTGATCAAGGTCACCTTATTAAGTCCGATCCAAATGCCAACATAATGAATATGCACCCTACTAGGGCAGACCCACATATTCACCATCATACTTCCACGAGATAGACAGTGCACCACGTAGGGCGTTCGCACACTTAGTAGATCACGTTTTTCATGTATCCTACTTTTGGAAGGCATCTTAAACTTAATATGTTTGTTGAGGGGTTTGAATATGCTTATATAACATATATGTATCCAATCACCACATATATAGTACATATCATATACATGCTATGTCCCACAAATGAAAACATGCAATAATAATAAAGTGATGATTATGGCCATCCTATTGTAGTTCCTTGGAACCACAAGGAACTATAGTCATATAAGGTCTACCTCACATGCAACCTGTTGTTGATGAAGATCTGTGCTTGCCAATCTGGGTTGAATGGTTCAACCTTTGAACCAGTCCACTCGCCTCTTGGCTGGTCAGTTGGTTGTCACCAACCGATCGTATGGATCCTCCAGATAGTCGGATCACCAGGTCGTCGGGCTCTTCGTCATGGCCACCAATTTCTCCTCAGTAGGTCATCTTGGTCCATCAAGTGGTCATCTTCTCTCTTCATCATAACAAAAAATAAGGCTAATCCTATTTTACATAATCTTTGTGAAACCTCGAGTTGCATTCGAGGGGAGCAAAGGTCAGAATAGAAGAAGAGGACTCAGTGTGTAGACCGAGATGCAAACAACCATAACAAACCACATACATGCAAATAGGGTTTACATGCCATAACAATGCTACACATCCACCATCAAAACCATTTTAGGGTGATGCATATTGATTGTATATATAACATATCATATATGTATATATTAGTTTGGGATCATGTGGAATTAATTGTATAGTTACATTAGTCATTTAAATATTCACATCGTATGCAATACATAAAAGATGGTAAAACCAAAATCTGTGTTGGTATGTATGCCCTGAGAGCCAATCATGGGATGATTGGTGGGATACATTAAGATTGATTTGATTAACATCAAAGGCAAGCTTCCAATTCTTTCTGGTTCAGTCATATGAGATAGTGATAGAAAAGATTGAATGTCTAGAGAATGACAGTACTCAATGACGTATGCCTTCAGGTTCAGGACCTAAACGATGAGATCATACAGATGCTAAGAGTCTGTACATTCTTGTTATGTCCCTAGTCGGATGTCATTGTGGAAGGTAGATAGACAACTATGACACACAAGACTAGATTGTGGTGTTGGTTGATGACATAATCTCATTAGTCATGATATAGAGATATCAAACCAAACACATAGGTACTTGTTAGAGAACAAGTGTATCAGACAGACCCACCGTGAGTTTGACACATGGAACCATGAGATGGTAGTCACAGTCAGTACTCACAGTGATGGTGGTGAGTGTGATTCTTTGACCTGAAATCACTACACTCAACACATGTCGTTGGGCACAATTTGACATCATAAAACACAGTCCTGAAACATGGGTTGTTATAAAGGTGATGATTGGGTGGCTTTGACACATGGGGCTTTTGAGGGGTGAGTGATAGATATGGGATTTGTCCCTCTAAGGGAGTTTGATATCCAAGGCCACTTGATGAGTAGGATTGAGATAGGCGTGCGCACGCATGTGTGAATCAGTATGTGATATTGATGTCATACATATCTCCTTCAATCTACTCTGAGATCAAGAAAGTGAATGAACATTGACAGGATGACTGTTCCATGCCTCGAGTTCATTCGGGATATCAGTGACAAAGGAATTATACATTCGCTGTAACACCATTCACGGATTGTAGGATGAAAGTTGTTCTCCAACTTTCTACTTTCACTTGGGGAGCACTGATGTGTGACTAGGCACCGCTCTTTGCTTGTGAAGTCATAAGTGTTATGGACTTTCACTGTCAACGTGAAATGGACCTGCAGGGTCACACACATAGGATTTAACCTGGAAGAGGAGTTTTGTCCACAAAGCAATGTTTAGATTGATTACTAAAGGAGTTTAGTAGTTCAATTAAACACTCAATTAGTCGATGGCTCAATATCATATGGTTCAAGGTGTTGGACGCATTGATTGGAGTATCGGATTGATTGAAATCACAATTGACTGATTTTGCCCAACCTGTGCTCCCAACCGATCGGCTCAAGTGTCGAACCGGTCGGTTGAGGTTGCTGAACCGGTCGGCTGGAGTGTCCAACCGATCGGATCATGACCAGGTTGAAATGACCGGTTCAAGGGTTGAACCGATCGACTCAACTGGTGCAACCGACCAGTTGGGAAAGTCATGTCGGCAAGAATTTTCCTTTGGTTTCAAATTGCCCAATTCGATTGGGACTATTATTGGTATTCGATACCAATTGGGAAAAAACAAGGAAAGTCTTTTTGAGCCGGATTAGGACCATGAACCGATCGGTTCAGGGCACCAACCGATCGGTTGGAGTGCCCCAAATGGTCGGCTCAGGTCCAATCGATCGGCTCAATGGCCGAACCGATCAGTTCAGCTATGAACCGATCATTTCAGGTTGCGAACCAGTTGCTTTTTGTGGAAAATCTCGAACCCTTCTACTCCTGCATTTAGTCCCGTATTGCTCGGGATAGAGAACCCTGTCCCATGACCCTCCTATATATAGGGGTAGTGGGGGCTTCTCAGAGAACAACTCAGTGCAACCAGTTGCTCTGCAAAGTTGTCGTTCTCTCTGGTTTTGGTAACCGAGAGAGAGCCCGAGCAAGTGCTTCCCGAAAAAGGGAGGTGCAGCAAGGGAAGGACAACTGCAGTTGCAACTGGAGGCAGGAGAGTGTGTTGGCAACTAGTACGTCAATAGGAGGGTGCAACTCCTTCCACTTCCTTGTGGGACAAGGAGTGTGGAGTTCCAAGTGGTCCGTGTAGACTACTTCAGAGGCGGGAGGTTTCTGCCGCTTAGGAGGACAACTGTTATCCGACAGTCTGGTAGGAGGAGGAGTCATCAGTCCCGGTGCGACCAGGAGTTGCGCAGATGCCGTCCAAGACCGGAGGTGAAGACCGCACAAGGCGCGAGGTATTGTCGCCAAGCAAGCCTTGGGACAAGGTATGATTCCACAAACCATCCTTTCCTATTATATAGACGTTGACGTGTTTCCTTGTTCCGGGTTTGGGGGAGAAATTTTTTGTTTCCGTTGCCTTCTCTGCCTCCCCTAAAACCCAACAGTGGTATCAGAGCCACGTCAACTGCTCTATATTTTAGGAATATCGATATGATCGATTTTGGTTTGTCGCCTTTATTTATTGCATACGATGCAAATAATATTGACTTTATGCATGTCCAATCCTAAATCCACAAATCCCAAATTACATATATGATATGTATTATAAATGCACTCGATACGCGTCGCCCTTAAATGAGTTTTTTGGTGGATGTGTGTAGCATGATTATGGCCTATAAATCCCTATCTGTGTGTGGTTGTTTGTGGTTGCTTGCATCTCGGTCTACGCACCGATCTTCCCTCTCTTATTCCTAATGTAACTCGAAATAATTTGAGATTATTTCCTACCATTGCTCCCCCCTGAATATAACTCGGGGTCTCCCCTTTTAAAGCAATGTAATAAATAGGATATATTTTTATTTCCTATTATGTCAAAGACCGGCGGACATCAACACGACAGCTGAAACGATCGGTTCAAGGCGTGAACCGATCGGTTGACATTCCAGACGGTCGGTTCAAGGAGTGAACTGATCGGTTGATGACCGGTTCGAGAAGAGAGACGAGCGGGTGGCGGACATGACGAGATGCACGACGACAAGGCGAACCGATCGGTTGGAGGAGCCAACCAATCGGCTGGTGGCACCCAGACGACCGGCTGGAGAGTACAGATCATTCATGTGATGAGTTGATCAACTCAGATGGCAAGACACAGATGTTCATCTTATACAGGTTGCATGTGATGTAGACCTAGATAACCGTGATTCCTCTTGGCTCGAGGAATCACATTAGGATGGCCATAATCATTGCTTTTTATCGTTTGTGCATGTTTTATGTGGGATATATCATGTATATGATACATACTATGTATTGTGGTGATTGGATATGTATATGTATATAAAAACCAAAACCCTCATTAAAATAGTAAGTCTTATATGCCTTCCATTAGCGGCACACATGAAAAGCTCGATCGACCAAGCGTAGGTTATGCCAAAGCATGGTGCGCCGTCTATCTTGTGGAAGTGTGAAGGGTAGACATGTAGGTTCTGCCAAAGCAGGGTGCATGTTTACCGTGTCGGCTTTTGGGTTAGACTTAACTGGTTATTCTTAGAGCGTCTAAGCCCAGAGGCAAGGAATGTTCATGGCAAGGTGTTGTGCATGTTCATTCAAGAAGAGTTGTATATGTTGCAATTGGCAAGAGTTGCCTACCTGAGAGATCTAAGTTGTGGGCGATCAGCCAAAGCTGACTCATGACTTAGAGGATTTCAGGATCTTGCCCACTAGAAGGTTGTATGCTACAATCTTCTGAATTGATGGTGAGGGCTATCAATTTGAAGTAAAATAGTGGGAGCGATAATTAATTAAAGGCCTAATTATATCATCAAACTTTCAAATCAATCAAATAAGTCAAAATGAGTTTTGGACTAAAATTGCATATTTTCCTTTTGTAGTTCAAATGGAAACAAACAACAACAACTTTTCTTTGCGATCGGTCCTTGACAAGGACAAACTAAATGGGACAAACTTCCACGACTGGTATCAGACATTGAGAATTGTTCTCACTCAAGAGCATAAGCTCTATGTCCTGGATACTCCAATTCCATAGGAACCTGCTCCTAATGCACCAAGGGCAGAAAGGGATGCTTACAAGAAGCATGTTTATGATGCCATTGATGCTAAGTGCTTGACGCTATGTTCAATGAACTATGAGTTGCAGAGACAACATGAGAACATGGGTGTCATAGAGATGATTCAGCATCTCAGGAACATGTATGAAGATCAGGCACGGAAAGAGAGATACAATGTTTCTAGGGCGTTGTTCAAGTGCGTCATGACATAAGGAGATCCAGTTGGTCCTCACACACTCAAGATGATTGGGTATGTGGAGAACCTGCAAAGACTGGGATTTCCACTGAGCCAAGAGTTGGCTACTGACGTGATACTGCAATCGTTGCCAGAATCTTACAGTCAGTTTGTGATGAACTACAACATGAACAACTTTGATAGGCCACTGTCAGAGTTGTTGGGCATGTTGAGGACAGCCGAGATACAAATGAAGAAGGACAAGCCCAAGTCTGTGATGGTGATCACGGGAAAGAAAGGCAAGTCCAAGCGCAAGGGCAAGGGCAAAGCTAAGAAAGGTTCTGATGCTAGCCAGGAGCCCAAGACGACTTCATCTCTCAAGGCCAAGGGAGGCGTGACCAAGAAAGGAAATTTCCACCATTGTCAAAAGCCTGGACACTGGAAAAGGAATTGTCCTCTCTACCTGGAAGAACAAAAGAAGGAGGCGACTGAAGCCTCTACTTAAAGGTGTCATGAAAGTAAACTTGTAATACTTTTTAAGGTATATGATACCAAGATGTAAAGTGTAAAGCACTCATAATTGGGGAAAGTGTTGCCGCCATAGATAGAGTACTCTAGTTTATTTTCAGCCTACAAGGCATGTAATAGAGTTATGAACTGCTATTTCATATATTGCCAAAAGATAGAAACACTTTATTTTGCATATTGTATGACAATGATGGCAATTAATAAAGTTGAGTTTTCAATCTTAAAGATATGATCTTTGTGGAAATGCCTTGTTTATCTTATGATATTCGATATGCATAAGATAAAATGATACCTAAAAGTTATTAGATAACTCAAACAATCAAATTAGCATCAATCATGAGAAATTCATTTCTAGTTTCCATGTGATGGATAAATCTAGACTCTTTTGGTTAGAGAACCAGTAAGAGACATGAATATCTTGGACATGATTAATCAATCTTCACTAATGGTAGTGAGATAATGATTATCCTATTAGGTATAATACATGTGATGTATTTACATACCTATTGGGACAAATGCTAATACTTCAAATGGTGTCTAGAGAAATACCAATATGAGTATCTTGAAGTGTTCAAGATTATCATAGTTGAAGTACAAATTTGGTAAAGTGCTAATTCTTGATGAGATCAATGAATGAAATACTTGGACCAAATGTTTGAGATCCTTTTGAGTGATTATGATAGTGTATCATAGTTAACTCATGATTAAGGCATGGTGATGTCTAAATCAAGAAGGAATCATACTCTAAGGAGTTAGAAAATGATTATCAAATAACTGAATTCTTCTTAATAAATGAATACTCCACACTAATAAAAGAAATTGAGAATCACAAGGGTTGTGAGTTCTTATATCTTTAACAGATACACCTCAATTATCTATGTGATAAGTTGTTCATGTGATGAGTCAACTATCTAGATGAATATGAGGAATCGAATTCTGAATTATGGTTTATGACCATTACATCCTAAATGACATCCATGTCAACCATAAGGTGTGACCTTGATGGTAGCACTCATTGGATGAAATCCATAATTGCAAATGAATCATAAATGTTAAGACACATGGATAACATTTTGAGAAGGATGATGCTTGTTGATTGCAACTTAATGACTAAGACATTTGGCATATGGATACTAAAACCGCATTCCTATGAGGAATAAATCAAGGATGTGTACGTGACACAACCTATAAGGTTTATGAATCCACTAATGCAAATGAAGTCTATAAGTTCCAATGGACTTATCAATGTGATTGATTGAGTACAAGCAACTCAGAATTGGATCTTTACTTTGATAATATAGTCAAAAGGTTTGACAGATATGTCAAAGATAAAGAAGGGATCTATGATTTAGTGGGAACGTGTTCACATTCCACATGTTGATGTGAAATGGAATTGTTCTAGAATAGAAATCCAAAAGTGGAAATTATCTTTAAGGAAGATAGAGAAGTTTCCTATGTGATAGGAATAGAGATCTATAGAGATAGTTCTCAAAAACCTCTTGACCTGAAAAGAGAAAGCATACATTGGCAATCTGTACTGAAGTGTTCAGTATGCACAGATTCAGTGGGAGAAAACTTGTCCATGCTACATGGAGTTAGTATCCCAAGGCCAAGTGTCCAATTCTTATGAAGAATATGAACACTAAGAATAGATATGGATCTATCATGTATGTAATCATCCCATTATCTTGCATGTATCGACATGGAAAGAATAAAATGCATTGATCATCTTGTATGTACGACATGACAATATGATGTGCTCATCCTGATAACTCGTATGTCGGACATGACGAGTGGATGCCTGTCTGCTTCCAGTAAGGGTTACTGGAATACCATAAGAACTTGATAAGTACTTGAGAAGTACTAGTTCTATGGAGATAAGGAAGAATTTGATGTAAAGAGTTACATTGATGCGAACTTTCGAAAAAACCAAAAATTAATCGCAATATATACATAGGATGTATAAAAATGAAAGTTTGTTGATAATTGGAAGTGTTCGAATAAAACCATTTAAAAGGAAATGTCGAGTATCTATGCATTAGAGAACTACAGTGGATACTATATGGATCTGGAAGTTCATGAGATGAACTTATAGATATTCTGCTCATTGATGACAAGTATGGAATCCTTAATCATGCAATGTGGCTAAAGGTTAGCAATGGAATACTAGATCGCATATCACATCAACTCCATCTCATACGTGCGACATACAACGAAGAGATGAGAGACATGCAATTTATACTGACTTTGGCAAGGTGTTGCCATTACTCACTATGTTGGCACTAGAGCACAGTAACATGTGGGACATGTTTGAAGATCACTATGAATATGATTCATGGGTGATTGGCTCACAATGAAAGTGGGAGTGTGTTGGTATGTATGACCTGAGAGCCAATCATGGGATGATTGGTGGGATACATTAAGATTGATTTGATTAACATCAAAGGCAAGCTTCCAATTATTTCTGGTTTAGTCATATGAGATAGTGATAGAACAGATTGAATGTCTAGAGAATGACAGTACTCAATGACGTATGCCTTCAGGTTCAGGACCTGAATGATGAGATCATACAGATGCTAAGAGTTTGTACATTCTTGTTATGTCCCTAGTCGTATGTTATTGTGGAAGGTAGATAGAAAACTATGACACACAATACTAGATTGTGGTGTTGGTTGATGACAGAATCTCAGTAGTCATGATATAGAGATATCAAACCAAACACATAGGTACTTGTTAGAGAACAAGTGTACCGGACAGACCCACCGTGAGTTTGACACATGGAACCATGAGTAGTCACAGTCAGTACTCACAGTGATGGTGGTGAGTGTGATTCTTTGACCTGAAATCACTACACTCAACACATGTCGTTGGGCACACTTTGACATCATCAAACACAGTCCTGAAACATGGGTTGTTATAAAGGTGATGATTGGGTGGCTTTGACACATGGGGCTTTTGAGGGGTGAGTGATAGATATGGGATTTGTCCCTCCTAAGGGAGTTTGATATCCAAGGACACTTGATGTGTAGGATTGAGATAGGCATGCGCATGCATGTGTGAATCAGTATGTGATATTGATGTCATACATATCTCCTTCAATCTACTCTGAGATCAAGAAAGTGAATGAACATTGACAGGATGACTGTTCCATGCCTCGAGTTCATTCGGGATATCAGTGACAAAGGAATTATACATTCGCTGTAACACCATTCACAGATTGTAGGATGAAAGTTGTTCTCCAACTTTCTACTTTCACTTGGGTAGCACTGATGTATGACTAGGCACCGCTCTTTGCTTGTGAAGTCATAAATGTTATGGACTTTCACTGCCAACGTGAAATGGACATGCTGGGTCACACACATAAATTGCTTTGTCCACAAAGCAATGTTTAGATTGATTACTAAAGGAGTTTAGTAGTTCAATTAAACACTAAATTAGTCGATGGCTCAATATCATATGGTTCAAGGTGTTGGACGCATTGATTGGAGTATCAGATTGATTGAAATCGCAATTGACTGATTTTGCCCAACTTGTGCTCCCAACCGATCGGCTCAAGTGTTGAACCGGTCGGCTGAGGATGCTGAACTGGTCAGCTGGAGTGTCCAACCGATCGCCTCATGACCAGGTTGAAACGACCGGTTCAAGGGTTGAACCGATCGGCTCAACTGGTGAAACCGACCAGTTGGGAAAGTCATGTCGGCAAGAATTTTCCTTTGGTTTCAAATTGCCCAATTCGATTGGGAATATTATTAGTATTCGATACCAATTGGGAAAGGAACAAGGAAAGTCTTTTTGAGCCGGATTAGGACCATGAACCGATCAGTTTAGGGCACCAACCGATCGGTTGGAGTGCCCCAAATGGTCGGCTCAGGTCCAACCGATTGGCTCAATGGCCGAACCGATCGGTTCAGCTATGAACCGATCATTTCAGGTTGTGAACCGGTTGCTTTTTATGGAAAATCTCGAACCCTTCTACTCCTACGTTTAGTCCCGTATTGCCCGGGATAGAGAACCATGTCCCATGAACCTCCTATATATATAGGGGTAGTGGGGGCTTCTCAGAGAACAACTCAGTGCAACCAGTTGCTCTGCAAAGTTGTCGTTCTCTCTGGTTTTGGTAACCGAGAGAGAGCCCAAGCAAGTGCTTCCCAAAAAAGGGAGGTGCAACAAGGGAAGGACAACTGCAGTTGCAACTGGAGGCAGGAGAGTGTGTTAGCGACTAGTACGTCAATAGGAGGGTGTGACTCCTTCCACTTCCTTGTGGGACAAGGAGTGTGGAGTTTCAGGTGGTCCATGTGGACTACTTCAGAGGCGGGAGGTTTCTGCCGCTTAGGAGGACAACTGTCATCCGATAGTCTGGTAAGAGGAGGAGTCGTCAGTCCCGGTGCGACCAAGAGCTGCACAGACGCCGTCCAAGACCGGAGGTGAAGACCACGCAAGGCACGACGTATTGTCTCCAAGCAAGCCTTCGGACAAGGTATGATTCCACAAACCATCCTTTCCTATTATTTAGACGTTGACGCGTTTCCTTGTTCCGGGTTTGGGGGAGAAAATTTTTGTTTCCGCTGCCTTCTCTACCTCCCCTAAAACCCAATAATATGATCATATCAATTATCTATAAACAAAGAGAATTTACGTGGGTGTAATACCATGTTGGGTTTTACGTGGTCAGAGTAGGTAGCGGAAACAAAAAATTTACTTGACCACAAACCCATAACCAACAGATCGCATCAACATCTATGTAATGGGAAGGATGGATTTAGTGATTTATACATGGTCTGGAGGCTTTCTCAGTGACTATATCTCACAACAAGTACAGTCTTCCTATCTTCAACGACGTCTGTGCAACTCTTGGTCTTGACCCAGACTACGGTTGACTATCGTCCTCCTGAGTGGCAGAAATCTCCCGCCTCTATAGATGGTCCACATGGACCACTGAGAACTCTAGTCCTCCTAAAGAATGGACTAGAAGGATTTGTCCCCTTCTATTGGCATACTAGTCACTGACACACTCTCCCACAACCAATTATCATTCTTCTATTGTCTTTCCCTAGTTGTTCCTCTCTAGACGGGTAGAACTTACTTGGGCTATCTCGGTTACCCCAACCATAGAGGAAAACAACTTTGCAGAGCAACTGATGTTCTGAGTTGTGTCACTGGAGAAGCCCCACGTACCCCTCTATTTATAGTACAGGGTAGGGTCAGGGTTCCCAGTCTGTGCAGGAGTAGAAGGGTCTATAATTTCCATTTATAATTTGCATTGTGGCAGGCAAACCGATCATTTCACTGGTGAACCGGTCGGTTGGGAGTGTGAGCCGATCGGTTCACCCAGTGAATCGGTCATTTCACTTCCCAGACCTTCCTACAACTAACTTTTCTTCTTCATTTCTAATTTACACAATGATTAATTCTTGTCCCAATAGAATTGAACAAGTGAAATGAAAAACTTTTCTCACAATCTGGGACAACTCAACGCTGCTCTTTTGGTCTAGTTGAACTAATAGGTTCAGCAGAGTGAGCCGGTCGTCTCACTAACCATGAGTGAACCGGTCAGTTAGTGGTTGATATTGTGCAGAACACATTCACTTCTATTCTCAATCAATCTGACATTCTAATTAGTTGGTTCAACACTTGAACTTGATGATTCTGAGTCAAGTCTATTGATTGAATGTTTGATTGAGTACCTAAACATCTTTAGAAATCAATCCAAAGATCATTCATGGATAAACTTATCTTCTAGGCTAATCCTTTGTTTGTGACCAATAGGTCCCATTTCACATTGCCAGGGAATGTCCATAACTAGCTTATGACATCTCAAGTAAAGAGCAGTACCCAGTCGCACATTAGTGCTACCCAAGTGAAAAGGAAAGTTGGAGAACAACTTTCAATCCTATAGTCTATGATTGGTGTTTTAGTGAATGTATAATTCCTTTGTCTCTGATATCCTGAATGAACTCAAGGCATGGAGTTGTCATCCTTTCAATGTTCATTCATGTTTCTTGAACTAGAGCAGACTATCTGAGATATGTGTGACATCAATATCATATATTGATTCACATGTGCATGCGCATGCCTTTCTCAGTCTCTCTTATCAGGTGGCCTGGACATCATAATCCATTAGGAGAGACAAATCCTATATCTATCACTCACAATCTATCTCATGCATCAAAGCCACCCAATCATCACCTTTATAACAACCCATGTTTCAAGACTGCGTTTGATTACACCAAAGTGTACCCAATCACATTCGATGAGTGTAGTGATTTCAGGTCTAAGAATCACAATCACCACCATCACTATGAGAGATGATTTTAACTACCATGTCATGGCTCCATGTGTCACTCTCATGGTGCGTCTTTCTGATACACTATTCTCCAACATGTATCTATGTACTTGGCTTGATATCATATATCATGACTAATGAGACACTGTCATCAACCAATACACACTCTAGTCTTGATGTGTCATTGTTGTCTATGAACCTTCCACAATGACATCCGACTAGGGACATAACAAGAATGTACATACTCTTAACATCCATATGATCTCATTGTTCAGGTCCTCAACCTGAGGACATACGCCATTGAGTATTGTCATTCTTTAGACATTCATTATGATCTATTATATATTTTATAATTGATTTATCTAGAATAAATTGGATGCTTGCCTTTGATATTTATCAAATCAATTAGAACATATGCCAATCCAATCATCATATTATTGGCTCTCTGGGCATATATACCAACAATGACACTATACATATATACATTGGTTGAATTGTATGCTATGTATGATTTATGAATTATGCTTCTAATTTCAAGTTCAAGGCTCTAGTCATGTTCATATATAAATTACTTGAAGATTTATGTATCTTATGTCTTATGGTTATCATGCTCCTTAAGATTAGATATTAAGATTAATGATAATGATTTATGATTAATGATTAATAGATTTGAACCTCTAGTTTCAAGAAGGAGAAATCCCATCATGTCAAAGATTTAATGTTCAAGATTATGTTAATGATCATATTAAGAATCTTGTTTTAATAATTTGGTTAAATTTTATATGCTCTCCCAACATGGACCTCACGGGGTCGTTATGGGCTTTGTTGCCAATTATGGGCTTTTATAGCCAATAATGGACCTCATGGGGTCGTTATGGGCTTCTTAGCGAAATCACGAGCATTCCTAAAATTATGGGTTCTTAAGTGGGAAAATCATACAAAGTGCATATTTTACTTATTCAATTCTTCATGTTATAATATTCAAGAAATCAAGAATGCTTAAGTCAAATACATGTTAAGATTTTCTCTCAAGTCGAGTATATATACTTATTTTTTCAGTTCTTATAAAATGTAGTGCCACTTACTAATGTATGTCTTTGTTATCTCATGGCCATGGGATGAGAAGGCCCTAGATCAAGGAGCATAGGAGAATTGAAGTGAGCCTTTCAGTATAGCGGACTGTCATAGAACTGTTCTTAACCCAATCCCAATCCTACTGCCTAGACAGTAGGAAAAGGATTGAAGCACCTGTCCCTGAGTGGCCCAATAAGATCAATCACACTAGCATATACAATAAGAAATAAATAACTCAAAAACTAGATAATTGAATAACAAACTAACCCAATATAGAGATATATCCAATTTATCTTTGTCATCAGAGTGTATGAGTGCGGAATAGATCTTATTCAATATTCCATTTGTAATGCCTAAAATCAAGAAAATCAAGACACAATCATGCAATTGCACGTTACGCTATCAAAATCAAGCAAAATAATTTATAAGAAAATAAGTATACTTGGCAGGACTTATATTTCAAAGTATAACAAACAATTTCCAAACATTCAATATCATTTGACAAAAAGGTTGTTATTCAACGATTCAATTTTTATTACGAGTTCCCATTATGCTGTAATTCGAGAAGCATGCTTATATATTTTTGTGTGACGTTATCACCCCAACGCGATGGGGTATGTTACTGGGCTCCTTCTCACCATAGGAACATAGGAGGCCAATGTACAAGTCCCACCTCTAAATGATGGGGTTGTTGTACTCAATATCAACATTATCAACATTATCAATATCATCATCATTATCAATATACAGTCAGTCATAATGGGCATGCAATTTATGTTTTAATATTTTTCAAAATATGGTATAGAAAAATAGAAGACTAATCATAGGGAACAATAGCTCATCCAAATAAATAGTGAAGTATACAATCAAGAGATACATAAAAGTATCTTCAATACAATCAATGAGGAGTTATATAATAGCATACACTTCACCGAAGATTTCGAGTACATATCATCTAGTAATGGGTTGACCCTTCGAGTTAGATCCTAAAACACAATGGTTGGATCAAGGGTCAAGATCAAGATATTTGGAAATCATGTTTCAATATTCGAGATTAGGGTTACACTTTCCTAGGTCCACTTTGGGGTTAGGTCATCCACTTATAATCAATATTTCAATATGTTCAACATTATTTTAAGTATACAATATATTCGAGTGTGAATGACTGACCTAGGTTTTATAGGATCATATGTTTAACCCTAATTTATGATCATTATCCAAGTCATCATCAAATTTCTAAATCATCATCATCATACTTAGTATAATTGGAATTCAGGATCATATTGATGGTTCAAGAATATACCAAGGTTTTGCAAGATTTAGATCAATAAGAAGATTACGCATTATTCGTTATAATCAAGATTGAATCAAATAAATAGATCTAGATCACTAATAATTCACTTTCAAGAGTAGATGATTCAAATAGACTAGATCTAGGTTAGAAAATATCACCAGAGTCTAAATATAGGGTTTTCAAAGATTAAACGTCATTATTGAGCCATATGACAAATTAAATGAGAAAAAGCGTATGATCTAGTGATATCAGTGAGCATCATTTAGGATCAGGCTTCAAAAGTATTTTTAATGGATTCACTATATTTTTCTAATCAATATTGACTACTTGTTCATAATATTTGGAGCTAGGATGTATCTTCTACAATTAAAACAAGATATGATCATTTGTTGTAATTTCGAGCAGAGAGGAGGCAAAATACCTTTCATAAAAAAAAGAGGACCATTTGATGTGTAAAGGATGACCGAGATTTGTCCACATAGGTGAGGAAGCCTCCTTGCTTGGCGGTCCAGTTCAGAGGCTAAAAGGGCCGATTCACACTCTTGAGTGGCCGGTTCACTGGTGATTTGACCGAGCCTTGGACCTGCTTGGGTCCTTCTTGGACCAAGCGGTCTGGGGACCTTCTCCACTTCGGGCAGTACTCGTGTGAGCCTGCAATAGAGGTGGAGGACCTCGCCGGAAAGGGGGTATTTGGGAGTAGTAGGGACCGAGCAAAGCTACGAGAAAGCCGTCCCAGCTCGCCTTGACTTCACGGAGGTGATGGTGATTGCAGATCTGGGAGAGGAAGTGTGGATGAGGCAAGCCCAGAGTGGGTTGTGCGGAGGCACCACACAAGCAATAGGAGAACAACAGGAGGTGGTTGGGGGTGCTCGAGTCCAAGAAAGAGCACAAAAAGTGGTGGGTTCTCTTGGTGGGGTGACGACCAATCTAGAGGGGTATTTATATAGCACTGGGGACTAGGGTTTGGCTAGCTCGAGTGTTGGAAATGGCTAAGGCTGCCGACAGAGAGGTGCAAGAAAGAAACTCCTGAGGAGGGAGTAACAATACAATAAATATGGTCAAACAAGGGCTCATTGAGCATGAAATTATGAGACTAAGAGATTTGCTCAGTTAGAAATTTGAATTGGGTCTTATTCGAGCGATTTGCAAGTCTCGGTCTTCCTTAACTCCTCCCCGCTGCTTGTGGGAGGTAGGAGACGAGTTAGTGGCCGCTTGATTCGGTCTAAATCTGCGTGGGCCTGATCTAAGGGCTGGGGTTTGTCCCCCCAAGCGAGCCCTGGATCGCTGAGGTGGAAAAGAGGCAAACAAAAGGCAAATAAAAGGATTTTCAACATATAAACTTCAAGAAATCATAGTAAATAGCAGGAATGTCCAATTGTTCTCAAATTTGGACCAAAGCCTAAAAAAAACGTGGAGAATCTTTATAAAAAGTTTTAGGACTAGAAAATGAAGTTTGATGGACAAAATTACTTTATTGGACAAAAAGATGAATTAATTAAATTTAAGATGTTATAATGTGTATAAAAACTACATTGATCACCATATTTTGATCGTGAGTATCAACAATGATTATGAAGACAAGAAAAATGATTTGAGATCATTAGTGAACATAAATTGGGAAAAATTGTAATTTCATCATACTTATGCAAAATTCCATTTTGTCACATCCTTCCCTCCTTAAAAAGGAATTTTGTCCCCAAAATTCAAAAATATCTTGAAAATTAGAATTATTCAAATCCAGATAATATCATCAATTATTCGAACATCCTCAACTATGTAATCAACATCATGTCCTCAAGCTTCAATTAGTCCCAAAAAATCACAATTGAGATTCCATATTCCATATCATAATCAACTTGGTACTAACATTATTTCATCATCGAGAAATTGGGTATCAAGGTCAAAACATAATCATTCAAAGTCATCATATGGGTCACAAATATAGAAAGCATCTTATTGATAAAAAATTTGGAGAGATCATATTTTAAGTCAAGAAAAAATAGAGATATTAAATCAAGTGTACAAGGTAACTTTCTATCCCAATAATTCAGGGATCTAGCTTCTCCATTGGCCTAGGTGGGGGTTATACGTCCATGATTTCAGATTTCATATTTCAACATATCAAGACCACATCATACTTTCAATATCATGATTTTTGAGCTCAAAATCACTGGGATGTCCCACCCTAGTCCTAATGAGAGCTAAACCCTAAGTCATAAATCAAGAAGTCAAAATAGTCATCATTTCAAAAATTTCAAAATTTGGGATTTTGAAGTCATTAGTCATATATCTAGTATGATATGTAGATCCAAGTAATGTGAACATAGGATTTGTATCATTATTGAGATTTGATAATCATGAGTCACAATTCTATAATCAATATCAAGAGTCGAGATTTTAAGCATCAAAAGTTATAGGTCTAAAATTTGATCATATGTATATATATTTCAAAGCTAGGGTTTATATTCCTGTTTAGACCTTAGGGGAGATCACTCATCTATATTCAATTTCTAGCAATAATATTCAAGAAATATTTGATCAACATGTCAAAATTTCATTATCATGGTTTTCAAGGTTGATGAATGATCTAGACCTAGGTCTATCTAGGAAGTCAACCTCAAGCTATAGTCAATATTGCCATATGTCAAGGTCATTATCAAATCAATATTTAGATTGAGTATCAACCATGGTTTTAACCTATTAGGCTTAGGTTAACCAATCCAAAATCGGGTGAAAGGAGATACCTTTCCAAACTCTTAATAATCAATAGGATGAAAACTTAGAGGTAGTCGTGATGGGGATGTGACCTAGGTTAGGGGAGTCATGAGTCAACTACCACCCTAATCTGGCACATTACCAACATTAGTCATTATCAATTGAGCTTATTTAAATAGGGAGAGTATCCATGATTACATAGTATATATCAAGGTCATAAGATCAAAATTCAAGATAATAGGTCAATAGTGTCAAGATTTGCAATTCTTTTTTTCATGATCAAGGTAGTGATATAATTTGGAAATCAAGGATTTTAATTTGACATTGAAGGAATTAGAGCATAATAGTGCAACATCTAGCCCATCATCATCATATCAAAATCGATATTGCAAAAGGCATCAATAGTCAATAGAGAAATTGCTTTTTGCATCATGGTCTTACATCATGATTTTGTGAGTCCTAGAATTAGTCAATTTTGATAGCATAGTCATGATGGGAATCCAATTGGGAAAAAGAGTTTGCTTAACTATATTTGAGGTTTAATCAACAATAGGGCAACATGGATATTAATCAAATCGAGACCTCATCAGCAATGAGGTATAAAGTTTAAGTCACCCTTATTTCACCAAATCATAATTTTTACAGTTTACCTCAAACATAGGGAGCATGTAGTCTAATTTTGATTAAATCGGGTTTTTCATGAAGGGTCAAGCATGAGTATTTCATTTCAAAGTTTTCATTGATCAAAATCGGGTTTTCATACTAAGGTCAGATCATGGTATCAACTTTCAAGATTTAGCGATTCCCATGCTTAAGCTACCCATAATCGAGACATCATGTGGTATAAGGTCACAAGGAAGGACCACATGAGGGTTGAGAAGACTACCTAATTTTCAATTACATGGGTGGCTTAGGATTGTCCTTAAAGAAGAGATGAGATGCTAGAAGACTCTCTAAGGTTTCACAAGAGAACCTTTAGGTCCAGTTCTGGATCAATTGAGGCCAGGTAGAGAGGGGGATCTCAGCCACCGTGAAGACGGATAGGAGAAATTATGCCAGGATCCCGAGCCTAGACACCTCAATTTTCACCATTATGGACTTTAGGGTTTCTTGGGTGTAAAAGACTTGAGAAATTATTTACTTAAAGTATATGGGAGTGTGTAAGCTCTGATACCAACTTTCATGGAACCGTTCTTACCCCAATCCCAATCCTACTTCCTAGATAGTAGAAAAAGGATTGAAGCGCCTGTCCCTGAGTGGCCCAATAAGATCAATCACACTGGCATATACAATAAGAAATAAATAACTCAAAAACTGGATAATTGAATAAATAACTAACCCAATATGGAGATATATCCAATTTATCTTTGTCATCAGAGTGTATGAGTGAGGAATAAATCTTATTTAATATTCCATTTGTAATGCCTAAAATCAAGAAAATTAAGACACAATCATGCAATTGCATGGTACGCTATCAAAATCAAGCAAAATAGTTTATAAGAAAATAAGTATACTCGGCAGGACTTATATTTCAAAGTATAACAAACAATTTTCAAACATTCAATATCATTCGACAAAAAGGTTGTTATTCAACGATTCAATTTTTATTACGAGTTCCCATTATGCTGTAATTCGAGAAGCATGCATATATATTTTTGTGTGACTTTATCGCCCAAACGTGATGGGGTAAGTCACTGGGCTCCTTCTCACCATAGGAACATAGGAGGCCAATGTACAAGTCCCTCTAAATTAGGGGGTTATTGTACTCAATATCAACATTATCAACATTATCAATATCATCATCATTATCAATATACAGTCAGTCATAATGGGCATGCAATTTATGTTTTAATGTTTTTCAAAATATGGTATAGAAAAATAGAAGACTAATCATAGGGAACAATAGCTCATCCAAATAAATAGCCAAGTATACAATCAATAGATACATAAAAGTATCTTCAATACAATCAATGAGGAGTTATATAATAGTGTACCTTTCACCGAAGATTTCGAGTACATATCATCTAGTTATAGGTCGACCCTTCGAGTTAGATCCTAAAACACAATGTCTGGATCACGGGTCAAGATCAAGATATTTGGAAATCATGTTTGAATATTCAAGATTAGGGTTACACTTTCCTAGGTCAACCTTGGGGTTAGGTCACCCACTTATAATCAATATTTCAATAAGTTCAACATTATTTCAAGTATACAATATATTCGAGTGTGAATGACTTACCTAGGTTTTCTAGGATCATATGTTTAACCCTAATTTATGGTCATTATCCAAGTCATCATCAAATTTCTAAATCATCATCATCATACTTAGTATAATTGGAATTCAGGATCATATTGATGGTTCAAGAATATACCAAGGTTTTGCAAGATTTAGATCAATATCAATATTACTCATTATTCGTTATAATCAAGATTGAATCAAATAAATAGATCTAGATCACTAATAATTCACTTTCAAGAGTAGATGATTCAAATAGACCAGATCTAGGTTACAAAATATCATCAAAGTCCAAATATAGGGTTTTCAAAGATTAAACGTCATTATTGAGCCATATGACAAATTAAATGAGCAAGAGTGTATGATCTAGGGATATCAGTGAGCATCATTTAGGATCAGGCTTCAAAAGTATTTTTAATGGACTCATTGGATTTGTCTAATCAAGATTGACTACTTGTTCATAATATTTGGAGCTAGGATGTATTTTCTACAATTAAAACAAGATCTGATCATTTGTTGCAATTGCAAGCAGAGGGAGGCAAAATACCTTTCATAAAAAAAAGAGGAACATTTGATGTGTAAAGGATGATCGAGATTTGTCCACATATGTGAGGAAGCCTCCTTGCTTGGCGGTCCAGTTTAGAGGCTAAAAGTGCCAGTTCACACTCTTGAGTGTCCGGTTCACCGGTGATTTGACCGAGCCTTGGACCTGCCTGGGTCCTTCTTGGACCAAGCAGTCTGGGGACCTTCTCCTCTTCGGGAAGTACTCATGTGAGCCTGCAATAGAGGCATAGGACCTTTCCGGAAAGGGGGTCTTTGGGAGTAGTCGGGACCGAGCAAACCTATGAGAAAGCCGTCCCAGCTCGCCTTGACTTCATGGTGGTGGTGGTGATTGCAGATCTGGGAGAAGAAGTGTGGATGAGGCACGCCCAGAGTGGGCTGTGCGGTGGCACCACACAAGCAAAAAGAGAATAGCAGGAGGTGGTTGGGGGTGCTCGAGGCCAAGAAAGAGCACAAAAAGTGATGGGTTCTCTTGGTGGGGTGAGGATGGATCTAGAGGGGTATTTATATAGCACTGGGGACTAGGGTTTGGCTAGCTCGAGTTTTGGAAATGGCTAAGGCCGCCGAAAGAGAGGAGCAAGAAAGAAACTCCTAAGGAGGGAGTAACGACACAATAAATATGGTCAAACAAGGGCTCATTGAGCGTGAAATTACGAGACTAAGAGATTTGCTCGGTTAGAAATTTGAATCGGGTCTTATTCGAGCGATTTGCAAGTCTCGGTCCTCCTTAACTCCTCCCCGCTGATTGCAGGAGGTAGGAGATGAGTTAGTGGCCACTTGATACGGCCTGAATCTTCGTGGGCCTGATCTAAGGGCTGGGGTTCGTCCCCCCAAGCGAGCCCTAGATCGCTGAGGTGGAAAAGGGGCAAACAAAAGGTAAATAAACGGATTTTCAACATATAAACTTCAAGAAATCATAGTAAATAGCAGGAATGTCCAATTGTTCTCAAATTTGGATCAAAGCCTAAAAAAGACGTGGATAATCTTTATAAAAAGTTTGAGGACTGGAAAATGAAGTTTGATGGACAAAATTACTTCATTGGACAAAAATATGAATTAATCAAATTTAAGATGTTATAATGTGTATAAAAACTACATTGATCACCATATTTTGATCGTGAGTATCAACAATGATTATGAAGACAAGAAAAATGATTTGAGATCATGAGTGAACATAAATTGGGCAAAATTGTAATTTCATCATACTTATGCAAAATTCCATTTTGTCACACTGACATCAAAAGAGACTTTGGCTTGGTGGGGTGCCATTTACCACTCTATAGATTATCTAGTTTATCATTTCATGCTTTAGATTTGTTTAGCCTACATGTATTAAGGTTTGAGATTAAGATGAGTCAATTTCTATTTTCCCCTTTAAGAATAATGTATGAATTTATATTTTGAGTTAATGCATGGTGTTTCATTCATATTGTTTCTATGTATATCATGTTTTGTGATGTTCCTTCAAGCCGAGTGACCCACGTTGTGTACAACATAGGGTTGGTTCCGCAGACATATTTGTACTTGGAGGGACATTACAGAAAGTTCTCAACATACCCAATAAACTTGAGCACATGGAGACCTACTAGATCTCCTTCTTCCATATTGCACTTGAAAATCTCCTTTGAGACATCATATCTCTCTTGTCTTGCTTGATCATGGTACATGTTCTTCATATGTTTACCATCTCAATAACATCCATGTTCTCATGCTAACTATATAACACATAGTTCATTGAGCATAGAATCGGGCACTTGACATCTACGACATTGTCAATATGCTCTTGTAAGAATCCCTTTTAGCCTTAGGTGAAGTGGGAGCGGGTTCATTCGATTCTGGTGTCCAAATTACATAGTTCTTGCACTCTTGAGTGAGAATGATTCCCAACATCCTGAACCAGTCATGGAAGATGTTCCCATTAAGCTTGTCCTTCTCAGGGATTGATCTCATAAAAATGCATTGTTGTTTGTCATTCGTTTCTACAAAAGGAATTTTCATTTTGTCAAAATACTTTTGATTTAATTTGCTTAAAAGAAATTTTGATGATATTAATTAGACCTTAAATTAATTATCACTCTCACTATTTTGTTCAAATTGATAGCCCTCACTATCATTTAGAAGATTGCAGCGTACAACCTTCTATTGAGTCAAGATCTATATTTCATCAAATTCATGAGTAAGCTTGGGACGATCTCCCATAAATTAACTATTTAGGTAGGCAATACTTGCCAATTGCATCATATGAAACTCTTGATAGATGGCATGAACAACTCTTTATCATATTTTGTCTTTATGCTTCTAGGTTCTTAATCCCACTAAGATCACCTAGTTAATCATGACCCATAAGCAAACACGATAGAGTCTATACCCTACAGAGGCAGACCCACATATTTATCACCACACTTCCATGAGATAGGCGGTGCACTACACTGCCATGTACCCATGCATAGTTGATCAAGTTTTTCATATGTGTTGGTGTTATGACCGCATCTGAGCTTAATTGGTAAACTAGGGTTTACCTGGATGATTATATGCTTAATTGGATTGATCATTGATTAAATCTAATTAATGATGATAATTCAATTATGAAGTTTTAAACCTAATAATAATGTTAAGTGTTCTATTGTTTGATAAAATTAGGGTTTGAGAAATATAAACCCTAGTTGGTTGAAATTAGGGTTTTGATGGTACATGAGTATGGAATTTGATCAGGATAGCAGTGTGGTAAATGAGTTTTCATATTTTCTACAAATTTTATATTTAATTGAATTTTGGACATGATATGCATAGCTCAATCATGCATATTGGAGAAACATTTCAGAATATTTGAGTGTTCTTTGAATGTGGTTCTCAGTCGAACTATACTTCGACCAAAATGCTGACAGAGTGCTTTTCAGTAGTGTAGTGTTTTATTTTTATTTATTTATTGGTATTTCCAAATGATCTAAAATTTTAATTGGAGATCTAAAACTCAACAATAAATAGATTATAAAATGTTCATAATTTTTGGATGCGTTTAGACCTTATTAGTAGACAAATTACAGTAACTGACATTTCTGCAGAATTTTATTCTAAGGAGAATTCCATAAGTATTCACAGAGGTTATAAGAGTAAACTGAAATATAGGGAATTAGTCTATGACTAAAATTTGCTGTATAAGTAAATAGAGAAAGTTTCTTATCTAGATCCCCTTGGTTTTGAATGATTGTTTATCTAAATTCATAGTACATATATGTCAGATACTATCTTGGATTTCATTTAAAGTGAGTAGTGTTTGTTTGGTATCTCAGTGAAGAGGGTGAAACCCTAGATGCGAGGAAAGTTGGATATTTGCGAATAGATATAGTGAAATCCATTTGAAGGGATTTTATTGACATGATAGACTTTATTTATTCAATGTTATTATTGATGCATGATATCCCTGTGAATGGCATGGAAACTAAAATTCAACTCAGTTCCAAGGTTTCATACATATACTGATTTTATATGATTTGTTGATAGTAGTCTTTATTCAGTGAATGTTTATGTCGTATGAAATCTTTATGGGAGCCATGTGAATAATTTGTTGCCTAGTGAGAGGTGACAAGATGTGTTATGGCCTTGTGAGCCATGAGAATACTTGTACAACCAGTGAAATGAATACCTTGGTCTAAGGACCGAGAGGTAATGGTTACCTGTTACAGTGGTAACAATGCTATGTGGTGATCTAAGGGTTTGAATACCCATATCCAGTAATTATGATAATGATGTGAAGGGATGAGAATTTCCAGTAATGTGATAAGGGATTGAGATCCCAGGTATCATGTGCTGTAATTATTTGAAAAGTATGTGATAGATGTATTACACCTTTCATTGTAGCATTTGTTGTGATAAAATGAAACCTTAAGGGTAGGGTGTTCAATGAATCAAGTATTGTGATATCAATGTTCTTAGTTATTATTAATAATTCTTGTCATGATAAGTAATTAACTCTTAATTGAGTTATGAGATGCACAACTCAAGATTTGGGTTGATATGCACGTTCTTTGAGAAATTACAGATAAGTTGCAGGTGCTATTGACGATTACTCATATGTCAAGTAATTAACTCTTATTAGTGTAATAAGATGATAAATTGCACGATTATAGTGTGTATGTGCCATGTGGACATGTAATCTGTTTATTTAAGAATTTAAGTCTGCCTGCATGTATAGTATGTTGATTACTCAGTATATTATAGTTTTGAATATACTGCTCTGCCAAGTTTAGAGTAATATACATGTTGTATTATAACTTCAAATAAGTAGATGTGACACCATAGAGATACCAGAGTCAAGTATAAGTAAGATAAGGGTACAATGTAGAAAGTGCTTTCTAGGAATAATAAAATAATAGACTTAGGAGCCCTGAACACCATAGAACCCCTATGTGAGGTATGCGCCTTAGGGGTGAAATGACCTAACCCTGGCAACGTCCATTATACGGGGGTCGGAACGTGCTATCAGGTGGCACGGGGGATGAAACCCTAGTGGAAGTCTTCTTAAATTATGGTTTGGAGTATCCAACATCAACCAGAAGACCTGGTGGCACTATAGTATAGAACATCCAAGAGGTGGCTTGACTCTCTACCTATGTGCTCAGGTTAGAGGAGGAGTCCAGTTTAGGCCAGAGAGCAATTTCCCTGTTGCAGACCAGGAAAGTAGTCAAACTTAGCATTTCCCAGGTGTGTCTGCTATGTCTTGTACGGTGTGATCATACTGCACTACGAGTCTTCATATGTAGAGTACAATGCATATGATCAGGGCATAATAAAATGAATGAGAGGTCAAACAAGTGTGTACATTTATTCAATTATTCTTTGTATGTTTCTGAATTATTAGTTCTCTTTATGATCAATCAAGCATTTCATATATTGATTCACTCTTATAGATATTTAGAGTATCCTGCCAGATTTATGATTGTCAATTATTAGACTCTTTAAAGCTTACTGCTGTTATAATTGATATCAATTGTTCAAAAGTATATCTGTAATTATATTAGTGCTTTAGACTGTTTCCTTGAAGTACTCATTCACTGAGCGAGTAGGCTCACCCCTCTACTCACAATTTTTAGGGAAATCACATGGACTTGAAGAAGATATTATTGCATCAGAGTAGATCCGCCACAAGAGTTAAGTCTGAGTATAGTTAAGTTCAGTCAGTCCTTGTCACTCTAGGTCCTTGTAAAGAAATAAGAGAGAGTTGTAAATGATGATGTTTAATATTATTCCTCTTTTAGCAATATGTGTGAATCAGCAAGTCTTCTGTGCTTAAAAGTATGAGGAACATAATGAATGTTTATACATGCATTTTTACTGTTGAAATCAGATTACCGAAATCAATGTTTAGATTCCCTTGTATGGTTGGTTTATGTGGTTCAATGTGAGAAAACAAAGAGTTTGGAAAGAGAAGAAAAAGTTAAGGGTGATCTTTATATTACGTTAAATCCTCAATTTATGCCCTAATCTCATGATTAGTGGAAATTGTGAGATCGGGGTGTAACAGTTGGTTATGGAAAACATCGTGGATTTAATATTTAATTGAAAGATTTATATTTATAAATACGTATACATATCCAATCATCACATACTTATAATATGTATCATATATATGCTATATCCACAAACAAAACATGCAATCATAGAATACGACGACACTTATGGACTTACTAATGCAATTCTTTGGAGCCACAAAGAATTGCTACCACCTAAGGTCCACATCACATGCAACAACATGTTCGTGTAAAAAATCTGTGTTGTTGGTCAACTGGACCCTGTTGTCAATCGACTGGCCTGTTGGTTGGTCGATCAATATGTATGGATCATCTTAATGAATTCTACATCAAGCAGTATCTGGACTCCTCCAGTTGATTGGTTGAACCTCCAATCAATTGGTTGGATCCTCTTGTCTATGGCCTGTATGGTCCTATAGTCGATCGACTCAACTCGACTATTAGTCAGTCGACTTTTCTAGAACAGAATGGTTTCTCTTGCCAACACATGAATTAAAACTATACTATTCCTATTAACATTACATTGTAAAAGTGAAACCTTGAGTTACAATCGAGGGGAGCATAGGGAGGAAAGCAATAATTTACATGTGGATAAAAGGTACATATTTGGTATGCAAACTGAATAACAAAAGATTTAAACCATACAACCAAACACACATATCCACATACTTTTTTAGCCATAACCATGCATACTTACACCATCAAAACAAATTTTAGGGTGACACACATTGATTTCATATATATCATATCATATATATAGGAGCGTATGTGATTTTAATTTGATATGCAAACTAATCATTTTAAGTATTCACCTCATATGTAATAAATAAATGATAAAACAAAATCCAATCATATTGACTATATCCCAATACACCATAAATTGACATAACTCTAATACCATTATAGGTTAATAGGGAAGCAGATAAGGCAGCCAAAATAAAAAAACATTCTTGTATCCCAATCCAAAAGATCACGTCAACAACAATGTAGTTATGAAAGAGGGTTTGAGAGGCATATACCTAGTCCTAGAGCAAGTCCAATGAAATGCTCACAACACAGTGCTTCTAGATCTGATAACACATCGACGATTGTCGGGGCAGCCTCCTAGTGGGACACCACAAATAGAGGCTGATGAAGTCATCCTATTGTGTTGGTGATGGCCTCCACACCTCTATTATTATCCATGTGGACCACCAATAACTCCTCATCACGCTTGCTAGAGCCAACACGAAGGAGTTTGTCCCTTCAATCTCAACATGCTAGTGTTGACTTGTTCTTCCTTGCTGTCTCTCCCTTTTAGGGGTAAGACTTGCTCACACTCTTAGGTTTCTACAACTGTGAGTGGACAATGTCTGTCAACATCATTTTTGTCTTCTGAAAGCCTTGACTACCCCTCTTTTTATAGGAGGGTTAGGATCAAGGCTTTCAATCAACAAGGAGTCAAAGAGATATATTTTCATAATTTAATTATTGTTGCAAATCTCCAAACGGTCGATTGGTACTCTTGTTAGTCGATTGGAATACTTTCCTATTAAAAAAAGTAATGGGTTTGGATGAAATGATCAATGCATGTCATTATGTCAGCATCATTGCTTGACTAGATGGTCGATTAGACGTTCCAATCGTTTGATTGGTTTATTTTGACAATCCAATTGGGAATATGTCTATTTTCCCAATTGGGCACTCCAATTGGTCAATTAATTATTTCCATTGGTAATGTCTATACATCTATGTCAGTCAAATGGACTCTCAAATTTGATCGAATGGCACACCATTTGGTCGATTGGACACTCCACTCAGTCGTCTCATTTACCAGTTTCATTTAATTTGATAACCTAAACACTTTCATAACCAAGTTAAACCTTTTCCATGATGAAACTCCTATTCCAGGTGCATCCTATGCATGTGACCCTATAAGTCCCAAATCACATTGTCAGTGAATGTCCATAACCAATTTATGACATCACAAGCAATGATTGGTATCTTGCAACACATCATTGCTACCCTAGTAATTGGAAAGTTAGAGAACAACTTTGACATAGATCTGTGATTGGTGTTACTGTGATTGTATAATTTCTGTCTCATATATCCAAATTGAACTTGAGGCATGGAATCATCATCCTCTTAATCACTTCAATCCATGTTTTTTGAACTGGAGAAGACTGTAGAGATGCATATGAGATCAATATCATACATTTTCTCACATGAGTATGGACACATTTTCTCAGTCTCACTTAACAAGTGGTTAGGATATCAACTCCAGTAGGAGGGACAAATCCCATCTACATCACTCACAATCAATCCTCATGTGTCACAATGGTGATCTCTAATCTGCCTCCACCATCAGTGCTGGAAGGTGTTGGGAGTTTCTTAGGACATTCTGGTTTTTATCAATGATTTATAAAAGATTGCCAAACTACTTTCTGAACTGCTAGAGGAAGATATCGAGTTCAACGAGAAATTGGTCTTTGCACCTATGGTACAAACTCGAGATTGGAGCCGACCTTTTGAATTAACATGTGATGCATCAGATTGTGTGGTAGGGGTCATTTTTTATCAACACAAAGATAAATCCCTTTTTGTCATATGTTATGTGTCAAAAACTCTTAAAAATTCCCAACTCAATTACACTACCACTGAAAATGGGCATTTATCTATGGTGTTTGCTTTTGAAAAATTTCATCTATACTTAATAGGGGCCAAGGTGATAGTTTAGACTGACCACGCGGCTATAAAGTATCTTCTGTAGAAGAAATATGTCAAACCTAGATTGATAAGGTGGATTTTGCTACTATAAGAATTTGATATAGAAATCAAGGATAAGACCAGGGAAGAAAATTTGATAGTTGATCATTTGTCTAGGCTGGAAAGAGTGGATGAGAAATATTTAGAGATCACTATTGTTGAAGAATTCCCTAATGAACAATTGTTTATTATGCAAGACAAAAACCCCAGGTTTGCACACATAGTGAATTAATTGGCGTGTGGCGTGATACTAGTGGATTGGGGATATCAGAAGAAGAAGAATTGTTTCCATTCCTTGAGTTTGTATGTGTGGGATGATCCAATTTTGCTCAAGCAATGTAGGGATGGCATTCTGAGGAAGTGTGGGCCTAAATGTGAGTTTGAGAGCATATTGGTGGATTGTCACTTATTACTTACTAAGGGACACCATACTAGCTCAAGGATGGCGGCTAAGGTGATATAAAGTTGTTTTTACTAGCCATGTTTATTTAAAAATTCTTATAATTATGTACGGATGTTTGTGGCATGTCAGCGAGAAGGAAATATATCTAGGAGACATGAAATGCCCTTAAATACCTTTCATGGATAGAGGTTTTTACTTATGGGGGATTGATTTTATGGTTCCCTTTGTGTCTCCTAATTCTAACTTGTATATTCTGCTTCAGCGGATTATGTGTTTAAGTGGGTGGAAGCTATTCCCACTCGTACTAATGAAGAACATTTTGTTTGCAAATTTGTGAAAGACTACGTTTTCTACAGATTTGGGGTTCCAAAAGTTATTATTAGTGATGGGGGATCTCACTTCACAAATAGAAAATTTGGAGCTTTGTTGAGTAATAATGAATTGAGGAACATAATTTGGAAATCTGTTGAGTAACTCATCGTGTGTTTTTCATGAGGCTTATTGTTTTAAAGTTTTAGTTGTAGCATGGAATATTTACTCCTACTGAAAGGAGCTAGTGTACCTTATGGAACATAACTTCCTATATTCTATTTGTCTAGTTTCTTGGGAGAAACTGAAAGGTAGATAAGATTATTCCATTTCCTATCATAAGAGGAGTCAACATTCATTGATATGCTTGAAAATATTTTTACTTAACATCCATAGTTTGTTCTATATAGAATTTCTTCCATTTCGTGTATGTAGTTAATTTTATACATAAGATGGTTGCATATCTTCGTGTACGCTATGGGATATCGGTAGGTGGGTTCATTCTAGGTGTACTATTTTACATAATTATAGTCTCATTCATAGTTTACTCATTATGGACAAAATAGAAACACCTTTATATTCACAAAGATGATATTATTACATGTACTTCTAATGAAAAGGCAAAACTCCTTCCCTTTAGACTAGTTGTGGGTGAGGAGGAATTTACACACCTTGAAATTGTAGCTTTGACACATGTTATCCTATCTTTTGAGCTACATGCCCCACACCATCTCCATTGGACCTCCTCATCCTGGGAGTATATGCAACAAGAAATCTTCCATCTCATCATATATTTGTAGTGATAAAGAGGTGAAACATTGTTTCACTTTTAGAAGAACAATGCATTCTAAGAGTGGAATGGGAAAGAAAATATGTCATGTTTGCGCTTTTATTTGAAATAAGGAAATGAAATCCTTTTATTAAAAATAATATAAAACCAAAAGAGACATATGAATTGATTTTATCAATATGATATCTTGATCAATTTTTATACAAGACCTGCCATCTCATATGGTGACCCTATTAAGAAAAAAATTGTTGAGAAAATAGATGTTGTTTTGATACTTACATTTCTCCTCTCATACATAATCACGATTCACTAGGAACATATGTACTCTTATATTTTGAGTTGAAATGACAACTCAAAGTAGTGAAATAAATAATGATAAATCCGAGTTGTACAATGGAAATTTATGCATGTAAATATAAGTGACGTTTTTCAATAATAAAATGTTGTTATTTCAATTTCCATAAGGTACATAGCGGATTACAACTTTGATATCAAAGTTGCCTAAATTTCATATAGTCCCCCAAATTATAGTTAATTTCTAGGCAACTCCTGAGATAATTAAACACGATAACCATCATAAGCGATAACAAGGGTATCAAGTAGAAACAAATGAGATTCGATCACAAACATATTACGGCCTAGATATACGGGGTCGTAAGGAAGTTTGAAATAATGAGAAATTAAGATGATGGTTTATCTATCTATCTCAGTAGGTAGATAATGGCTATAAGTTCACTGGCTCCACTCACTCTGTATACAGAGCAGGGTTGGACAGGCGCAGCTTGGGGACAAGCACGAGGGGCTTCTTCTTCCTGAGAATGATCCCAAACTTCTCCTGGAGGTCGACGCCAACCTCACCATCCGGTAGCTGCCAGTCGAAGCAGTGGAATAGTGTAGCGAGTGTGTGCACCATTGTTCTCTCAGCCATGACCGACCCAGCACAGATACGCCGCCCAGACCCGAATGGGATGTACCTCAGGTCGTTGCCGCTGAAGTCCCACCGGACAGAAGCAGAGCCACCATCGTCCAGGAACCGCTCCGGCTTGAACGATAGTGGGTCCTCCCATGTTTCTGGGTCGCGATGGATGGCCCAGGCATTGATCATTACGCGAGAGCTATTGGGAATGGTATAGTCACCAACAACACAGTCCTCACTTGGACTGTGCGGGATCAATAAGGGCAAGACCGGGTGTAGCCGAAGTCCTTCCTTAATGGCTGCCATGAGGTAGCGGAGCTTGAGCGCTTCAGACTCCTCAATCATGCGCTCGCGGCCGACGGCTTCATCCATTTCTTCCTGGACCTTGCGGATAGTCTCTGGCTGGTTCATCATCTCCGCCATCACGAACTCTATGATGTTGGACGAGGTATCGGTGCCGCCGCTAATCATGTTCTGCATGGTGAGGCAGAAGAAAGAAGATCGATAGAGAACAATTCTTAAGAACTATATATCCAAATCATAGTAGAGAACAATTCTTAAAACCTCGACACAAATCCTAAATTCAGATCTCACGATGAACTCGTAAATCCGTATATACTCGCATATGCATATCTCAGGATGAACTCGTAAATCAGTATATACTCGCATGCATACCAAGAGCACGCCTTTAGTGTTCATCCGAGTGAAAGGAGCCTTCCCGTCTCCGCCCTCACGCTCCAGACGCAACATCACGTCCAAGAAATCACTTCCACCATCGGCACCGTTTGTGGGGTTTTTCTCTTTGGCAGCCACGACTCGCTCGAATAGGGCGTCAACCTCTTCAGAAAAGGGTAGAAATCTGACAAGTTGGGCTGGCCTACTTTATCTGCGATGCCGTTGATCACGTCCTTGAACTCTTCCCCAAGATTTGCTGCGCCGCTGCTGTTGCCGCCCCATAGCATGCTGGTTATGACGTTCATCGCCGTTACAAACATCTCTTTCCCGATGTCGATTGCTTCTCCTTTTCTGGCCTGCGCCGCCACGCGCCTCGCCATGGCACCGATCTCCCGTTGACGAAGCCCATAATTAGCCTCGAGCGTCTTCGCGGCGAGTAGATCCCGTACGCATACCTTCCGCAGCATCCGCCATGTTGGCCCGTTGGGACTCCAGACTATGTCGTAGCCGCCATATGAGACCGCAGAGCCGGCCACAATCACGTCGTGGTTCGCGAAAACCGCATCCTGGTCCCGCAGTATCTCCCGTGCCGCCGCTGCTGAAGAGACCACCACTCCCAGTTTGGAGCCAAAGTGCAGGCGGAAGACGGGGCCATGCACGGCGGCCAGACGGGCGAAGTGGGAGTGGAGCTCAGGTTCTAGGAAAGGAAGGTTACCCAAGATCGGGACGCCCAACGGACCCGGCGGAAGAGGCCTAGAGTAGCGGCGGCGGCCGCAGTTGACAACAAACGCGTAGGAAATCACCACCACTAGAACCGCTAGGATGAGGGGGACAGAGGCTGAGCCGCTGTTTAACGGCGGCAACTCCATTATTGCATAGACGACCGAGGAGCTGAGGAGGAGAGCAAACCATTTACGAATATAAGGTTGTGGCTGTGCTGCTGTTTATATAGCTACAAGATTACTTTTACGGCTCAACTTTGACGTTTTATTGATGGGTGCTTATGCGATTTCATACATAAACAAATCTGCTGCAAACATTCACATCATAAAAAGCCAAATGGTCAATATTAAGGAGGAGCATACCTCTGCTGCTTGATGGTTAGAGCTTGGGGGCAAGCTTCTGTGGTCAATCATGCATCTCCGTAGTCCATGTAAAGGATAATGCTGCACTTAAAAAAATCTGTAATTAGATAATTTAGGTTTAGTGGCAGCTGGATAAGAAGGGGCCAGACGGCTGGCAGCTATTGTTTGAATTGTCAGTCGCGAAGAAATGCATGGAACGCGTGATGGCGTCCGGCCATTTTGAACTGGAGACTTGTCTGCAACACTGCGACTTGATATTAATGGTAAATGCAGGAAAATGCTATCCATCTAAACAAATATAATTTTTTGGTTGCTGAGTTTGTAAATGTAATATAATACAGCAAAACGGCGCAGCAAATAAAAAATACCCTCAGAATTTATCCCACACGATAATCATAAAACTTTAGAGAAAGTTCAAATCTACTGTAACATACATGCAAAGTTCAAATCGTTTTCTTTTTAAAAGTCCCGCTATACTTATACCTTCAATCGTCCACCCGCTCATCGGGGTTTATATTTTTCGAACAAAAGAACCCAGTTATCCACTGTTGTTATGGAGAGAGTGTGTGTGAATCAGTAAAAAAGAAGAAAATAAACAAAGAATTTGGTAAATAAATATAAGGAAATAAATGAGAAGCAATATAGAGAAACAAGAGAAGAAGATAAAAGATGATGGATGTACTGAAAAAAGAGGAGATAAATACAGAGGGTAATTTTAAAAAATAGTAGATAAATAAGGAGGGAGGTGGAGAAAAATAGACATAAATTTGAAAAGACGTAGACAATCCGAGAGATATATTATTACATTTATTTATATAAATATTAAAAAATACTTTCCATACATTTTTATTTTGCTCATTTTTTGTACTATATATTTACATATATATTGTCGCAATACTACCTTTCTAAAAATTCACACATTTATAAATTTTTCACTTCACTCTTCTTTTCTTGTCTACTTCTATCCTCTATTTTTTCTACTTTTCTCTACTTTTTATATTAGATTGATGTTTTTAGTACAATATTATTATTTAATTCTCCCCTCTCTTGTGTCTACTTCTCTCCTCTATTTTTTCTACTTTTCTCCTCTTTTTTGTGTAGTGCAAATGTTTTTAGTATAGTAAAAATGTTTATATCTCTCCTCTCTGTTATCTATTTATCTCCTCTCTATTTTCTACTTCTGTCTTCTTTTTGCTTATGAGACAAATGTTTTCAATATAATAGTAATGTTTACTTCTCTCTTTCTCTTGTCTACATCTCTCAAATTTTTTACTTCCCTCCTCTTGTTTTGAAAGTACATTGCTAATATTGGCTTTTCTCATTCCTTGTGTCGATTTCTTTCCTATCTTTTTCTACCTCCTTTTTTTTCTAGTACTATGCCAATATACTTTAGTACTGGACCAATGTTCACTTCTCTCTTCTCCCTTGTCTACTTCTCTCCTCATTTGATATTGTACCAATTTACTTACTTCTCTCCTATGTTTTTTTTATTAATACCGGTAAGGACCGGTTACATCAGCTATCTAAACCAGAAAATAAACGATGAAAAAGAGGCTTGTCCGAGAGATAAAACTGTAGAGCACTTGTAGGGCATCTACTCCAGTCAGTAGGCAGCGATGGCTGTTTTAGGCAGAACTTGGCTAGCATATCGGTGAGCTTGTTTTGATCCCTCTTTAGGTGGACTATGTCTTCAATATTCGCCAGCTGGAAATGCTCATGGATCCTCATTGTAATCGTGAAGTACTTCGGTGGAGATTCGGAGATGCCCTTGATCCATTGGACTGCATTCCAAGAATCTGAGATAACGATCCTAGACTGTATATTATTCTGCAGTGCCGTCCCCGCCCCATGTAAGATTGCTTTCAGTTCCCCCTACATGGCATCCACGCCTGCTATCAGCAACGCCGAACCAGTAATCCAATCTCCAGCTGTAGTCCTAGCAATCGCACAAGCGCTAGATTGATTAACGACTGAGGAAGTGGCCACATCCACATTGATGATAGAAGACGCCCTATGAATATTCAGAACTCTATTGGAATCCTGAGCTTCATTGGGTGGATGGGAGGTCTGACAAAATGCCTGTTGTATAGAGTTGGCTTCCGAATAACATTGCACTGCCAGGACACAGTGCAGAATGGCCGTGTGCTAAAAAATGAAAGAGTTCCTGTTCTTCCATAGCTTCCAGCATGTAACCACGAACTTTATGCTCCATCCACTCACATTTCGTAGTGATTGGAGATTATAATCCAGCCAGCTGTTGACATTAGTGCTAGTGTAGAAATGGATAGCTTCGGGGGGTAGTAAAATGGACCATACCATCTTGGCTTCCTTACAGTCCCGGAGGACATGGATACAATCCTCGACCAGTGCATCGCATCGCGGGCACCTGGTGTCATCTGTCATCTTCTTTTGGGCACAGAGAGTATTTGTAAGAAGGCGATTGTGTAGCAGTAGCCATAAATGGGTTTTGATGCGATGAGGAAGGGATAGAGACCAGATGGTTTGGAAAGGCGCCTGATCTGTATCGACCTGAGCTTGGTTGATAAGCATATACGCCGAGCTTGCAGTGAACCTACCACGGGCCTCTGGTTTCCAAATGCGTACATCCTCCCCATAGTAAGTTCTGGGGGTCGGCATGGCAGTGATGAAATTAATGGACTCAGAAGTGAACCACGAGTTAAGGAATTCCAGGTCCCAAGATCCATCATCCTTTACAAGACTGGAAACCTTGAGATCTAGTAGGTCATCAGGGGGAGATAGACCCGACTTTAAGGTTTGTGCTTGCCCATGTCCGATCCATTCATCAGTCCACACGAGAGTTTCAAGACCAGATATGTCAATGCGGCAGGAATGTTGCATGATAAAGGGGATGTGACTCCGTATGCTTTTCCAGAGATGTGAACCTGTTAACTTGTACTATCCTCTTGAGACATACTTACCAATCATGACTTCCACCCATGGTATCAGACGCCTCTGAATGAACTCCCATGCTAGCTTCATCATCAACGCAACGTTGAAGTTTCTAGTCTTTTTGATGCCCAGACCTCCCAGTTTTTTAGGTAAGGTGATGCGCTTCCATGCAACTAAGTTCAGGCATCCCGCATTTGAGGATCCATTCCAGATGAAGTTCCTCGCGATCTGGTCAATCTTGTCACAAGTAGAGATCAGGAGTTGTATAGATTGCATGATATAACATGTCTGGATTGGAGCACCGACCTGGCTAGCGTTATCCTTCCTGCTAGGGACAAAAGATTATTCTTCCAAGAGTTGATATGCTTATGAAATTTCTCCAAGAGGGACTGGAACAATTCTTTACTCTTCCTTCTATGGATGATGGGAACGCCCACATGTCTGCCCAGGTTACTAGTTTCTTGAATCCCCAGTTTCCTGCAGATTTGACTTCTATATCTTCTGGGCGTGTTGTGGGAAAAGAACACAGTGGATTTTTCATAAGATAAAAATAGTCTAGAGGCGTCGCTAAACTTCTGGAGACATCGATCCATAACCTTGGCTTGGTGTAGAGAGGCTTCTCTAAAAAGGATTATGTCATCAGCAAAACTGACATGCGTGATCGGCACCTTTGCTTTTGAAATAATAACAGGTCTCCAATTTCCTGTAGTTGCTTCCATCTCAATAAGTTGGCTGAAACGTTCAAGACAGAGGACAAAAATGTATGGCGAGAGGGGATCTCCCTGTTTAACACCACAAGAAGGGTGGAAGGAGCCTGCAATCTCCCCATTCCAGAGGATAGAAGATTTTACAGAACAAATTATCTGCATAATGATATCAATGATGTTCCTGGGAATAGAGGTGCGAACACGAGTGTCATGGATGAAATGCCAGCTGAGCTTATCAAAAGCCTTGACCAGGTCGAGTTTGAGAGAAAGGAACTTTTTAAAACTTGTTTTGGACTCCATAGAGTGGACGATCTCTTGGACAAGCGATGTATTATCTCCAATCTTCCTTCCTGGCACAAAGCTTGACTGGAAGGGCGAAATCCAGTCCTTCAGATATGGTTTGATCCTTGTCGCAATGACCTTAGATAAAAGCTTGGTACAAACATTATTAAGAGAGATGGGTCTGAACTGGGAGCATTGTTACGGAGATTTAACCTTCGGTATAAGAATAATAAGGGAGTTCATCAAAGTAGGAGGAAGAGTGGAGCCTACAAATGGCTCCTGTATGAAATTACGTAGTTGTGTTCTCAAATGCGACCAATTTTCCTAATAGAAGGCAGCATCCACTCCATCGGGCCCCGGCGCCTTCAGCGACGACATGGAGCTGAGGGCGGACCAGATCTCGTCCGCCAGTGGGGTTGCTGACATCTTCACACGCTGCGCCGATGTTAGAGGTTGGAAGGAACCCGCGAAGCTGGGTCTTTCTGTCCTCCTAAGCTCGCCATTATTTTCCTAATAAACAATAGAAAAGAAGTTAAGTATAAGGAGTCTTATTTCCTATTCGTCGTCTTGCCAGACGCCCGATCCATCCTTCAAGCGTGTAATCCTGTTTCACCGTCTCCGTGCTTTTATGAGAGAGTGGAAAAAGCGAGTGTTGTTATCCCCAAGCTTTATCCACTCACACCGGGCTCGCTGTTGGCTCTCTACCTCTTTTCTTCTGAGAATGGAATCTAATTGAGCTTGTAAAGCAATTGTTTCTTGGGCCATTGCATGATCAAACTGGAGGGCAAGATTCATTTGGTACCATTTGATTTTATTAGAGATCTGTTCCTTTGTCCGTTTATCAGCTTTGCGGCTCGCAGAGTCCCAACTTGAGGCCTGGGCGAGGAAATGTGCGTTGGCAGCCAAAAGGTCCTGGTCCCTGGGCCATGACCGCTTTAGAAGCTCTTCAAATCCAGGTGTGGTATACCATCTCATTGATGTGCGAGTAACATGCCTCCGATTCGCCATGGATAGTGACTCAGACGACACCAGGATAGGTGCGTGATCTAAGTGATTCTTTTCTAGGACCTGGACCGAGTTACTGGAAGATTGATCGATCCAGTGTCTATTCCCCAGAGCTCTATTCAGACGCTCATGGAGGAGTCCCCTCCTGAAGGTGGTGCGTGCTCCACTAGCTCCCAGGTCATAGAGAAAGCATGCCTCAGTGGCCTCGATGAAATCCTTACTGTTAGCACTGTCAAAGGTATTGCTTCCAAACTTTTCCGATGGATACATAACCACATTAAAGTCCCCTACCACCACCTAGGGATCAGTGATGGAGGGTGCCAATGTAGCGAGCTGATTCCAGAGAAGTTTCCTCCCGCTCCTTATCGTGCTTGCGTAGACGAAAGTAAAGAAGGATTGATGAATTCGGCAATGAACGAATTGTTTGTGCGACACGATGATTTCCAGAGGGATGTCATTCCTCCATAGAATCCAAATTCCTCCGGAAAAGCCAACAACTTCTACTCTATGTGAGTGCGCAAACCCCAACTTTTTTATGATGCTCAAAGCTCGATCACCACTGCACCTTGGCTTAAGGATACAAAGGATCGATGCTCCGTATTTTCTGGACAATTCTTTAGATGCGTTTTGGGTGTCCTTATCACAGACACCTTGTACGTTCCAAGTGATAATCTTCATTGACTAGGGTCTGTGAGGGTGGAGTTTCCCATCGATCTCGCCTCCTCCTCCAAATCTTGAAGAAGTGAGGTTTTGGCGCGTTTCCTGGTGGATGACTTGCTACCTTCTCCAGAGCTTACAATTTTCCTGTTGCGCAGATGAATCCCAACAGAGTTGTGACTCGGACTCCTGTAGGGATGGGGCGGGACATCTTCTCCAAAGGAAAAGGGCACAGTGATGAACAGGTGGGTTGTGCTTGTTCTTCTCGGGATTAAGGAATCCCCTGTAGGATTTACTGCCGAGTGAGATGGATGGGGTCGATCGGTTCTTTGTACTTGCAGCGTTGCATGATTTTGTTGCTGTAAGGGGACCAATTGGGATGAGTCATTACTTTTCTTGGTCTATTTGAAGTTCTTTTTCCGGGTGCTCTAGTCGATCCCGTTAGTTACTTTTTCAGCCACAGTGTCAACATCTATTACCTCCGTATCTCCGTCTTCCTCTTCCTGGTTCTCAGGGTTCATGAACCTATTTGTAGATCTGGATTGGTCCTTCTTTTGAGCGGGCCTTTGCTTACGCGGGATGGGTCGTGCATGGATGTAGTCTTTGAATCCTTGCAGGGGGTAGGAAGGGATGGTGTTGACGAGCCTATGGCCGCATCGGCATTCCTCGCCTCATTCTCTTCTGTAACTCATTTTGAGCAGTCTTTTTCAAGATGTCCAGCCCGACCGCAGTACATGCAGATGCAAGGGACATTCTCATACTCTATGCGGTAGAGATTGCCCTCAATCATCACTTGTGGGGTGAGGGGTTTGGCCATATCCAGTTCAACTGCTATTCTTGCAAAATGTCCACAACGCAGTGAGATCGTGTTGAGATCAACTTTGATCGTCTTCCCTATATGGTCTCCAATATCCGCTAGCAGCACCTCCCGGTATAGATGAATTGGTAGGTTAGGTATGCGAAGCCATGCGACTAACTTGGGTAGGGATGATGCATCCGACGAGAGGTCTGGCTGCCAACGTTGCACAGTCAGATACGATCCAAAGAGCATCCAAGGTCCTCCCGTCAGGGCGTGCATAAAGTCATCTTCTCGCTGGAGTTGGACAACAAAGAAGTCGTTGGCTAAATCGATAAGGTTGAAACCTCCTGTTGGTTTCCACATTGATTTTATCTGGTCCCGAAGAGTCAGGAATCCAATTTCCTTTGAAAGTAGTTTCACGATTACCGTATATTGCCACGGCTTTAACAAACATTCCCTGGCGTCCTTCTTCAAGTCAAAAGTCGGGATGCCATTATCTGTCAATACTATTATGTCTTCGGGCTTCAGGGTGATACCGCAGTCATCTGCGTCTATGTGAATGTATCCATGATCATCCGTAGCGCCTTTCCCCACCTTATCTCGATACGAGGGCTTTGATTATTGAGTGTTAGCCGGTCCGACAGATTGAGGGTCAGAGCCTGGGAGTTCTGGATATTGTTGTTCTTGATTCTTCCCGGCATCGACTTCCATGGCCTGGTTAGGAGGTTCTGCAACCTGTTCTTGGTTCCGTGCATAGCTTGCGAAATTCAGACTCAGTTCAGTATTGCCCAGCGATACCGTGGAGCTACGTGATAGAGGCCTTCCATCCCCGTCGTCATCCAGAAGAACGCTTCCTTCCTGATCGCCGCTATCGCCATACGTCCTAGGGTTTACCATCGCCTCTCCTCTTGAGCCTTTTTTTGGGATTCTCTCCTATGTTAGTATTGTACGAACGCCTACTTCTCCTCATCGTTTATGTCCACTTCTCTACTCTTTTTTACGTCCATGCTCTTTTTTATATTGTACCAATATCTTTTGGTAAGTGTCAATGTATACTTCTTTCTTCTCTCTTGTTTACTTCTTTCCTCTTTTTTATTTCCTTCATCTTTTCTAGTACTATATTAATGTATTTTAGTACTAACTGATGTTTACTTATATCATCTATCTTGTGTACTTTTTTCTCTCTTTTTTCAACCTCCTCCATCTTTTTGGTACTATACAAATGCATTCTAGTATAACACAAATGTTTATGTAATGACCTGACTTCATCTTAGCCATTTGATTAGAGTTTACTTGGATGCATACTTAATTACAATGACCACTATTTAAAATTTATTATTACAATAGTTTAATTATTGTGTTCTAAAATTAATAAGAAAATCTAACCATTCTCTTATTTTAAATAATCATTTTTTTCTAAATAATTAGGGTTTGGTATAGAATAATCTAGTTGGACATCATTAGGATTTTGATAGTGTATGAATACATTATGTGGTAAATATGATATTATAATAGATAATTTTTAGTATTTTATCTATAACTCTGATTTCTTTAAATTTTAAATATACTTTAGATTACTCAAATGTAAGTGTTTTTTAAAAATTTCCATTTTTTTAAAGTTGTTTGGGTCTCCTTTGGTCGGCTGACAATCCATTCAAGATGAAATATAGCAGTGTGATATTGATTATATTTATTTATTGGTTTATTCTTTTGGAGTGGTCCTCTAACTATATCTAGGAAACTCCATTTTAGATATTTGTTAAATTTTCACAATTTTTGAGCATATCTGACGAACAATAGAACCTCTTCAAAGGCCGAGTTTCATAGTTAGGAACAACTCAGTTGACAAAAAACTCTAAAAAAATACAAAGGTCTGATTTGTAATTGTCACAAGCACCTCATTTGATCTATATCATTAATCAAACACCCTAAAATCTCTACTAATCCTTCATTCTTTTCTGAGATATGAAATTTTAGAGAGAGAGTGTTATAACCTGATTTTTCTCATGTTTTAATATATTTGTTTGCAAATAATGTAATATGAAGGACACATTAGAAATATGGTTCCCTATGAGTCTTGTTTGGAAATTGTGGTGTCAAAGTACAAATACTCCCTATGGAATAGATCTCGTATAGTTTACTGGTTACAATAATCCATTAATAATTATTGGATAAAGAAAGAGTGGGAAATCCAAAAATAAAGAGGTTCCTAAAAGTAATGGAAAATTGGTATTTTAAATATGGAAGTGAGTGGAATTTTTTTAGAAAAGAGAGAGTTTCATGCATAAGTAAATATTAATGAATCAGGTAATTATTGGACAACTAAAATATAATATAATATACAAGTTTCCTAGAGAAAAAAAGTGTTTGGTATTTTAGATAATTAAAAGAGTAATTATCTAGCCATAAGTGGCAACACAATGTTGACGCACTAAATAACATTACCTCATTTTAGCCTTTGTATATTGAAAATAATAATAAAAACAAAAGAAAATTATAAAGATTGAGAGAAAAAATATTCCATAGGATAATGATAATTGCTTTAAATAGATGTCTAAAAAAGGGCATGTTTTCTATGGGAAAGATATCCCATAAATCCTACGCACTAAAAATAGTTTGGAAAGGAGGTTAATGAGTTCCTATTTTGATTTAAGGATATATTCAAGAGGGAAATAGAATATTCATAGAATTGAAAATCATAAAGATTTTCCTAGATCCAAGGAGTGATGCACTCTCCTCGATGGATTTTGGGTTTCCAAAAGTACTATGAATTTTAGAAAAGACTTGGTCCTTCATGGTAAGAAAGGAATAATCATGTTTTGGGAAACCATTAGTGTTACCATGAGGAGAATATTGAGATACGAGGTTAAAGTGGATCACAATGATTAATGTGAATGATCTGATCCCTGTATCAGATTGTCATCTACCTTACACCCATAAAGGAACCGATCCTGGAACGTTGTCCACCTTCCTCTCTTTCCTTTCTCCCTAAACAACACAACCAACCAAACCTAGAACCTATATAAGGGGGTGTTTCCTTTTCCTTAGAGGCAGGGTTCTAAACCCATGGACCAAGGAGAAGGAAAGCAGACCCTTCACATCACTGTCCTCACTATGTGTTCGTCACAGACCCCATTGCAAGGGTGATGTTGTTCTTGTCCTACAAGTTGGGTCGGGGTGTCATGAAAGATGGGGGAAGGGCGTAGGGTTGACTTAGATTCTAGTCCTTCTAGCATTCACTGACATCTTGTCCAAGAGGACTCTAGTAATGATTGTCGCTTTTAGGGAGTTACACCAGCGGCGCTACATGATCATGAGTTTGGGAAGCCTAGCTGTCGCTCAAAATTGGACAAAGAAGATGGAGTTACAGCGGGCGGTACAACACATGAGATAGAGATGATGAGTCAAACCAAGATGGGTCGTCCCCTCCCCATTTTGTCTCGCGTCGTGAGAGGAGGAACACCAAGTTTAGCTACAATAGCTTAAGCCGACGGTAAGAGATTGTGCTCTGACCATTGAGGGGTGATGGGGATCTCCAAGGCACAACCAAAGCTTAGAGGCATCCTGGGATATCTTCTTAGAAGGGAGCCGAACGGAGGAGGTTGGCTTGGCACTTTTTCTGAGGATTAACGTCGGCATGAGACCTACTCGACGGTGTCCGTCTGTGGAACCAGTGCAATACTGATGTGCGTGAATGTGAGAAAGGGAGAGGGGACAACGTCCCATTCTTGTAGGAGTGCCTCCTATCAGATGGGCCCAAATTGTAGCCAGCCCAATAAGGAATTCTCATGACTGAGAAAGTAGATAAATCAAATACTATACTCGCTAACGTGTTGCTATGTGATTGCCCCATATTTTCATAACTTGAAATAATTCTACAAAATCGTTGGTAGGTCAAAATGTACTAAAATTATATATCAAATTTATTAGAAAAATGAGAGGAACATGAAGAAAATATAATTGAAATATATTTCTACTTTATATTTCAAAAGTACCATGAATACATGCTAGTATGTGATTAATGTATAAAAACTCAAGATCTGAGTATTATAGGATATTGAATACATGGAAAATGTCTATTTTGTGATAATATCTGATATTGTTGAATCTAATCTGATTATGATAGTAATGTTGAGTAACAAGGTTTTAAAGTGAATATTCACATACATGATGACAATTATAATAGCTAATGTGAATAACCCTACATATGTGTAATTAGGTATAAAGATCATATCTTACAATAGTGTTAATAAACATGATGGAATCTATATGATCATTTTGAAAAAGATATGTTGGATGTAGTAATTAGGATTTCACCTAATTGTTAGCATGTGATGGAAATAGGGCTTATACCCTTATTCATTATCCAAATCCTAAAACCCTCAATTAGGACCCGAGTACAATTTAACATGATTAATGTGATGGTGACACTTTAAGATTTTTATATATGAAGATAGAATGTGATTGACTGGATTCCACTTTGTTGGTTGGATTTCTTGAATGTAATTGAAGAGTATTCTACATGATAATCTTCATGGCTTGCCATCGAGATATGTGGTTGTTCCTAAGACTTCTCACATTAGTTTGCTGACATTATTTAAGGTTTCCTCGAGGATTGAATAATTAAAATGTTGGTTGTTTATTTATATTCTTCAATTGTGATGCCACTGTGAGTATCACATAAAGAAAGATAATGTGAAGAAAATGCTAGTTTATATTTGCAAATATTTGATGGAATATATGTTGTTAGCTTACTTGTAAACTTTTACATGCACCGTCGTACAAAGTATAACTTTTCATACTGATCTGTGCTTTTGGTTTCACGACGTTTTAGGTACATGTTAGATAAGATGGCATCAAGATGTGATGGACATATGAATATACTTGAAGACATTAGAGTTAACTATTAAGGAGGATTGTCTAGTCACTTCTTCTCATGTGTTGTAACTATCATGGTAAAGATTCATGTAAGCATTTTGTAAACAATAGTTGTGAAACAATGAAATAATTTTCTATTACTTGTTATTTGATAAAAATCTGGATCTTTGGGAAAATTTTAGGTAATGTATCTCATCTTTTTGGATTCCCTTAACTGGGGGTTGCTGAAAAGTGAGGTCATTACATTTGATATCAGATCCCAAAATTTTTCAAATAATATATAGTAGTTTATAATTTCAAATAATCTATAGAAACATGAGGGAATTATTAGAGAATTTTCTAAAGACAATTGTGTCTATAAGGGACCACAAACCTGTGGATGGATATACTTTTTTCTGCACTGCTCGTCGACTTACAAGGACTCATGGGCATGTGCATCTTGTCTTGGCCAAAGTTGGACAATTTTTTTTGAAGTAAAATATCTTTAGGTTTTCTCATCGACTTCTCATCCTCTTGCTTAAAAAACTTAAATGAAACTTCCCTCCTCATCTCAAGTTAGGATTTTTGAGAAGAAGTATGATTAAGGCATCCTCCACTAATCAATGTGTGAATAATGTGGAAATAATAATGTACATGTAATGTGGAAATAATTATGTATATATAATTTGGAGATGACAATGTACATGTAATGTGGAAATAACGATAAGGAAAAGAAAAAAATGTTTGATGGGTTTTTCCTTATGAGAGTAACCCTAGATGGAACTAAGGTTGGTTCAGGAAAAACCCTATTGGGTCAAGAAACATACAAACCCTAAGGTGCAATATAGTCCCTAACCTGAACCCAAAACCCTAATCATGGGAAATGGGAGTAGAATGGGTAAAATTGAAACCCTACCCATATGAACCCTAATTAGGGTAAGATTTTTAAGAATTGAGAAAAATGTAAATAAGTCTGTATGACATATATTTCCATGTATGAAGGTGGAAAAATGTATGCATGATGCATATGAAAAAAAATGAATATACATGAGAGGCATTAATGAGAAATGGCTATACATGAAATGGAAATAGGAATACAACTTTCTCATTGCTTTAATATTATATCTAGAGGAATGACGGAATAAAGAATACCCCCAGTGAGTGGGTATGCTACTCCTAGTGAGTGGGTAAGCTATTGAGACTATCCCCTGTGAGTAGGTAGGTCATTGGATGTACCACCAGTGAGTGGGTAAGAAATTGAAACTACCCCCAGCGAGTGGGTAAGAAATTGAAACTACCCCCAGCGAGTGGGTATGTTAGTGAGATTATCTCTAGAGAATGAGTATGCTTCCCCTAGTGAGTGGGTATGCCATTGAAATACTCCCGATAAGTGAGTATGATATCATGGGCACCCCCAATGAGTGGGTATGAATGGAAATCACCTCTAGAGAGTGGGTATGACATCGAGAATACACCCGAGGAGTGAGTATTAATACCCCAGTGAGTAGGTATACCATAGAGACTGGGGAAATATTGAGAAGTTATAATATAAAATGTATAAATGAGCTAGGTGAACTCCGTCTCCCATACATGTACGTGAAACAAAGGCATTAATAAGAAAAGTTTCAAGAAAACATAAGCAACTTATGAATAACACATTTATAGATTTAACCTAATCAAACCCTATATCGACCTATGGTGAGTTGAAGAGAATGGGTGAATAAAGTAAAGACATGGGGGTAACTGATGATCCGGATTACCAAGGAAAGCCTATGTATGAGTGTCCACTATAGGGACCAAAATCCTTAGAGAGGGTTCCCTCATAAAGGGGCTCCCTTAGAGAGGGCACACCATTGAGAAAAGAGGATAAGGGTGGTACGGTTACAAGAATAAATGCTTATTTATGTTCCATAAAAAGATGATAATATGAAACCCTTAGCTCAATTTTTAGGGTTGGTGTCCTGACCTCAGGTGGCTCAACCCAAGAGTGGGAAAAAGGATCTATGGGGGAGGCAAAACGTTAGACCTCCAGGTTAGGTTTTGGCTAGAGAGCCTAACTTCCTCCTATGAGCCTAGAGGGAATCCTAGGTTAGTAACTTCCCTATAAAGGTAAGTTGACTGAATCAATTTGTGAGGTAACATTAAATGTAACTTAAACTGTGAAACATTAAGGATATAAATATGAAAGAATATACATTATTTGAACCCAAGTATGCCATCTCCGAGGGACACAAGTGGTCAAGACCCAGATTTAGAAGACCAGTACGACACCAAGCCCCAGATAGGCAAGGTGGCACAATTCCACTGTGAAGATGATTAAGATCAAGCCCCAGATAGGGAAGGTCACAAATAGATCAAACACCATATAGGAAAGGTCACCAAAAGGTTAAGACCCAGGTAGGGAAGTTCACCATGGCACCTAGCCCCAGATAGGGAAGGTGGCCCAATCCCAATGTTAGGACATAAAATGGATAATGTGTACTCAAGAGAGAATTGAAGGAAATTTGGGTTAAAAAATTGGATGAGAGAATAATGTGCTTGAAAATGGTTAAAGTTGTGAAATGCAAAGAAACCCTTGGGAAGGATAGAGCCCTCAACCAATCCTAAAGTCAAGTAGGAGTACTAAAGGTACATGGAACTAATGGAATTTGGAGTTGATTGTCCCTTGAATTCACAATACCATCTTGTAAAGAGGTAACAACTATGTTTGCCCAAGGCGCATGTCTCAGGAGATTTGCCACCTTCATGATGTTCATGTGGCCAATGGGTGAATGTGAGAGGTACTCCTTAGATGCATAATGATGAGGTCACTCCAAAAGTACCTATACCCCTAGAGAGCTCATGGTATTGGCTAAGGCTCATAAGACATGAGATGTAAATATCAAGGATACAAGAAGTCATGTAATAATGAAATCTTAAATGGAAGTGTACACAAATTCAAGAGTGAGAAAGACAATTGACTCCATGAAATATAAGAACTATGTGGAATTAAAAGGTATGGTTAAGAGTCATGTCGAGAATGATTCAACTGAAAATATGAAATTTTGGGATAATGTGTGTACACCATCTTTTGCTCATGGAATGGGATGAAATTTGTACTCGGGCTACAATCAAGTGCTTATACATCTCATTATGAGGGAGAGAGATTGGGCAGATACATGTTTTGCTTAAAATTTACATATGAGAATGAATGTCCTAAGTTGAAGGTTTAATAACATTACCTAGGGTGTGAGGTTTCACCTTACCCTTATGTGAAAATAAATGGGTAATAGGTTGAAACCTAGGTGGAAAGGTAATCACCAAGTGAAAATGTAATCATTAGGAGATGATATAATATAAATACTAAGGATGTGGATATACCTTGAATTGGATTCAAGTACCAATATTAGTCATAATGTTTGGAATTTGCAAATCTATAAAGTTGTTAAAGATATCTAAGTAGGTTGCTAATCATAAGTTGTGAAAATGAGTTAAGTAATCCTCCCCCTAAAATTTGCTGCTGTGAATTTTGGGGGGAAAATTATTTTAAGGAGGGGTGAATGTTATATCCTCAACTTTAATCAAATTGAATAATATAAATATAAAGTAATAATTGGTAAATAATTATGTAATGCTATTATTAGTGGAAAAATAACGTCCTTGTTGCACAAATTAAAGAAATAAATGGAATAAGCTCACAAATAAAAGATAATGTCTTTATGAGATATTGAATAACTAATTTAAGACGAAACTGTCACATGCCATCTTCCTGAAGGACTGGTCAAATTGAGGACAAGATTCCTATAAGAAGGAAAGAATGTTATATCCCAGTTTTTCTCATATTATAATACATTTTCTTACAAATAATGTAATATGAAGTACACATTACAAAGATGGTTCCCTATGTGTCTTGTTTGGAAAATATGGTGGGAAAGTGCAAATACTCCATATAGAATAGATCTCATGTAGTTTATCAGTTTCAATCATTCATTAATAAAGAAAGAGTGGGAAATCCAATAATAAATAGGTTCCTAAAAGTAATGGACAATTGGTATTTTAAATATGGAAGTGAGTGGAATTTTCTATAAAAGAGAGAGTTTCATGCATATATAAATATTAATGACTAGGATAATTATTAGACAACTGAAATATATGATAATATGCAAGTTTCCTAGAGAAAATTAAGTGTATGGTGTTATAGAGAATTAAAATAGTAATTATCTAATCATAAGTGGCAAACATAATGTTGACACACTAAATAATACTATCTTCTTTAAACTTTGTATACCTAAAAATAATAATGGAAAAAAATTTCTAGAGTTTGGGAGAATTTTTTTTTCTATTAAATATATGTCGAAAAAGAGCATGTTTTGTATGGGAAAGATATCCCATAAATCCCACATACTAAATATAGATGGAAAGGAGGTTAATGAGTTCCTATTTTGATTTACAGATATATTCAAGAGGGAAATAGAGAATAATCAAAGAATTGCAAGTCATAAAGAGTTTCCTAGATCCAATGAGTGATGCACTATCCGCGATGCATTTTGGGTTTCCAATCAAGTACTACCCTTCTTAGAAAAGACTTGCTCCTTCCATGGTTAGAAAGGAATAATCATTTTTGGGAAACTGTTAGTGTTACCATGAGGAGAATACCAAGATATGAGGTTGTAGTGGATCACATTGGTTAATGTGAATAATCAGATCGATGTATTGGATTTCCATCTACAATACACCCACAAAGGAACCACACATGGAAAGTTTCCGACCTTATTCTCTTTCCTTTCTCCCTAGAGCGCACAAACCCCCAACCCTACAAACTATATAAGGGGGTCTCTCCTTTGCCTTAGAGGCATGGTTACAAACCCATAGACCGTCACTGATAGGGAGTTACAACAGTGATGATGCATGATCATGAGTTCAGGAAGCCTGGTTGTTGCTTAAAATAGGATGAGGAAGATGGAGTTATAGCATGTGATACAACACACGATAGAGAGAAGAGGATTCAAACCATGATGGATCATCCCCTCTCGGTTTTGCCTCACATCACTAGAGGAGGCGCACCTAGTTTAGGTGAAATGGTTGAAGCCAAAAGTAAGAGATCATCCTCGAACTGTTGATGGGTTATGAGGATTTCCAAGGGGCAGCCAAAGCTTGGAGGTAGCCTGGGATGTCTTCTAGGAGGGAACCCAAAGAGAGGAGGTTGGCTTGGAACTTTTGTCAAGGATTAACACCGGCGCGAGACATGGTCAATGGTGTCTGTCTATGAAACCATCGCAGTCTTGATGTGCACATACACGAGAAAGGGAGAGGGGACGAAGTCCCGTTCCCACAGGAGCGCCTCCTCTTGGATGGGTCAAATTGCAGTGGGCCTAATAAGGAATTCATAGGCCTAAGAAATTAGGTAAATCAAATACTATATATGTTGAAGTGTCACTATGTGATTGGTCTAGATTTTCATAACTTGAAACAATTCTAGAAAATAGTTGGTAGGTCAGAAAATACTGAAATAACATATCAAATTTATCGGAAAAATAGGAAAAAAAAGAAAATATAGTTGAGGTATAATTATTATTTATTTATCAAAAGTACCTTGAATACATGTTAGCAGGTAATTAATGTATTAAAACCCAATATCTAAGTATTAGAATATTGAATACTTGGAAAATGTCTATTTTGTGATAATATCTAATATTATTGAATGTAATCTGATCATAATAGTAATGTTGAGTAACAAGGTTTTTAAGTAAATAATCACATACATGATGAAAATCAAAATTGCTAATTTGAATAACCCTACATATGTGTTATTAGGGTTAAAGATCATATCTTGCATTATTGTTAATAAACATGACAGAATCTAAGTGATCATTTTGATAAAGATATGTTGGATCTAGTAATTAGGGTTTCACCTAATTGTTAACATTTGATGGAAATAAGCTTATACCCTTATTCATCATCAAAATCCTAAAACCCTAGATTAGAACCCAAGTAGGGTTTAATGTGATGGTTACACATTAGGATTTATATGCATGCGGATAGATTGTGATTGACTAGATTCATCTTTGTTGATAGGATTACTTGAATTTAAATGAGCTGCATGATAATCTTCACGACTCACCATTGAGGTACATGGTTAAGCCTAAGACAATACACATTAGTTTGTCAACATTTTTTGAGGTTTTCTCGAGGATTGAACAATTAAAATGTTTGTTGTTTATTTATATTCTTCAATTATAATGTCAGTACGGGTATCACATAAAGAAAGATCATGTCAAGAAAAATCCAGTTTATATTTACAAATATTTGATAGAATTATATGTTTTTAGCTTACTTGCACACTTTTGCATGCACCCCACGTACACAGTATAACTTTCTATTTTGATCCCTGCTTTTGGTTTCACAAAATTTTAGGTACATGCTAGATAAGATGACATCAATATGTGATGGACATACAAATATATTTGAAGATATTAAAGTTAACTAGTAAGGAGGATTAGCTATTTACTTCTTCTCATGTGTTGTAATTCTCATGGTGAAAGTTCATGTAAGCATTTTGTAAACAATAATTGTGAAACAATGAAATGATTTTCTATTAGTTGTTATTTGACTAAAATCTGGATACTTGGGAAAATTTTAGGTAATGGCTCTCATCCTTTTGGCCTCCCATAGTTGGGGTTGCTGAAAAGTGAGGTCTCTACATTTGGTATCAAAGCCCCAAATTTATCAAATAATATATAATATCTTACAATTTAAAGTAATATGTAGAAATATGAGGGGATTATTAGGGCTTTTTTAAAGACAATTGTGTCTAGAAGGGACCATGACCCGGAGGCTGGAAATACTTTCCTCTACACTAATAGTCATCTTTTCAGGACTCCCGATCATGTTCATCCTTCCTGGACAAAGTTGAACAATTTTTCCCATAGTAAAATACCTCTAGCTTTTCTACTCATCCACTTGGCATCCTCTTACTTAATAAAACCTGAAAGGGCTTCCCTCCTCATCTCAAGTTATGGTTTTTGAGAAGAATTAGGATGAAGACATCCCCCTCAAATTAATGTATGAATAATGTGGAAATAATAATGTACATGTAATGTAGAAATAATTATGTACATGTAATGTGGAGATGACAATATACATGTAATGTGGAAATAACTTTAAGGAAAAGAAAAAATATATCTAATGGGCTTTTCCTTATGAGAGTAACCCTAGATGGAACTAAGGTTGGTTTGGGAAAATCCCTATTGGGTCAAGAAACATAAAAACCTTAAGGTGCAAGTGTAGTCCCTAACCCAAACCCAAAACCCTAATCTTGGGAAATGGGAGTAGAATGGATAAAATGAATACCCTACCCCTATGAACCCTAATTAGGGTAAGAGTAATAAAAATTAAGAAAATTATAAAAAAGTTTACATGACATAGATTTCCATGTATGAAGGTGGAAAAGTTTATGCATGATGAATGTAAAAAAAAGATTACAATATACATGAGAGACATAAATGAACAATGGTTATACATGAAAATGAAAATAGGAATATAACTTTCTCATCGCCCTAATGCTATCTCTGGAGGATTGGAGGAATAAAGAATACCTCTAGTGAGTGGGTATGCTACCCCCAATGAGCAGGAAGCTATTGAGGCTGCCCCTTGCGAGTGGGTAGGTCATTGAACGTACCCCAATGAGTGGGAATGCAATTGAAACTACCCCCAGTGAATATGCATGTTATTAAAATTATTTCTAGAGAATGAGTATGCTACCCCCAACACATGATTATGCCATTTAAATACTCCCAGTGAATGAGTACGATATTATAGACACCGTTAGTGAGTGGGTATGAATGGAAATCACCTCCAGAGAGTTGGTATTGCATTGAGAATACTCCCAACAAAGTGAGTCTCACTGGGGTATACCATAGAGATTGGGCAAATATTGAGAAGTTGTTATATAAAATGTGTAAATGTGACTTGGTCTCCCATATTTTTATGTAAAACAATGGCATTAATATGAAAAGTCTTAAGAAAACATAAGAAACCTATGAATAATGCATTTATAGATGCAACCTACTCAAACATTGTATCGACCTCTGGTGAGTTATAGGTCATGGGTGAATAAAGTCAACACATGGGGGTAATTGATGATAGGGCTTACTAAGGAAAGCCTATCTATGAAAGTTCGCTACATGGACTAAAATCCTTTTAGAGGGTTCCCCCGTAATGAGGATCCCCTTAGAGAGGGCACACCATTGATAAAAGAGGATAAGGGTGGAAAAGTTAAAACAAGAAATGCTTATTTAAGTGTCATAAAAAGATGATAATATGAAACCCTTAGTTCAACTATTAGGGTTGGTGTCCTGACCTGGTGTGGGTCAACCCAAGAGTTGAAAAAAAGACCTATCGAAGAGGAAAAAACTTAGACCTCCGTGTCAGGTTGTGGCTAGAGAGCCTAACTTCCTCCTATGAGCCAAGAGGGCACCATAGGTTAGGATCTTCCCTAGAAAGGTAAGTTGACTGAATCAATTTAAATATTGTGGTAACCTTAAATGTCACTAAGAGTTTGAATGATTATGGACATAAATATGAAAGCATGTACATTTGTTAAACCCAAATATGCCATCACAAGTGGTCAAGCCCCAAATTGGGAAGACCAGTATGACACAAAGCCCCAGATAGAGAAGATGTCCCAAGTCCACTATGTAGATGTTTAAGATCAAGCCCCAGATAGGGAAGGTCATAGAAAGATCAAAGCCCAGATAGGGAAGGTCACAACCAGGTCAAGCCCCAGGTAGGGAAGGCCAAAATAACACCTAGCCCCATATAGGGAAGGTGGCCTGAGCACAATGTTGGGACATAAAATAGATAATGTGTACTCAAGAGAGAGATGAAGAAAATCTAGGTTAAAGAATTACATCAGAGAATAATGTGCTTGAAAATGGTTAAAGTTGTGACATCTCAAAGAAGGGTAGATCCCTAAGGTCAAGTAGGAGTAGTAAATGTACATGGGACCATTGGGATTAGTAATTCATTGTCCCTTAAATGCACAAGACCATCAAGTTAGGAGGTAACAACTATGTTTTCCTGAGGCCCATGTCTTAAGAGATTGGCCACCTTCGTGATGATCATGTGGTCAATGGGTGAATGTGAGAGGCAATCCCCAAATGCACAAGGATGGGATCACTCCAAAAAGTACCTATACCCCTAGAGACCACAAGGTAGTGGCTACAGCTCATAATACATGAGATATAAAGGATATAAGAAGTCATGTAATAATGAAGTCTTATATGGAAGTGTGCACAAGTCAAGACTAAGAAAGACATTTGGCTTCATGAAATATAAGAAAGATGTGGAATTAAAAAGTATGGTTAAGAGTCATGTTTGAAATGATTCAACCTAAATATAAAATTGTAGTATAATGTGTGTACACCATCTCTATTCTTGGGATGGAATGAACTTTTTATTCGGTCTACAATAAAGTTCATATTTCGTGTCATTATGAGGAAGAAAGATTGGGTAAGACACATGTTATGCTTAAAATTAACATATGAGAATGAATATCCTAAGATGAAGGTTTAATGACATGACCTAGGGTTTGAGGTGTCACTTCACCCTTATGTGAAAATAAATGCGTAATAGGTTGGAAACCTAGGTAGAAAGGTATTCACTAAATGAAAATGTAATCATTAAGAGATGATATCATGTAAATACTAGGACATGGATATACCTTGAATTGGATTGAAGTACCAATATTAGTCATAATTTGTGGAATTTGCATATCAAGAAAAGTTGTTAAATATATCAAGTGGGGTTGCTAATCCTAATTTGTGAAATTGAGTTGAGTAATTCTTCACTTAAACCTTACTAATGTGAATTTTGGGGGCAATATTCCTTTTAAAGAGGGGTGAATGTTATATCCTCATCTTTGGTGAAATTATATAATATAAATATAAAGCACGAATTGATAAATAATTCCTCATAGTATTATTAGTGGAACATTTGTCCTTGTGGCACAAATTAAAGAAATAAAAGGAATTAGCACAGAAATAAAAGATAATGTCTTTATGAAATATTGGGTAACTAATATATGAGGAAATTGTCTCATGCCATCTTCCTAGAGGACTGCTCGAATTTTTAGGATAAAATTTCTATAACAAGGAAAGGATGTTAGACCTTGGTTATTTTCATGTTTGAATATATTTGTTTTCAAATAAGATAATATGAAGGACATATTAGAAAGATGGTTCCTTATGTGAATTGTTTGAAAATTGTGGTATGCAAGTGTAAATACTCCATATAGAATAGATCTCATGTAGTTTACTAGTTTGAATAATCCATTAATAATTATTGGATAAAGAAAGAGTGGGAAATCCAATAATAAAAAGGGTCCTAAAAGTAATGGACCATTGGTATTTTAAATATGGAAGTGAGTGGAATTTTCTAGAAAAAGAGGGTTTCGTGAATAAATAAATACTAATGACTTAGGTAATTATTCGACAACCAAAATATATGATAATATACAAGTTTCCCAGAGAAAAAAAGTGTATGATGTTTTAGATAGTTAAAAGAGTAATTATCTAGCCATAAGTGGCAACACAATGTTGACACACTAAATAACATTATCTCATTTTAACCTTTGTATACCTTAAAATAATAATGGAATAAAAAAAGAAAATTATACAGATTGGAGAAAAAGGATATTTGGTGGGATAATGGTACTTGTTTTAAAAAATTGCCTAAAAAGATCAAGTTTTGTATGGGAAATATATCCCATAAATCCAATGCACTAAATATGGATCGGAAAGGAGGTTAATGAGTTCCTATTTTTGATTTATGGATATATTTAAGAGGGAAATAGAGAATAATCAAAGAATGTCAAGTCATAAATAGTTTCCTAGACCTAATGAGTGATGCACTCTCCCCTATGGATTTTGGATTTCCAATAAAGTACTATCCTATTTAGAAAATACATGGTCAATCCATGGTATGAAAGAAATAATCATTTTTGGGAAACCATAAGTGTTACCAAGAGGAGAATACCAAGATATGAGTTTAAAGTGGACCACAATGGTTGATGTGAATGATCTGATCCTGGTATCAGATTTCCATCTACCATACACCCACAATGGAACCAAGTATGGAATGTTGTCCACCTTCCTCTCTTTCCTTTCTATGTAGACAATGCAAACCCCCTACTCTAGCACCTATTTCAGGGGGTGTCGCCTTAACCTTATAGGAAAGGTTCTGAATGCATGGACCAAGGATAAGGAAAGCAAACCATTCACATCATCGTTGTTGTTATGTGTTTGGCAGAGACCCCATTGCCAAGGCGATGTTGTTGTTGTCCTGGAAGTTGGGTCAGGGTGTTGTGAAGAATGGTGGAAAGGTGTAGGGTTGACATAGGTTCTATTCCTTCTAGCATTCATTGGAATCATGACTAAGAGGACTCTAGTAATGAGCGACTCCGATAGGGAGTTACATTAGCAGTGTTGCATGATCATGAGTTCAGAGAGCCTGTTGTTGCTTGAAACTGGACGAGAAAGATGAAATCACAATGGGCACTACAACACAAAAGAGAGAGAGAGATGACCACTCAAACCAATATGGGTCATCCCCTCCTAGTTTCACCTCACGTAACGAGAGGAGGAAAACCAAGGTACAATGACTAAAGCTGATGAAAAGAGATCATCCTCTGATTATTGAGGTATTATAGGGATCTCCAAGGTATGACCAAATCTTGGAGGTGGCCTGGGATATTCGACTGGAGGTGAGCCATTTGTATTGGCACATAAATTTAGGATTAATGTCGGCTCGAGACCTAGTCAACGATGTCTCTCAATGGAACCAATGCAACCCTGATGTGTGCATATGTGTGAAAGGGAAAGTGTAGCGACCCCACTTCTCGATAACCCCCAATTAAGAAAGAACAAGAAGTCAGAGCCGCTATCCTAAAATAGGATCAATGGTTTTGCAAATAATAAAAAATAATTAATAAATTCTACCAAAGACTAAGTTTAAAATAGGATAAAAATTTACTTTTCACATACCTTTGAAAAATATGAATCTAGAATTTTACCCACTATAGAGTTCTATCTAACTAAATCCTACTTTAATAGGTTAACTTTATTCTTCACAAATGCCACCTTACTATTTGTCCACTTTTAGATATTCCTAAAACGCAGACAAACAAAATGTCAGTCAGTATAAATGAATATACTGATATGTGGTGACAGCCAAAATATTGCACATATATTCCGACAACCTAATCACATCAAATAGTTGTTTACAATGCAAGATTACATTTTTTCAATATGACTTCCCAACTACTTTTACTCATACTTTGGGATGCCCTCTCCTTGCAAGGGACTTATGGCTACCTTCTCCATCCAGAGATTGGTACTTGGGGTCACCTCTCTGGGTGTCCGATAGTCTTCCCTCTGGGGCTTGACCACCCTTGACCTTCCCTCTTGGGCTTGGTCTCTCATCTTACATCCAGAGATGGTATGTAGGTTCGGGTAAGTCATACATATACTTAAATTGTGATAATCATAGTCACTTTATCGATTGTAGAAATAAATTCATCCAAGTAGTTATTTTGATGCAATTGATGAAATGTCAAGAAATTCTGAGAAACTATAGGGAGTAATCATAAATAACCACATACTTGATTCGGATTTCTTAGAGAAAATAAGCACAATCTAATCCAACCAGGTAATCCATGAAACCAATCAAGCAGTCACACACAAATACAACTGAATCCTGAAAAGCATGTATAACCTAATTACTAAATACTCATCATGCACTTACTTTATTGACTTGGGATTACTTCCTAGTGTTTCTAATCTGGATTAGGGTTTCCATAGGGTTCTTTAGATCTCATACTTAACTTTGCCTTTTTAAGTCAACAAAACCCTAAAACAACAATTCTATGCTCAAAACCATAATTACTCAACTATTCATATTAAAGTCTCTTTATCCTAAAATTGGATTAGGATCAACCTAATATCATCTCATACAAAGGATCTCAAAATATAACTCATTAAAAGTCATTAACACCCAGAGTAGGGTTTCTAAGCCCATTAATGCTTTTGATACATATGAATCCCTAAATTAGCCAATTATGCACAAATATCATCTTTTTAGATCTAAATCTTTCTATATATTAACAACAGGTTAATATAAACTTAAATCATCCAGAAAACATTACTAATCTTATTAATATCATAATTAGGGTTTTCTACTCATAATGCATTAAAGGTGGCATCTTTGAATACTTTTTGAGTTACAAATATGTTCACACTTCAATTATATATTTAATGGATTCCTTGCATCTTTTTGATCAACTTTCATATATAACATTGTTCCATCCGAGTTACCAATAAATTTCTAGAATATTTGCAAGATTAAGTACCTTTGGCCAATGGGAGGATGCCACGTCGGCATAAATGGATTTTCATCCTTTTCCACTCTGATAAAAGTTCCACAAATGAGAGGACATCATGTCATCCTCAGGCAGTGAGTCTTTGTTACTGGAAAAATGATGCTAGGGCCCTTGCCCTAGTGTACTGGATTCAGGGGCCACAAGGTCATTGTGTTGACCGTCGTCTTCAACCTCTTGCCTTGATTCATCTCGTAAAGAAGCAACATGGCCCAGTCAACCACGGAGTTGACCCTACATTGTAGGGTGCCACTGATACAGGGAGAGGTGCAGCCACATTCATCATTCCTGGAAAAATTCATGGTTGGTCTTAGAACCACTAGAGGGGTAAGGATCATAGGAGAAGAAGATCCGCAATGAAGCACCATACTGGGAACTGGGTAGGGGAAAGGAACCAAGGTGTGCGACCAAATTGGAGGCATTGCATGATCCCAAGGGTTCTGTTGAGTCTCCCAGTACTTCTATATATCTCACATAAATGGTAGTGCACAATTTTATAGGTCTGGGATAAAGTTTGTTCCTTTATTGGAGTCTGACTCCAGGAACAACTTGGTGAAAGTGTCATTTCCTTCCAAAGCCCCACAAAACTAGGGTCGACTAGGTTCGCAACTTCCTCCCAAATCGATTGGGAGTAAAATCCTCTCAAGCTAGGGACTGTGAAGTGAAAGAGGGGTGCGAGAAGATCACACATCCTATTCTCCCACTTTCCCAATCAGACCAAGGTAGGAGATAAAGGAAAGCAATGCAATCTCGATCTAACTATAAACATCTAGTCTCATGTAAGAAATGATAATGTTCAAATAAACTAGGAAATGGAAACTTAGTAACATAATAATAATAATAAATGGATACAATAATAATAATGAAATCTTAATCATACATGCTTTATTCTTATAGACAAATAAGGGCTATAGTGTTTTGAATATGCTTAAAGGAGATAAGAGGAATACTTGTATTATATAAAGGATGTGAATAAGTATGATGTCTTGGCCAAGGTATAATGCCTAGTAAAGGTGATGTGGAATTCAGTGATGAGATGCACATGATTGGCATAGTCCAATGCCTGGAATAGATGCACAGGATTGGCATAGTCCAATGCCTGGAATAGTTTCACAGGATTGGGATAACCCAATGTATGGCTGTTAATCACAGGATGGGTAATAACCCAATGCCTGGAATAATGTCACAAGATTGGTCATAACCCAATACCTAGAATAATTGCACAGGATTGGTAATAACCCAATACCTAGAATAATGTCACAGGATTGGTCATAACCCAATACCTGGAATAATGTCACAGGATTGGTAAAAACCCAATACCTGGAATAATTGCATAGGATTGGTAATAACCCAATGCCTGGAATAATGTCATAGGATTGGTCATAACCTAATACCTGGAATAATGTCACATGATTGGTCATAACCCAATACCTGGAATAATTGCACAAGATTGGTAGTAACCCAATGCCTAGAATAATGTCATAGGATTGGTCATAACCCAATACCTAGAATAATGCCACAAGATTGGTCATAACCCAATAGCTAGAATAATTGCACATGATTGGTAATAACCCAATACCTAGAATAATTACACATGATTGGTAATAACCTAATTCCTAAAATAATGTCACAAGATTGGTCATAACCCAATACCTAGAATAATTGCACATGATTGGTAATAACCCAATGCCTGGAATAATGTCAGATGATTGGGCATAACCCAATGCCTGGAATAATTGCACATGATTGGTAATAACCCAATACCTAGAATAGTTGCACAGGATTGGCATAGTCCAATGCCTGGAATAACCTCACAGGATTGGCAAAGCCAATACCTGGACACATGATGATAATATTGAGAGGTGACATGTAAGAATCTCTATAATTCCTATGCTGAAGGAAAGGAACTTAAGAGGAAATAAGATTGAATGACACATGAACAATTGAAAGTTCATGTAATACTCAAAGAAGGTGATAGTCTCTTTTCTTTAATAAACAATCCTGAATAATGGTGGGGTGATAAAAAGGACTATGATTCCTCGTTCTCTTTCCCTTTAGGGACATGACAATCAAGTAAGTCTTATGACACTTGATATGCATGGATTAGAAGAAATCTATAGATAGATACTTTGAAAAGTATCATCTAGTCTTGGATCTTAGTTCCACGAAAAAGTATATGTGTTAAGTAATATCCCAAGATTAAAGAAAGGTCCGATTATATGTTTAGTTTTAGTAATAACAATAAAGGATGGAAATGATGATGATGTGATGTGTTTTTGGCACATATAATGGATACCAAGGTAAAGAATCCTAGTATCCAAGGACTTTCAATGATATGAGAAGATGGGAACATGACTCCTGATAAGATGAATAATGTTTGGTTACCTAGAAGGGCCAACTTTGAAATTTGTCTAGTTACATATTGTAGTATGGATACCATATGTTAGGGGTTTATGCCTTGCATAAATATGACATCAGAAAAGATGTATGAGTTGAAGGAACAATTGTAGAATTGTTTTGGGAAAAGTTGATCAAGTTAAAGATAACTTCTTAGAATATCTCTATCTAGATTTGTTGAGGTAGCTTATACAGAACATCTAGAGATACCTCTGAGATAGTTCTTCTTTAATAAGTAGCCTCTCCTTATGACAAGAAAATAAACAGCTAAAGGGATAATTGATACAAGTCATAAGAAAGTTTAGTGTTGTGTCAGTAGATTTGAGTGGTACAATAGATGCATGGTAATACTTATAGTCCCAAGTGGGTGACAGAATGTAACTCTGGTCTTTCCTTGAAAGAGAAATGATAAAGTAAGTGGGGGGTATAGAAAACTCCCAAGATCAAGGATCTCATTACATAAAGATGTAAGTTGAAAAGGTGACAAATAAGTGAGGCGTGACACCTGAGTTAAATGAAGTATGTATAATTGTAACATCCCTGACCTGGGTAATGAACTAACCCTAGGTGTTTTGCTTAAAACATGTGATTATATGCTTGTGATTATCTTTTGATATGTAATTAAAGCTTTTGAGGAACTTATACCTCCATTTCTGTCCTTTTTGAATAATGTTGTAATATTGTTTTGTTAAATATGGACTTATGTGAAAATTACCCAATTCGAGGGGTTAACTTGCAAATTGTACATATTAAGATGTTCCTCTGGTGTTGAGACATCATAAGGATGAATATGATGTGGTAATATGGGTTCTCCAAGCTTGGGCACCAAGATATAGCTTGTAGGGCAATCCTTGTGCTTTAAAACCTAGTTTTGGGGTAAAGTGCAATTTACCCAAAACATAGGGTGCAACATGTAAAATATACCCTCTAGAGTATCTCCCATGACTTTTGACATCAAGTAGAGTAAAGATAATTAGGAGGGCGCCTCATTTGAGTAATCAAATAAGAAAGAAAATCCTTATATCTAAATGACCAAGTTTTATGCAAAATGACCCTTTTATACATATATAACTTAATAAGGAGTTGGTTTCTTGTTCCTTAACCTTGGTTGAGAGAGGGGTTTTGCATGTGATAAGAAGGAGGAAACGTGGCCAAAGAGGAGAGAAGGACCTATTTGAGAAATAAAGGAAATAATCCTCCTTGCCTTGAAAATATACCCAAAATATATAAGCAAACTCCTTTCCTCAAGCAAGGGATCGTTTCCCTTCATCCTTTCACTTGAATCTTTGCTTTAGCCAACTTAGGAGAATCTCAAGAGAAGAGGAGAATGACCAAGCTGGTTTAGGTAAGATTTTACCATCATCTAGCTCGTATTCATGGAGGAAATCTTGCTACAAGGTTGGTTTGATAGTCTTTCTTACATAGCTCTTCTTTCTAGCCATCTTCTCCATCCAAATCTTGAGGAACGGACCTTAGACGACCTGTGGAGCTCAAGACACCATTAAAGCTACGAAGCTTGGAGCTCTGGATTAGTCCTAGTGGCAGGTTTTATAACTCTAAACCTTAAAGTTTTGTTATGCATCTTCCTTCCTTGAAAACGTTGCTTGTTCTCCTTTCTTTCACACTTCTAAGTGTTCTTGCTACCAAAACCGTGAAGAACAGTCCATGTTCTAAAGGTAGAAGAAGGTGGAGTTATTTCCAAAGTTCATCCTGATCCTACTTTATCAAACGGTCCTCCACCTCTTGCCCAAACGGTTTGCAAAACTGTTTGGAAGCACACGGTTTCAAAACCGTTTGAAGAGCAAACAGTTTCAACCAAGAACGTTTGGAGCAAATAGTCTCATGACCGTTTGGAAGAGTTGACCAAGCATTGACCATTTAGATATCTGTTTTAGACACTATGGACTAATCACCCACCAAAATCATCATCTAATTTCAAGTAAATCACCAATTTAAGGCACATTAGTCACCTAAACGTTAATCGGGTTTATTGCTGATTTCAATGGTGCAATCATGTTGAAGTTTGGGTTGAGTAGTCCAAACGGTTTCAAAACTATTTGGGGTTCACCCAAACGGTTTCAAAACCGTTTGGTGATCACCCAAGACCGTTTGAAGGTCTAGGGTCAAGTGGGGTTGATCAATTGAGCGTCCAATCACATCAAGTTGTTGAATAATCAAGTGCTGATTTTGTGACCTAAATTAGGGTTCAACCTTTGAGAGAATGACTTGGTTGTTGATGACATCATGAGAAAACGGTCTCAAGACCATTTAGAGAATGTCCAAATGGTTTCAAAACCGTTTGGGGATCACCCAAGACCGTTTGGAGGTCTTGGGTTGACTATGGTTAAGTGGTTGGAAATTGAAAGGCAATAAGTTGAAATATAATCGATTAGTGACCTAATGATCAAATCTATGGTCCAAACCTTAATAGATTGAGTTAGTTTTTGATGTGAACTTGAGCAAACGGTCTCAATACCGTTTGGAGGGTGTCCAAATGATCCCAAGACCATTTGGGGTCAGGTCATGACCCAATTGAATGATGGTTCAATGGTCTCAAGGTTAATTAGACTCATGTTGATACATGTTGAAGGGTGATCATTTCCAAACTCTAATCCAATCAATACAAACCCTAATTGGTGACCAATTGAGGTTCAATTGAGGACCAAATCAGTAAGGACTGACCTAATTGACTCAATTGATGAGTGGTTAACCTTTGCATGATCATTTGGGGGGTTCAACATTGAAAACCCTAATTCAATTGGAAGAGTTGATACACTTTTTGGTCATGCGGTTTCAAGGTCAATTTGCCCATGCGGTTGCAAAGTCAAAGTAGGCCCAAACGGTCAACGAGACTAAACGACCTTCACCTCACCTAGGGAAAATGGTCTTGATGGTGCACTTGGCCATGCGGTCTTGAAAGTCAAAGGGTCCAAACGGTCAACAACTCCATGCGGTTTCAAAACTGTTTGAAGGTTGAAAGTGCAAAACCGTTTGGGGTCTTTTAATGTCAATAATGTTTGAAGCCGTAGTGGTCAAGATGGTCGAGTAGTTGATTAACCTAAACCCTAAAGATACTTAAAGTCATTAAGGGGTTAAGTAATGAGTGGACTAATACATGTTATGGTCAAACGTGAACATTACAAAGGTACCCTTAGTGGGTTAGTATGACTAGTACCTCTTAATCAAGCAAACCCTAATGACCATAGTAGGGATGACTTGACTTGTGATATCAAGTTTGTTTTGACTTAACCTAATCATGAGAGATGTAAACATCATCTAATAGCAAGAGGAGAGAGAAGACACCTAACATGAATGAGAATCAAATAAAATACCTCCAATTTGTATGGATGCAAATAGTTAGGGTATGATCCTTCATACTGAGATCATGGAAACCCTAATTATGGTGATTAATGAATCTTAACATAATTGAAGGCATTAATGGAAGTATTGTTCATACATGATCATGGTATGATCTCAATTCATGAAATGTGAATAGTAAACCCTAATTCTAGGGTTATATCATGTAGTGTGAATAGTAAACCCTAATCTAGGGTGATATGATGAAATGATCAGTGAACCCTAATTTTGGGTTATGCTTTTAAACATGAAACACTATACATGATTATGGAAGTAAGTAATCATTATGATTTTATAAGAATAAGGGGTTGAATAATCCTATTTGAATTAAAAAGGAAACCTAACCCTAGAAACCAGCCGTGGTAATATGACACGGTCGTGGTGATTCCCTTGTTGCACGACCGTGTAATGAAGCACGACCATGGTGACTTACTCTTGCATGACCGTGCAAGATAGCACGACCGTGGTATCCTATTCTTAATATGAAAATGACTTGTATTGTGCTGATATAGTTACAATGTGTATGTTATCAGTAAATGTTAATCATGCATGTTTTCACAAAGAGGAGATCATATCCAGGTAAAGGTTATGATGTCACATGCATTGAAAACACTTTATATGCTTTAAGAGTAATAATATGTTATGTTACCTGGTGAGTGGTAACATATGTGCTTGATAGGTTGAATGTACCATGAGAAACATATGTATTTGTTATAATCAAAGATCATACTGATAAAATGACTGGATGATAAAGGGTTACTTGGTAACAAGTGTTATGACGATTCAAGGGTTTCAACACCCATATTCCTGAATTACAATGATGAAATGGTTAGGGATTGACATCCCAATGTTAAAAATATGTGATGTGAACTTGATACAAATAGTACTCTCACTAGTACAGAAATAACATTCAATGTCACTTTTCTGGGCATCGGTTATTTAGGAAAATCGACGCCTATAACGTTCAGCGTCGGTGATGTAGGTCATCCGACGTCTATAGGCAAGACACGGATACTGCTTTGCATTCAGCGTCGGCTGGATAACAAACAACTGACGCCTAAAATAACCCGCGAAATCCAATTTTTGAGCGAAAAAAATTTGGCACATACAACGTCGGTTTTTTTACCAACAAAACTGACGCCTTTCTAAAATGAAAAATTTGCGCGAAAAGTTCCAGCTTAGGTGTCAGTTATCCTTTGATAACCGACGCCGATAATGGTTCCCGCCAAATTATTTAGGGAAAAATTTGCCTAATTGGACGTTGGTTATTAAGGAACAACCGACACCGAAGACTTTAGGTGTCATTTGTATTTGATAACCGACGCCTTTTACGAACTTAATAGACCCACGATCGATCGCATTTGTTCCCCTTTCATGTTTCATTGTCTTCATCGCCCGCTAGTTGCTGCTCGATCACCCGCTAGCTGCCTGCTGGTTCTCACCGTCACCGACACTGCCTCGCCTCGCCGTTGCCGCCGACGCTGCTGCTGCTCTGTGCCGCCGCCGACGCTACTGCTGCTTCGTCTTGCGTTGCCGCCGCCGCCCTAGCTCTGTCCTGTGTCACCTCCGCCACCCGCTCCTTCCTCCCTGGTCACATCTGCCATGCCGTGCCACCTAGCTTCGGTCTGCTCTCTAGGTATTAGCCACGCGTAGCCTCTGTTCTTCTTTCTCCCTAGCTTTTTACCTACATACAGCAAACACGGCCGTGTCAGTTATTAGATAAAAACCGACGCCTAATATGACAAACAACCCGACCGTGCAGGAAAGCACGGCCATGGTGGAAAAGGTGTCTCTTATTCGTATAAAACCGACGCCTATAGTACTAAACACGGCCGTGCAGCGAAGCACGACCGTGTCGTCTGGGAGTATGGCGTCGGTTGTTCAGTTGTTAACCGACGTAGAAAGTGTCCTAGGTGGTGCCCTTCTTTGTGGCGTGAACCCTATAGACGTTGGTCAACTAAATATAACCGACGCCTATTGATCATATAGGCGTCAGTTAGAAAACCGACGCCGAAGAGTTCGACCTTTAGCGGCGCCCACATAGGCGTCGCTTGAAAACCGTCGCCAAAGGGGATTAAACAACCGACGCCAAAGGCATATTCTGTAGTAGTGTCTTTCTTTATAGCAATTGTCTTATTAGCTTATGTTTGAAAACATGCCTGATGCTAAAGAATACAATAATGTACTTAACTAATCAAGTATAATGATATCATGTAGAGCCCTGATCATAGATCCATCAGTGTCAGAAATTAAATGATGGTGAAATAGGTTTTCCTAAGGGAACTCGTGGAGCACATACTTTTGAGTATGTGGGGGTTATGGATGCGAATATCCTTACGTCCTAATGTAGGATTTGATGTAAGATCTACTTTTAATCCATCAATCCTTCATTATATGTTTATGCCGGGATGATGTATCACTAATCTCCCGAAGATGATGTTAATGCCACATCGGTGTGAGATAAAAAAGAAATCTCTCGATGGCAAAGAGAGTACAGAATGCCATTGTAACTCTAATAGTGAAGTTGGCATAATACCCTGGAAAGCTATTATAGCAGAGACACGAGATGTCCTGCAGGTTGATCCTCACACTGACTGGGGAAGATGAGGTCATAGGAATCCGTCTCTTCTGATGACCTATGTATGGTACTGATTGTGATTTAGTAATGGTCGGTTGGAGTATGAGAGGTGTAACTCATCTCCTCAGGGCATAATAATGTTTGAAAAACTTAATCAGCCGTGTAGTATAACTGCTTAGGTTGAACTATGAGAAACAATGATTGATGTTACATTGTTTATGATGTCCTAGTTAAATAACTAGTATACATGTTCTTCATATTCCTTATGGTTATATGTCTTATCATTCAATTAAGTTATAATTGAAATGATTACTTATAAGAATGTTGCTTCACTTAGTTTTCACAATGTTAAACCTGTTGTTGAATATTTATAATTCTACTGCTTTATGTTATTCCATTATTGCAATAACAAAGCTTTTGGCGGAGAGTTATAACTCTCGCTGGGACAATTATTCAATTGTCTCACCCCCATGGGATTTGACTTTTTAGGTAGATGCCGAGGACAAAGAAACCCATCAGTGGGTGAGCAACAGTAGCAGCAATCTCAGGGACAACAGTGATCCTCAGGTGGAGACACTGACTGTCAAGTCTTGTAGATAGTATGTCCTATGTGTCGTCTCTGTACTCTCAGGTCCTAGGAGTTAGTAAATCTGAGATTTTAGCGTGATGCCTCGAGATTTTGTATCTTACCTTGTACAGTTAACAAGGTTGTTGATGTTGTAATTCTCGAGATATATTTTGTTACAGAGATGCAATGATGAAACATGTTGTAAATAACTTATTATATTTCTTTATGAAGGATTTTTATCGTTTAAAAGATTTCCTTGCAAAAAGTTTTAATTTTTAGTGATTTTTAATAATTCCGCTGCTAGTTAATCGCTTCCACATTCGTTGATCTTGTTTTTTGGAGACAGTCGTCACAATTAAGTGGTATCAGAGCTCTAGGTTCGCTGAGTCTACAGAGACATAGGACTTAGGATGTTGAGTCTATTCTAGTGTCTTCCAGTATATCTGATAGTGCCTTTTGCTCCTCAGGAGAAGAAGATAAGACTAAGGATGTACGGACCACACGAAGAACACAAGGAATATGTTGTGGAGAGTAGTGTTGCTGCACCTAGAGAAGGTGCAAGAAACCCAGAGATAGAGCAACCTGTGCCTGAACCACACCAGTTCTATCCAATTGACATGGGGAACCCAGCCATCCAGACCATGTTTGGGCATTTTATGATTGCCATGACACACATAACAGATAGGATACCTATGCCTGCACCTAGGGCACCTACCCATCCTGAAGGACAAGGAATCGGCATGACGTTTGAACGACTTCACCGAGTTGGAGCAACCGAGTATTTTGGGACATCTGATCATGTAGATGCTGACTTGTGGTTAACTAAACTAGAGAAGGCCTTTAGAATCTTGAACATCCCAGAAGCTGAGAAGGTTAGACATGTTGTATATCTACTCTAGGGGAGTGCTGGTCATTGGTGGACCATGGAAGAACAGAAGAGGCCTGGTGTGGAGGTTGCATGGGAAGTTTTTCGACGGGAATTTATTAACAGATACTTCCCTAAGACGTTTCTGGATGAGAAAATCTCCCAGTTTGAGAGGTTAAGGCAAGGTCTAATGAACATTAGTGAGTACGAGGCTAAGTTCATGGAGCTGCTGCAGTTCTGTCTGCACATGGCAACTACAGATGAAGAACAGATTAGGCGTTTTGAGAAAGGGTTAAACGCTGAGTTGACTACTCCCGTGTCTGCCCTAGAAAACCGAGAAAGGTTTGCTACCTTCATAGAGTCTGTCAGAAGGATAGAGAGGTCCGTAGCAGAGAAGAGACAGACCCAAAACAAGAGGATGTATCCTCAGTTCCAAGGATCTTCATCTAAAGGTTTCAAGAAACCTAGGTTTTCTACACCTACACCACCACCTAGACCCTATACTCAGACACATTGGACATCGAATAGAGGTAGAGGACAAAGCCTTCCACTAGAAGGAGCTCGCAGTTCAACATCTATGTTAGTTACAGGACCACCCAGACCACAACAACTGGACAAAAGTTGTTATATATGTGGGAAGATGGGACATTTGATGAAAGACTGCAGAGCCAGAGAAGTGAGTGTGACTCAACCTCAGAGGCAGAGTCAGCAAGGACCACAAAGGAGATAGTTTCCAGGAGGAGCTAGAGGATGTGGACAAGCGTCCCAAGCTGGATCATCGGCACCTAGTCATCAAGCACCAAATCAACCACAGGCAACGACAAGATTCTATGCGATGAATCCACCTGATGCAGTGAACAACCCTCGGGTTGTAGCAGGTCAGATGGAGTTGTTATATTGTGATATGTTTACATCTTGCATTGTATCTGTTTTAATTGATCCGGGTGCTACACACTCCTTTATCACTCGAAGAGTGATCTTTGACTGCAACTTGACTATAAGTCATAGAGCAGATAGTTTGTTGTTAGAAACTCCGTTAAGGGGATCTGCTGTGCTGCAGGAGGTATGTTCTCCCTGCATCCTCTTCTTTTCTGAACATCGCATTCAAGTGGAGCTTATACCACTTGATATGCATGGATTTGATATAATCCTTGGGATGGATACCTTAGAAAGGTATAAGGTTGTCTTGGATTGTGAATCCAAGCAAGTTGTGTTTGTTGATGATAGTGACACATGGATCTTTCAAGGAGAAAGAAAGATCCTACCCACCTATCTTGTGTCGGATATGGTTGCTGAGAAGATGATGAGGCAAGGATGTTATGCATTCTTGGCCCATGTGGTAGATACTACCATGGATAGTCTTAACCCTGCCAAAGTTCTGATAGTCAGGGAATTTGTAGATGTATTCCCTGAAGAACTTCCAGGTGTGCCACCACCTCAGGAAATTGATTTTGAGATCAATTTAATCCCAGACACACAACCTATAGCACATACACCATATAGGATGGCGCCTGCTGAGATGACAGAACTCAAGAAACAACTGCAAGAGTTGCTTGAGAAGGGTTTCATCCGACCGAGTACTTCACCTTGGGGTGCTCCGGTCCTTTTTGTTAAAAAGAAAGATGGGTCAATGCAGTTGTGCATTGATTATAGACAGTTAAATAAAGTGACAATAAAGAATAAGTATCCTCTGCTGAGGATTGATGATCTCTTTGACCAGTTGCGTGGTGCAACCATCTTCTCAAAGATAGATTTGAGGTTGGGATATCACCAGCTATGTATTAAGGATAGTGATATACCCCAGTCTGCCTTTAGGACAAGGTATGGTCACTATGAGTTCACAATTATGTTGTTTGGACTAACAAATGCACCAGCTGCATTTATGGAACTCATGAATAGAATCTTCTGACCTTTTCTCGATCAGTGTGTTGTTGTCTTCATAGATGACATTCTGATCTATAGTAGAGATGCTCAGCAGCACGAACAACATCTTCGTCAGACTCTAACTTTGCTAAGAGAACACAAACTATATGCTAACTTTAGCAAGTGTGAGTTCTGGTTGCCAGAAGTATCCTTCCTTGGACACGTAATATATGCTTCGGGTATTCGTGTTGACCCTACAAAGGTGGAATCTGTCCTGTTATGGGAACAACCGAAGACACTGATGGAGATCCGTAGTTTCCTAGGGTTGGCAGGTTACTACCGGAGGTTCATTAAGAACTTCAGTTCCATAGCTTTACTCTTGACTAAGTTGACCAGGAAGGATGTTCCTTTTTTTGGAGTGATAAGTGTCAGCAGTCTTTTCAGCTATTAAAGGAGAGATTGACAAGTGCACCTGTACTTGTGTTATCTGAATAGGGAAAAGGATATATAGTTTTTTGTGATGCCTCCAAGAATGGACTTGGATGTGTGTTGATGCAGGATAAACAAGTGATTTCTTTCGCTTCCCGACAACTTAAGAAACATGAGAAGAATTATCTGACACACGATCTAGAGTTAGCTGCTCTGGTTCATGACTTGAAGATTTGGAGACACTATCTCTATGGAGAGACATTCCAGATTTTCACTGATCACAAGAACCTGAAGTACATCTTTTCTCAGCATGAGCTTAACATGAGGCAACGCCGCTGGATGGAGTTAATCAAGGACTATGATTGTACAATTGATTACCATCCAGGGAAGGCCAATGTGGTTGCTGATGCTTTGAGTAGGAAATCAGCAACACCAGCCTTAGATAGAGCACAATTGAATTCCTTAGTATGCTCTAGGAGAGATATGCTTATCTCCTTAAGACAAGACAATGTACAATTGAAAGTATCATTGTTAGCTGGGTTGTTAGCTGAGATGCATATAAAACCTACTCTGAGAGAGCAGATCAAGGAGGCACATGGGATGAGAAACGAGATGGTTTCCATGACTCTGATGACCAAGTAGACTGTTATCATGGGAGGATGATAGTGTCGGATGTGGATAACCTGAGGAAGTTAGTCCTGGAAGAAGCTCATTCTTCGATGTATGCTATGCATCCAGGAAGCACCAAGATGTATCGAAATGTAAAAGATATGTATTGGTGGCCTGGAATGAAGAAGAACGTTGCTGAGTTTGTTATGCGGTGTCCTATGTGTCAGTAAGTTAAAGCTGAACACCAGAAGCCTGTAGGGACAATGCAACCTTTGCCCATACCACAGTGGTAGTGGGATCATATAACCATGGATTTTGTTGTTGGCCTACCTAGGACAAGCAAAGGGCATGATTCCATTTGGGTAATAGTTGATAGGTTGACAAAGACATCACATTTCTTGCCTGTCAAAACAACCTATTCTGCTGAGAAATTAGCACAGTTATATGTTGAAGAGATAGTACGATTACACGGAGTTCCAGTTACCATCATTTCTGACAGAGGTCCCCAATTTATGAGTCATTTTTGGGAGCGACTTCACAAAGCTTTAGGCACACAATTAAGGTTTAGTACAACCTTTCATCCTCAGACTGATGGACAGTTAGAAAGGACTATGCAGACCTTAGAAGATTTGCTTAGAGCATGTGTTCTTCAGTTTACGGGGAGTTGGGATCTACACCTAAGATTGATAGAGTTTGCCTACAACAATAGCTACTAACATAGCATTGACATGGCACCTTATGAAGCTTTGTATGGTAGACGTTGTAAATCACCCCTATGTTGGTATGAAACCAGTGAATATCAATTGTTAGGTCCTGATCTTGTGCAACAGACCACAGAGAAAATTAAAGTAATACAATAATAGATAAAGACTGCACAGGTTAGGCAGAAGTCTTACGCTGATAAACGTCGTAGACCGTTAGAATTCCAGGTTGGAGACAGAGTGTATCTCAAAGTCTCGCCTTGGAAGGGAGTTCTAAGGTTTGTAAGGAAAGGGAAGTTGGCTCCTAGGTTTATGGGACCTTATCCAATCATTGAACGGATTGGGAGGGTAGCCTATAAGCTAGAGTTACCAACAGAGTTACAGAGGTTACACCTTGTGTTTCACATTTCCATGCTAAGGAAATGTCACCCTGATAGAGAATCAGTTCTACAACCTATGGAAGTAGAATTGAATGATGATATATCTTATGAGGAAGGACCAGTGTCAATCCTTGATAACATAATTAAAAAGTTGAAAAAGAAAGACATAAGTCTTGTAAAAGTCCTCTAGAATCATCGTGGTGTCGAAGAAGCCACATGGGAACTAGAGGAAGAGATGAGAAGGAAATACCCTGCTCTTTTCTCTTAATATGTTTTGTTGATTTTGGGGACAAAATCCTTGCAAGGGGTGCATAATTTGTAACATATCTGACCTGGGTTATGAACTAACCATAGGTTTTTTGCTTAAGACATGTGATTAGATGCTTTTTATTATCTTTTGATATGTAATTAAAGCTTCTGAGGAACTTATATTTCCATTTCTGTCCTTTTTGAACAATTTTGTAATATTGTTTTGTTAAATATGGACTTATGTGCAAATTACCCAATTAGTGGGGCTAACTTGCAAATTGTACATGTTAAGACGTTCCTCTAGTGTTGAAACATCATAAGGATGAATATGATGTGGTAATATGGGTTCTCCAAGCTTGGGCACCAAGATATAGCTTGTAGGGCAATCCTTGTGCTTTAAAACCTAGTTTTGGGGTAAAGTGCAATTTACCCAAAACATAGGGTGCAACATGTAAAATATACCCTCTAGAGTATCTCCCATGACTTTTCACATCAGGTAGAGTAAAGATAATGAGGAGGGCGCCTCATTTGAGTAATCAAATAAGAAAGAAAATCCTTATATCTAAATGACCAAGTTTTCTGCAAAATGACCCTTTTATACATATATAACTTAATAAGGAGTTGGTTTCTTGTTCCTTAACCTTGGTTGAGAGAGGTATTTTTCATGTGATAAGAAGGGGGAAACGTGCCAAAAGAGGAGAGAAGGACCTATTTGAGAAATAAAGGAAATAATCCTCCTTGCCTTGAAAATATACCCAAAATATATAAGCAAACTCCTTTCCTCAAGCAAGGGATCGTTTCCCTTCATCCCTTCACTTGTCTCTTTGCTTTGGCTGACTTAGGAGAAGCTCAGGAGCGGAGGAGAATGACCAAGCTGGTTTAGGTAAGCTTTGACCATCATCTAGCTCGTATTCATGGAGGAAATCTTGCTACAAGGTTTGTGTGATAGTCTTTCTTACATAGCTCTTCTTTCTAGCCATCTTCTCGATCCAAATCTTGAGGAACGGACCTTGGACGACCTATGGAGCTCAATCCACCATTAAAGCTACGAAGCTTGGAGCTCTGGATCAGTCCTAGAGGTGGGTTTTATAACTCTAAACCTTAAAGTTTTGTTATGCATCTTCCTTCCTTGAAAATGTTGCTTGTTCTCCTTTCTTTCACACTACTAAGTGTTCTTGCTACCAAAACTGTGAAGAACAGTCCATGTTCTAAAGGTAGAAGAAGGTGGCATTATTTCCAAAGTTCATCCTGATCCTAATTTATCAAACGGTACTCCACATCTTTCCCAAACGGTTTGCAAAACCGTTTGAAGAGAAACGGTTTCAACCAAGAACGTTTGGAGCAAACGGTCTCAAGACCATTTGGAAGAGTTGACCAAGCATTGACCATTTGGAGATCTTTTGTAGACATTATGGACTAATCACCCACCAAAAATCATCATCTAATTTCAAGTAAATCACCAATTTAAGGCACATTAGTCACCTAAACCTTAATCGGGTTTATTGCTGATTTCAATGGTGCAATCATGTTGAAGTTTGGGTTGAGTGGCCCAAACGGTTTCAAAACCATTTAGGGATCACCCAAACAGTTTCAAAACCGTTTGGTGATCACCCAAGACCATTTTAAGGTCTAGGGTCAAGTGGGGTTGATTAATTGAGGGTCCAATCACATCAAGTTGTTGAATAATCAAGTGCTGATTTTGTGACCTAAATTAGGGTTCAACCTTTGAGAGAATGACTTGGTTGTTGATGACATCATGAGAAAACGGTCTCAAGACCATTTGGAGGATGTCCAAATGGTTTCAAAACCGTTTGGGGGTCACACAAGACCATTTGGAGGTCTAGGGTTGACTATGGTTAATTGGTTCGAAATCGAAAGGCAATAAGTTGAAATATAATCGATTAGTAACCTAATGATCAAATCTATGGTCCAAACCTTAATAGATTGAGTTAGTTTTTAATGTGAACTTGAGAAAACGGTCTCAAGACCGTTTGGAGGGTGTCCAAACGATCCCAAGACCATTTGGGGTCAGGTCATGACCCAATTGAATGATGGTTCAATGGTCTCAAGGTTAATTAGACTCATGTTGATACATGTTGAAGGGTGATCATTTCCAAACTCTAATCCAATCAATCCAAACCCTAATTGGTGATCAATTGAGGTTCAATTGAGGACCAAATCAGTAAGGATTGACCTAATTGACTCAATTGATGAGTGATTAACCTTTGCATGATCATTTGGGGGGCTCAACATTGAAAACCCTAATTCAATTGGAAGAGTTGATACACTTTTTGGTCATGCAGTTTCAAGGTCGATTTACCCATGCGGTTTCAAAGTCAAAGTTGGCCCAAATGGTCAACGAGACTAAATGGTCTTCACCTCACCTAGGGCAAATGGTCTTGATGGTGCACTTGGCCATGCGGTCTTGAAAGTCAAAGGGTCCAAACGGTCAACAACACCATGCGGTTTCAAAATCGTTTGAAGGTTGAAAGTGCAAAACCGTTTGGGGTCTTTTAATGTCAATAATGTTTGAAGCCATAATGGTCAAGATGGTCGAGTAGTTGATTAACCTAAACCCTAAAGATACTTAAAGTCATTAAGGGGTTAAGTAATGAGTGGACTAATACATGTTATGGTCAAAGGTGAACATTACAAAGGTACCCTTAGTGGGTTAGTATGACTAGTACCTCTTAATCAAGCAAACCCTAATGACCATAGTAGGGATGACTTGACTTGTGATATCAAGTTTGTTTTTACTTAACCTAATCATGAGAGATGTAAACATCATCTAATAGAAAGAGGAGAGAGAAGACACCTAACATGAATGAGAATCAAATAAAATACCTCCAATTTGTATGGATGCACATAGTTAGGGTATGATCCTTCATAGTGAGATCATGGAAACCCTAATTATGGTGATTAATGAATCTTAACTTAATTGAAGGCATTAATGGAAGTAATGTTCATACATGATCATGGTATGATCTCAATTCATGAAATGTGAATAGTAAACCCTAATTCTAGGGTTATATCATGTAATGTGAATAGTAAACCCTAATCTAGGGTGATATGATGAAATGATCAGTGAACCCAAATTTTGGGTTATGCTTTTAAACATGAAACACTATACATGATTATGGAAGTAAGTAATCATTATGATTTTATAAGAATAAGCGGTTGAATAATCCTATTTGAATTAAAAAGGAAACCTAACCCTAGAAACTAGCCGTGGTAATATGACACGGTCGTGGTGATTCCTTTGTTGCACGAATGTGTAATGAAGCACGACCGTGGTGACTTACTCTTGCACGACCGTGCAAGATAGCACAGCCGTGGTATCCTATACTTAATATGAAAATGACTTGTATTGTGCTGATATAGTTACAATGTGTATGTTATCAGTAAATGTTAATCATGCAGGTTTTCACAAAGAGGAGATCATATCCAGGTAAAGGTTATGATGTCACATGCATTGAAAACACTTTATATGCTTTAAGAGTAATAATATGTTATGTTACCTGGTGAGTGGTAACATATGAGCTTGATAGGTTGAATGAACTATGATAAACATATGTATTTGTTATAATAAAAAATCATACTGATAAAATGACTGGATGATAAAGGGTTACTTGGTAACAAGTGTTATGACGATTCAAGGGTTTGAACACCCATATTCCTGAATTACAATGATGAAATGGTTAGGGATTGACATCCCAATGTTAAAAATATGTGATGTGAACTTGATAAAAATAGTAGTCTTTCTTTATAGCAATTGTCTTATTGGTTTATGTTTGAAAACATGTCTGATGCTAAAGAGTACAATAATGTACTTAACTAATCAAGTATAATGATATCATGTAGAGCCCTGATCATAGATCCATTAGTGTCAGAAATTAAATGATGGCAAAACAGGTTAACCTAAGGGAACTCCTGGAGCACATACTTTTGAGTATGTGGGGGTTATGGACGTGAATATCCTTACGTCCTAATGTAGGATTTGATGTAAGATGTACTTTTAATCCATCAATCCTTCATTATATGTTTATGCCGGGGTGATGTATCACTAATCTCCCCAAGATGATGTTAATTTCGCATCGGTGTGAGATAAACAAGAAATCTCTCGATGGTGAAGAGAGTACAGAATGCCACTGTAACTCTAATAGCGAAGTTGCCATAATACCCTGGAAAGAAATTATAGCAGAGACACGAGATGTCCTATAGGTTGATCCTCACACTGACTGGGGAAGATGAGGTCATAGGAATCCGACTCTTCTGATGACCTATGTATGGTACCGATTGTGATTTAGTAATGGTCGGTTGGAGTATGAGAGGTGTAACTCATCTCCTCAGGGCATAATAATGTTTGAAAAACGTAATCAGTCGTGTAGTATAACTGCTTAGGTTGAACTACGAGAAATAATGATTGATGTTACATTGTTTATGATGTCCTAGTTAAATAACTAGTATACATGTTCTTCATATTCCTTATGGTTATATGTCTTGTCTTTCAATTAAGTTATAATTGAAATGATTACTTATAAGAATGCTGCTTCACTTAGTTTTCACAATGTTAAACCTGTTGTTGAATATTTATAATTCTACTGCTTTATGTTATTCCATTATTGCAATAACAAAGCTTCTGGCGGAGAGTTATAACTCTCGCTGGGACAATTATTCAATTGTCTCACCCCTGTGGGATTCGACTTTTTAGGTAGACGCCGAGGACGAAGAAACCCATCTGTGGGTGAGCAGCAGCAACAACAATCTCAGGGACAACAGTGATCCTCAGGTGGAGACACTGACTGTCAAGTCTTGTAGATAGTATGTCCTATGTGTCGTCTATGTACTCTCAGGTCCTAGGAGTTAGTAAATCTGAGATTTTGGCGTGATGCCTCGAGATTTTGTATCTTACCTTGTACAGTTTTTTTTGAAGGTAAACGCCTTATATATTAAGAAAGATCAGTACGAGCTACATCAAAAAGTAAAGGTGGGACGTCAAGTAGATCCCTAGAAGAGCTAATGGTACCCTGAAGGGCACATTTCGCGACTTCATGGGCAAGTCTATTACTTGATCGTCGAACAAAACTAACAGAAAAGAAAGAAAAGGAACTTCCTACTGACTTAATGTCATCAACCAGAAGGCCGAGATAGTCTCCCCTTTTGGTCTGCTTCCGGATTGCATCCGCAACAGACTTCAAATCCGTTTCCACTTCTATGGCCGTGAAACCCCACTCCCTAGCTTGGTTCATAGCTGCCAGTATTGCTAGCGCTTCAGCGATGCGGACATCTCCTGTGCTCTGTATTTTCTCCGCCAACAACACTTGTATGTTACCTTCAGTATCACGGATGGCTCCTCCCAGGCCGATCGAACCTCCTTGTCCCATGGCAGAGTCGCAGTTAAGCTTGTGCCTCCCCTGCATTGGCTTCATCCAAATCACCCCCTCTGCGTCATCTTCCCTTCCCACTGCCGTCCGTTCCTGCTCGTTGATTCGTCTGAAGTTGTCAGTGTATGTGATGGCCTGCCGGATGAACTGCTCCGGTGACGCCGAGCTGCTTTCAAAGACAACCTTGTTTCTGTGAGTCCAGAGCCCCCACAGAATCCCAAAATCTCGCAAGAGCTCCGATTGACTCAGCTTTTCATGCATCTCCCACATCGCCTCCCCCGGGCTCACCTGGTCCAGCTCCTCAGGCTGGAGTGGAATGTGAGCAGCATACCACACCTCCCTCGCCGCATTGCATCAGAATAGCACATGTGAGATAGTTTCTTTAGGTGCATTGCAGCGAGTACAATTTCTTGTAATGATACAATGACTGTCCCAAAGACGTCCTCTCATCACCACCCCCCCCCCTCGTACACACCCGCCATAGGAAGTGGGCGAGCTTCGGCGGTAGCTGGGATTGCCAAACCACCTTCCAGATATCATTCCGGTTTGCTACTCGTGTTGAGCTATACTACACCTTTCCCAGGAGGCTTAACCAGTAGGCGAACTTTACTGTAAACCAACCTTTGTCCTCCAGCCACCAGTAGGGAGAATCTTCTTGGAGACGGCTGCTAATTGGGGTGTTCAATATACTAGAGCTAACCTCTTGCGGAAAAATTGCTGTGTTCAATTGTCTGTCCCACCCCCCCTCTTCTGCGATTAGGTCCTGGACCAAATCCAAGTCATTAACATGGCTCGGGTAAGAGTCCTGGAAGCTCTCCTGTTGTCCCACAGTCCATCTATCCTTCCATATGATGATGCTTCTACCGTTACCCACCCGCCAGTTAACTCCCTCCAACAGCACCGGTTTGGCTCCCCAGATGCTTCTCCATGTGAAACTGGGGTTGTAACCACGTCTAGCCTCCAAAATACTCGACCTCGGGAAGTATCTTGCCTTCAAAATTTTATACGCTAAGGAATCTTCTTTCGTGAGCAGCCTCCAAAGTTGTTTAGCAAGCATGGCCTGGTTGAAAGCATGAAGATCTCTAACTCCCAAACCACCCGCTCTCTTGGGCTTACAAAGGCTGCTCCAACTCGTCCAAGATATTTTCCTTTCATTATTTTTTGCACCCCACCAAAACCTAGAAATGCAGCTTTGTATCTCATCAATGAGTCCCACCGGTAGTTGAAAGACATTCATAACATACATTGGAATTGCCTGGACTACCGCTTTAATAAGCACCTCCTTTCCCGGTTTAGATAGGAATTTTTCTTTCCACCCCTGAAGCTTTTTCCATACTCGCTCCTTGATATAATTGAAAACCTGCTTCTTTGATCTTCCAATGGATGCCGACAGACCCAAATATTTAGTGTGTCTCTGTACCTCTTTCACCTTTAGGATATTCAGCAGCTCCCCTCTTTTATGGTGCGATATTCCTTTGCTAAAGACAACTTCAGTTTTACTAAGGTTGATTCTTTGTCCTGATGCCTGTTCGTACTGGCTAATAATATTAGCTAATATCAGGCATTCTTCCTTGGTTGCTTTTGGAAAGAGAATACTATCATCTGCAAAGAAGAGGTGAGTGATGGGGGGTCCATTTCTGCTGACCTTGACCCCCCTAATAGATTTATTTGCTAAAGCTAAGGAAATAGATTTTGAGAAGGCTTCAGCACAAAGAATGAACAAGTAGGGGGAGAGAGGGTCACCTTGCCTGAGGCCACGGGATGGTAGTATCTTCCTGGACCGGTTACCATTGATGGCAAAAGAAAAATTAACAGACGATACACATTCTTTAACTTTACTTCTCCATATCCTTCCAAACCCCATTTTTTCATGGACCGCATCTAAGAACTTCCACTCCACCCTATCATACGCTTTAGACATATCCAGCTTCAGGGCAAAACTGCCTTTTTATTTTTTCCTTCGGTCTTCATTTTATGGAGTACTTCAAAAGCAACCACAGCATCGTCAGTAATCATTCTCCCAGGTATGAAGGCACTTTGATTCTCAGAAATCAGATTATCCATCAGCGGCTTGAGTCTATTGGCCATGACCTTAGAGGCAATTTTGTAGACCACATTACAGAGACTAATGGGTCTGTATTCAGCTAGGCTTTTTGGCTTCTCTACCTTCGGAATTAGGACCACCACCGTGGAGTTTACTTTCCCAATGTCCTCCTCTCCCTTCCACCACCCTTTGATATAATTTGCTACATCCTTTCCCACAACTTTCCAGTAGTGTTGGAAGAAAAGAGGTTTCAAACCGTCGGGCCCAGGTGCTTTATTAGGGTGCATGTCGGCCAGTGCATCTTCTATTTCCTTGTCTGTAATATCTTTTTCCAAAGACAAATTCATGGACGAGTTCACCATTTCATTTAGACCTAAAACTGCCTCTTCTAAGTTCTGCGGATCACTCGTAGTGAAGAGCTCCTCAAAAAAGTCTACCACCACTGATTCGATCTCCCTCTCTTCTGTGCGTAGGACATTGTTTTTATCAAGCAGCTGATCAATTTGGTTACTTTTCCTTCTGTGAGATGCCTTGTGATGGAAATACGTCGTATTGCGATCACCCGACTTCATTTCATTAACTCGTGCCCTTGCACACCAGTATTCCTCGTCCCGTCTATGCCATTTCTGTAATTCCTTTGCCAACACATCATAGTTTTTCAACACTTGGTTGTCTGGTGGTTTTTCTTGTTCTTCTGCCAGCAGCTTTTCCGTCTCCCTAATCGTTTTCCTGATATTTCCCAGATGTTTCATAGTCCAGATGTCAAGTTTCTCCCTGCACCCCTCAATCTTGTCCACCAGCCCCCCCCTGTAATGATCTCCCCATGCACGTTGTATCGTATCCAGGCAGCCCTCCTCGTGTATCCACATCGGTTCAAACCGGAAATAATGATGCCTCCTTTTCTTTTCCTTTTTTGAGTGATCAGCAGAGATAACAACAGGGCGATGATCAGATATGTAAAAGGGAAGATGGATAACTTTACAAGAAGAAAAAATCCTACTCCATTCATAGTTCGCCAAAGCACGGTCCAATCTTTCCCGCAAAAGATTGTCAATCTGTTTTCCTCTTTCCCATGTAAACGGCCTGCCTGAAAAACCCAAGTCAAACAGAGCACAATTGTCCATAGCATCACGGAAATCCTGCATCTAGCTATCTGGCCTTGCTGCCCCCCCCCCACTTTTCATCATTGGATAGAATTTGATTGAAGTCCCCGAACATGATGGTAGGAGCCTCTGAATTGTCCATGACCTTCCGCATGAGATCCCAGGTGCGATATTTGTTCTGCTGATCTGCCCAACCATAAATAGCGACTGCTTTCCATTTCACCTGGTTAATACCTTCTTGAACCCAACACTCGATGTGGTGATCAGAATAGCTAATAACCTCCACAACAATGTCTTTCCACCAAAGGCCCAAGCCTCCCGATCTCCCATTGCTTGAGAGGCACAGACCGTCATAGAAACCACAGAAACGTTTAACTTCTTCTAGCTTTGTGTCAGCAACCATGGTTTCAGCTAGAAACACCAAGTTGGGGCTTTCTCTCCCTACCCAAGTATGAAGAGCTCTCCTACTGTCGAGTTTGCCCAATCCTCGACAGTTCCAGCTAAAAATTTTCATTGTTGTTCACGGGTCTGGTCTGAGCCAGTACCCGCTACTGTTGGAGAGAAAAGAGATGTTGCCTCAACCCCTTGCCCCTGTTGAACAATGTGTTTTTTGTGCACGAAAACAGTCTCCAAATGTATGTCCACAGCTATCACAGTATCATCCGTCCTAGCTCTTTTTCCCAACTGTCGATCAACTGTATGCGTTTCCTCCTGTTCCCCAATCTCTCTCACCTCTGGCCGACGTCGGATGTGAACTCTTCTTCCTTTGCTGTGCTGTTTTGCTGGTGATTTTAAACTCAGATGAGGTTTGTTTCGCATCCTTGTCTTCTATCCTCTGGTTACTCTTATGCTTTCGCCGCTGCCATTGCTATACCGCAGATCAGAAGTTGGCTCCTCTCGTGTCTGCCTTCCGTCCATCCCTCAGTTTCGCCCCAGGTCGGAAAGTATGCTGGAGAAGATGTTGGTGACGGAAGTCACCTTGTTTTGTGACCTTCCTTCCCGATTGTGCTTACTGGAATCGTCTCGACGGTCATCCACAATAGTGATTGGAGTATCACTCGCTCCCGCTCGTGTATCAGGCCTGAGCGATTATTCCTTCTCCCGTTCCTTTGCCGCTATTAGGGTTCCTTTATTAGAGCTTTGGACCTGCGATTCCCCTAAATCAGACTTGTTGGTTTCTTTGGTAACACTTGGATATTTTCTCCCCCGGTTTCCAAAATGAAGTCTGTTCTCCGATCCTTCCTTCCGCCACCGGTCCCTCTGACCTCCTTCGGCCAGTATCGCCTTCCCCCCTGTTCTGCCGCTGTCCTCCCGGTCCCCTGTTCGCTTGGGCTTTACATGGAACTGCAGCATTTTCTTTGTGCTTTTGGCTCCGTAAATCTCTTCAACAATAGATTCTTTTGGTTTCCATGGAGATGCCTGAAGCCAGGCTCCCCACCCTTGTTGAATCGTATCATCTTCTTCCTCCTTAGGGCAATCACGATCAACATGGTCCAGTTTCCCGCATATGTAGCAGTAATTAGGCAACCTTTCGTACTTGATCTCGACTTCTGTCATGACCCCTCTGCTATCTTTGATCTTCTGTAAGCGCCGCAAGGGTTTTGACACGTCCAATCCTATCCGGATTCGGACTGAAGAGTCCCACCCTAAGTCGTCTTTATCAATTTCCACCAACCTCCCGATCCTCTCAGCAATCGACGTAATAGCAGGCGTGGATCGTTGCCCCAGCGGTAGGCCATACAACCTTTCCCAGAATATACATTCCTTGAACACAATCTGCCCTGGTACATCTCCATCTTTGACCTCCTTCGTAAGAAGCATCCGGTTATCGAAATGCCACAGACCATTCTCTAGAACCTTCAGCTTGTCCTTCCAATGGAGGAACTGGATTACGAAAGCCTCCTTATCCAGTTGTTTGAAAATGACGCTCTCCTTGAGCGACCATGCTAGGGTTAGTGTCCTCTTCATAGCCCAGAAGTTATATGGACGATCTGTAAGCAAATGGGCCACCAGCACTAGAGAAACATGATCATCCTCCTCTTCTTGTCCTCTGCTAGGAAGATCGAGAATTGCCTCCTCCTCATCCTCAAGATCCAGTCTTGCGTACCTCTCTGCTAATTCTTCTGCCATCTTTGGTCGTACCTAGTCCACGAGAGACTACCAACCTTGACCTGCAAGAAAAAGTAACCACAAAGGAGAGAAAAGACGCCACTAGGGCGATGAGGTATCCCAGCTTCGTAAACCCTAACTTGAGTTGTATCTAGTTGAAAAGCTTTTATGTGAGTGCCTATTGGTCAAGGATCCATAGGGGGAGTCTCATATCGTTTTTTTGACTCTTGGAAAAGCCCATGACGTGCAAAGCACCTCTAGGAGGTGAAGTGTATCGGTTTACAACTTCCTTAGAAAACTTGTATCATGTTGTGAATAAAGTGGTAATTTTGTTGATATATCTTATTCAAAGAGATAAGTAATGGGCGGAATTTCATCTCTATATTGTCCTAAAATGTTTTTCATGTCAAGATAAATGTTAATGCATGCATGCACACGTGCCAACCATGCATGGACATGTGGCACCTAGTAGCTCAAATTGATGACACCTCATTTATACACTTTTTCATGAACCTCAAGTATATATGCCCCTCTTTTCACCCACTAGTGAAATTGTTCGAATCCTACCACATTCTAGATCTAACATATCGTGCATAGGGCCCTTCTATCGTGCATAGTTGAAGTGGTATCGTGCATAGGCCTTGGGTATTGGCCTTAGCAAGTTGATATCAGCCTAGGAAGGTGGTATCGGCCTAGCAAGGTGATATCGGCAATAGTGGAGTGTTTTTAGCCACAAGTGAAGGTGATATTGGCCAAAAGTGATGTCATATCGTGCATGAGTAGTGAGGTATCATGTAAGGTTCTAAGGAGCAAGAAGGATCTCAATACTTAACCCTAAGGTGAGGCCGTGATCATCTTCAACCTTGGATTGAAGCATGAATCTAGGGTTATGATCTTCCTTTCTTTTCTTCTTCACCAAATGCTTATCCATGGTGATTCTTTGCATATAGAGGAGTTGTGAAGTCATCTTCAATCTTAGGAACGTGGATCTTTGGAGCTTGGAGCATTGAAGTTGTTCTTGAGGTGGGTTAAATAACTTGAACCCAATTATATTATTATGCACTTTCAATTCTTTCATACTTCTTGATCTACTTGCAATTTCGATTTATCTTGAATAATTGATGATCATTTGAGTTCTAAAAGCTTCATGGGACTGTTTTCCATGACTTAGAACAGTAAGAACAAGAATGTAGAGGTTGATGGTGATGACATCATCAAGGGTAAAGTGATATAGGGTTGACACACACACACCTCTTTGCTCGATATGGTGTGAAGCACACACACACCTCTTTACCCGTTATGGTGTGAAGCACACACATACCTCTTTGCCCGATATGGTGTGAATCACACACACACCTCTTTTCCTATTATTGTGTGAAGCACACACACACCTCTTTGCCCGATATGGTGTGAAGCACACACACACACCTCTTTGCCCGATATGGTGTGAAACACACACACACCTCTTTGCCCGATATGGTGTGAAGCACACACACACCTCTTTGTCCGATATGGTGTGAAGCACACACACACCTCTTTACCCGATATGGTGTGAAGAACACACACACCTCTTTGCACGATATGGTGTGAAGCATACACACACCTCTTGCCCGATATGGTAAGCACACATACACCTCTAAAGTGATATGGTAAGTAAGCATACACCTCTTGCCTGATATGGTAAGCACACATACACCTCTAAAGTGATATGGGTAGCAAGCATACATGTCTAACTGATATTGGGTCAAGCATACACCTTTTGGATGATATGGTGTTGAGAACACATCTCAAAAATGATATGGTGGGATACCCAATAAACTAGATGACAAAAGCGGTAAGGTGGTTAATACCCTAGAACATGTGATGGCCAATACACTAAAGTATGATGTGGCCAATATCTTCAAGATAGGTGAGGATGTTATATCCATGTATGGCGAAGGTGATACACCACATGATTAAAAGGGTTGATATCTTGAAGGGTAAGGGTATGAGGGACATGATGATGCCTAGCTCAATATACACCTAACCCAATACATGTGTTCAACCTGACATACATGATTCAACCCAATACACCTTGTAAAGGTGAGGGAAAGACACTCTTAGGAGTGATGAGTGTAACACCAAGTAATGGTGTGGCTAATACCTTGATAGGTGAAACACCTAAAATGAATGATAATGGTCAATCCTATATCAATAATGTCTTAACATGAGATGAGTCCATATCACTTGATGATAGTGGGGTAATTTAAATATGTGACTTATGGTTAATACACTACATGATAGATGTGATGAGTTAGTGCATAATGTATTAGGATGGAAAATACCCTAATACAATATAAGTAGATGAATTTAAGTAAGTTAAAAGTGACGAGGGATGTGATACACCAAGGCATGATAAATATCACATTCAGCACCTCAAGGTTGATACACCTTGATGCACCTCAAATCCAATATACTTGGATTAGTAACACATGAAGTGTGCATGTCAATTGTTACATTAAGATGTAATGAGTTTAATACACTTTGATAAGTGTAGGCTAACATGCCTTGAGAAACGGTTAAGCCAAGTTAATAAAATATGATGTAATCAATATCCTAGTAAGGATGAGAGAGAAACTCATACTTTCTGTTGATAATCATTTAATGATAAATGGTGAGAATAAATAAGTATGACTGAATACTTGTGATATCAATGTATGCTCCTAGATGTGTGGAGCAATGAATTAGGGTTTGATCCTTGATAATATGATCTGGAAACCCTAAATGGTTGATAATGGGAAAAACTAACCCTAATGAAGGGTGATGGTATGATTTCGAAACCCTAATCAATAAGAAAGGGAAACCCTAACCCTAATGATGGAATATTGGTATTACCCTTGTATGGCATGGTGTTGATATGTATTTGATATGGTTGTTATCATGTATATTAACCATGCAGGTATGATGAGATGATGATCATAGCTATGTATATTTTAGTTATGCATATTTTAGTTATGAGTATTTTAGAGTTTTATTCATCATGATACTAATGTGGAACTATAGGGTCCTAAATAAACCTTTCATCATTTATAGATCCACTCTAGGGAAACCATGTCACCAAAAGGAACTATGTAAGGCAGGGATTGTAATTAGGGAGACAAAAATGAAATAGTCAGATTCTGACTACCATGCGCTCTAATACCATGATGTAAGGGAGTGAAATCACCCCTTTACTAAAAATTTGAAGAATTGACATCCATTCCAAATACTCTCAGAGGTATGATGGAATGGGCATAAATTTTCCAAACTTATTAAACATTGGTATACAAAAGACCATTACAAAGAAGTAGAATAAAAAAATAACTGACTATATTCAATTTCATAAAAGGTTTACAAAATACATAAATTCTCCCATTAGGGTTTTCATCATGACACACAATAAGGATCTAGACAGAGGGAAGTCTAGACTACTACAATCTTGTCTCCCAGCAACATCTCCATCAACTGAGTCCAAGCCAAAAGCTATATACTCCTTGTCGTGTTCATCACCTTGCTCATCACCTAGGTGGTTGGGAAAGCACCCAGCAAAAGGGAGAGGAAAACAAGGTATGCATCAAATAATGAATAAGTATAAGAGAAAAGGAAATCACATGAAACATAAATATATTGAATCATCGTAAGATGAGAGGGCCAAGAGAATGAGGCACATAACAAAATAGATTCTTACCATTACAAAACATATAAGAAGTAGCATGCATGGTATTAATTGGACTACATTAACTAAGTAGGGTTGAGGCACCTATCGAACCTCAATCTATAGGTGAGGGGAGAATTCATACATTCCCAGTCACCTATCAAATTTTATAGGGGAGGAATAACACATTCCCCATGGGGAGAATAAGATGTTCCCCAGGGCGATTATTAAATACTCTCTGCGGGTGGTTGTACATAAGTACCACTACTATAGTTAAATAGCCAAATAAACCAACATGCTCAAGAAATAGTAAATTGGCAAGATAAATCATCATATAATTACAACATGGTGGTGGGGTTACAAGACCCAAGAATAATGTTCTAAAACTGATTTATGAGGCAAGTATAGCAAAAGATTCAAGAGTATATGTAATAGGGTTTAATAAAGCCTCATTATAGAAAAATAGGTTAAGGCACAATTATTCCCAACTTAAGGTGTAAATGCACATACATAAATAGGGATTGCACATACATAGCACATACATAGAACATACATAGAACATACCTTTCATTATGATTCTTATTACCCACTTTCATCACTTGATTGAGTCCAGGATCAATTTTTCCTATTTTCAATTTGTATACATGTATTAGAATGATATATATGCATTAAGGTATGGAAAACCCATATTTTTACTTTTTATAGAAAAACCTTGATTTAGACTATGAAACCATCACCGTAGACTTAGTTAGGTTCTTCTGATTAAGAAACATATAATTTTGCATATTTTGGAGTTACGATGATTAGAGTGTATTTTTGGTGATTTTTAAGTGATTAAATCATTTTCTAGAAAACCACCATCGAAAAAACTCAAAACCAATACTTTGAAATATTATTATTGAAAATAAAACGTTTTTCTAAGTTTAGGACGTATTTTACTTTAGTTTTTGGACAAAGGAATCAAAAGTTATGAATTATTGAAATTTGGCCAATCAAAAACTAACACATCATCAAACCAAACGAGATAAGAAAAGAGAGAGAGAGAGAGCGAGGGAAAAAACCATTCGACCTAATATCATGGTTTTAGATTAATAGTTATCCAAACTAGATCTTCTAGAGAAGGTAAACCGGTAATAAACCGAAACCCTGGATGAACATGGTAAATAGAGATGAAAATCATCGATTTTAAACATAGATGCATGAATTTTAAGCATGTAGCAAGCAATATATGAGAAGTGGGTTATGAAACTCACCTGTAGGAATGATAATAAGGTCCAAACAGCAAGGATCCGAGCTTAGAAGGTCTGGTTTCTCCAATCCTAGCTCCTTTCTTGGACAAAGATCACCTTCTCAACTTAGAGGTGATAAACCCTAGCAAAAGAGCATAGAGATGAGGTGTTTTAGGGTTCTAGGTGGGATATCACCATGGACGTCCATGGTTACGACCTATAATAGGGTGTAAGGAAGACTAATATTGTTATGACCCGTTCCAAAGTTTATTGGTAAGCATCATGATTTGAGCATAATTAAAGTTATTTGAGCTAACTTATGTGCTCATGTGGTGGTTAGTGCATCATTAACTTGATTTAGTTGAATTAAGCACATAAGATCAATTAGTGCATAATTAAGATGATTAATTTGAGTAAAGTAATAATTGGATGCAATTGGAATGTTGAATCAGTAAAACTATATAATTAGCATGTTTTCATGCCTTGGGTTTGTAGTGGGCCTCATTCTTGAAAATATGCAAAAGAAATCACCTGATTTGGACTATCGAGTCAAAATTTATGATCTTTTCCGATTTCAGGGTTGAAATTGCAAAATTTCCAAATATTTTCTTTATAAACCTTCCTTTATTTCCAGTTGATTATCTGATTCATTTCGTTTTGTTGGAGGCGGCGCATAGGAGTGCAGCTCCGCAGGCGATCGCAGGGCGATCAGTCGGCCGATTTCCAGATTTGTTCTGGTTACCTTTCTTCTCTTCTTCTTCTCTTCTTCTTTCCTCCTTTCTTCTTCTCCCACCATCCACTCTTCCTACCTTCCTAAGCTAGCTGCCGCATAGCAGCTTGGCTGCGGCAAGCTGCAGCTTGCACAGCAGCCGTGCGTGGCCTGGAGGAGGTGGATTTGGGGCGGCCCAAGCTCCTAATCTAAGATTTGGATCTCGGCTAGGAGGATTAAACCACAAACCACCATCAATTCAGCCCATATTAGCATCAAGCGACGGTTTCTGATTTGGAGCTTGAAGTTCCTGTTCCGTGAATAGGAACAGTGAAAAATTTATTCAAAGGAAGAAGACAATCAAATTTTGCCCGGAATCAGACCCTGAACGCATCCCCGGACGAATCCGGACATTCCAATCCGCTGTGAGTATGGTTTCATTTATTTATTATTAATAAACTCAGGCGTTTGAATACTTTCTGTTTTGTGTGCGAATTACGCTGATAACAGGCGTTATAAGGCGTCGGGCAGCGTTTGGCGTCGCCCGACCTTTTTAGTTCATAAAATGCTTCTAGACACTGTTATATGATTAAATTTAGCATTTGAACAGTATGGATTGAATCAATAGATTTATATGGTTCATTGGAACCTAAATTGCTCATTTAAATGTTGAAATTAGAAATTCATGTCTAAAAATGGTATGATTTGGGTATGAACCCAGACAATGAAGATTTCTGATAAATTATCAGATGTACGATTTCAAAGTTGATATGAATAAATAAAATATGCATGAAAACCCTAATTGCATATATCTTTTGACGTTAATATGTGTAAATTGATATTTACATGAAATGGCACATTTCTTTGAAATATTACCAGAAATTCTAAAGTATTGTTATTAAATTGTATTGTGATATGTAATTAACTCTGAATTGAGTTAAGTGATGCACAAACTAGGATTAGGGTTAATGTGCATGTTTTTCGAGAATTTCAGAGAATTGACAAATGTTACGTATGAATTCTCATATGTGAAGTAAATTACTCTTAGCAGTGCACTAAGATGTACAATTGAATGAATTCAATATGCATGTGCCAAATTGACTTGAGTTTGGGATATTTATGAATTTTAAATCTGCCTGCATGCATGATATAAGGATAGGGTGTTGCCATGTGATAAGTGAATGAGGTAAATGAAACCCTAAGGATAGGGTGTTCAATGAATCATGTTATGGTAATATGAAAGGTCTCGATATGAGATGTGGTGATACTTAACTGTTGAATTGTATGTTTCTAGTGCATTTAACTTTATATGCTTGTTCTCTCTGAGTTGATATCTACATACTGTAGGGCTTCTTATTTTCAATACATATCTCGTAAATTGCAGGTGATGAGATATGACATGCCCTAGAAAGGGATGTTACTGAGACATGATATATGTTGAATACATGAGTTAAGATGTTTCTTATGATATGATATGGCAGGCCGTGTGAGCCTTGTAAGAAATGTTAAATGAGTTATGATTTCTATTTAAAATGTAGCATAATGTTAATGTTAAACTTAGGTGCCCTGAACACCGTAGAACCCCTTTGAGAGGTCTGCACCTTAGGGGTGAAACTCGTGTCCAACATCAACCGGTTGAGTAATTCTGGTGGCACGAGGACAGAAGGGTTATCCAACACCAACCGGTTGAGTAATTCTGGTGGTAACCCAGTGTTGACTCCCTACGCCTGTGTACTCAGGTTAGAGGAGGAGTCTAGAGTACACTCTTTTGAGAGTGCAGTGAGGCCCTTGTGAGCCTAAGTCCCTTGAGCGCCTGAGAGTCCTGTGCAGACCAGGACGAGAATTCAGACTTAGCATTTCCCGGGTGTGTCGCTAAGTCTTGTACGGTGTGGTCGTAGTGCACTACGAGTCTCTATGCAGAGTACACTGCATAGATCAGGGCATAAGCTAAAATATGATCATATAGGTTCACAAAGTTCCTTATAAATGAAAGAGTTAAGGAAGACTAGAGCATAGTCTTCTAGTAGCTATTCTTTGGATGCAATATTTACATTCTTCGTTATTTCAATTATATTGTTTTAGAACTGCTCAGTGTAGTATTTCTTGTATATTAATCTGAATAATAAACTTGACGAGTTGTTTAGTGATAGTTAAATGAAAAAGTATTCACTGAGTGAGTAGGCTCACTCCTCTACTCAAACATTTTCAGGTCAGCAACAGTTCCAGGAATCTGAAGGATCTTTCCATCCTAGTTTTTGGCAGTAGAAGGTATATGTAGTTAGTTTAGTTAGAGGTCTCTTAATCCTTTCCCCTCGGTCCTTGGGACATGGTGTGGGTGAGAGAGAGTATGTATGGCGAATGAGTAAAAGATGTAAATTAACTGTTATGTTTTACTTTCTGTTAAACAATGTTACATGTTGTAAACTCTGTTTATGTTCTCTAGCCGGTTTAATTGAAATGCTTCCGCAATAGTTTATTATGTTTTAGTTTACAGCAATAATCCGGATATCATTACGAGGTTTTAAAAAGAAAAAGTTCTCAGTGATTTGTTTATGTGATAATCCCTCCGTCGCTCCCTAATCTCGTGATTAGTGGTTAGTGTGAGATCGGGGTGTGACATCTTGGTATCATAGCATAGGTTGAGTATATGAATACTCTAAGTCAAGGTCAGGGGACGATAAGAGACCAATAGGATTAGGACTTAAGTGTCTTCCTCCTAACTGCAATTTTCTAACAGGAAGTGTTCTGTTATACTATTGCAGATGGTAGGAAGTGGATGTGGTCATGAGAACCAAGTAAAGAGTTTATGTTGAATCGTCAGGGATCATTAGGGTCGAAAGAGAGAGTTATAAGTGAGAAAAATAAGAAGTGATATGTCTTTAGCTCTGGGAGGTCTGAGTGTTTAGATACCCTGGCCAGGTGTCTGAATACTTAGATTGACCAGTATCAAGCTACTCTGTCTATTTTTCTCTGGATGCCCTGGCCAGGTATGCAGAGGAAGGATAGGCTAGAGAGAAACCCTAGAAATCATAGTGTTAAGAAACTGGAAATTTATGTAGGAGTAAAAGATTAAACATAGAATGTGATACAACTCTTGCTTTATATTGCTTATTTGATTGGAGATCAATAGAAATGCTCTTAGATGTATGAATTTAGATTTTCAGTTTATAGAATATAAATGATTCTTTTATATTGTTGTGCGTCATAAATTGGTTTATTTATTGTTTATATTCATTGTATTAAGTAGACCAGAAGTTATGTTTAAATGAGTTTGCCCTAAGTGGATATTCTTTCCACATGTTTGAGATTAATAGGAGTTGGTTAATCCTGAGTAGCTCTTGGCTTCAGGACTACAGGTTCGGCCTGGTCTGGCTGGTAGGATGCGTTACTGGGATCTAATGACTCCTATTAATAGTATAATAAGAGTAGACTCTGGATAAACTAGACACACATCATAGTGATAATGTACATATGTTAAGATGTTGAGATGTAAGAGAAAGATTAGAACAACTAAGAATTAGTTGGAACTGATATCGGAGACCCAACGTTGGAACCTCATATGAGCAATCCTTAATTGGAAATAAAGGAATACGACGTAAGGTTCAGATTAAGTTTAATGATTAGTATTATATGATTTCTAAATATGAGAATATGGAAAAGATATGAGAATAGTCTGTAAGGGCTAAGATAGTAAGAATCAACCATGGAATGGATCATGTAATGAAGTAAAATACTTTTATGTACTTCAAAGCAAAGGGAAAATAGAAGAAAAGAGTTAAGTATACAATAAGTACATAGAAATAAAGAGCCTTATGTAAATCATAAGATCAGGATAAGAAAGTTAGTTGAATCAAGAGAAATGATAGAAATGATGACCTTGATTAAAGAATGAAGATTGCATGACATAAGTGAGAGTATGGAATGTATATATTTATTATAAAGTTGAATACATTCATACATACTACCTTTGGATTCTAAGTCTCTATGGACTAACAAACTAGTTCCAAAAAAAAACAAATAAAGAGTAAATGCGTAATTTTGAAAATGAATGCATCATATATGATACATAGCTACCATGGTAGAGACGTCTAAGTGAATGAAACAATGACACACAATATGATGATGAAACTCTAGCAGGGTAAATTGAGAATGTAACTTATCTGGATGTTCAAGTAAGAGGAAGGAAATTCCAGTGATAAGATAAGGAAGACTTGAGTAAAACTTATGAGATCTAAAGTTTGATTTCAAACTAAGGAAGCAAAGTCACATCACAATAATGCTATGTTACTGATAAGGACCAAACCCTAGAATTTTTCGAGTTGAAGTAGTTCAAGGGATGTCACTAGTGATTTGACCTTGAATACTAGCATCTCTATAAAACAAAATCATGAGATTTGCACTATGAAAAGTAAACTAGTATTGATAGTAATCCAGGGTTTAAAGGTAGTTAATCTGAAAGGTAGATAAATAATATGAAAATGATTCAGAGAAAAGAGTAAGATACAAATTTGAAATGTAACAAATGTGTTTGAAACAAAAGGAGAAATACAATATAAGTGAAGTGTGATATGAAATAAATTCTTACAGTAATAATAAGAATGAGGAATAATCTATTCTTACCTTGTGTGTTTCAATTTTTGGGATGTTTATTCTATATGATCAAAATGAGAAGGATAAGTAACAAGAAGTAAGTAGCATAGAATGAGGAGAATTACTCGTCACATGATCTGGAATTAGTTGTTGTAGTTCATGCTCATAAGTCATGATGTTACTATCTTTATGGTGAGGTGTGCCAGGTGTTTATAGATCATAAGAGCTTGAAATATATCTTTACCCAGAAGGATCTGAATCTTAGACAGCGGAGATGATTAGAATTGATTAAGGATTATGATATAATGATAGATTATCACCCTGGAAATACAAATATGGTAGCAGATGCTTTGAGCATAATGTTAAGTTCAACAGTTGATGCATTCTCTATGGCCTGTTTCAAGAAAGACATGCTAGTAGAAATGTGAAAGTTGAACTTAGACTTAGGGGTGACAGAGCAGAGTGGTTTGATTGCACAGATGCAATTCAAGCCTACTTTTTATGATCAGATCAAGAAACTACAGCAGGGTGACAGTGAGTTACACCAAATCATGCATGGTATGACAAAGGGAAAAAGACTAGAGTTCAGGTTTTAAGATAATGGTGTGTTGTATCAGTATGACAGGTTGCGTGTACCTCGAGATAGTAATTTGAAAGAAAAGATTTTTGAGGAGGCACATGCATCGATGTATGCTATGCATCCAGGTAACACTAAGATGTACGTGAATCTCAATGAGTTGTATTGGTGGCCTGGTATGGAAATAATGTAGCTGAGTATGTGACTAGGTGCAGTGTGTGTCAGTAGGTTAAGGCTGAGCACCAGAAACCTGTAGATACATTGTAATCTCTTCATATACCAGAATGGAAATGGGAACGTATCACAATGGATTTTTTGGTAGGGCTACCCAGGACACCTAGAGGTTGCGACTCAATATGGTGATTGTGGATAGACTGACTAAGTCTGCTCACTTTCTTCATATCAAGTCAACCTCTGATGTTCCAAAGTTGGCTAAGATATTCATGGATGAGATTGTCACGTTGTATGGTATCCCAGTTTCAATTATATCAGATAGAGATCCTAAGTTTACATCCAAGTTTTTGGAATCAGTTGCATTATGCTTTGGGCACAACGATGAGGTTTAGTACAACTTCTTACCCGCAAACAGATAGTCAGTCAGGGAGGACCATTCAAACTCTTGAGGACATGCAGAGAGTAGTTGAAAGCTACACAGGATAGGCAGAAGAGTTATGTGGAGAAGAGACATTAACCTCTTGAGTTTCAAGTTGGTGATGATGTGTATCTGAAAGTTTCACCATGGAAAGGAGTGTTGAGGTTGGGTATGAGAGGCAAACTGACTCCTAAGTTTATGGGCCATATCCTATCATTGAGAGGATTGGACCTATAGCTTATAAGTTGGATTTGCCATCTGAGTTGGCCAATTTACATGATGTGTTTCATGTATCGATGCTGAAGAAGTGTTACCCTGGTACAGAAAAGATAATAGACCCAGAACCTGCACATCTCAGATCAGATGTGTCCTATGTTGAAGGACCAATACAGATAGTTGATTGAAGAATCAAGAAACTCAAGAATCATGAGATACCATTAGTGAAAATTCTGTGAAGGAATCGTAACCTAGAGGAAGCTACATGGGAACTTGAATCTGAGATGCGTAACAAGTTTCCTTTTCTCTTTTAGGAATTTCGGGACGAAATTCTTATAAGGGAGGGAGATTGTTATGACCCGTTCCAAAGTTTATTAGTAAGCATCATGATTTGAGCATAATTAAAGTTATTTGAGCTAACTTATGTGCTCATGTGGTGGTTAGTGCATCATTAACTTGATTTAGTTGAATTAAGCACATAAGATCAATTAGTGCATAATTAAGATGATTAATTTGAGTAAAGTAATAATAGGATGCAATTGGAATGTTGAATCAGTAAAACAGTATAATTAGCATGTTTTCATGCCTTGGGTTTGTAGTGGGCCTCATTCTTGAAAATATGCAAAAGAAATCACCTGATTTGGACTATCGAGTCAAAATTTATGATCTTTTCCGATTTCAGGGTTGAAATTGCAAAATTTCCAAATATTTTCTTTATAAACCTTCCTTTATTTCCAGTTGATTATCCGATTCATTTCGTTTTGTTGGAGGCGGCGCACAGGAGTGCAGCTCTGCAGGCGATCGCAGGGCGATCAGTCGGCCGATTTCCAGATTTGTTTCGGTTACCTTTCTTCTCTTCTTCTTCTCTTCTTCTTTCCTCCTTTCTTCTTCTCCCACCATCCACTCTTCCTACCTTCCTAAGCTAGCTGCCGCATAGCAGCTTGGCTGCGGCAAGCTGCAGCTTGCACAGCGGCCGTGTGTGGCCTGGAGGAGGTGGATTTGGGGCGGCCAAAGATCCTAATCTAAGATTTGGATCTCGGCTAGGAGGATTAAACCACAAACCACCATCAATTCAGCCCATATTAGCATCAAGCGACAGTTTCTGTTTTGGAGCGTGAAGTTCATGTTCCGTGAATAGGAACAGTGAAAAATTTATTCAAAGGAAGAGGACAATCAAATTTTGCCCGGAATCAGACCCTGAACGCATCTCCGGACGAATCCGGACATTCCAATCCGCTGTGAGTAGGGTTTCATTTATTTATCATTAATAAACTCAGGTGTTTGAATACTTTCTGTTTTTTGCGCGAATTACGCTGATAACAGGTGTTATCAGGCGTCGGGCAGCGTTTGGCGTCACCTGACCTTTTTAGTTCATAAAATGCTTCTAGACACTGTTATATGATTAAATTTAGCATTTGAACAGTATGGATTGAATCAATAGATTTATATGGTTCATTGGAACCTAAATTGCTCATTTGAATGTTGAAATTAGAAATTCATGTCTGAAAATGGTATGATTTGGGTATGAACCCAGACAATGAAGATTTCTGATAAATTATCAGATGTACGATTTCAAAGTTGATATGAATAAATAAAATATGCATGAAAACCCTAATTGCATATATCTTTTGACGTTAATATGTGTAAATTGATATTTACATGAAATGGCACATTTCTCTGAAATATTACCAGAAATTCTAAAGTATTGTTATTAAATTGTATTGTGATATGTAATTAACTCTGAATTGAGTTAAGTGATGCACAAACTAGGATTAGGGTTAATGTGCATGTTTTTCGAGAATTTCAGAGAATTGACAAATGTTACGTATGAATTCTCATATGTGAAGTAAATTACTCTTAGCAGTGCACTAAGATGTACAATTGAATGAATTCAATATGCATGTGCCAAATTGACTTGAGTTTGGGATATTTATGAATTTTAAATCTGCCTGCATGCATGATATAAGGATAGGGTGTTGCCATGTGATAAGTGAATGAGGTAAATGAAACCCTAAGGATAGGGTGTTCAATGAATCATGTTATGGTAATATGAAAGGTCTCGATATGAGATGTGGTGATACTTAACTGTTGAATTGTATGTTTCTCGTGCATTTAACTTTATATGCTTGTTCTCTCTGAGTTGATATCTACATACTGCAGGGCTTCTTATTTTCAATACATATCTCGTAAATTGGGTAAATTGCATAAAAGTCCAGAATGTACCTAAAATTGCATAACTTGCACAAACAACATCCAAATTGAACCAAATTTAAAACTTAGGATCATTTTATGTTTTCAAATGATATCCAAAAGTTATATTAAGGTTTATAGAACTTAATTATGGTAATTAAGCTTTCACTGAGGTATTTGTGCATAAACCCTTCCATTAATATAATTAATGAATAAATGTTCACTAAACCACTATAAATTCTACTAATTAAATAGAAAGGCCAATAAGGATAGAAATGAAAGGAAAAGATGAGAAAGAGGGCCAAAAGACAAAATTTCAAAATTATGTATGTTACAACACTCCACCCCTTAAAGAGGATTTCGTCCCCAAAATCACAAGCAAGAAGGGAAGGGTGAGTGTGCAACATCTCATCACAAAACATCAGGTTATTTCTCCAACCTTAACCTCCACCAAACAATTCATCAACATATACTCCACAAGCATCTCAACATAGGTTAGGTTCTCATGGATCACCTAGGTTCCATTATTTAGATATTCTTTTTAGGAGATTTAACATTATTTACATTTTTGGCTCATTAAGATTATATTTATTATGATATCACATTATCATTATTATTCTTTTAATTATGCCATGTCATATTTACTTTGTTTCCAAAAGAGTTATATTTCATTATTATTCATGAATAATTGTATATATATATATATATTTCTCATTTATCTTACTAAGAATTTTAGCAAAATTATGGTTTACTCAATTCCCTCAATATACTTGATCATTCTCCTTAATATTTTGAACTTTGACTTCTTTATCCTTATACTATCACCACATTAACTTATAATGAATTATTTTTCATGAAATATTCAATTTGTCTTTAAGTCTTCATTCAACACAAATTATGTCACATCAATTACATATATTTATACTAAATGTTATCTCATTACCACATTATTTTTATTTCTCACATTAATGTCATCATTAATCATTTTCTCATATTTATTTATATTATTGATTTGCACATTTATCTGAATCGAATCACTTCATATTCATATTGAAGCCATTCCATGTATTTTAATGATCAAAGTGAGGCATATTACGAATTCATTCACATTAAGTGACTAATCGTGTGTGTATTAGATAACAAGGTAACATACCATGCATTTCATATTGATGACTTGATTAATATGTGATTAGATGATATATATGTCATTTATGTGTATGAAAGTATGTTAACTGATTATGGCACCTAATTTCATTAATGTATCATGAAATCCATTAAGGATGATATTTTAAGGTTAGATGATTACAACTTAGGGTTTAGGTTAATATGATCACTATATTTTACTTAGCATGTATTAAGTCCAAGATTAGGTTACAATTATATTGTCATTTATTTAGGTTTTATTGGTTTATGACATGGGCAACACCATGCATATCCATTAGGATTAATATGTGAGTTACTCATATTATGTGCATTACGTATTCAGTAGGGTTTGAACATATAAATTATTCCTCAGATGATCATTACATGTTCATTAATATAGAAACAAGCACGTTAGGCTATAACTATAACTTGTTTGGACCCCACTAAGGTTTCAAGCACAACAACCTCCTAAGTATGGGGTTAGAGTTTCTAAAGATAGTGTAGATAGATTTCAAGATGTCATAGGGATCCATCCCCCTAAAGAGGATTTTGTCCTTGAAATCTAACCACCGAACATCATCAAACTAACTATACTCCTCCTGTTAAAGGGTTCAACCTATCAAGACAAACTACACTAGGGTTAAAGGATTAGTCTAACTAAACCATGTAAAATATCCATCACACTTCCACTGTTCACTCTGATAGCTCACTCAACCCCAAACTTTATAGTCTAGGTTCTAGGGATAAACTATCCAAACATGTGACCCCAAGGGACATAAGGAGACTATCTTGGTATACATCCTCAAACAAGTCATCATACACCTAAGACTTTGGGTTCCCAAAGATATACAACATAGATGCCTAATGTCACTATTGCCTAAAAACAAACTATTTCAGACAATCCATTTCAGCTTAGGCAAGGCCGATATCATATGGATCTGGGAGTCCTCATAAACCAAACAAGTCGCGTGGAGGAAAATATTGCCAGCCTCCAGAACCTGATCCTTTCTAGACATCTTTGCTTCAACTTCATGCCCTAATAGTTGCCTAAAGCCAAACCTAAACAACATTCAGTTATGCATATTTTAGTTATGAGTATTCTAGAGTTTTATTCATCATGATACTAATGTGCAACTATAGGGTCCTAAATAAACCTTTCATAATTTATAGATCAACTCTAGGGAAACCATTTCACCAAAAGGAACTATGTAAGGTAGGGATTCTAATCAGGGAGACAAAACTGAAATAGTCTGATTCCGACTACATTGGGCTCTGATACCATGCTGTAAGGGAGTGAAATCAACCCTTTACTAAAAATTTGAAGAATTGACATCCATTCCAAACACTCTCAGAGGTATGATGGAATGGACGTAAATTTTCCAAACTTATTCAACATTGGTATACAAAAGACCATTAGAAAGCATCGGAATAAAAAAATAACTGACTGTATTGAATTTCATAAAAGGTTTACAAAATACATAAATTCTCCCATTAGGGTTTACATCAAGACACACAATCTGGATCTAGACAGAGGGAAGTCAAGACTCCTAAAATCTTTCCCCAAGCAACATCTCCATCAACTAAGTCCAAGCCAAAAGCTATATACTCCTTGTCTTGTACATCACCTTGCTCATCACTTGGGTGGTTGGGAAAGCACCTAGTAAAAGGGAGAGGAAAATAAGGTATGCGTCGAATAATGAATAAGTACAAGAGAAAAGGAAATCATATGAAACATAAATATATTGAATCATCGTAAGATGAGAGACCCAAGATAATGAGGCACATAACGAAATAAATTTTTACCATTACAAAACATATAAGAAGTAGCATGGATGATATTAATTGGACTACATTAACTAAGTAGGGTTGAGGCACCTACCGAACCTCAACTTATAGGTGAGGGGAGAATTCATACATTCCCAGTCACCTATCAAATTTTATAGGGGAGGAATAACACATTCCCCATGGGGATAATAAGAAGTTCCCTAGGGCGATTATTTACATACCCTCTGTGGGTGGTTGTACATAAGTACCACTACTATAGTTAAATAGCCAAATAAACCATCATGCTCAAGAAATAATAATGTGGCAAGATAAATCATCATATAATTACAACTTGGTGGTGGGGTTCCAAGACCCAAGAATAATGTTCAGAAACTGATTTATGAGGCAAGTATAGCAAAAAATTCAAGATTATATGAAATAGGGTTTAATAATGCCCCATTATAGAAAAATAGGTTAAGACACAATTATTCCCAACTTAAGGTGTAAATGCACATACATAAATAGGGATTGCACATACATAGCACATACATATAACATACATAGAACATATCTTTCATTATGATTCATATTACCCACTTTCATCACTTGATTGAGTCCATGATCAAATTTTCCTATTTTCAATTTGTATACATGTATTAGAATGATATATATGCATTAAGGTAGAGAAAACTCCTATTTATAATTTTTATTGAAAAACCTTGATTTAGACTATGAAAACATCACCATAGACTTAGTTAGGTTCTTCTAATTAAGAAAACATATAATTTTGCATATTTCTGCGTTACAATGATTAGAGTGTATTTTTGGTGATTTTTAAGTGATTAAATCATTTTCTAGAAAACTACCATTGAAAAAACTCAAAACCAATACTTGTAAATATTATTTTTGAAAATAAAATGTTTTTTTGAGTTTAGGGCATATTTTACTTCAGTTTTTGGATAAAGGATTCAAAAGTTATGAATTATTGAAATTCGGCCAATCAGAAACTGACACATCATCAAACCAAATGAGATAAGCAAATAGAGAGAGAGAGGGAGGGAAAACACCATTCGACCTAATATCATGGTTTTAGATTAATATTTATCCAAACTAGATCTTCTAGATAAGGTAAACTGGTAAGAAACCAAAACCCAAGATGAACATGGTAAATAGAGATGGAAATCATCGATTTTAAACATAGATGCATGAATTTTAAGCATGTAGCAAGCAATATATGAGAAGTGGGTTATGAAACTCGCCTCTAGGGAAGATAAGAAGGTCCAAAAATCAAGGATACAAGCTTATAAGGTATGGTTTCTCCAATCCTAGCTCCTTTCTTGGACAAAGATCACCTTCTCAACTTAGAGGTGATAAACCCTAGCAAAAGAGCATATAGATGAGGTGTTTTAGGGTTCTAGGTGGGGTTTCACAATGAAAGTCCATGGTTACGACCTGTAAAAGGTGTAAGGAAGACTAATAGTATGAAAATAGGGAAGGAAGGGAGGAAACTTACTAGTTTTGGTCGAAATTACCAAGGAGGAGCTTTAGAAACCCTAATAGAGAAATTTGGAATCCCTAGGAGCCTTCTTCACCAAGGTAGGCTCCCTCTATTACCTTGGGATAGAAACTTCGTGGACAAATACAAAAGGAACTATTATCTAAGCTAGAGGAAAGAAAAGGAGAGCAAGAGTTTTCAAATTGTGAGTTGGGAAGGGGTATACATGGCTATATAAAGAGAGAGGTGAAGCATGAGGTGTCTTAAGGGACTTTCCATGTGTCTTTAGCCTAGGGATTGATGGCCATGCAAGAGGACATATCATAGAGGCTTCATGCATATAAAAAGTTGGTCCTAAGAGCCCATAGATCCTTCTAACCCATCCCCACCGTTTTTCAAGAAAGAAATAACCTCATTGGTTGATAGCTTTGAAGGATAAGCATCTTTATAAAGAGGGTAATCCCTATAATGCCCTTGGAAAGAAATACCATGAAACCAAGGTGAAACTAGGTTCTCCATTGGTTTAAAATCTCGTTAATGGTAAGGGAATATCTAAGGATTAAAATTCAGTTGATAATTTGCAAATAAAATCTCCCAATTGGGTAAATTGCATAAAAGTCCAAAATGTACCTAAAATTGCATAACTTGCACAAACAACATCCAAATTGAACCAAATTTGAAACTTAGGATCATTTTATGTTTTCAAATCATATAAAAATTTAAATTAAGGTTTAGAGCACTTAATTATGGTAATTATGCTTTCACTGAGGTATTTGTGCATAAACCCTTCCATTGGTATAATTAATGAATAAATGTTCACTAAACCACTATAAATTCTACTAATTAAATAGAAAGTCCAATAAGGATAGAAATGAAAGGAAAAGATGGGAAAGAGGGCCAAAAGACAAAATTTCAAAATTCGGTATGTTATAGTAACTCATTGATCTTTGTGACACCAATTCTCAAGTAGACCCCATGTATACTCTAATGGTGACAATCATTCATGATAATGACTCACAATGACCAATATGAAATTATTAATACTTTTGTTGCTTAATATTGCTCGAACCTCATGTTGGATCTAGTGAGATCATGTAACCCTAATCTTATGATATGGAATCTTATTTGTGATGTGTCACCCTATGTTCTAGATGAATCCAGGATGTATGATGTAACTTAATGATGAACTTGCATGACTATTTGAGATGTTGAAACTTATGTTTAAGTTATGACACCTAGATCTAGGTGTCACATATGACCACCATGATTATGACTAAATGACACCTAATATTGCTGATTTTAATCCAATTAGACTCATTTGTAATGTCAGAATCTCTACGATGGCCTAATGCCAAGATCTAGTCAAGTTGGTAGTTATGATTTTCTAATCAAGTATCTTAATCGTGTGCTCCAATCAAGGTACACTTTGTCCTCTTATTGGCCACACTAGTGGTATTGAACTTGCTTGTATGTATGTAGCTTTAAATTTCTTGGCTATATATATTTTTTGAGCTACTTGTTCCATATGATTAGTATGTTCCTTTTGCTTGAAATACATTGAACAAACTGTGAACATAATTGAACTTGTCCATTATACAAACCCTATGCACCTGCATAAATTATCAAGGTAAGGGCACAAGACATACTTCTACAACTTTCCATTGGGAAATAAGTCAAATGGCACTAAAACATTGTTTAGTATAATGGAAATGCATGTAAACATGTTTTCTTGTTAATAAGAAGTCTTTAATGTTTTTTATTAATTTTCTACCATTATATCATATTTCTTTTAGCATGCATGTTATCTTAAACCAGTGAGTTTATGTATTTTATTGAAAACTCTATATAGTTGTGTTGATGTGTACCCATTTTATGATTTTAGGTAATAAGTACATATGAATCTTGATAGAATTGATGATTCCACTCTATTATGATAATTTAACACTCTTAATGTAAGAACCCTAACCCAAGTTTTGGGCTAACTCTCTTTTCTTTGCTTATGAAGGTTCTTAGAACCTTAATCTAATATCTTAATATGTTTTGATATCATGTGGCAAGCTCATGTTTCTAGTTTGGTCTCGTTTGGATGTTGTTTGAGAAATGTTTCTTGTTTTGGACCAAAGTGCAATTTACCCAAAGTAAGGGGTTATATTGCAATATGTCGCATGTAGATCATTCTTTTAGTTATCTAGCATCATTACAAAGAGAATGATGATGTGGGGCGCCTTTTGGAGGACCTTTGTTCCAAGTTTGAGCTTGGTTGGTTGATACTTGTGCCTTGTGTGCTAGTTTTGGTGTAAATCGAAATTACCCAAAGTGGAGGGTCAATATGCAATTTATCAGTTCTAGAGTTTTCTTACTTCTGTTTGGCATCACCTAGGATGAGTATGGAGGTTGGGGTGCCTTTTTTGGATGATAGTTGAGGAGTAACATCTCTTTATGACCTTTATAGCATATATGTGTCACATATGCTACCTTGTCCTTTAGTGTATCGGCCAGGGCTTGACGGTGTGTCGCCCAAAAGGGTGTATCGGCCATGGAAGTTGCCCATCTGCTCGATACACATTCTAGAGTGTATCACCAGGCTGTGCATGAGATTCTATGGTGGCAACAAGTGGCGTTAAGTGTAAGAGCAAGTGGCACCTTGGTTTATGTGGTTATGACACCTCTCCCTTGCTACCTCTCTCTTCCTTGGTGTATATCACTCCTTTCCTCCTTGACCAAGTGATCTTATCATTCACCTTCCTTCCCCTTCCTATTGGGATGAGCATGGGAGCTTGGGAGCTTAAGGAAGACTCCCATGGAGCTTAGGAGGGCGAGCTCCTTGGCCATTGAAACTCCTTGCTCAAGACCTGACCTTGGTGAGTCATTGACACGCTTTTTACGTGCGTAGAAATGCAAGTGTACGCGTCAATGTAATATAGGCCTTTGTGAGGCCCGAGTCAAACTCAGGGATGCGTGAATTGTCGGAGACTACTACAAACTACTCGCAATCAGCTAGACCGATTAAAGAGTTGGAAGTTGTTATTAAAATTAAAAGAAAATGAAATAAAATAAAACGAAACAATCAATTAAAAGTTTGGTTTAATCAATTCAAGATGAGATCTTTAGGATTGCGGTTTCACCGTGGGTTTTCATTGTATTAGATTCTATGTAGTCACTCAAATTTATCTCTCTATCCGAGTAGTGGCCTGAAATCAAAATTGCCCATTGTCGTGGTACAATTCACTACCTATGTCTAGGTCGGTTCCACCGTCGTAGTAACCTATACCCTAAACTAGGTGCATTAAAAACGATCTCTTGGTATCCACCATTAACTTTACACCACCTTGTTCAAGGGATTTGTCAATTAATGCAAATTTCGTCTCTTTTCAACCATTAATTCTTCTTTCAAAGTAATTAAGGGCATTAGATTATTATTATGGTGATCAAGCATAACAATATAATTGAGAAAACGAAATTATACCACGGATTTAAGAGATAAGGTATGAATAACTATGATAAAATTGTCATACAATGAATTCCCGGGCTGCTCCCGGTCCTAAAGACAAAGGGGATTAGCCCCGCATGTTCATCTCAGAGCAAAACGTGGAGTAGAAAAAGGAAAACATGGAGAAAAACGTGATTGAGTGGTGAAACCCCTGAACGGAGAAGATCCAAGCGATCCTTGGCGTAGAATACGCGTTCTCCCACCTTTCGATGGTGGAAATCATCTTCTTTGGCGTCCGGATCGGGTGGGGCGTGCTTCTGGGCTCCGTTCTTCTCTCCACACCTTCTCGGGACATGTGTTGCGGCTAATGACGTGATAGATTTCTCTTGGCTGCCGTCATTAGGTATAATCTCCAAATTAGGTCGCCAAATTAACACATCCGTCAAATTCAGATCAATCTGAAACAAACATGTATCTGACGGTGTTGATACCATCGACGTGGGTCGACGGTATCGACCCTGCACTGTATCGGCTGGATTTCTTTTATTTTCTTTGTCGTGACTGATGCCACCTCGATACCATCGACGCGGGTCGATGGTATCAACATTCATAGGCATCGGTTTTGTCCTTTTACCGTCGTTGTAGCTCCACTAGTCGATAGTATCGACATATGTGTTGATAGTATCGACTCACTCTTCGCCAAAAACCTGTTGATATCTCGAAACCATCGACATCCTTGTCGATAGTATCGACTTTCTTCTGCTCCTTGCGGCTGGCAACCTGTGGTCTGGTCGATGGTATCAACCGCCGTCGATAGTATCGACAGTAGCAGTTACTTGTTTTTCCTGAAATTACAACATGAAACCACATAAGCCAGAATAAAATATATTATTATGATAATTTATGCTCAAAATACTGAAATAAGGGAGATTTGACATAGAGAATGATCATAGACCAAAGTAAATGAATTATGCAATATTAACCACAGAAATGACTAATAAATGCATAAAAGACATATAAAACAAGTCTATAAATGCGACTCAAAATCATCGCATCAAACTCCCCTAAGCTTGCACATTGCTCACCCTCGAGCAACTAAACCTTAGAATAGAATTGCCAAAGTCAACTAAAGAACAAATCATCACAACAAACATCCCATATGATCCCCACCGGACATTCACATTCCAGCCCTCACTAGCCACATAATGATAATTACCCTAAAGGCGACAATAATCATCCATAAAAGATATCTACCTCAAAACTGATGAACACTATCACATAAGGCAGTTAACATAATAAAATTCGTCGGTCCAGACTCGGTGCATCTTGTGATCTCCTATACTATGTTGCTCGCCCTAACTACCATCTACATGGAAGCAGCTCTCCTGATATTCACAAGTGAGGAGAAAATCACGGTGGCCTACCAATTTGAGCAACGGGTGGATGGAATGGGTGGCTAATGGAAGAAATGGAAGCATTATACGGTTTCAACATGCATAAAACAAAAATGCCCTAAATGATACATTTGCACATGAACATGCCCTAATGCCTAAGATTGGATGGAATGATGCATGCATTAACATCCCGTCTCAAAATGAGATGGAATATCTAACTGAGCTACATCATGTACTTACTCATCTTAAATTGTGAATGAGACTATGTTCCTTTCTCCCTCTTATTCTACTTGCTTCTTAATAACTTTCTTTTTTCTTTCAATTTCATTTTTTTTTCAGATTTTTTTTTACAAAAAAAAATTTCACTTTTTTTTTCAAGCCCTTATATCCACAAATGACAATGAATAATTTATCAGGCTTACTTTTTATGCATAACTCAAATATTTGAACTATTTAGAAGGTATGGAACAATTTAATTCACCATCAAAGAAGAAATGAGGTACATGATATACTCTATGCATAAAAATTATGAATGCAACTAACTGACATGCACCTAAGGGTAATGTGCATGTATAACTATTCTTTTTTCTTTCAATTTTCATGCAAAACATATGAAAATGCAAAACCTATCTACATGATATGCAACCAAAGAGGTTAACACCATACTTTACTTCCAAATCTTGTGGTGGATTGTGAAAAACAATTGGGTGGAAAGATCATAAGACTAATTGACTGAACCTTTGAAAAGTATTATGTGTCCCTCCTTACTGACCTGTGTAATAGTTAAGAGGTTTCTCTCTCTTACTTCAAATTAGAGTCTCATTATCATTTGGTCAGTTTAAGCTCAAACAACCAATTTTGTCCACTTTTCATGAACCATTAGGAATGTACAGTTTTGATTTTCTGTTTTAAAGTTGACAAAACCAATCATTTTCTCAAGTTATGTGCTCAAAGTTGAACAACACACAAGCTTGCGAACACTCAAATTTTTTTAAATTTTCCCTTAATTCCCATGTACATGCAAGTGAGATGCTACATGACTTAAGACATCCACAATTACACTAGATAGACGTGGATCCTACAAACAAACTAAGATTGCAAGAAATAAATGACAATATCAAACAAAATAAAACTAAAAACTGAGAAAATAAAAGATAGAGATGTTCCAACTACCCCCCCTAAGCTTGAATTTGACTATGGCCTCATAGTCAAAAACAACCTTAAAGGTTGGAACAGGGATACCGATTTACTCTTTTGGCAGAGGCGGGTACTGTGGAGCCGTAGGGTCCCAGGATGGGTACTCTCCCTGAAAGCTAGGATCAAACTGGGGCATGTTTGGAGGTTGTGGATACCCCTCAAAGTAGTTCTGACTCTAGTAGTGATCATAAAAGGGTTGCTGCCGCATCTTCATCCTATACAACCTGTCATGAATCTGTTGTTGGTTGCCAAGGAGGAGGCGCTCATTCTCAAAGATCGCCCACTGATTGTCAAGTAACCGGTTCGTAGTATCCTGAATACTGGTATACACTGTAGTGTGATGCTGCTGCATCTGCCGTATGTCCTGCAGCATAGCATACATGCCTTTCATAGAATGGACATCCTCGCTTGGGTGCGAGGGCGGTGGTGGTGGCGGAGGCTGCGAAGATGAAGATGCACCTGGATGCATGCGAGGACGCTTCTGTGGTGCCACTCGTGCCCGAAGAGGAGTGTAGGCCTCCTCTTCCTCTTCTGCCTCGTCATCATTGTTGTTGTCATCGTCGTTGCCGCCGTCTTCATCGGAGTCAGTAATGGCTATGATAGGCCATCGGAAATGTTGCGCCCCTTCGATATTGAAGACAGGATCGGGAAGCGAGCATTCTTGGTAAGCATGGTTTACATGGCAATGAGCATAAGGTAAACCATCCTGAAGCAAGATAAGGTTTGATCGGTGAAGATGCTGCAAATTAACCTTACTTCTGCTAGAGAGAGGGGTAAGATGCTGGAAATTCAACCCAAGGTAAGAGGCTAGCTTTGTGATAAGCCCTCCAAAGTGAATTGGAGCTTTCCGTGTACTCCTCTTTACCGCCAAAACGCGCGTTAAGAAGAACGCGCCCCAGTTGCATTCTTGGCGCTTCAGTAGCTTGTTCAGGAAAAATAGGTCTGTCTCCTGAAACTTGATGAGAGCCAGATCACCACGGCCAAATCAAGTGGTGTAGATCATGCGATGAAGAACCCGCACGAATGGATACTCAAAATCTGCCACCACCGTGTTGTGGTAGCTCACAGCTTTGCCCGGCGGCATCGTCACGAGCTCGGCGAAGATAGCGTCATAATCCGTCCGGTTGTCTGGCCGCCGGTAGTCATTTTGCGAAGGATTCCAGTTGTAAATCTTATTGAACTGACGGAGTGTAAGGTTGTAGTCATTGTTGTACAGTCGGAAAGACACCCGACCTTTGATCCACTCGCGGTCTGTGGCTATGATGTCGTTTGGCACGACACATACATCCAGCGACGTCATGAATTCTGCCACCAGCTCCTTGTAAGTAGGCCATTCATTAAAGAATGGTTGGCCATCGACATGGTACTCCAGCTCATCGGGCGTCCTGCCCGTATGCCTCACCTGCCCTTCGAGAATGTAGGCCAGATTAGCCTCGAACCCCAAGTTGCGGATTGTTTCCCGTTCAACATAACGAGTCAGATCGATTTTTCTCTTCAGAATCTCCTCATAGATCGTCTTGACTTCCGCAGACGGGTGAACAATCTGCAGGCGTGGAATCGACACAGGCGGTGGCGGCACGAACTCCGGGATGTCCATCGGGTTGGCGCGCGAAGAAGTTGCACTAGCAACATGCACCATGGTTGCGGAAGAAAGAGGGCAGAGAAAGAGCTCGGTGAAGATCGGAGAAGGAAATCTCCGCTCGATGAAGAACGTGCTCCTGGATGCTCGTCGCCGGGCTCGGATTTCTCTTGAGGACGCTCAGCACAAGTGAAGAAAGAACTTGTTGAAGGTGTGACATCATATGATGACAAACCCCTCCTTATATAACTGACGTCGACGCTGCTGCGTGCCCGTCGATACCATCGACGTGGGTCGATGGTATCGACACGCGTAGCACAATCCACATGCCGCTAGTATCGACGGTTGTCGATAGCTGGATCTGCGTGACCCGGATCGCTGACGCGTCAATACTATCCACAGGTGTCGATGGTAATGACCCGTCCCACAGATCGACTTTCTAGTTACAGCGATCGCCCTTGATCTTCTCTCGCGGATCGGTGATGTGGTCGTCGATACTATCGACATAGGTCAATAGTATCGACTCTCTAATTAGGGCAACTCCCTTGCGAGGCCAGCTACCGCCTTTTGTATATGATTGTGTCGATACCATCTACACGCCCGTCGATGGTATCGACTTCACTGAGACGATTTGTTCTGAATATCTCCAGAGATCTCGATGGTATCGACTGGCATGTCGATACTATCGACTTGGACTTTGCGATCAACCTGTTGATGTGTCGATACTATCGATGAGGTCGTCGATAGTATCGACACAATGTGATTTCTGTCGTCGCCAACTTGTACCCCAGTCGATACTATCGACACAAGGGTCGATGGTAACGACTCTGCCTCAGTCCTGCATAGTGAGAAAACGATCACGGTATCTTTTTTATACTAAAGACAAAGTCAAAACAAATCAAACTACAAATGTAACAAAAACTAAACTAAAGTACTGATGGCTGGGTTGCCTCCCAACAAGCACCCTTATTTAACGTCTTAGGCTAGACGACTTGAAGCTCATCATGCATCCGAAAGTGCAATGAGTTTGTCCTCATTCACTTTCCTCTTGTAATATTCACCAAAATACAATTTCAACCTTTGTCCATTGACCAAAAATGTGATCTCGCCGTCACGCACCATGATTGCGCCATGTGGTCTGACCTCCTCTATTGTGAATGGTCCACTCCATCGGTATTTCAGCTTCCCAAGATGCATCTTCAGCCTGGAGTTGAACAAAAGGACACGATCTCCTTTCTTGAAAACTCGCATCTGAATGTGGCGATCATGAATCAACTTTGTGCGCTCCTTGTATATCCGAGAGTTTTCATATGCATTCATTTGTAGCTCATCAAGTTCATTTAATTCAAGTAACCTCTTCTTCCCCGCTTCATCATGACTCAAGTTTAGCTTCCTAAGCGCCCAATGTGCTTTGTGCTCTAATTCCACCGGTAAGTGACAAGCCCGACCATAAGCCAACCTAAAAGGCGTGGTTCCTATAGGTGTCTTATATGCCGTCATGTATGCCCACAACACGTCCGATAGTAGGGCACTCCAATTCTTCCTCGTGGAAGCCACAATACGCTCCAAGATCTTCTTAATTTCTCAATTGGAGACCTCCACTTGTCCTTGAATTTGCGGGTGGTATGGGGTACCAATGTTATGTTTGACCCCGTACTTTCTCAATAGTGTCGAGAACTTTTGATTATTCTGGACACACCGAACCTGCAGAAGATATTTTCTTTAATGAACCTGCACACTACAGTGGAATCATTAGTCCTTGTGGGTATTGTCTCTACCCACTTCGACACATAATCAACAGCCACAAGGATATACAAATTAGAATTTGAGGACACAAAGGGTCCCATAAAATCTATACCCCATAAATCAAATACCTCAACCTCCTGGAAAACATTAAGGGGCATCTCTTGTCTCTTCGAAATGTTACCCGCCCTTTGGCAGGAATCACATTGCCTCACAAACTCATAAGTGTCCCTAAACAAGGTAGGACAGTATAAGCCACTTTCCAATACTTTGGCTGTCGTACGAGAGCTTGCATGGTGTCCGCCTGTCGGTAGTGTGTGGCAATGACGAAGAACACTCTCGTATTCCACCTCAGGTACACACATGCGTAGGACACCATCTCTACATTGATTTAAGAGAATAGGGTCATCCCAAAAATAATATCATAGAGAATTGAAAATTTCTTCTTCTCTTGATATGTCCAATCATCCGGAATGATTCTGCAGCCAAGATAGTTCACAATATATGAAAACCACGGATCTTTAGAATTCACTTTCAAAAGTTGTTCATCCAGAAATGTCTCGGTAATGGGTATGTGTAAATCTTTTTCATCTACCCTCTCTAACCTAGACAAATGATCCGCTACAACATTTTCAATCCCCGACTTGTCTTTGATTTCAATATCAAATTCCTGTAAAAGCATGATCCACCTAATCAATCTAGGTTTGGCATCTTTTTTCTCGATCAAATACTTAATAGCGGCGTGGTCCGTCCAAACTACGACTTTTGATCCAACTAAATATTGCCGAAATTTTTCAAAAGCGAACACAACGACAAGCAATTCTTTCTCAGTAGTCGTGTAATTGAGTTGGGCGTCATTCAAGGTCTTAGAGGCATAAAAAATCACAGTGGGTTTATTGTCCACCCGCTGTCCCAACACAGCTCCAACGGCGAAATCGGATGCATCACACATGAGTTCAAACGGCTTTGTCCAATCCGGTGTTTGCACAACTGGTGCGGAAATCAATTTTTCCTTAAGCACGTTGAACGCGTGTAGACATTTTTCATTAAAGTCAAAAATAGCATCCTTTTCTAAAAGCTCAGATAGAGGTTCGGCAATTTTAGAAAAATATTTTATAAAACGACGATAGAAATCGGCGTGACCTAAGAAACTCCTTACCCCTTTTACCGAATTTGGTGGGGGCAATTTGGAAATTACTTCGATTTTTACCGGATCGACCTCCAAACCTTTGCTAGACACTTTATGTCCTAGCACTATTCCTTCACTCACCATCATGTGACATTTTTCCCAGTTGAGCACCAAATGTGTGTCCTCGCAACGTTGTAACACCTTATCCAGATTGTAAAGGCATTCATCAAAAGATGCACCATAAATCGAGAAATCATCCATAAAGACCTCTAAACATCATTCTACCATATCAGAAAAAATGGCAAGCATACAACGTTGAAAGGTCGGCGGTGCATTACACAACCCAAAAGGCATACGGAGGAACGCAAACGTTCCATAAGGACAAGTGAAGGTGGACTTCTCTTGGTCCTTAGGATCTATCGAAATCTGATTGTACCCCGAATACCCATCCAGAAAACAAAAATGTGATCGGCCGGCTAAGCGCTCTAGAATTTGATCAATAAACGGAAGAGGAAAGTGATCCTTTAGTGTAGCGGCATTCAGTCATCGGTAATCTATGCAAACACGCCACCCGGTTACCAAGCGGGTGGTGACAGGTTCATTTAAGAAATTATAAGTAACAGTGATTCCCCCCTTTTTAGGGACTACCTGCGTGGGACTCACCCATGTCGAGTCAGAAATAGCATAGATGATACCTGTAGAAAGAAGTGTAATCACCTCCTTCTTCACAACCTCCATCATGCTCGGATTTAGTCGACGTTGCGGTTGAATCACCGGCTTGGCTCCCTCCTCGAGCCGAATCTTGTGCTGGCACAAGGTAGGGGAGATCCCCTTGATATCTGCAATAGACCAGCCAAATGCTCCCCGATGGTTCTTCAGCACTATCAGCAACTGGTCCTCCTCCTTAGAACTCAGATAAGTAGATATAATCACAGGAAACTTTTCTTCCTCAGCTAGAAATGCGTACTTGAGGTGCGGTGGCAGCGGCTTCAATTCCAATTCTGGCGGGCTGATTAAGGATGATTGAAGCGGTGGTGGGAGTTCACTTAAATCTTCATAGTACCTCGCATAGAAACACGGAAAAATCTGAAGCATCTTGATGCACTCCTTTAGTGATTTACTTCTCATCCAATCATGAGTGATATTGACTAAGCAGGCCTCAAGTGGTAATTCAGGATATGCATCAAAAACTGAATTTGCTGTAGCCTCATCTTCAGTAGAGGGAGGAATGTCCTCCTCCTCATCGTTTGGAAAACCTACAACCTTGCAAAGGGATACCACCTTGGTCTGCTCCATGATATCCATAGCCAAAGTCCCTTTTCCACCTTAGTCATTCATGGGCCATATCTAAAAATGGCTTCCCTATACAAAGTGAGATATTGTTGTCAAAATGCATGTGGCATTGCTCCTTGGATTTAGGTGACGTGGCGCTGGAAGGCATGACCATCTCAAATCGGTCATCGGCTATAACTAAGGTCAAACGACCTCTTCCCATCTCAAGTATCATGTCAGCTATAGCTTGGAAAGGGTCGTCCGAGTAGTAGCTCATTGCCTTGTTCATCTTGCATCTCCATGACGACAAAAACTGCTGGAAAAACAAATCGATCCACTTTCACTAACATGTCTTCACAAATACCGTATGGCTTTACCACTGAATTGTCCACCAATTGGATTGTCATGTTACTCGGCCGTGACTCTTTTAATCTCAACTTCTTGAATGTAGATAGGGGCATCAAGTTAATGCTCGCCCCTGAGTCACATAGCGCTTCACCAAACTTAACTTTCCCAATGTAACATGAGATGTTGAAATAGCCCGGATCCTGCCTCTTTGGTGGCAATGTACCCATGATGAAGGCACTCACTTGCTCGTTAAGCACAACAACCTCCGTGTATGGGATTTTTCTCTTCTTGGTGATGATGTCTTTCAGAAATTTTCTGTAAGAAGGGATTTGCTGAATAGCTTCCAATAAAGGGATGTTGACTGAAAGCTTTCTGAAACTTTCTAGGAACTTTTTAAATTGGGCATCCACTTTCCTCGCCTTAGCACTATTCGGATATGGGACCGAGACATCCTGTGCCCTTTAATGAGGTGGCACATACGGTATCCTTTTCTGCGTCTCCTCCTCATCTACAATAGGATCTTCAGTAGCATCCACTGCTATGTCCGCAACGGGTTCTATGACCGGTATGGGAAGCTCCTCAGTGGCCTCACCTTCACTTTCTGCTTGGGGTTTGCTTGGTTCATCGGCTCTGGGATTTAACAGTTTCTTACCACTCCTTAACAAGATGGCCTTTGCCTGTTGGTTTCCTCCTGGAATATTAGTGTTACCTGGAAAACCTTGGTGTGCCGGCTTCTTCAAATTGGCTATCTCCACTGTCATTTCTGCTAGGGAAGTTTCTATTGTCCTCATTCGAGCCCCATGGCTCTGCAGTGTCTTCCCGAACTGGTTCATAAACTCCCCTTGTTGCTTTATTTGCTGGAAAAAAGTAGTCATGAGTTCTTGATTTTGCTTTATCACTTGATTTAGTAACTCTGTGCTCTTATCCTCTGCTACTGGCTGGGGTTTTGCATCTGGATCCTGCAATAAGTTGTTTGGATCCTTCCAGGAGAACTTCTTGTCTTTCCTCCATGAATAATCATTATTTCTGTAGCCTTGCTGCTGCCTCATGAATTTAACTTGAGCCTCATCCTCGGACTCAATATCCTCCTTTGCAAGTAGTTTCTTCACGAGAAGATCCATCTTCTCATTCAGCTCCTTGATCGCTTTAGATTCCCCTACCACTCGAACATGCTCAACGACGTCTCTATCGCCCCAAGATTGCTTCTTGGCCATGTTCTTAAGGATTTCCCAACACCTGGTGTCTGCGTTGTTCAAGAAGAATCTTGAGCCTACTGAATCGAGGTTGCTTCTATCATACTCGGAGAGAGCAAAATAGAAGATCTTGACCTGTGTCTCCTTGTCAAGCCCGTGATGCGGGCACCGCCTGAGCATGATCTGAAACCTTTCCCAGGTCTCAAAATAGGTCTCTCCTGCTTTCTGGGCGAAGTTGTGTATCTTCCTGATCATGTCATTGGTCTTCTCGGGCGGGAAGAACCTTTCAAAGAAAACCTCCACCATGTGGTCCCCGGATTCCACATATTCATCGTCTAGGTTGTGCAACCACTCCCGTGCATTTCCCGCTAGAGAACTCGGGAAGAGCTTCAAGTAGAGAACATCTTGTGGAAATATTTCTATTTTTATCATATCACAATTCTCCACAAATTGACTTATATGCGCAACTGGGTCTTCATTCTTGAGCCATGGAATGCATTCGACTTAACCAAGTTAATTAATGCAGGATCAATCTTGTATGTCGGAATATTAACCGCCTGCTTCTTGATCGGCCCCTTGGTAGCAGATGAAGAAGAATCTTTGATCTTCTCCCATATTGTCTGTGGTTCTGCCATTTCTTCTTGTTCGGATTCTGAATCTGTTTCTTCTAAGTGGTCTTGATTGTGGCCTCCCTCGTCGTCAGGTCCCGTCAGTGGAACCTCTGGTGCCTGTTGCATGTAGTTGGTACTACGCGTCTGCACCATACACAGTACCTGCAAAGTGACAAATTTAAAGTCAGTACCGTGATTGACGATTACAAAATTTATAGAATATACTATAAATTTTTAAAATGGTAAAAAAAATAAAAATGTGGCCTAGAGTGGCCGCTTACAGAACTCCTAGTGCCGACAAGTTGTCGTATCCCCGACAACAGCGCCAAAAACTTGACACGTTTTTTACGTGCGTAGAAACGCAAGTGTACGCGTCAATGTAATATAGGCCTTTGTGAGGCCCGAGTCGAACTCAGGGATACGTGAATTATCAGAGACTACTACTAACTACTCACAATCAGCTAGACCGATTAAAGAGTTGGAAGTTGTTGTTAAAATTAAAAGAAAATGAAATAAAACAAAATGAAACAATCGATTAAAAGTTTGGTTTAATCAATTCAAGATGAGATATTTAGGATTGCGGTTTCACCACGGGTTTTCATTGTATTAGATTCTATGTAGTCACTCAAATTTAGCTCTCTATCTGGGTAGTGGCCTGAAATCAGAATTGCCCACTGTCGTGGTACAATTCACTACCTATCTCTAGGTCGGTTCCACCATCGTAGTAACATATACCCTAAACTAGGTGCATTAAAAACGATCTCTCGGTATCCACCATTAACCTTACACCACCGTGTTCAAGGGATTTGTCAATTAATGTAAATTCTGTCTATTTTCAACCATTAATTCTTCTTTCAAAGTAATTAAGGGCATTGGATTATTATTATGGTGATCAAGCATAACAATATAATTGAGAAAACGAAATTATACCACAGATTTAAGAGATAAGGTATGAAACGACCGACACCAAATTGACAATCAAATTAAACGAACGCGAAAGCGATTAGCAGCGGAATTATCAAAAATCACTAAAAATTTAAAACTTTTGTAAAGAGATCTTCGAAAGATAAAAACTCTTTCATAAACAACATGATAGGTCATTTACAAACTGATCCATTGATACATCTCTGTAATAAACATATCTCGAGCATTACAACAAAACCCACCTTGTTAACTATACAAGGTAAGATACAAAATCTCAAGGCATCATGCCAAAATCCTCAGACCTACTGACTCCTAGGACCTGAGAGTACAGAGACGACATAAGACATGCTATCTATAAGACTAGATAGTCAGTATCTCCACCTGAGATTCACTACTGCCCCTGATGATGTTGTTGCTGTTGTTGCTCATTCTTAAATGGATTCCTTCATCCTTGGCGTCCTCCTAAGAAGTAGAAACCTACGGGAGTGAGAAAATTTGAATAATTGTCCCAGCGAGAGTTATAACTCTCCACCAGAAGCTTTGTTATATCATATAAGGAATAACAGAAGCAAAGTAACTGAAAATATCAACAACAGGTTTGGTAATAAGTAAAACAACATTTACTTAAGCAATCACTTCATTAAAGCATATGTAGAACATGTATTCTTGAAACTTGAACAGACTATTAAAGTCAACAATGTAACATCAATCATTGTTTCTCGTAGTACAACCTAAGCAGTTATAATATACGGCTGATTATATTTTTCAAACATCATTATGCCCTACGGAGATGAGGTATACCTCTCATACTCTAACTGACCATTTATAAAAATCGTGTCGGTACCATACATAGGTCATCAAAAGAGCTGGATTCTTATGACCTCATCTTCCTCAGTCAGTAAGAGGATTTACTTGCAGGACATCTTGTGTCTCTGCTGTAGTAGCTATCCAGGGTAATTTGGAAACTTCGCTATAGAGTTACAGTAGAGTTTTGAGCTCTCATCGTCATCAAAAGATTTCTTGTTTATCTCTCATCGATGCAGTATTAGTAATTTCTTTGGGAGATTTGTGGTACATCACCCAGTATGAATATATAGTGAAGGGTTGAAAGATTAAAGTACATCTACATCAATTCCTACACTAGGATGTAAGGATGTTCGCGTCCATATACCCCCATATACTCAAAAGTATATGCTCCAGGAGTTCCCTTAGGAAAACCTGTTTCACCATCATTTGGTCTCTGACAATGATGGATCTATGGTTAGGGCTCTACATGATATGATTATACTTGATTAGTTAGGTACATTCTAGCATTCTTTTAGCATCAAGCATGTTTCCAAGCATTAATCATTAGAACAACAGCTATAAAAGTAGAATACTGAATGTATCAAGTCTAACTCACATCAATTATCAATTGGATATCATTTCTTAACCATTTCATTACTATGATTCAAGAATAGGGTATTCAAACCCTTAATTCATCATAAGTCATCTTATTAGCATGGCCTTGATGTTACTCATGGCTCTAACAGCCTATCAATCTTATATGATGTCACTTAACTAGGCAACATGGTATATCACTATTCACAAAGCTAATAATATGCTTCCAATGAATATGATATCATAACCTTTACTTGGATATAATCATCCTTTTATAAGAACCTGCATAGTTAATTCAATTGACAACAATAAACATTTCATTTCCAGATCAGCAATTTATAAAGCAAAATTAACCTTTCAATTCAGGAATAGTACCTTCATGCTTACACTAAGGCTAGGTTCCCTTATTTACATCAATTAGGGTTATTCAATCCCTTTCTTTATGATTAGGAATAATGATTCCTCATCTCATACTTTAATCATGAAGATTCATGCTTAAAAGCATAAGTAGAGTTAGGGTTTACCCCACTCAATTAAGGTTATTGAATCCCTTTGTTTTATAAGGCATAAGAAATCTTATATTGTAATTTGTTCACAGGGTTTCATACTTGAAAGCATAATCCAGGACTAGGGTTAACATACCCCATCCTTCATTAGTTAGGGTTTGTATTCTTTTACTTCAACATAGGGTTATAGAACCTCTTAGCTCTCGAGGCATAAAGATTCCTCATATTACAACTTGTAGTTAGGGTTTCATACCCAAAGGTATAACCCTGAATTACTCCCTTTATCAGATCACCCTAAATTAGGGTTTACTATTCACATTACATGTTATTATTCTTAGAATTGGGGTTTACTATTCACTTCATAGTGAATTGAGCTCATAGCATCATTATGTATGAAAATGATCATCATTGATGCCCTCAAATTAGTTTAAGATTCATTAAACATCATAATTAGAGTTTACTATTCACTTCATATTAGGAGCCTTCTCTCTCCTGTCACTACTAGATGATGTTTACATCACTCTAGGTTAGATTAGGTCAAGTCATCTTTGATTAACATAGATTAAGACATCCCATTATAATCATTAGGGTTTACTTGATCAAGGGTTGTTATCTACTTGAACCCTTCAAGGGTACATTGGTAATGTTCAGCATTAACCATAACATGGGTCAAGCTACTAATTACTTAGCCCCTTAATATCTTTAGGTATCATTAGGGTTTAGGTTAAACCACCATTGAACCATCTATTCCTTCAAAGCATTAAGCAATCTTAACCCTAAAAGTCCCCAAACGTTTTCAATTGTTTTCAAGGAATATGACATCATAACTCATACCTGGCTATGATCACCTCATAATATCAACCTGTATGACTTATACAAATAAGGACATGCATATATAACAATGTCAGCGCAATACCAAAAATTTTCAATTTCTTAATAGGACACCACGGTCGTGCCACCTTACACGGTCGTGCAAAGTAAGGCTACCACGGCCGTGCTCCCTTGCACGGTCGTGCAAGTTAAGGCTACCACGGTCGTGCTCCCTTACACGGTCGTACTACATAAGATCATTACATGATTCATATTTATATATATATATAAATATATGTATTCTAATCTTTCATTCTTTTAACTTGATTAGGTCACATCAACCCTTCAATCAAGTACATGCTACTATGGTTAACAAAGTGTATCAAGCTATTAATCCTATAAACAATTAAGAATTCTCCCTTTAATTGGTTCTAATCACTTAGGTATTATTAAGGTTTCAACCTTCATAACTTCATTGATTATCATTACTAATCATCATTGGATCAATAGAACATTCATCATTTTAATTCCCAAAGATTTAATCACATTGGACCTCCACTTCATAAGGTATCCAATTGAATTAGGGTTTCCAATGTTGATTCCTTCAATCATTGAATTCATGGAACCAATCATCAATTGGACCTATACTCATACCTTAATTGAGTTTAATAGGTCAACCTTAAACTGATTTGTCCCTCACTTGACCCTCAATTGACCATCAATTAGGGTTTAACTCAATCGAATTAGGGTTTGGAATCAATAACCCTTCAACATATTTCAATGTGGGTTTAATTGATTTGAACCTATTGAACCATCATTCAATTGGGACATGACCTGACCCCAAACGGTCTTGAGGTCGTTTGGATGACCTCCAAACGGTCTTGAGACCGTTTTCCCATCATATCATCAAAATCCAAGTCAACTAATTAAGGTTTGGATCATTGGATTGATCACCAAAACAACAATTGATTACATTCCAACTTAGTATCATTGGATCATCAATTGCTTAACCATACTCACCCCTAGACCTCCAAACGGTCTTGGGTGACCTCCAAACGGTCTTGAGACCATTTGGATGAGTTCCAAACGGTCTTGAGACCGTTTGGCTCAACCAAACCTTGGATTCTAGTGAAAAGTCATTAGGGTTTGAGCTATTGAGTTGATCATCAAATCAGCATTGCATTGTATATCAACTTGGTACCTTTAGACCTTTAAACACCTAACCATACTCAACACTAGACCTCCAAACGGTCTTGAGTGACCACCAAACGGTATTGAGACCATTTAGATGAGCTCCAAATGGTCTTGAGACCGTTTGGCCCATCCATCCTTTGGATTCTAGTGAGAAATCATCAAGGATTGGTCTATCGAGTTGATCAACAATTCCACTTAATTGCAATATGATTGGTACCTTTGGACCTTCAATTGATCAACTATACTTGACCCCAAACCTCCAAACGGTCTTGGGGTGACCCCCAAACGGTCTTGAGACCGTTTGGATGATCCCCCAAATGGTCTTGAGACCGTTTGGGCAAGAAAACCCAAAAAGTCAAATCAATTCATTGGAATTTCAACACTAATTGCGATTAGGGTTTGCCCAATTGATTAGCCTTCAACTCATTATTCCTTGAGAATTAACCTCTCAAATTTGGTGAGTTATTAACAAACATAATTAGGAACAGGAATACCAAATGGTCAATGCTTGGTCAACGCCCTCAAACGGTCTTGAGACCGTTTGCCCAAAATGTTCAAGTTAATCAGATTGGAAATCAGCACTTAATCCAATTAGGTTTTCCTAATTGTTTAGCCTTTCACTCATGATTCCTTGGGAGTTAACCTATCAAATTTGGTGGGTTATTATACCACATCATTAGGAACATTAATATCAAACGTTCCACGCTTGGTCAACGCACTCAAACAGTCTTGAGACCGTTTGCCCAAAACGTTCAATTAAAACAGATTGATAATCAGCACTTAATCCAATTAGGTTTCCCTAATTGATTAGCCTTCAAATCACGATTCCTTGGGATTTAATCCCTCAAATTTGGAGGGTCATCAACCAACATAATTATGAACAGGAATACCAAATGGTAAATGCTTGGTCAACTCACTCAAACGGTATTGATACCGTTTTCCCAAACAGGTCAAGTTAATCAGGTTGAAAATAAGCATTTAATTCAATTCGATTTATCTAATTGATTGGCCTTCAACCTATGATTTCTTTGGAGTTAACTCCTCAAATTTGGTGGGTCATTATCCTACATAATTAGAAACAAAATTCCCAAACGTTCAATGCTTGGTCAACTCACGCAAACGGTCTTGGAGACCGTTTGCTCCAACCGACCTTGTGAAACCGTTTGCCCTTCAAACGGTTTTGCAAACCGTTTGCCCCAAACCGTTTGGCCAAAGGGGGGAAAACAAGACCATTTGATAAAGTAACATTGGTAATCACGCCCATCTTCTTCTACCTCCCGATCAAGGTCTGTTCTTTGTGGTTTTAGTTGCAATAAAGCAAGGAAGAGTGGGAAAGAAGAAGAACTAAGTACTAATTGCAAGAACAAAGATATGCATAAGAAAGCAAAAGGTTTAGAGTTATAAAACCCGCCTTAAGGTCGTTCCTTGAGCTCCAAGCTTCAAAGCTTCAAGCCTTTAATGGTGTCTTGAGCTCCACAGGTCGGCCAAGGGTGTTTCTCCAAGGAAAGGTTGGGAAAAGATGGCTAGAAAGAGGAAACAAGTAAGGAAGACCATAAAACCAACCTTGCACCATGAATTCCTCCATGAATCCGAGCAAGAAGATGACCAAATCTTACCTAGAACTCCTTATCCATCCTCCTCTGATCTAGAGCTCTGTCCTAAGCTGGTCTAAGCAAGGGGATAAGAAGGGAAGTGAAGGAAACCATCCTTGCTAAGTGAGAAAAGGTGTATATATACTTTGGGTGAATTTCCAACATAAGGACAACTTGTTTCTCCATTTCTCATCTAGGTCCTTCCCTTCTTCTATACCACGTTTCTCCCTTCCATACTTAAGAAAAACTCATCTTAAACCCAAGGTCTAAAGGTGAAGAAAGCCAACTTTTTACTAAGTTGCACATATAGAAGGGTTATTAGGCTTATAACTTGATTATTTAATTTATAAGGGTTATCATTCTTATTTGATTATTCAATTGAAGTGCCCTATTCATCATTCTTACTCTAAATGATTCCAAGAGTCATAAATATACTCTAAAAGGTGTATTTTACAAGTTTCATCCCTCATTTTGGGTAAATTGCACTTTACACCAAAATTAGGGTTTTAAGCACAAGGATTGCCCCACAAGTTGCATCTCAGTGCCCAAGCTTGGGGAACCAATCACACTTCATCACATTCACTTTTATGATGTCTCAACACTAAAGGAGCATCTTAACATGTGAAATTTGCAAGTTAACCCCTTTTAATTGGGTAATTTGCACATAGGTCCCTGTATTACAAAACAATATTACAACATTGTTCAAAAGGACAGAAAGGGAAATATATATTCCTCAGAAGCTTTAATTACATTATCAACATATAACCACAAGCATTTAATCACATGATTAAGAAAAACACCTGGGGTTAGTTCATAACCCAGGTCAGGGATGTTACAAGGTATGAATTACTATGATAAAATTGTCATACAATGAATTCCCGGGCTACTCCTGGTCCTAAAGACAAAGGGGATTAGCCCCACATGTTCATCTCAGAGCAAAATGTGGAGTAGAAAAAGGAAAACATGGAGAAAAACATGATTGAGTGGTGAAACCCCTGAACAGAGAAGATCTAAGTGATCCTTGGCGTAGAATACATGTTCTCCCGCCTTTCGGTGGTGGAAATCGTCTTCTTTGGCGTCCGGATTGGCTGGGGCATGCTTCTGGGCTCCGTTCTTCTCTCCACACCTTCTTGGGACGTGTGCAACAGCTAATGGCGTGATAGATTGCTCTTGGCCGCCGTCATTAGGTATAATCTCCAAATTAGGTTGTCAAATTACCACAACCATCGGATTCAGATCAATTTGGAACAAACATGTATCTGATGGTGTCGATACCATCGACACGGGTCGATGGTATCGACTCTGAACTGTATCAGATGGATTTCTTTTCTTTTCTTTGTCGCGACTGATGCCACCTTGATACCATCGATGCGGGTCAATGGTATCGACATTCATAGGTGTCGGTTTTGTCCTTTTACCATCGCTGTAGCTCTACTAGTCGATAGTATCGACATATGTGTCGATAGTATCGACTCACTCTTTGCCAGCAACCTATTGATATCTCGATACCATCGACATCCCTGTCGATAGTATCGAATTTCTTCTGCTCCTTGCGGCTGGCAACCTGTGGTCTGGTCGATGGTATCGACCGCCGTCGATAGTATCGACAGTAGCAGATACTTGTTTTTACTAAAATTACAATGTGAAACCACATAAGCCGGAATAAAATATATTATTATGATAATTTATGCTCAAAATACTGAAATAAGAGAGATTTGACATAGAGAATGATCATAGACCAAAGTAAATGAATTATGCAATATTAACCACAGAAATGACTAATAAATGCATAAAACACATATAAAACAAGTCTATAAATGCGACTCAAAATCATCGTATCAGTCATGCTTCTTGGCTAGCTTTTCCTTGTGCTTTCTTCTTCATCTTCTTCTTCTACTCTCAGCCATCGATGGGCCCTTGATGAGAGCAGGCAAGGCCATGGTTATCTCCCCCTCTTTTCTTCTTCTTGAGCTATACATAACCATGGTATCTTCTTCTTCTTATTTTGTTTCTTGAGGTGATGACGATGGAGCCAAAGACAAGCTTAAAGGTTCAGATGGATGGTTGCCATGGAGAGGAACGTGGGTTTTCTTCTTGGATTAGGAAGCTTTATGCCTTTCATGGAGATCCTCTTAAGGCGGGTTACATAAGTCTTAACCATCTCTATTATGTTCACTCTTCATATGTACACATATTGGTTCTTGTACTTAAATCGATACCTTTCTCCATGATAGTTATATATGTGGAACTTGGAATATGATCTAATGGGAATGCTATGTTTTATTACTGTCTTATTCTTGTTTATCTTGTGCATAATGGTATTGGGTGAATTGAGGTTGAAGATGAACCACCCGATATAGTGGTTGCACGATATAGTGCTTTGCCCGTTAGGTCTTTCTTTGCCCGATGGCACATGAGTAATATCCCTTAGACTTGAGAGGTGATCCATGCTCTAGCATCTTGGGAAAAACTCATCTCTCTCCTTGGATAATGAAAAGTGAACCTAAGGTCTAGGTGTTTGGACGTTAGGTTGCGTTGGTTGGCCGATAGGGTGTTTCTCTACCCTTGTTGCCCGATATACTAAAGGTTGTTCAAGACCCCTCTCACTTTGTTGTTGAGAGGTTAGCCAACTTTTGGTATTGTTGGACGATATGGTGTGGTAAACGATATCCTTTCCTACTCTAGGGTTTAGGGTTTGGACGATATGGGTGGTTTATACCTAGTTGGACCTTTGGCTGATATGAAGTATTGATCTTTAGTGGTGAGTTGATTGTCTACCCTTATTGCATGACATGTTCTTGGGGTTGTGTCCTTGGTTGATATCTTGGGCAATATAGTGGTGATGTCTTTGGTAGTAGATGAAACCGATGAGCTAACCTTGGGTGTGGGTGTTAGCCCTAAAAGTGGTACCTTGGGTGATACAAATGCCTAACCCTAGTTTGGGGCGATATGCTTGCTTGGCCGATAGAATGATCCTAACTGTAGTTGCTCGACATGTAGCCTTGAATGATAAGGTTGCCCTAACCCTAGATGACCGATAGGGGGTGTTCTTTGGCGATATGGTTGGATGACACCTTGTAGACCCCTCACCCGATATGGTGCTTGATAGTTGAGTTAGTTGAGTGTTACCCAATATGAGGTGTTACCCATTATGATGAGTTAGGCATTATGGCCTTTTTGTGCTTTGCATGATGCTTTGGATGAGAGCCCCACTCTTGGTTAAGCTTTTGAGTGGTACTAGCATTCCTTCCCGATATGCCTTAGTGAAGGACATAGCCCGACACCCTTGCTACCCGACACACGCCTATATAGATCTTGGCCTATATCAGCAGCCCTAATCCGATAAGAGTATATCGTGCACATGTTAATGTTTGGGCGATCAAATGGGTCAAGTGCTTGGCCGATACCCTATATAGGGATGCGATGTCTTGACTAATATGCTTTTCCTGACACAACTTCCCTTTTTGGGTGGCTACCCAGTAAGATTATGAGCAGATAACTTGGATGGTTCTAGAGTGGAAAGCTTGGTCGATACGTGTGTTTGACAATATGAGACCTTGACCGTTATAGTGTCCCTAATCCTAATGGGCGATAGGGTTTTGGGGCGATATGTGATGCCCATGTGTTGCATGACACGAACCCGTATACCTGGTTTCCCGATACCACCATGCACACGGATGCAGGATACAACTTATAGCTCTAGTTGCACAATACCCTTCCTTTGTGCATGGATTGCTTGTCATGCTTATAGCTGACAATCTTAGGTGAGGGTTGGTACCCTACCCGATAAAACCCTCTGCCTAGCATTGGTGAGGATAGGAGACACTTCTAGTGTGGGTTGTGCCTAACCCGATAACCCTATGCAAGTTATCTTGAGACGGATAACGTCAATGTAATACCTTGTTACCTTGAGCCGTATCTTTGATCATGATGATAAGATATGAGGAAGAGGTTGTGGACGTTAGTATGGTGGTTACCTATGGTTGATGATAGGTGAACCTTTGATAATGTTTTATGGTAGATCATTGTTGTATGATCCCTAAAGATGAATCCTGAGGAATGGCATGCATGATGATACAAGACATAGGGTATGGTGGATACCCAGGGTATGGTAACAGTAATGTGTATTTATTAATACACCATCTATGACTTATGCTTCATGTGTTCATAATAATAGATGATTGTTCCAATCCTATAAACCTTAATCTTAATGATATGATAATCATGATATGTTTGATGCCTAAAGTTGGTGCTAAGTGAGATGATTAGATACCTGATTATGTTCATGAGATATAGGGCATAGAGAATGCTCGTGGTTTGATTACAATAATGTAATTTTTTTACAAGATACAACATTGTTATTCATGTTGTTATAATCATGGATGTACCTTCAATCCTAATGGCATGATAAACATAAAGATCTATGTTTGGTGATTCAGTTATCTCTCTCCATATGTATACTAACCATGCAGGTGTATCAAATGAATTCATAGCCAGGTAAGAGCTATGAGGAATATGAGTTTTGTATAACACTCAATGATGATAATCCTTATTGATGATATAACACGTATCACCAGTATGATGCGGAAGGTCTGTGGACCTGATAAAGGCTGAGTGCCAAGTTGAGGTGTTATCCTCTGATGTTAAGAGAAGGGATTGCTATACCATGGTGATGATGTAAGCCTTGAGAGGCAGTGGCATTCTGTGATGATGGGATTGAGTCCCAGTGATGTTGATCCTTGAGATGGATCTTGATGATTGGAAAGAGGCCAAGTGGTAACATGTAATGTTGGCTTGGAAAATAAGAGTGACAATGTAACAACTGATAATGAGATCTATGTTGTTTACTTGTATTTTAGTTTACATGTTACATAACTTGGTCGAATCTTACAATCCACTTAAAATGTGTTAATTAATGACAAGTGGAATCTTACATGTAGTTTGCCCCGGCCATAGACCCATCATCAATAATTAAGTGATGGTGAAACAGGTTCTCCAGCGGGTCAACCCAGAGCGCATATTGTTGAATATGCAGGGTTTGTCTTAGCCAAAAATAGGAGGTTTAGAGTGCAACTACACTTGTGGACTCAAGATGTGTATGAGCATGGTGATTAGGTCCATGGCTCAGTGTGAAGGAGAATGAATGCATTCATGGCTCAGGAGCACGGTGAATTGGCTTGTGGCTCATGATAGAAAGGGTAGACCGCATGAGCTAACCTTATGGCTGAGGCCACTCAAGCAATAGACTGCGGTCCTGCTTTGATTATCGTGCACTAACCACGAAAAGGTGAGGTCATGGAGTCCGACTCTCCCAATAAACTTGTATGGCACCGGTTTTGGGCTTCGCAGCCGAAGGTTGGATTTGAGCGGGGACGGCTCACTTCTTCAAGGCATAATAAAATGTAATCCAACCGAATAGTATACTACTTAGGGTAAAACACGGAACATTGGTTGAGGCCTTTCTTGTGTAGATGATCCAGTTATATCTTGCAGTTATATGTACGTTCTTTATAGTTTGTGATGAGTTCTTATAAAGCTTATCTTGTCAATCATGTTCCATAAAGAATGCCTATTATATGCCTCCTGGATAGTTTGGTAAGATTGTTAATAATGTTATCTTTGCTCTGTATGTTGCTCCTATACTCTGCTTATACCAGTTATCTGGGATCTTAGTAAAATTGGTAGAGGGTTATTTTTCTCGCTGGGACTATGTGTCTCACACCGGTGGTTAATAACCTTTTTAGGTGGACATGCCTGGGGAGATGAAGATCATGTGGCTGAGATGATACACAGAGGCATCGTACGTGGTGGAATAGATAGTGTCTAGCAGTGGAGTCCTATGTGTCGTCCTTGTACACTCAGGTCTTGGGGAAGCATTTTGATGTTTCTTTTATTACGACCGTTGTATGGTTTTAAGTTTATGTATCTTGATGTAAATGAGCATGTGGAACAATTATTTCATGTAATGAGATGATGGGAAATTATGTTGTAGCACCTTGGAAATATGTTATGAAAGAAAAGTGTTGGCTCAAATATCACATGTCTCATCTTATGGTGCTTGCTGTAAATCAGTTTTAATTTCACGTGATTTTTGGTAATCCGCTGGTTAGCATGTAATTTGTGTTTTGTTGACCAGAAATGGTGAGATGACCAAGGTGTGCTGGAAGGTCAGATGGAGTTAATCTCTTCTACTTTTTCTTCTTCTTTCCTCTTATCTGTTTCTAATGACCCAGTTTAGGATGTACCCTCCTATGAACGCTTATAGTGTGTTTGGCAGATGCTTCCTTTTGTTAATCAGGAGAGAGATAGCCTGTTGTCGAGCACCTTGTTGGATGACCTAGTTGTGCAGGATGAAGTATACTCTTCTTGTATCCTTTCTTTTCCTAGATGTGACAGCCAGGTGAATCCCTTTCCATGTGATATGTCAAGGATCAAGATAACCCTGAGAGTGGATATTCTTGGAAAGGTGTGAAGTTGATTGAGGTGGTGAGGTTGGCTTTGGTACGATCTGGCTCAATGCCTATAGTATGGCTATCACATGTTAGGGGTTTATGCTCCGCATTAACATGACATCAGAAGTTGTGCACCCAAGGAAAGGAACTAATGATAGGTCGTATTGGGAAAACGGTTCATCAAGTTAAGCCTGATTCCTTGGAATACTCCTAGCTAAGTCTCAAGTAAAGGAAGATCCAGGTAGGATGTGCCTCAGGCAGAGATCGATGAACGAGGTTTGTGAATCCTATCCATATCAGTTAAGATAGTGCATATTTGTCACCATCCGAGTTGGTGCTTGATATACCTTTAGGAGCCGACAGGAAGACATGGCAAGCTTGAAACCGAGGTGATGTGGTTGCTGATAACCAAGATGTTTAGCTCCTTTTGTGATAAGTCTTAAGTGATACATAGTGAGGTGCCTTATGAGCCATGTCATGTGCATACTTCTGTTTTGTAGAGTATGTATCTGGTGATAACCTCTTATGAGATATATCTTCCTTGGACTATGACATCCTTTATGGAAGGAGAAGCAATAGTTGGAATATATATAGCAGAAGGATAGTGATACAAGTTATGCAAGGCTTAAGTGACAAGCCTATGAGATCAAAGTAGTGCAGCGGGAACGTAACGAGGAAGGAAATATATCAGTAAAAGGAACTGATACTTGAGTGTTACGAGTTGCAGGTGATGTTCTAGTATCTAAAGAGTGTTACCAGATAAAGGACGATGAGATAGAGAGCTGAGTCTGTAACTAGTACTAAGAAACCATGTGTTGGCTCTGGGGGGAAGATCCAATATGTTGGTCGTGGATCTATGACACCTAGGAGGTTTGTGGAGATGTATGATGCGACGTGTAAGTAACACCCGTCTTCTTTCCGCTTGGGATTTCGGGGACGAAATCTTTTTTATGGGTTTATGACTTGTAAGGACCCTGACCCAAGTTTTGGGCTAACCCACTTTTCTTTGCTTATGAAGGTGCTTAGAACCTTAATCTAATCTCTTAAGATGTTTTGATATCATGTGGCAAGCTCATGTTTCCAGTTTGGTCCCGTTTGGATGTTGTTTGAGCAATGTTGCATGTTTTGGACTAAAGTGCTATTTACCCAAAGTAAGGGGTTATATTGCAATATGTTGTATTTATAGCATGATTTTAGTTCTCTAGCATTATTAGAAAGATAATGATGCTGTGGGGCACCTTGTGGAGGACCTATGTTCCAAGTTTGAGCTTGGTTGGTTGATGCTTGCGCTTTGTGTACTAGTTGTGGTGTAAATTGCAAATTACCCAAAGTGGAGGTTCAATATGCAATTTATCAGCTCTAGAGTTTTCTTGCTTTTGTTTGTCTTCACCTAGGACGAGGATGGAGGTTGGGGCACCTTGTTTGGATGATAGTTGAGGAGTAACATCTTTTTATGACCTTTATAACATATATGTGTCACATATGCAACCTTGTCCTTTAGCGTATCAGCTAGGGCTTGAAGGTGTGTCGCCCAAAATGGTGTATTGGCCGTGGCAGCTGCCCAGCTGCATGATACACATTCTAGAGTGTATCACCATGCCATGCATGAGCTTATAGGGTGGCAACAAGTGGCGTTAAGTGCAAGAGCAAGTGGCACCTTGGTTTATGTGGTTATGACACCTCTCCCTTGCTACCTCTCTCTTCCTTTATGTATATCACTCCCTTCCTCCTTGACCAAGTGATCCTTTTCATTCACCTTCCTTCCCCTTCATGTTGGTACGAGCATGGGATCTTGGGAGGTTAAGGGAGTCTCCCATGGAGCTTAGGAGGGCGAGCTCCTTGGCCATAGAAACTCCTTGCTCAAGACCAGACCTTGGTGAGTCATGCTTCTTCGCTAACTTTTCCTTGTGATTTCTTCTTCATCTTCTTCTTATCCTCTCGACCATGGATGGGCCCTTGATGAGAGTAGGCAAGGCCATGGTTATCTCCCCCTCTTTTCTTCTTCTTGAGCTATGCATAACCATGGTATCTTCTTCTTTTTCTTTTGTTTCTTGAGGTGATGATGATGGAGCTGAAGACAAGCTTAGAGCTTTAGATGGATTGTTTCCATGGAGAGGAATGTGGGTTTGCTGCTTGGATCAGGAAGCTTTATTCCTTTCATGGAGATCCTCTTAAGGCGGGTTACATAACTCTTAACCATCTCTATTATGTTCACTCTTCATATGTGCAGATATTGGTTCTTGTACTTAAATCGATACCATTCTCCATGATAGTTATATATGTGGAACATGGAATCTGATCTAATGGGAATGCTACGTTTTATTACTAGCTTATTCTTGTTTATCTTGTGCATAATGGTATTGGGTGATTTGAGGTTGAAGATGAACCACCCGTTAGGGTGCTTGCCCGATATAGTGGTTGCAAAATATAGTGCTTTGCCCGTTAGGTCTTGCTTTGGCTGAAGGCACATGAGTAATATCCCTTGGACTTGAGAGGTGAGCCATGCTCTAGAAGCTTGGGCAAAAATCCTCTCTCTCCTTGGATAATAAAAAGTGAACCTATGGTCTAGGTGTTTGGACGTTAGGTTGAGTTGGTTGGCCGATTGGGTGTTGCTCTACCATTGGTTCCCGATATGCTAAAGGTTGTGCAAGACCCCTCTCACTTCTTTGTTGAGAGGTGAGCCAACATTTGGTATTGTTGGATGATATGGTGTGGGGACTGATATCCTTTCCTACCCTAGGGTTTAGGGTTTGGACGATATGGGTGGTTTATACCTAGTTGGACCTTTGGTTGATATGAAGTGCTGATCTTTAGTGGTTAGTTGATGGTCTACCCTTGTTGTACGACATGTTCTTGGGGTTGTGTCCTTGGTTGATATCTTGGGAGATATAGTGGTGATGTCTTTGGTAGTAGATGAAACCGATGAGCTAACCTTGGGTGTGGGAGTTAGCCCTAAAAGTGGTCCCTTGGGTGATATAGATGCCTAACCCTAGTTTGGGGCGATATGCTTGCTTGGCCGATAGAATGATCCTAACACTAGTTGCCTGACATGGAGCCTTGAATGATAAGGTTGCCCTAACCCTAGATGACCAATAGGGGGTGTTATTGTGCGATATGGTTGGACGACACCTTGTAGACCCCTCTTCCGATATGGTGCTTGATAGTTGAGTTAGTTGAGTGTTGCCCAATACGAGGTGTTACCCATTATGATGAGTTAGGTGGTATGGCCTTGTTGTGCTTTACACGATGCTTTGGATGAGAGCCCCACTCTTGGATTAGCTTTTGAGTGGTACTAGCATCCCTGCCCGATATGCCTTGTGCTTTGTATGATGCTTTGGATGAGAGCCCCACTCTTGGTTTAGCTTTTGAGTGGTACTAGCATCCCTGCCCGATATGCCTTAGTGAAGGACATAACCCGACACCCTTGCTACCCGACACACACCTATAGAGATCTTGGCCTATATCAGTAGCCCTAATACGATAAGAGTATATCGTTCACATGGTAAGGTTTGGGCGATGCAATGGGTCAAGTGCTTGGCCGATACCCTATATAGGGATGTGATGTCTTGACTGATATGCTTTGCCAGACACATGCTTCCCGTTTTGGGTGGCTACCCGGTAAGAGTATGAGCTATTAACTTGGATGGTTTTGGAGTGGAAAGCTTGGCCGATACGTGTATTGGACAATATGACACCGTGACCGTTATAGTGTCCCTAACCCTAATGGGAGATAGGGTTTTGGGGTGATATGTGACGCCCATGTGTTGCACGACACACACCCTTGGACCTGGTTGCCCGATACCACCATGCACATGGATGCACGATACAACTTATAGCCGTAGTTACACAATACCCTTCCTTTGTGCATGGATTGCTTGTCATGCTTGTAGCTGAAAATCTTGGGTGAGGGTTGGTACCCTACTCGATACCCCTTTAGTGAGGGTTTGTGGTCACTGCGTAGCATTGGTGAGGATAGGAAACACTTCTAGTGAGGGTTGTGCCTAACCCGATAACCCTATGCAAGTTATCTTGTGATGCATAACGTCAATGTAATACCTTGTTACCTTGAGCCCGTATTTTTGATCATGATGATAAGATATGACAAATAGGTTGTGTACGTTAGTATGGTGGTCACCTATGGTTGATGATAGGTTAACCTTTGATAATGTTTGATGGTAGATCATGGTTGTATGATCCCTAAAGATGAATCTTGAGGGATGGCATGCATGATGATACAAGACATAGGGTATCATGGATACCCATGGTATGGTAACAGTAATGTGTGTTTCTTAATACACCATCTATGACTTATGCTTCATGTGTTCATAATAATAGATGATTGTTCCAATCCTATAAACCTTAATCTTAATGATATGATAATCATGATATGTTTGATGCCTAAAGTTTGTGCTAAGTTAGATGATTAGATACATGATGATGTTCCTGAGATATAGGGCATAGAGAATTATCTTGGTTTGATTGCAATAATGTAATTTGTTTACAAGATACAACTTTGTGCTTCATGAAGTTATAATCATGGATGTATATGCAATCATGTACCTTCAATCCTAATAGCATGATAAACATAAAGATCTATGTTTGGTGATTCAATTATCTCTCTCCATATGTATACTAACCATGCAGGTGTATCAAATGAATTCATAGCAAGGTAAGAGCTATGAGGAATATGAGTTCTGTATAACACTCAATGATGATAATCCTTGTTGATGAGATAACACGTATCACCAGTATGATGTGAAAGGTCTTTGGACCTGATAAAGGCTGAGTGCCAAGTTGAGGTGTTATCCTCTGATGTTGAGAGAAGGAATTGCTATCCCATGGTGATGATGTAAGCCTTGAGAGGCAATGGCATTCTGTGATGATGGGATTGAGTCCCAGTGATGTTGATCCTTGAGATGGATCTTGATGATTGGCAAGAGGCCAAGTGGTAACATGTAATGTTGGTTTTGAAAATAAGAGAGACAATGTAACACCTGATAATGAGATCTATGTTGTTTACTTGTGTTTTAGTTTACATGTTACATAACTTGGTTGAATCTTTTAATCTTCTTAAAATGTGTTAATTAATGACAAGTGGAACCTTACATGTAGTTTTCCCTGGCCATAGATTGATAACCTCCAATTTTGTGATGTTATCTTAGTGCTTTTATTAAATTTTCCACACTCTTTCTTAGATAAATTAGATAGAATCCCCAGCTATCTCATTCTATTGCAAATATATTGCTAGAATAACTTTTCTCCTTTTTTACTTACAGAAAAAGACAAAAGAAAATCATAAAAGACTCAACTGGTCTTAAGACCGCATGGAGTCACATGGTCCCAAGACCGCATGAAGCCAACCGATTTTGAGACCGTATGGAGTCACACGGTCCCAAGACCGCATGAAGCCAACCTGTCCCGAGACCGCATGGAGTCACACGGTCCCAAGACCGCATGAAGCCAACCGGTCTCAAGACCGCATGGACTCACACGGTCCCACAACCGCATGAAGTCAACCCATCTCAAGACCACATGGACTCACACGGTCATAAGACCGCATGAAGCCAACCGGTCCCGAGACCGCATGGAGTCACAAGGTCGCAAGACCGCATGAATCCAACCGGTCCCGAGACCGCATGGAGTCACACGGTCCCAAGACCGCATGAAGCCAACCGGTCCCGAGACCGCATGGAGTCACATGGTCCCAAGACCGCATGAAGCCAACCGGTCCTGAGACCGCATGGGGTCCAAACGGTCTCGAGGTCCAAACGGTCTTCAAGACCGTTTGGATCCAAAACTAACCAAACCGTTTGGTCTTCACTTAAGGCCTATAAATAAGACCCAAGGGGTCTTCCCAAAGAAATGAAGTTTTCAGATGCCCAGAGGCTGCCTCTACTACTCCAGAGCTATTTCAACTTCCATCCTCTTCCCAAAGGCTGCCGGTCTAAGATCCATGCCCCATCCTCAAGTTGCTTTCTCTCTCTTCGCCAAAGAAGGTGGGAAGAGGAGACCTCATCATCTAGAAACCTGTGAAGTTTGAAGATCGTCATTCTCTCTCTTTCCAAGGGGTTGACTTTCCTCTCTCCTTTGTGGGGATGACACACTCTCTCTCTCTTCTCGCCTGCTTCTTTGTCCTAGCTATGAGCGAGTAGTCTCTTTCACTAGGGTGCGGGGAGTAGCCCCACTACCCATGTTTTCATTTCATGTAATGTAATCCATAGTTTGCAATATAAAGATGCTTCCTTTTCAGTTCAACATCAATCGTTTAATGAATGCTTGTTGCTTGATTACCAACTTGTGTTACCTTTTATCTTTTTGTATGAATTGTCTATGTTTGTACTACTAGATTCGAAACTCGATTGAATGTTGGTTCCTGATGCATGTATCCACCATGCATCTGTTTCAGTATCTAGGAGTGTTTTTCAAGAAGTGGAGTAAACTCGCTACCAATGTTGTACCTCCATACTATGAAATGGAATCAGTTGACGTATGAAAGTACAACCTTGGTAAGTCGAGAAACACACTTTGCGAAGGGAATGATGCAAAGTAGGTGACCATTCATTCGGGGATGGCTGGCATTGAAACATCCCCGCACCCCTCGTAGTTAGCTGTCTGAAAGGAAGCTAAATCTACAAAGATACTAACTGTCTGAGCACTTTTTGCAGGTTATGTTTTATGTTGCATGTTTTAATCCTTGTGTAGTGGCGGTGAAAGCCGATCACATCCTAGTGGTTCCTTATCATTGTTTAACATCCTTAAAATTTACTTGCTTGCTTTACTTTACTTACTCTTAGTTTAAAAACAACCAAACCAACCTTTTGATTTAAATACAAACTATTAAGAGATTAAGTGAAATTCTAGCGTTTTCCATCTTGTTGCTCCCAACAAGATCGTTGTCCCGTGGATTCGACCCTTAACTATACTACGATAAGACTTCCACGTATCTTAGCATACGTGGGTGGAGTTCTCGATCTAGTATAAGCATGTCTAAACTTAAAGACTCACCATCTTCAGGATTTTTAGTGGTGAACGCAATTCCACGTGAGTGGAAGCTCCATAAAAAATTGGCATCATTGCCGGGGACAACGGAACGTTTCAATTTCAATTAACTATCTTGCTAGTTGGTTAGGGTTTTACATTTTCTTTTAACCATAAGCCCATATCTTCTTGAATCCATCATATCTCATGCTTCATCTAAAAGGTGTGTTTCTTTCTCTACTCAGGTAGAAGACGTGTATGCAATCATCACATAACCCCAGATTCTCCCCTGATCCAGAGTACGACTCTAAGGTAGAGAGAAGCTTCCACCGTCACATCAGTCTCAACCACCAAAGAGCCAGGCAAATGGCTGAAGATCAACGCCAAGTTGCTTTAGTAATGGAAAGGGTCAATGCCGCCATAGCCACTCAGAGAGCACAGCTAATTGTTGACACCCGTGCTCAGATCCAAGCAGAGATTTGAGCTGAAGAACATGCCTGCATCTGAGCTCAAAATGAAGCAGCTAACCAAGCTTTTCAGCTAGATCTTAGAAACAAGCAATTAAGGGACTATGCCGTCCCCAAGAACTATGAAGACAATCATCCAGTTCGGCCTCCGATTATCAACATACCCAATTTTGAAATTCGGACACAATGGATTCAGATTATGCAGGGCATCTCATTCTATGGAGGTTCAGGGGATGACTGCATGGATCACTTGAAGAGGTTCAAGGAACTTTGCCGACTTGTCCTGCAAGCTGGAGTTTTCTTTGATGCGATAATGCTACATATTTTCCATTTCACTCTGTCTGGAAGAGCTCTGAGTTGGTACAATTCACTTGATAGGGAGCCAATCATCACCACTTGGGCACCCTTGGAATAAAAATTCCTGGAGAATTTTTCCCCCCATTCGTTAACTTACGAAATTAGGGGGTAGATCAATTAATAGAAACATTTTATAGGGGGGTGAGTGATGAAATCAAGAAATTTCTGGATTCCTCATCTGGAGGAAATTTTATGAGGAAGAACTACGAGGATGCTTGGAAAATCGTTATGCTTGGAGCTGAAAACCAATCCAATTGGGGACGATCATCTCGCAAGGGAGTCGTCAAGGTTTATAAAGCTGAGGAATCAATGGAAATGAAGGCTATTGCTGAAGCTTTAAAGACTATAGCCCATAAATAGCAGGCTCTCGAAACTTCACTTGGAGAATATGATAAGACAAAAAACCCTCAAGTCCAACAGGTTAAAGCTGATGTAGGGACTTGTGAAGCCTGTCACACATCCGGTCACCCTACTCTGTCATGCGGTCTGCTTTACAATGTGATGATGGATATGCACCCACCACAACAGTAGTATGAACCAATCATCGAACACCCTGAAGAGCAGATGCCCGAACAAGTTAACTTCATTCATTCCATACCTGGACAAGTTTACTATAATCCTAATCAACCAAGAAACCACTCAGGTTTTCAATACGAGAACCCTACTGGGACTGCCAACCCACAATACCAGACACAAGGCGAATCCTCCAATATGTTGCCACCTGGATTCCAAAGCAACTTTAATCAAAATCAAGGGAACCCTAGAAATAGCTTCCCAAGATCCAACTACCCTAGAAACCCCTCCACCTACTATCAATATACCCGTCCTCCTCTACACCCACAACTGCACCCTCAGTTGCAGCAACCTCAGTTGCAGCAACCTCAGTTAGCACTGCCTCCGCAACAACCACATCAAGGACAACAACAACTCGCTTAGAAAAATACCCCCTCCCAACCAGCATATGAGATGACTTTGATAAGGCAGATGCTACAGTCCAAACAAACCATGCTCGCTAATCAGCAAGCTCAGTAGAAGGCGGTGGAGGCTCAATTAGCACAAATTGTTGCGCAACTAAAGCCACCAACTGGCACTTTTGCAGGACAACCTGAGTCAAACCCGAGACACGACCAAAATAGACCAGAGCAATTCAATGCAGTCACTACGAGATCTGGTCATGTCTTTCACGAAACTACAAGAATCACTCATGAAAATGATGATACACCTGTCTTTATTCCAAATGCAACCCCAAACCTAGGAACTGAGAAGTCCGCAGAGAACGAGAAAGGCAAAGAAAAAGAATAAGCTTCCAAAGAGCCAGAAATCCCGCAGTATAAACCAAGGATACCATATTCGGGAAGACTGTGAGAAACAAAAATGGACACTAGGTTCCAAAGATTTAAGGAGGCGATGAAGAAACTCTATATTGACATCCCACTCCTCGATGCTCTCTCTGAAGTATCGGCTTGGGCTAAATACCTAAAAACTCTATTATCAAGGAAATACATTACTGAAGAACAAGAAACCATCAAAGTAGCTCAAACCACCTCTGATATCATCCTTAATAAGATGCTAAAGAAAAAGGACCCTGGTTCCTTCGGTATTCAATGCTGTATTGGAAACGCCGCAAGAAAAAAGGGATCAGCTAACTTAGGGGCTAGCATATCAATTATGCCCTACTCCATGTGTAAACGATTAGGGTTCACTAACTTACTGCCCACAATGATGACAATTCAGTTAGCCGATTCCACTATCACTGCACCTCTAGGAATTATCGAAGATATTCCAGTCAAGATAGGCAAAGATGCCTATGTCCCGTGTGATTTCGTCATTATGGATATCAAGGAGGATCTGAGATACCCAATAATATTTGGCAGACCTTTCCTTGCCACAGCCAGGGCGCTTATTGATGTTGAAGCTGGCACGATCATCCTAAGACTGGGAAAAGAAGCAATTCAATTCCGATTTCTCAACAGTTGAAAGGTCCCATCATTCAAGAGGAGGTTTTTCTCTTAGATGCAATACACCAAATGTCCCAATTTGAAATATCTGAGCCATCTGATGAGTTGGAGAATGTTCTGACTAATCCAGAAGTTGAATTTTCAGCAAATGAATTGGTCCAACAATGTTTGCAACACTTGGAGAAGCTGAAGAAGCACCGACAACCACCTTTGAGGAGCTCAAATCTGTCACCATTTTAGAAGCAACAGAAGAACCCAAGGCCCCCGAGATGAAGACATTACCATCGGGACTTAAACACATCTTCTTGGACAAAGAAAAATTATATCCAGTCATCATCAGTTCCACCCTGACAGAAAACCAGGAAGAAATGCTTCTTGTTGAGCTGAAGAAACACAAGAAAGCCATTGGGTACAAAATAACTGACCTTACAGTTATAAACCCAGCCTTATGCATGCATAGACTGCCCATGGTTGAAGATTTCAAGCCATCAAGAGAACACCAGAGGAAGCTGAACCCCAATCTAAAAGAAGTAGTTCGCCTTGAAGTTCTCAAACTACAGAAATCTAGCATAATTTACCCAATCTTAGATTCCCAATGGGTCAGCCCTCTCCAAGTGGTCCCCAAAAAGGGAGGAACCACTGTCGTGTTAAATGACAAGGATGATTTATTACCAACAAGGACTGTGACAGGGTGGAGGATGTGTATCGACTACAAGAAACTAAACAAATCAACGCGAAAAGACCACTACCCTCTGCCCTTTCTAGACGAAGTCCTAGAACGCTTAGCCCATCAAAAGTTCTTCTGTTATCTAGACAGTTATTATGGGTTCTACAAAATACCTATACACCCGGAAGACCAAGAGAAAACTACGTTTACCTACCCCTTTGGGACCTATTCTTTCACAAGAATGCTATTCGGGCTGTGCAACGCACCGGCTACTTTCCAAAGGTGCATGTCTGCTATTTTTGCAGGATTAACGGAATCTATAATGGAGGTATTTATGGATGATTTTTCCGTTTACGAAGATTCCTTCGATAAATGTTTACTCAACCTTGGACAAGTCTTACAACGATGTGAGGAGACGAACCTCATCCTGAATTGGGAAAAATACCATTTTATGGTAACTGAAGGTGTCGTCCTCGGACATAGAGTGAGTGACAGAGGGATTGAGGTCGACAAGGCAAAAATTGATGTTATCTTGAAGTTTTCACCGCCAAAAGATATAAAAGGAGTATGAGAATTCCTGGGTCATGCTGGGTTTTACAGAAGATTCATTAAAGATTTCTCAAAAATAGCAAAACCCATGACCCAACTTCTTACCAAAGAAACTGAGTTCAATTTTAATCAAGAATGTTTACAAAGTTTCTCAACTCTAAAAAATGCTTTAATCTCCGCACCCATACTAGGAGCCCCAGATTGGTCACAACCTTTTGAAATCATGTGTGACACCAACGATTACACCATAGGGGCCGTTTTAGGACAGAGAATCAACAAGAAACCTTATGTAATTTACTACGCATCCAAAACGCTTGATGAAGCACAGAAGAACTACACTACTATAGAGAAGGAGTTCCTAGCTGTCATCTATGCGTTTGAGAAATTTTGTTCTTACATGATTGGAGCTAAGGTCATCGTCTACACTGACCACTCCACCATACGACATCTAATTCAGAAGCAAGATGCAAAACCCAGACTTATCCGCTGGGTGTTGATGCTTCAGGAATTCGATTTGGAAATCAAAGACAAAAGCGGAGTAGAAAATGTTGTAGCTGACCATCTCAGCCGCATTGAAGTCGAGGATGAAGATAAACTACCTATCTGAGACTCCCTTCCAGATGACCAACTAATGAAAGTTACTAATGGATTCCCTTGGTATGCCGACATTTTTAATTATCTGGCTACAGGAATCATTCACCCTTCTGCCTCCCATCATGACAAAAGGAAATTCCTCCACGATGTAAAGCAATACTATTGGGATGAACCTTACCTTTTTTGCCTATGTGCAGATGGACTTTTCCGTCACTGCTTACCTGAAGAAGAGATTACCCCTGTCTTAGAGCATTGCCATTCTGGCCCCACTGGGGGGCACATGAGTGCGAAGAAAACCACTATGAAAGTTCTGCAATCAGGTTTCTTTTGGCCAACCATAGCAAAAGATTCTTATGATTTGATAAAAACTTGCAACAAATGTCAACTTTCTGGCGACATATCTAAAAGGAATGAAATGCCCCTCACCATGTGTCAAGAGATCAAACTTTTCGACGTGTGGGGGATAGACTACATGGGCTCCTTTCCTTCTTCATATAGTTTCTCCTACATTCTGGTTGCAGTAGATTATGTTTCGAAATGGGTCAAAGCCATACCCACGGTGTCCATCGATTCCAAACCAGTCATTAAGATGTTTAAAGATATCATTTTTCCCAGATTTGGAGTCCCGTGAACTTTCATATCCGACGGCGGGACCCATTTTCTGGATTGAAGCTTTGAAGCTCTCTTAAAGAAATACGGAGTTAACCATAAAGTAGCCACACCTTACCATCCACAGACCAGTGGTCAGGTCGAGGTATAAAATAGACAACTGAAGGCAATCTTAGAAGAAATAGTAAATAGACACCGCACTGACTGGTCCACCAAGCTTCCCGAAGCCCTTTGGGCATATCGAACAACTTATAAAACACCAATCAGGACAACCCCGTTCCGTTTGGTATACGGGAAGTCATGTCATCTTCCAGTAGAACTGGAACATAAGGCTGGATGGGCCATTAAACAACTGAATTTTAATTTCAAAAGTGCCAGAGAAAATAGACAACTCCAATTACAAGAGCTAGAGGAGCTCAGAATGACCACTTATCAAAGTGCCAGGATTTATAAAGAACAAACTAAAATGTGGCACGACGTTCATCTAAAAAGGAAAGACATCGCCATGGGTGACAAAATCCTCCTTTTCAACTCCAAGCTCAAATTGTTCCTCAGAAAACTCTGCACAAAGTGGTCTGGGCCTTTCACCATCAAACATATATACCCAACTGGAGCCCTCATAATTGTTGACGACAATGGAGGAGAAAGGACAGTCAATGGTCATCGATTGAAAAAATACTACACTCTGGAAAATAAAATACCGAGACAGACTATTGAGATCAGAGACGCCACGACATCACCATAACAACATCGAAACCTCATCGAGCCAGTGACGTAAAACCCAGGCGCTACTTGGGAGGCAACCCAAGCTCTGAGTTTCTTCTTTTATCTTCTGTTCCTTTAAGTAACATTAGGATTATCTTCTGAAAATATGAAAATTTATATAACCAAAACAAATATAAAAATATAAAAATATAAAAATCAAAATGACCTTAACCCTCCCAAACGGCCTTGAAACCATTTGGAACCAAACGGTCTTGAAACCGTTCAGAGCCAAACGGTCCTGAAACCGTTCGGAGCCAAACGGTCCTGAAACTGTTCGGAGCCAAATGGTCCTGAAACTGTTCATAGCCAAACGGTCCTGAAACCGTTTGGAGCCAAACGATCTTGAAACCGTTTGGAGCCAAAGGATCTCGAAATCATTTGGAGTCAAAATGGTCACTAAAACCGTTTGACCTAGGGATTTTGTAAGGTCAACCCCTGAATCCTATAAATATAACTCCCCCCCTCCTTCTTCTTTCTTTCGATTCCTGAACTTCCTTAAAACCTCAGTGCACTGTTCCATCTCTTCTCCCGTTTCCGCACGACACAGTTTCTCTCCTCCGTCCTCCTTCCCGACTCTGTGTGTATTCACGGTGATCGCACTTAGTCACCACCTCTCCTCGCATCACCATCGTCATATCTGACCGTTTCTGTAAGGTAGTCTAGCACACAGTTTCTTTCGGTACTCCCGACGCCTGTAACGCCACCGCGGCTCCCTGTTCTATTGCACCATTGTAATTTTTCACCTCTGCAATCGTCCTTACCACTTTCGACATCTTCGGTGCCATCACGACACCCCCCTTCCTAACCATCATCATCCTGATCGTCTCCGCCACCTCCGCTACCGCCGGCCGACCCCTGACGCTTCACCTGCTAAATGGTTTTGAACCTGTTTGGAACCAAATGGTCTTCAAACCGTTTGGGACCAAACAGTCTCCAAACCATGTGGGACCAAACGGTCCTTAAAACCATTTGGGACCAAACGGTCTTCAAACCGTTGTGAACCATACGGTCATAAAACCGTTTGGGACCAAACGGTCTTCACACTGTTTGGAACCAAACCGTCTTCAAACTGTTTGGAACCATATGGTCTTAAAACTGTTTGGGACCAAACGGTCTTCAAACCGTTTGGTTTTTCAAAACCGCTTGTTTTTCGTTAAAACATAAAACCACATAAACACAAATAAAACCCAATTTTTCTTATAATAAACTTGTTATTCTAACACATGATTTTCCATTTTCAGAAATGCCTTCACCAGCAAAGCAACCCACTGGAACCGACGATGCTCCCTTCTGGACAACGGAGCAACTGCTAGAGGACCAAGCCAGGCTCCAAAAGATCGTCGATAACTATAATGAGACTGGAAAGGCCCCACCAAAGGTCAGCATCATAGCAGCCCTGTGCGAAATTGACCGCATCAACAAATGCCTAGCCGAGGAGCCCGAAGAAGAAGTGGAAGAAATCTCTTCCAGTGATGAGGGCTCAGAATGTGAGCCGACTACCGAGGCGGAATCCCCCACCACAAAGAGCAAGGGGAAGAGGAAGGCCCAGGAAGCCACTACAACTCAACAACCAAAGAAACGGGCAAGGAAGCAGGTTCATCCCGCCACTGCAAGGGAACAAACCCTGGCAGGAAACATTCCACCAACCACCACCTCTGCTGCCACTTCCGCCACCATCACCGTTCCTGTTTTCCCTCTCATCACCACTACAACACCACCACCAGAAAACCTATACATCCACACCCTACCATCCATTAATCAATCCCTGAAACCTACAAAGTACGTTTGCCCTAACGTACTAATGAAGATGGGGATTTACGACAGAATCCTCACATTGCTCGATAATGCAAATCTTTCACGGTTGTGTTTCATCCCTGAGACCTCCTACATCGAACCTACAACTGAATTCTTTACTCATCTTAACAAAGAAGTTGTCGACATTATGGATAGATCAAGGGATGGAGGTGACCGTAGGCTGGTCAACAAGCTCTTCGGTAGCAAGGTTGTCATCACAGAAAACATGCTGAATGAAATTTTTATAGACAACCAGGAGCAGCTCAAGAAAGCCAAAGTTGTTGGAACAGAGAATGCCCAATTCAACAGACATAACTTCTGGAAATCCCTGACAGGGATCACCACCTACGAGGCAAAGACATGCAAGGCCTCGAACATACAATCTGGATTAGTGTGCACACTGCATAAAATTCTCACTGGTGCACTCGTCCCCAGGACAGAAGGCGGGAATGTCATCATTTCAGATCTTTTTGTTCTCTGGTCAGTCCTACATGGGATGCCAGTCAACATTGGACGTCACATGATCCAGAATGGACAGACCTCTAGCCAAATGATATGCATGGGGGGCATATCACATCTATTATCAAATATCTCAAAATGGACAGACCTCTACCCAAATGCAAGCAGATAAAGGGCGACATCCTTACCAACGAACAAACTTTGAAAAACTCCTACATCATCAAAGAAAAGGATGCAAAGTTATATTACATTTTCTACCCTATAGTCAAATCATCCAGAACTTTGCTACCACTCCTGGAGCTTACAGATTATGACATGGAAAAACTCCTCTTCACTGACGAGGAGCTTACAAAACTCATAACTTCGGTTAAAGAAACTGACAAAAAAGCAAAGGCGGGGCAGACTGAGCTCAGTATCACAGCCCCGGTAGATCGTATAACAAAAATTCTAGTGAAACAACCTTCCAAAAGACTTTCACAGAAACAACAGCTGTCGGGGACACCAACATCAAAACCACATCCAGAGCCAGAACCCCCCCTCCCCGAAGAACAAATCACCGCCTCATCTCTAGACTCTTTCATTATGAGTCTAAATGCTGAACTTACTTCCACCACCACTCCACCACCCTCCACCTTTCCACAATCAACCACTCTCCCATCATTTTCCACAATGATGTCCATCACATCCTCTTTCTCTACAACCACACCACCACCCGCATCCTCCATTCCACCCTTTGCCTCTTCGAGCATCCCCTTATCCACTCCTACGAATGACTTCACCACCTTTGCCTCCATCCCCATCATTTTTCCCCCAACACTATCGATCCCACAATTCTCACCAGGAATATCACCACCTTTTACATCCACCACCACCCCGACATCGCTGGTGACCCCATATACAGTCACCACGCAGTTCGCGGAACCATCACCTGTGTCTCTTCCACAAGACACTACAACCTTTACACTCCGACCCCAACCACCCCGCCCTTCCATTACCGGGGTTCCTTTTACAAATGTCGGCGAGGAATTCATACGTCAGTTCGACACCATATGAAACCTCCTCACTGACCCTTCTAAAATATTGTATTCTATTTTTTCTTCTGTGCAGGGAATATCTAAACAGGTCACCAAGATCGACGAGAAGAACCATGTCTTGCCAAGCATCCTTCAAGGTTTTTAGCAACGACAAGATGTAGTGGCCAAGCAAGTTGATCACATCGACAACCACTGAAACAACTTGCCCGAGCTGGTCCTTGAAGTAAAAAGCCAATAAGAAGCGACGGCCACGCAAGTTGATAGGATCTCTACGCAGACTCAACCTCTGCCTGAGACCCTCCGCGAGCTCAAGCAGAAACAAACAGCTCTTAGATTGCGCTTGGATGACATCAGAAACACTCTCACACAGCTCAACAATCGCTAAGAGGAGTCAGCAAACAACAAAATCCAACAATTACGAGCTAAAGTAATAGATCTTACAGCGTGACTCCTCTCTGCCGATGGACGATACTCAGATCTCAAGGAAACACGCGACGCACTGCTCGAAACACACGAGCATGTGCAAGTGGCATTTGACGAGCTACAAACCACCCATCGGCAGTGCAAAAAGACAACACAGAAGAAACTATCAGATAAAGCATCCGATGAAAAACATGACGATGATGAAGAAGAAGATGACTCCGACTCCTCAACAGATTCCAACGACGACACCACCTCCTCAGATGACAAACCCGATGACCCAGACGATGTTGGGGAGGGCCCAAGCCAAGGAGCAGAACCATCTCAGAAAGGATATAACAAACACCACCAAGAAGGTGGGCATGATCCCAAGTCCCCCGCCCACAATGAAAATGTGAATATATCATATGGGGATCAATTCCTCGATTACTCTGCCTTGGGATCATTGGGGGAGGCTGCAAAAGATGTGGCTTTTGCTGAGTTCCATCAATGTATATTAGGAACCAGCACAAGCCCACCATCTACAACCACTCCACTTTTCTCTGCTCTTGACCAATCAGTGCCCTTTCCCCCAAAACATGAAGAATCAGAACGAGTACGTTTAGATACAGATGAAGAACTCGATTATGCTTCTGATTCAGATGAAGATCTGCAAAGCTTTATAGAAGATTTGGAACAAACTTCTCCACCCCCTCCGCATGAGCTTCCCCCGCCACCACCACTACCTCATAAGATGCATGACTTAGATATGGCGGCCATATTTACACTAGATGCTCAGGACATCTTCATCCTGAACACTATTTTCGACGATGTCAAATAGGGGGGAGACATCATTTACCACAATACAAAGACTAAGCGCAAGTTGACACGTGAAGATTTCTGCATCATCCTGCGACCACGGTCAACAATGTCGCTCGCAATTTTCTGTGTCCTGCTCACCAACTGCATAGAAGTTTACAGAAGCTCAAAGAGGCAGCAACTAGTTTTTAATGCCTCACCTGCCCTATCTATAGGCTTTCTATACAAAGAAATACGAGCAAAGTCAATACAGCGACTGTGTGCTGGTTTAGCACGGAGGGCACGATATCTAACCATGCCATTTCAAGTTTCCGGCCATTGGTTGTTTATGATTGTGGACACCGTGGCTCGTGACGCCAAGGTGTACAATTTTTGCGGCAGCAAGTTACCAACCGGAACGATAAATTTGGTTGGAGAAGAAGCCGGAGAGGCGAGATGTATACCTTTCAGACTTCTTAAATTAATTTGGGTTGCACGCCCGTACCTCCGCCATGATTGGAGCCAACACCGGTTCCAAATGATAAACCCACAAGTCCAAACTACCGAGGGATCTGGGGATTGTGCTTTTTGCACTATCCGTCACATTCAAGCCCTAAACCAAGAAATCCCTTTCACCGACCTGGTTGCCGAAGACTTTCACTCCCTGCAAGGGCGTTACGCCATGGAACTTATTTGTGAAAGACGGTTCTTCAAGGACCCGACAATGGCACCATACGATGTCCCTTGCTACCTCTTTTCAGCAATCCAACGTCCACAAAAGTGACCTTTCAGACAAACTTTAAAGGAGTTGGAGAAAAACAAACACCTCGCCATAGTCCCCAAGGAAAGAAAATGTGACCCTTCCAACTTCGATCTGGAGCAGGATAAAGGGGACATAGATTTGTTATTAGGGGCGACCATCACGAGATCCTCATCACTAATGATGCCCCTATCTGCCATAGAACCAACTTTTCCAGATTTCGACCTCGCAACTTGCAAGAGTCTCTTTGACAATGAACTTCGCCTCATCATGTCAAGGCTTTCCGCTGAGAAAGATGAACTCATTTTCATGTCCGGTGATATTCTGGTCATGGCGGATGCGCTATGGGAAACTGTACAGATCAAAGGGTCTCTATCAGTGAGCGTGATCGCTGCCTATCAATTGCTTCTCAGACAGAATCACCCTACTACCTATATGGCATCCGCATACATGAAGGACGATCTCCTAAAGCTAAAAAACTTCGGACAACCGAAGCCCTATTTTCCTTCCTACAACATACGACACCAAAATTTATCATGATCCCCTTCCTTCACCAAGAGCACTGGATGCTTCTGACAACAAACCTACATGAAGGAACAACTATCATCTACAATAGTTCTGACAGCCAGTTCAATCCACGGCAGAAGAAATATGTCGTGACACCAAAGATGCCCACGGAGGAGGTGGCGAAGGAATATGCCGACAACCTAATTGATTTTTTAAGTCAGCACACAAGGGCATACGACAAAGACCACTTTCACCACCCAACCTTCAGCCACATATGTCCCCAACAGATTCGGGAATCAAATGACTGCGGCTTCCACGTCCTCTACTGGATGTACACTATCATGGTACTTGGAAGACTAGTAGAGGATATGACAGAAGTGGATTATCACACATTACGAGGGAAGTTCACCGCTAATCTCCTCCACACACATGGCACCAATAAAGGACTAACAGAAGCCTGATGCCCTTGTGCTTGTACTTCTCACACTATCACTTTGACACTTTGCGGCTAGAGTGAGTGAAAAGTTAGGGGGGAGTACATTGACAAGGGCAAGGTATCATTTTCAAAACCCTTCCCTCTCTACATTTTCTTTCAATCTTGTATAAAATTTTACAATTTTCTTTGCGCATTTAATTTTTGTTTTAAAAGCATTTTCCCTATTAAAATAAACTTCGCACATAAAGAAGAACATCCCTTTTGGAACAAATTCACCCTCAGCTAATTTTAGAATCATGTTAGTCCTCAAAAGTAATAACAAGAATAGCACTTAGACATAGAATGGCGACTTAATAATTTCTCTCCGCTATTGATTTCCATGCTTTTGTTTCACTTCTACATCTGACTCTCCACAGGTCAATATCAAGGCAAAAATAAGCCAAGCTCTCAAGGATGAGAGGGGTATCAGGCGACATCCAAATCAAGAAGTCTCGCAAGTGGACCATTAAAAAGAAACCAAATAAGTGCATGTTGAAAAACTCTAAGAACAACTTTCCTCTCTTTAAATAAAAGAGGCTTGGCTGCCCAAAATAAATTCCCTAAACACCCCAAATCCTAATCTTGTGAGTTTACGAATAAAATCCAGAGAGTTGAATAAAACTATGACAGTTGTGCCATGAATAAGGATCTATATAAAGAACCAATGAAGGTCTCACCCGACCAGTACATTCAGCTGCCATCATGAAGGTTGATGTGTCGTGCCCGGTAGTTGAACCCTAAGGTATCTAAATATATGAAAGGCTTATAAAGAACTCGCTCGGCCGGTACATTCAGCTGCCCTCACGACGGAAGATGTGTCGTGCCAGGTAGTGACATCCTAAAAGCATAGACAACCCCTCCCCCACTTGAAGGGTGAGTTACACATCAATCCTTAACCAACCCTCATACCCACTCTAGCTCCTAGTAGGTTTTTCAGAGAGGTATAAAGCTGATTAGAGTCAACAACATGTACAAAATAAAAAGTGGTCCCAATGCAGGCTACGAGACACGGAAGAAACCTGAAACCCAAGCAACCCTCAATACCTGAAAGAGTTAAAGCAAGCAATAAGACCAGATACGACCTTCGGAGAGCTCGGGTTTATAATTGAAGCAAGAGTATGGAAATCTTAACTAAATAAAATTGCCTCACCATTATGTGCCTCAGCTCTATCTAGCTTGAGGACAAGCTAGACTAAGTTAGGGGGGGGGTGATAACCTCCAATTTTGTGATGGTATCTTAGTGCTTTTCTTTAATTTTCCACACTCTTTCTTAGATAAATTAGATAGAATCCCTAGCTATCTCCTTCTATTGCAAATATACTGCTGGATTAACTTTTCTCCTTTTTTACTTACAGAAAAAGACAAAAAAATCATAAAAGACTCAACTGGTCTTAAGACCACATGGACTCACACGGTCCCAAGACCGCATGAAGCCAACCAGTCCTGAGACCGCATGAAGTCACACGGTCCCAAGACCGCATGAAGCCAACCGGTCCCGAGATCGCATGGAGTCACACGGTCCCAAGACCGCATGAAGCCAACCGGTCTCAAGACCGCATGGACTCACATGGTCCCAAGACCGCATGAAGCCAACTGGTCTCAAGACCACATGGACTCACACGGTCCCAAGACTGTATGAAGCCAACCGGTCCCGAGACCGCATGGAGTCACACGATCCCAAGACCGCATGAAGCCAACCGGTCCCGAGACCGCATGGAGTCACATGGTCCCAAGACCGCATGAAGCCAACCGGTCCCGAGACCGCATGGAGTCACACGGTCCCAAGACCGCATGAAGCCAACCGGTCCTGAGACCGCATGGGGTCCAAACGGTCTTGGGGTCCAAACAGTCTCGGGGTCCAAAAGGTCTTAGAGACCAAATGGTCTTCAAGACCATTTGGATCCAAAACTGACCAAACCGTTTGGTTTTCACTTAAGGCCTATAAATAAGACCCAATGGGTCCTCCCAAAGAAATGAAGTTTTCAGACACCCAAAGGTTGCCTCTACTACTCCAGATCTATTTCAACTTCAATCCTCCGCCCAAAGGCTACCGGTATGAGATCCACACCCCATCCTAAAGATGTTTTCTCTCTCTTTGCCAAAGAAAGTGGGAAGAGGAGACCTCATCATCAAGTAACCTGTGAAGTTTGAAGATCATCATTCTCTCTCTTTCCAAGGGGTTGACTGTTACGAGCCCATCTGAGCTTAATTGGTAAACTAGGGTTACCAAGATGATTACATGATTAATTGGACTGATCACTCTTGAAATCTAATTAATGACGATAACACAATTAGGATGTTTTAACTATGATAAGAAGTCTAAATGTTCTTTTGTCTTGAGAATTAGGGTTTGAGAAGCATAGACCCTAATCGGCCCAAAATAGGGTTTTAATGACATATGAATACAGAATTTGATAAGTAGAATGTCTCACTAAATGATTTTTAGTATTTTATGTGTAACTCTGATTTACTTCAAATTTGGATATGATTTGTATATATACAATTTAAACAATATTGGAAAATATCAGAATTTTTGAAGAATGTTCTGACCTATTTATCGGTCGAGTTTCAAATTCGACCGATCATATTTCCAGATTTATACAGCAGTGTGGTAATTGAATTTTATCTTTTTATTGGTATATCCAATTGATCTCAAATTTTAACTGTGCTTGAAAACCACAGTTTTTGACACTCTGTTAAATTGGCATAATTTTTGGATGACTTTTGATCTCTACAGTGAGGGTGTCGGTCGAGTTCTGTGCAGGGCAAACTCGACCGAATCGGCTGCAGACTGCAATATAGCAGTGCACTGTTCTATTTTTAATTATTTATTGGTAACTCCAAATGATCTCAAATTTTAACTGCAGCTTTATAGATCAATTATGAACAACGTGCTACATTCCCATAATTTTTGGAGAAGGTTTGGTCTCTGAAATAAACGAATTACAGTAACTTTGTATAACTGAATATTCAGCCAATATAATTAAAGTTGAGTGTTGGGTCAATATGCAATTGTCCCAAGCAGCTCAAATTGACTTATATGATCGACCACACACACACACAGATCTCATTCTTCGTCATCCATCCCAGAGAAATGAAAATCTAGAGAGAGAGGGAGAGTTAGGGCTTGAGTGGAGAAAGAGGAGGAATTGCTGACCTAGGGTTTTGCGGTCCGAGGAATGGTGAAATCAAGTAAGTTTGGATCCTTTGCATAGACTTTTATGGTGAATCTTCTCTCTCATGTCAAGATTCCGTCCATTCTCTGATTTGATCCAAGATGATGTCGAAATTCCCTCTTTTCTCACCCTTTCTTCATAATCCCTCATTTTCAAGGTTTCCTAGTTGAATGGAAGAAGAATTGGGAGATTTGCTAGGGATTTGATATGAGTTCGAGATCCCCTGAGTTGAGCTGCAGTTTTGAGGTGTTTTCACACCTTAGGGTGAGTGGGTTCTTCCTTTAAACAGTATAATGCACGAAATTTGATTATAGCATCCAAATCCCTAATTGCTTGGTATGTGATTCTAAACCCTGAAATGTTCGTTTAATTTAAGTTGTTGCAAATTAATGTGATATGGATTCCTTCTCTGTTTGAATGACTCTTTGATAGTAGATCCACATCAGAAACGTATACAACACATCCTAGAAAGAATGCTTTTCAGATTTATACCATATGATATAATCAGGGTTTAACCTAATTGAGATATCTCTAGAGTTTCAACCTTATTGAAAAGGACTAGTAATCTTATAAGTGGTTAGGATGTACCTCATGGATTACCTTATTTGAATTTTATCCTTGGTGCATGATATCTCAGTGAATAGCATGGAAACCTAAATTTAGTTCAATTTCCATGGTTTCATACATATATCGATTGTATATGATTTGTTGAAAACAATCTTTATTTAGTGAATGCTTATATCCTATGAACTCCTTATGAGAGCCATGTGACAAGTGAATGAGGTAAATGAAAAGGTGAATGAGGCGAATGAAACCCTAAGAGTAGGGTGTTGGCATGTGATGAATGAATAAGGCAAATGAAACCCTAAGGATAGGGTGTTCAATGAATCATGTTATGGTGACATGAAAGATCTCGATATGAGATGTGGTGATACTTAAATGTTGAATTGTATGTTTCTAGTGCATTTAACTTTATATGCTTGTTCTCTCTGAGTTGATATCTACAAACTGCAGGGCTTCTTATATTTCAATACATATCTCGTAAACTGCAGGTGATGAGATATGACATGCCCTAGAAAGGGATGTTACTGAGACATGGTATATGTTGAATACATGAGCTATGATATTTTATATGATATGATATGGCAGGCCGTGTGAGCCTTGTGAGAAATGTAAAATGAGTTATGATTTCTGTTTTACATGTATTTATAATATTAATGTTAGACTTAGGTGCCCTGAACACCGTAGAACCCCTTCGAGAGATCTGCTTCTTAGTTGTGAAACTCGTGTTGCAACATTAACCGTGCGGAGTCATGGTGGCACGAGGACAGAGAGGCAGTGTTCAACAATAATCCGTGCGGAGTCACGATGCCACTGGAGAAAATAGGGGTTATTGCAACAAGATCTGTGCGGAGTCATGGAGGTAATCTCGTGAGACTCTCCGCCTGTGTGCTCAGGTTAGAGGAGGAGTCTAGAGCACTCAGAGTAGTGCATTGAAGCCGGAGAGCCTGTGGTCCTGTGGCAGAACAGGGCTGGCGTCAGACTTAGCATTTCCCGGGTGTGTCGCTAAGTCTTGTACGGTGTGGCCATAGTGCACTGCGAGTCTCTATGCAGAGTACACTGCATAGATCAGGGCATAAGTTAAAATATGATCATATAGGTTCACAGAGTTCCTTATGAATGAATGAGCTAAGGAAGACTAGAGCATAGTCTTCTAGTAGTTATTCTTTGGATGCAATATTTACATTCCTTGTTATTTCAATTATATTGTTTTAGAACTGCTCAGTGTAGTATTTATTGTTGTTAAATTTCATATTGTTTACTAAAAGTTATATCTGTAATCACATTAGTGCCTTAGACTGTTTCTTTGAAGTACTCATTTACTGAGCGAGTAGGCTCACCCCTCTACTCAAACATTTTAGGGTTAACCGCGTGGACTTGAAGATGGTCAGAGCATCAGTGTAGATCTGCTACAAAAGTTAAGTACAAGATTAGTTGAGTCAGTCGGTCCTTGTCACTCTAGGTCCTTAGTAAGAGATAAGAGAGAGAGTTGTAATTACGATGTGTAATATTGTTCCTCTTTTGATATGTATGCTAATTAGCAAGTTTTATGTGCATAAGGTGTGAGAGACATCATGAATGTTTATACATGTATCTTTACTATTGAAGTCTGATTAGTAAAAGAAATATTCAGATTCCTTTGTTAAGATGTTATGTGGTTCAATGCGGGGAAACAAGAGTTTTAAAGAAAAGAAAAAAAAGTTAAGGGGTTCTTTGTGTTACATATAAATCCTATCTTATGCCCTAATCTCATGATTTGAGGAAATTGTGAGATCGGGGTGTAACATCTTGGTATCAGAGCTTAGGGTGAGTTGTCAAGGACCATTAAGTTAGTAAGTTAGTGTCATAAGTGTGACCGATAGGAGATGTTTTGATGTTAGCTTTGGGGATTTGAGTATTTGGATATCCTGGCCCGATATCTGAGTACTTGGATCAACCAGTACAAGCTACTCTGTCTATTCTTTCACGTATACCCTGGCCAGGTATACAGTGGAAGAATGGGCTAGAGAGGAACCCTAGAAATGTTAGGGTTAGAAAACGAGAAAAGAAACAAGAATTAAAAGCATAAATGTAAAAGGAGATAGAACTTACATTTCATAATGTTGTTTTTGTTGGAAATGTATAGAAATGCTCTTATATGTTTGAATTGAAATATTCAATACTTTGAAATAAGGGTCTTTAATATCTGTTGTACACTATGCAGTTGTAGCATTTATTGATTTCATTCTTTGTAACAAGTAGACTAGAATTGACCTTTGAATGAGCTTTTGTTAGTGGATAAGTTTTCTTCCACACTTCTAAGATGAATAGGAGTTGAGTAATCCTTTGTAGTTCTTGGCTTCAAGACTTCAGGTTTGGCGTGGTCCGGCTGGCAGGATGCGTTACTAGGATCTAATGAATCCTATCAATAGTATAATAAGAATAGAATTTGAATAATTAGACCCACATCAGAGTAAGAATGTACATACAGTAAGATGTTGAAACATATGGGCAAGATCAGAACAACTAAGAATCAGTTGAAACTGGTATCTGAGGTTCAATTTTGGGGCCTCATATGAGAAACCCTTAATTGGGAATAAAGGAACATGATATGAGATTCATAACTAGTTTATTGATTAATATTATATGAACTATACATATGAAATATAGAAAAGATATGTGAAATGTATGTATGGTTCAAGATAGCAAGAATCAATCATGAAGAATGGATCATATAATTGAGTATAATGCTTTTATGAACTCTAAAGCAAAGGCTAAGTAGAGAATAGGGTTGAGCATTCAATAGGTCCATAGAAGTAAAGAGTCTTCAAAAGAGTAAAAGTAAAGAGAATCGTATGAAAGTGTAATTCATAATACTAGAACAACAAACTAGTTCCTAAGTGAAGAACATAGGTGTAGTTTAACGAATGAATAAGTCATACGAGGGTAGACTATATTCAGGAGGGAAAACTTGATTGAAAGAGAAACTATGTTTGACCCATGCATGATCACCTTGATTTAAAAATGAAGAGTATGTAATGTATTCAACATGAGGAAAAACTAATAGAAGGACTATTAATTTAGAACGTTAACTTCACAATAGTATAAAGATAAAGGAGGAAATATGTGCAACATGGTATACATGACCATACATATGAATAAGCAACATGGACATAAGAGAAAAATTTAGAATTAAAGATGACGGGTTAAAGAGTAGTATATGGTAAGAGGACTATGAAACGTAAGAAAGGGTTTGAAATATGATGGAAAGGTTATAAATAAAGAGGTTGTGAGATTCAAGCAAGTGCTAATTAATCAAATATCTCTGTTGATAACTAAGTAAATCTACATACAAGAATGTATTAAGGGAATGTTTGAATACAAGTATTCCAAGTCTTAAAATCATCTTCTCTTTCATATATTCCTTAATCAGAGCAAGGTGGGAATGAAATTATAAGAGAAAATGAATCATATACGGTGCATAACTACCTTGGTGGGGTCATCTAGTGAATGTAATAGTGACATACATTACGATGAAGTACGATAAGAAATAAATTCTTGTGTGATAGCAAGAATGATGAATAATCTATTCTTACCTTGAATGTTTTAATGTTAGGGATGTTTATTGTATATAATCATATGAAAAGGATAGGTAGCAAAAAGTAAAGAAGTAATGAATGAGCAGAGAGATATGGGAAAACACTAGCTTTGTGTAATATGTGAATTTGTTTTTACATGTATGATTTCTTGAAGGCATATTAAGGTATGAAAGTTGGTTCTACATATGATTTCAGTGTATTTGTGCAAGCTATGTGTTAATTAAAGGTGTATGATAGTTGTAGTAATTCATACCATATATGCATCCTAGTATTGCATATTTGTAATATGGTGATACAGTTTGGATGATGACGGAAGACATGGAGGGATATCATGAATAAGGTAGTTATACCTATTCACTCATATTAATAGAAAGGGATGATAATCAGATTTTCTGGACAAGTAACCCTAATGAGGTGTAGCTTGTTATACCTAGCTCTAATATAACTGAGTGATGGTAATTGAGTATGATTAATGCTTGAATGACTGATACAATGGTGGATTACTTTATTACTGTTGTTGAAACCCTAAAATGATATAATATGATGGTTACACTTTGAATTGTGTGTGGGCCCATAACCCACAGGTCCCAGGATCGAAACAGGATAGTATGGAATGAGGTGGTAATGCTTCACCTCATGCATCCATGACCCAATGGGGATGCCAAGAGTAGTATTGTGCAATTGATTGTTGAATCTAGTCTCTTAATTCAAGACTATTTTGCTATTTGAATAGCACTTTATTAAAGTTTAAAATAGCATGGTGAACTCGCTTTTGTCACTTAAAGGTGATACATAACAATAGAACTTTCTGAGTCGCATAAGTTGAGATAGTTGTATCAGAGTATCAGAGTTGCGCAGCGAAAGCGTGGTGGTTTATCTTTGCATTCTATGTTTGACTGTGGCATAAAGAATTTGCTTGATATCATTGAGAACTATTTGAAATATGTTGTGATGTAGTAAAGAATTAAAAGATCTAATGTTGAAAACTACATACAGGTATGAAATACAAGAATATAATGACATGGAAGGCTTTAGAAGCTTAGAATAACCTTGAATGTATCTTTCTTGTAGGTTTATGTTTCAAGGACGAAACATTCTAAGGGGGGAGAGTTGTTACGACCCCATCTGAGCTTAATTGGTAAACTAGGGTTACCAAGATGATTACATGATTAATTGGACTGATCACTCTTGAAATCTAATTAATGACGATAACACAATTAGGATGTTTTAACTATGATAAGAAGTCTAAATGTTCTTTTGTCTTGAGAATTAGGGTTTGAGAAGTATAGACCCTAATCGGCCCAAAATAGGGTTTTAATGACATATGAATAGAGAATTTGATAAGTAGAATGTCTCACTAAATGATTTTTTGTATTTTATGTGTAACTCTGATTTACTTCAAATTTGGATATGATTTGTATGTATACAATTTGAACAACATTGGAAAATATCAGAATTTTTGAAGAATGTTCTGACCTATTTATTTGTCGAGTTTCAAATTCGACAGATCATATTTCCAGATTTATACAGCAGTGTGGTAATTGAATTTTATCTTTTTATTGGTATATCCAATTGATCTCAAATTTTAACTGTGCTTGAAAAACACAGTTTTAGACACTTTTAAATTGGCATAATTTTTGGATGACTTTTGATCTCTACAGTGAGGGTGTCGGTCAAGTTCTGTGCAGGGCAAACTCGACCGAATCGGCTGCAGACTGCAATATAGCAGTGCACTGTTCTATTTTTAATTATTTATTGGTAACTCCAAATGATCTCAAATTTTAAATTCAGATTTATTGATCAATTATAAACAACTTTCTAAATTCCCATAATTGTTGGAGAAGGTTTGATCTCTGAAATAAACGAATTACAGTAACTTTGTATAACTGAATATTCAGCCAATATAATTAAAGTTGAGTGTTGGGTCAATATGCAATTGACCCAAGCAACTCAAATTGACTTATATGATCGACCACACACACAGATCTCGTTCTTCGTCATCCATCCCAGAGAAATGAAAATCTAGAGAGAGAGGGAGAGTTAGGGCTTGAGTGGAGAAAGAGGAGGAATTGCTGACCTAGGGTTTTGCGGTCCGAGGAATGGTGAAATCAAGTAAGTTTTGATCCTTTGCATAGAATTTTATGGTGAATCTTCTCTCTCATGTCAAGATTCCGTCCATGCTCTGATTTGATCCAAGATGATGTCGAAATTCCCTCTTTTCTCACCCCTTCTTCATAATCCCTCATTTTCAAGGTTTCCTAGTTGAATGGAAAAAGAATTGGGAGATTTTCTAGGGATTTGATATGAGTTCGAGATCCCCTGAGTTGAGCTGCAGTTTTGAGGTGTTTTCACACCTTAGGGTGAGTGGGTTCTTCCTTTAAACAGTATAATGCACGAAATTTGATTATAGCATCCAAATCCCTAATTGCTTGGTATGTGATTCTAAACCCTGAAATGTCCGTTTAATTTAAGTTGTTGCAAATTGATATGATATGGATTCCTTCTCTGTTTGAATGACTCTTTGATGGTAGATCCACATCAGAAACATATACAACACATCCTAGAAAGAATGCTTTTCAGATTTATACCATATGATATAATTAGGGTTTAACCTAATTGAGATATCTCTAGAGTTTCAACCTTATTGAAAAGGACTAGTAATCTTATAAGTGGTTAGGATGTACCTCATGGATTACCTTATTTGAATTTTATCCTTGGTGCATGATATCTCAGTGAATAGCATGGAAACCTAAATTTAGTTCAATTTCCATGGTTTCATACATATATCGATTGTATATGATTTGTTGAAAACAATCTTTATTTAGTGAATGCTTATATCCTATGAAATCCTTATGAGAGACATGTGACAAGTGAATGAGGTAAATGAAAAGGTGAATGAGGCGAATGAAACCCTAAGAGTAGGGTGTTGGCATGTGATGAATGAATAAGGCAAATGAAACCCTAAGGATAGGGTGTTCAATGAATCATGTTATGGTGACATGAAAGATCTCGATATGAGATGTGGTGATACTTAACTGTTGAATTGTATGTTTGTAGTGCATTTAACTTTATATGCTTGTTCTCTCTGAATTGATATCTACATACTGCAGGGCTTCTTATATTTCAATACATATCTCGTAAATTGCAGGTGATGAGATATGACATGCCCTAGAAAGGGATGTTACTGAGACATGGTATATGTTGAATACATGAGCTATGATGTTTTATATGATATGATATGGCAGGTCGTGTGAGCCTTGTGAGAAATGTAAAATGAGTTATGATTTCTGTTTTACATGTATTTATAATATTAATGTTAGACTTAGGTGCCCTGAACACCGTAGAACCCCTTCGAGAGATCTGCTTCTTAGGGGTGAAACTCGTGTTGCAACATTAACCGTGTGGAGTCATGGTGGCACGAGGACAGAGAGGCAGTGTTCAACAATAATCCGTGCGGAGTCACGGTGGCACTTGAGAAAATAGGGGTTATTGCAACAAGATCCGTGCAGAGTCATGGAGGTAACCCCGTGAGACTCTCCGCTTGTGTGCTCAGGTTAGAGGAGGAGTCTAGAGCACTCGGAGTAGTGCATTGAGGCCGGAGAGCCTATGGTCCTATGGCAGAATAGGGCTGGCATCAGACTTAGCATTTCCCGGGTGTGTTGCTAAGTCTTGTACGGTGTGGCTGTAGTGCACTGCGAGTCTCTATGCAGAGTACACTGCATAGATCAGGGCATAAGTTAAAATATGATCATATAGGCTCACAGAGTTCCTTATGAATGAATGAGCTAAGGAAGACTAGAGCATAGTCTTCTAGTAGTTATTCTTTGGATGCAATATTTACATTCCTTGTTATTTCAATTATATTGTTTTAGAACTGCTCAGTGTAGTATTTATTGTTGTTAAATTTCATCTTGTTTACTCAAAGTTATATCTGTAATCACATTAGTGCCTTAGACTGTTTCTTTGAAGTACTCATTCACTGAGCGAGTAGGCTCACCCCTCTACTCAAACATTTTAGGGTTAACCGTGTGGACTTGAAGATGGTCAGAGCATCAGTGTAGATCTGCTACAAGAGTTAAGTACAAGATTAGTTGAGTCAGTCGGTCCTTGTCACTCTAGGTCCTTAGTAAGAGATAAGAGAGAGAGTTGTAATTACGATGTGTAATATTGTTCCTCTTTTGATATGTATGCTAATTAGCAAGTTTTATGTGCATAAGGTGTGAGAGACATCATGAATGTTTATACATGTATCTTTACTATTGAAGTCTGATTAGTAAAAGAAATATTCAGATTCCTTTGTTAAGATGTTATGTGGTTCAATGCGGGGAAACAAGAGTTTTAAAGAAAAGAAAAAAAAGTTAAGGGTGTTCTTTGTGTTACATATAAATCCTATCTTATGCCCTAATCTCATGATTTGAGGAAATTGTGAGATCGGGGTGTAACATTGACTTTCCTCTCTCCTTTGTGGGGATGATGCTCTCTCTCTCTCTTATCACCTCCTTCTTTGTCCTAGATATGAGCGAGTAGTCTCTTTCACTAGGGTGCGGGGAGTAGCCCCGCTACCCATGTTTTCATTTCATGTAATATAATCCATAGTTTGCAATATAAAGATGATTCCTTTTCAGTTCAACATCAGTCGTTTAATGAATGCTTGTTGCTTGATCACCAACTTGTGTTACCTTTTATCTTTTAGGATGAATTGTCTATGTTTGTACTACTAGATTCGAAACTCGATTGAATGTTGGTTCCTGATGCATGTATCCACCATGCATCTATTTTGGTATCTAGGAGTGTTTTTCAAGAAGTGGAGTAAACTCACTACCAATGTTGTACCTCCATACTATGAAATGGAATCAGTTGACGTATGAAAGTACAACCTTGGTAAGTTGAGAAACACACTTTGCAAAGGGAATGATGCAAAGTAGGTGACCATTCGTTAGGGGATGGTTGGCATTGTAACATCCCTGCACCCCTCATAGTTATCTGTCCGAAAGGAAGCTAAATCTACAAAGATACTAACTGTCTGAGCACTTTTTGCAGGTTATGTTTTATGTTGCATGTTTTGATCCTTGTGTAGTGGCGGTGAAAGCCGATCACATCCTAGTGGTTCCTTATCATTGTTTAACATCCTTAAAATTTACTTGCTTGCTTTACTTTACTTACTCTTAATTTAAAAACAACCAAACCAACCTTTTGATTTAAATACCAACTATTAAGAGATTAAGTGAAATTCTAATGTTTTCTATCTTGTTGCTCCCAACAAGACCATTGTCCCGTGGATTCGACCCTTAATTATACTACGATACGACTTCCACGTATCTTAGCATATGTGGGTGGAGTTCTCGATCTAGTATAAGCAAGGCTAAACTTAAAGACTCACCATATTTAGGATTTTTAGTGGTGCACGCAATTCCACATGAGTGGAAGCTCCATCATAGATCCATCATCATTAGTAATTAGGTGATGGTGAAATGGGTTCTCATGCGGGTTAACCCGAAGCGCATATTGTTGAGTATGTGGGGTTTCTGCTAGCCGAATATAGGAGGTTTAGAGTGGAACTGCAGTTGCGGACTCATGATGTGTATAAGAGCATGGTGATTAGGCCCATGACTCAGTGTGAAGGAGCATGAATGTGTTCATGGCTCAGGAGCACGGTGAATAGGCCCGTGGCTCATGATAAAAAGGGTAGACTGTGTGAGATAACCATGTGGATGAGGCCACTTGAGTAAGAGATCGTGGTCCTTCTTTGGTTATTGTGCACTGACCATGAAGAGGTGAGGTCATGGAGTCTGGCTCTCCCAATGACCTTGTATGGCACCGGTTTTGGGCTTCGCAACCGAAGGTTGGATTTGAGTGGGGACAGCTCACTTCCTCAGGGCATAATAAAATGTAATCCAACCGAATAGTATACTTCTTAGGGCAAAACACAGAACATTGATGGAGGCCTTGCTTGTGTAGATGATCTAGTTATATCTTGCATTTATATGTACGTTCTTTATAGTTTGTGACGAGTTCTTATAAAGCTTATCATGTCAATCATGTTCCATAAAGAATGCATGTTATATGCCTCCTGGATAGTTTGGTAAGATTGTTAATAAAGTTATCTTTGCTCAGTATGTTGCTCCTATACTCTACTTATACCAGTTATCTGGGATCTTAATAAAGTTGGTAGAGGGTTATTTTCTCGCTGGGACTATGTATCTTACCCCGGTGGTTAATAACCTTTTTAGTTGTACGTGTCTGCCGAGATGAAGATCATGTGGGTGAGATGATATGCAAAGGCATCATACCCGGTGGAATAGATAATGTCTAGCAGTAGAGTCCTATGTGTCGTCCCTGTACACTCAGGTCTTGGGGAAGATTTTCGATGTTTCTTGTATTATGACCGATGTATGGTTTTTGGTTTATGTATCTTGATGTAAATTAGCTTGTGAAATAGTTATTTCATGTAATGAGATGATGGGAAATTATGTTGTAGCACCTTGGAAATATGTTATGAAAGAAAGTGTTGGCTCAAATATCACATGTCTCATCTTATGGTGCTTGTTGTAAATCAGTTTTAATTTCTCGTGATTTTTGATAATCGTCTAGTTAGCATGTAATTTGTGTTTTGTTGAGGATGGGGTGTTACACTTAACCTGGTGATCCCTAATCACATGCAAATGAAATTCTAATGGTTTGACATATGGGACTAAGATCTTGTTTTAGGTACTAGTTTAGTTTCTTTTTATGCTATGTTGTCTCTTACCTTATTATTGGTTGTGGTTTTAGTCGTGCATATGTTATGTGATCCATTCTAGGGATAGACGCCCAGGTCCACTAACCTTTGGCTGTGTAGCCATTAGGGGTGTGGATTTAGGGTACAAATGGTTCCGTGACAAATGGAATCAGAGAAATCACATATCCTCGATGCATGTTTAATAACCCAATCCCACATATCTTAGAGAATCTTCTAGCATCTCATCTCTTCTCTAGGGACTATCCTAAGCCACACATTATATGATGATTAGTTAGTTCCTCACCTCTTCATGTGATATCTCTCATTACAATCAAATCACATGATGTATCAATTATATGTAGCTTATGTTGGGGAAAAACTAAAATTTTAGTGAATTGGTAAAATTTGAGTAAGATGATGATGATGCCATGATCTGACCTTAATTTAAAAACTTGAGTATGATGAACTCTTGAATATCAAAACCATTAAATGATCCCTCATATCATGTAAACTCAACTTTACCAAAACTAGACTACATGCTTTCTATGTTTAAAGTAAAATGATAATAATCTTGATATGATCAAATAAGGAGGATTCCTATCTATACCCCAGGGTTAATTAGGTCCCTATTTGATTTAGTGTTTATTTCCCTATTTTTGACCAAAGATGAAAACATGATTGGGCCAATCTTTCCACTATTTTATATGTACTATAATCATGCCATGAAATGGATGTGCTCTTGGAATCTCAAAATCATGAGGAAAGACTTTAATACAAGAGACAGTTCCCTATTGATTTATATTCCCCTTTTTAATCTTTTTTGAATGATATTATGCATATGGATCTTGATATGTCCCTATTATGCTTTAACTCTTGGGTTCTTAATTTGACTTCTCAATTTCCAAAATACACCCCTTTTCCTTGATCTATAGAAGGAAGGGACAAATATTAGACCCTCAACTCACTCTTAGGGATGGTATTCCAACCTAGGCTTGGTCAACCCAATAATGGAAAAAGGACATTTGTGGGAGGCATAAACCTAGACTCGTCGGTTTAGGTTGTGACTAGAAGGCCTAAACTCCTCTTGTAAGACAAGATGGCACCCTTGGAAGGACCTGCCCTAGATGGATGAGTTAACCAATTGATTTAAGAATAGATGTAACATTGAATGTCACCTAAAGTTTGAAGGATTAGGTATACAAACTATGAACAAACATGTAATGAGTATAGTTCTTTGAACCCAATTATGTCATATCTGAGGGACAAAAGGAAAATTCACTAAGGAGGTGACTAACGATATGTGACCAAACCCAGGATGGAAGGTTACCAAGAGGCCAAGACCAATGGGGAAGGCCACCATGATGACCAATCCCAGGTGGGAAGGTCACAAAGAGGCCATGCCCAAGAGGGAAGGCCACCATGACCAAGCCAAAAGGGAAGGTCAAAAAGAGGACAAGCCTTGGAGGGAAGGCAACCATGAAGACAAAGCCTAGGAAGGAAGGCAACTGTGAAGACCAAGCCTAGGAGGGAAGGTCACAAAAGGGGCCGAGCCCAGGAGGGAAGGCAAGCATGAAGATCAAGCCCAATAGGGAAGGTCACAAAGAGGCCAAGCCCAGGAGGGAAGTCCATCAAAAAGACCACACCTAGGAGGGAAGGTATCCATGATCCCTAAGAGATGGATAAAATACAAGTTAAAGAATGATATAGGCAACAATGTGCTTGAATATTGATAATGAAACCTTAAGAAAAATGTGTATAGCATATCAATACGACCTTAGAATGGTAGAGCCCTAAGTCAACCCTAAGGTCTAAAATAGGAATATAAACTCTAATTTCAAAATGATTGGACCTACTTTGATGTCTAAACTTGACTATCATATTCAAAAATAGAATCTTGACTAAAAATTATGATCTTGGTATCGACTCGACTCCTACTACCACCTTGTTTGGATCTTACAGTAGATGACTTTCATGTTTCCAAATCTCAAAAAATTTGAATGATGACTATGTTGATTCGCTCGACTTACGACTTTGGGTTTAACTGTCATGTGGACTAGGTGGTCCCTTCCATTGATTTTGAGTAGAAAAACACAATATTAAAATACGACGTTTGTCTTGAATTGTTGAAATATGAAAACTCGATCATGGTTGTATGACCCCACCTAGGCCAATGCAGAATCTAGAATCTGAAATGTTTGGAATGAAAGTCATGTTTTATTATTGATTCTAAGATATTTATTATTTTGATCTAAGAAGTGGTCTATCCAAACTTGTGATCTCTAGGATGATATCTTCCAATTTATGACTCATATGATGATCTTTCCAACTTGATGATTAATGTGACTATGCTATGATTTGGATGCTCAATTGCTCAGTTTTGGAATGGAATTGGTTTTGTAAGTGATGATGATAATGTAATGGAATCCCAAGATATCGAATGAAAAGTCCCAATTTTGACTGAATAAATGTAATAATTTTGGGGACAAAATACCTTTTAAGGTGATGAGGATGTGATAGCCTGTATTTTTTCAATTTATGTACATATTGACTTAATACATGCTCTATTGCACTCATTAACTTTCTTATACCTCAATTTGATGGCTTTAAGCTACTTTATGCTCAATTTATGAGTTGAATTTTGATTACATATCACTTTGTACTTATATATGGCTTTATTTTGCATTTTGAACTAAGTGTCATGATTATTATGTGTCATCAACTTGCAATTGAAATTGAACCCCTTCAATGAACTCTTATTTCAATAAAATATATTTGAAGTTATGGAGGATTTAATTATCAATATAAGGGAGCAAAAATCACCTAAATCGGATCTTGGGACCACAACATATGATCCCACGAAATTGATACTTTATCCATTATTTTTTCCCCTCTTTATGTGAGTTTTGACCGTCTATTTCTAGACCCATTTGAGACATGGCATGACCATGTTTAGGGGCCCCTTTGTCTTGGCTAGTGATTGGTCACCCACCCCTCATCCAATAGAAGATGAGGATCACATTGGCATGGATCAGGGCAGACATCAATGGCTGACAGATATCCCCCTTCCTCCATACACTTCTAGTGGGTCATCCACGACCACCTCACCACCTAACCCCTCTTCCAGACTAAGTCCTCATTCTAGCCTCCTTTTGACCCACTTTTTCTTCCTATCTTTTTGCCTCGTTCCTCCCTTTCTTTCACCCTATTTCTCTACTCCTGTCACACTCATTTTTGCGATAGAGATCGAGCCCCTGAGTTGTAGGTCACCTGAGCTCCGGCAAAACTCAAGACTGTGCCCATGTTCGTGATCAAAAACTCAAGAATTTGTTAGGTTCAACTCACTACGACACACCTCAACAACTCCTTACCTTGTGCTCTGGGTCATTTTTGTCCAATGTTCTTATATGCCGCGCATGAAGTCGCTTATGCAGCCACATATGCGTATGCGACCCTCAAACGCTCCGCATACAACTTTGTAGTGCTTTTTTTGGGCAAGGACCGAATAGGTGGCATGCGGTCCACATATGCGGCCGTTTAGGCCCCACATTTTGGTGACTTAAGTATAAGAAATAAAACCTCAAATGAAATCAACCAAATTAAATGACAAATTCTTCCATATAGTTGGTTTTAGATCATATATTGAAATTTTTGCTCCATGAGAAACAATTCTATTTTGAATGAATGGTGCAAAATGTATTATTACATTTTAAAATTGTCAATGATTCATTACTCTCTTTCCTTTGCTCTTTTTTATCTCTTGTATTTTTCTCTATGATTAGAAGATGTTGCACTTGCAACAGTTCTTATTTTTTCTGGTATAAAAGGGGAATCTACTATAGATATTAATTGGATATGATGTTTTCTTTTACAAAGTATCAAATTTTTGTGTTTTCTAGGTAGTAATTTATATTCAATGACTTTTTCTTCTCTACTTATTACTAAATTGATTTCTTCATACCATTTTAATGTTTTGATTTTGTTTTTGATGTTCTTTTTCTATTTTTACTTTGAACTACCATAAGGTTTTGTTGATTGATTTTTCTTCTTGATGATTGGAAAATATGTCTTCTTCCATGATGTAATGACCCCTTGGTACATTTTGGGCTATTTGTCTACGAAACTAGATAGTATATATTTTTTATTAGGATTATATATTTTTAATTTAATATATGTGTACAAAATATAGAATATATTAAAAAATATATGAAAATATGTATGCCACGCTTATGCTCCCGCATTCCTCTTACACTCTATGCGGTACCCTGACTGAACACATACCACATAACGCATAGCATTGTTTCTACCCATCGTGGCACCCCCACCAGCAGGTAGTGCCACCGTGGCTTCCGGTGCAGCGTGCATATGCGCTCGCGAGGGTTGAAACTGATGGACAATGGTTGGATCCAGATCCAATGAAACACGCACCCCTCTCCCGTCGGTGCCACTAGACCAGCTCGGCTGAGGCCCGACCCATGAGAATTGGGCGTGGATCACACGACTGCAGGAACGCTGATCCATGTTTGGCATCACCATATAAATAACGGTAACTCCCATACCTCTATCTCTATAGTTGTATGTCAAATATTGTAAAATCTATAACTACCCAATCTCTTGGTCAAGTTGGACAAATAAATATACCATTTTTTTTCAAATCGATGAGATCTACAACCTACGTTTGGTTTCAACACATGTTTCTACTTGTAATTCCTCTAATATTCTAAACAAGATAACTTTTGATCTCTTTTTAAATTTTTTGTGTCGTGTAATGTAGAATTTTGTCCCTTTTTTTGACAATCCACGGGATCATATTACTCCTCTTGCTCTCGGGTTGCGGGCATAACTACAGGGTCTATTGCATATGTTCTTGTCCCCCTCTCATCTCCAAGTTTCTAAGAGAATTTAGTTGTACACTGGTCCCATGTTATCTCCCTCCATCGTTCTTAGATCCCCATTTGGCGATGCTATTTGCAAGCCTATTGTTTCACCTCCTGATGTGAGCGGCCTTGATGTCCTTCTTGATCCGGCTTAGTCGCTGGAAACATTTGATGAGGGTCAAATATCTATTTGGGCACTCCTCCTCCCCTTGAATTAACTTCGCTGCCACCTTGTTGTCGGTTTCGACCCAAATGGCCCGAGGGTGATGTAAGCATGCCTGAATTCCATGTATGATTTCAAGAATCTCGATAGCCAGCACATTAGTGTCTTGTACTCAGGTCGTGCCACCAAGTTTTTAGGACCTCATGTTGTCTCTAACAGCAAAGCCTGTTGCTGCAGATCTTGTTCTCTTCATGACATCTCTAGATGATTATATATAACCATAATCAAAGTAGTATGGATGTGATAATGTTTAGATGTTCTTCCTCGTCGTATTATTAGAAGCACAACAATACATTTGCATGGTTAGCCTGATTTTTTTTTCTTTTATTTGTTAAATTTGATAAGTTTTGCAAACATCTAGCAAAGCCTAAATTTAATTATGAACAAATGAAGTTGTCTCTAAATTTATTCTACAATACTAATAATTTGATTCCTAAATACTCACGTGCATCGCACGTGCAAAAATAAGTTCACGGTATAAAAAGCCAAATGGTCAATATTAAGGAGGAGCATGCCTTTGCGTGATGCTTAGAGCATGGGGGCAAGCTACTGAAATAATCCAGCCGACGTGATAAAAATTGTGGAAAAAGTTCAACTCCACTATAGCATACACGCAAAGTTCAAATCGTTGTTTGCACAGCAAAACAACTCACTTTTCCTATATTAATGGGAGTAGCTATGATGAGAGTGAAAACGGAGAGCAAAAAAAGAGAGAACCACCACTGTTGTGGAGAAAATGGAGGAGTTCTTCCCATTAACTCCACTATATATTCTAGGAGAGAAAAATACAATCGCTAAGTATGAAGAAAGAGAAAATTATTTTATTCATAAATTCAAACCTAATATATTTTTAAAATAAAAAGAATTACATTCTTTATAAAAAATATTTTTTAACAAGATTAATGTTGACATATTTTAGAAAAAAAATAATATTAGATATGTAAACATTCTTTCTTCTCTTGTACTGTACAATGTTGTTTTAATCCAATATTAATGTTTACTTAATTTTTCTCTCTTTGTTACTTATTTTGACATTAGTATTTTACGTGAAACAAATACATAAAGTATGAGAGAGCAAAAGAAATAAGGCTTAGAGAGGAGAGAAGTATAATTAGTATTGTACACAAAATAAATAGATGTACGTTACGAGAGAGAATAAGAAGTACGACATCGAGAAGAGAGATGTACACATTAGTATTATACGAGAAAGAAATATGTAATCTTTTTATGAGACATACGGTACGAGAGAGGAAAAGAAGTAGGACATAGTGAAGAGACAAGTACCCATTAGTGTTGTACCAGAAAAAAATGCATACAATACAAGACATACAGTACGTGTGTATAGTACTAATGATGATGATTGATATATATATATATATATATATATATCATATATTTTTTTCTAAATTATGTGAATATTAGTCTATTTTGAAACTATCTTTATTAAAAATCTATTGATATTTATTTCAAGAAAAAGTTCATTGTGGATTGAGAGCTATGAGTAAAATAATTTTCTCTTTCCCCTTATTTCCTTTGCTTCTCTCCTCTTAGATTTTGCAGAAAGGGAGTTAGTATTGTCTGAAAAAGTTGACTGACTAGCCCTTTCTAAAACAGGGTGGGGAGTGGGTAGATGGCCGGTTGTCGCTGGAGTTTTTCTTTTAAAAGTCATGCTACACATACCCGCTTCTACCTTCAATAGCACACCCGCTCATACGCTGTATTTCCTAAATAAAACAGTGAGATGGTATCTGTAGTTATGGAGAGAGGGAGACTGGGAGCGTGAATGATTGAAAAAGAGGAAGATAAATAATGAATCAGTTAGATAAATATGGGGAGATAACTAATTAGCAAGCCAGTGAAAAAGAGAAGATAAAAGATGACGGATGCAATGAAAAAAGAGGAAATCAATATCAAGAGAGGTAGAGGAAAACAATAGATAAATAAGGATGAAAGTCAAGAAAAATAGACATAAATAAGAAAAGAGGTAAAGAATGTGAGATATATACATTATCATATTTATTTGTATATATATACTAAAACGTACTTCACATACATTTTTTGGTTTTCCCTTTTTATACTATATATTTACATATCTATTTTCACAATACTATTTTTTTAAAATCTGCACATTCATAAAATTTCCTACTTCTATCCACTTTTCTCGTATACTTCTCTCCACTCTTTTTTGTACTTTCTTCTCATTTTGTACTATATTGATGTTTTTAGTACAATACTATTATTTACTTCTCTCCACTCTTTTGTCTACTTCTCTCTTCTATTTTGTCTACATCATCCTCTTATTTTGTACTACTCCCCTCTTCTTTTTTTCATATTGTACGAATATTTTTAGTATAGTAGTAATGTTTACTTCTCTCTTTCTCTTATATACTTCTCTCTTATTTTTTGCTTCCCTCCTACGTTTTTGTAAGTACAATGCTAATGTTGAATTTTCGCATCTCTTCTGTCTACTTCTTTGCTATCTTTTTTTGCTTCCCTCCTCCTTTTTTTCTAGTATTTTATCAATATACTTTAGTACTGCACCAAGGTTTAAACTTCTCTCTACTCTTTTGTCTACTTCTTTCCTCATTCAAAATTGTTGCAAGTTGTTTACTTATCTCCCGTATTGGTACTATACGAATGTTTACTTCTTCTCCTCTTTTCATCTACTTATCTACTTTTTTTTATGTCTCACCTCTTTTTTATATAGTACCAATACTTTTTGGTATGTACCAATGTGTACTTCTCTTGCTCTCTTGTCTATTTATCACCTCTTCTTTACTCCTTCATATTATATAGTACTATATTAATGTATTTTAGTACTATTTGATGTTTATTTATATCATCTATCTTGTGTACTCATTTCCTCTATTTTCTACTTGCATCCACCTTTTTGGTACTGTATGAATGAGTTCTAGAACATTAAAAATGTTTGTGTCGATCTAACTTTATCTTAACCATAAGATTAGTTTACCTGGATGACTACATATTAGTTAGAGAGATCATTGGTTAAGATTTATTATTACAAAAGTTTAATTATTATGTTTTAGGATTAATAAGAAAATCTATTTATTATCTTATTTTAAATAATTAGGATTTGAGAAGTGAAAATTATAGTCATACAAAATTTGGACTTTGGTAATATATGAATATGATATATGATAAATACAACAGTATAGTTAATAATTTTTAGTACTTCATCTATAAATCTAATTTTTTTATTGGTTATGGTTTAGATAACTGAAATGAAAGTGTTTTTTATAATTTTTTTAGAATTTTAAATGTTGTTTGGATCTCTTTGGTCGGTCGATCATGCATTCATGATGAAATATATCAGTTTGATCTTTGATTATTTCTATTTATTGGTTTATTATATTGGAGTAATACTTTAACTATATCTTCAAAACTCCATTTCGATAACTGTTAAATTTTCATAATTTTTTTAGAATATCTGACTGACCACAAATCCCTTCATTAGTTGAGTTTCATAGATAGGAACAACTCTCGACTAAAAACTTTACAAAAAATGAAGGTCTTGTTTATAATTATTACAAGCACCTTAATTGATATATATCATTAATCTAACACCCTAGTAGCTCCCATAATCCTTCATTCTTTTATAATATATGAAATTTTAGAGAGAGGTAGGATAATTAGGGTGAAAGAAGAAAGTTTAAATGTTTGACATAAAGAAGAATTAGGGTTTTGAAAGACAAAATTGTCAGAAATACTTATTTGGGGTTTTAGATTCCAAAAGCTTGCAAATTTCAGGTAAGATCATGAATCCTATATGAATTGTCATGGTGAATCTTCTCTCTTGTGTCTAAATACGGTCCTCCCCCATATTTGACTCAAAAATATACCAATTCACCTTGTTTTCTATTTCTTTCTATCTGATTCTCCTTTTCTAGGATTTGTAAGTTGAAAGAGCAAGAAATGAATTGAATCCCAGGATGTTAGTTTGATTTTTGGAAATTCAAAATATGGGAACTTTCTTGAGGTACTTGGTTACTGAGGTAAGCACTTATTTCCCTCTTGATCTCTATAATTGTTTTGAAAGCCTAACTCTATTTGGCCAAAATAAACAAATTTCTTGCTTGTACTTATATGTGATAGAATGATACATTGGGAAGATTTTTGGTAACTAAATGCTGCTGATCAAAATTCATTATATATAAATTTTATTTTCCTAGTTCATGATCTATTGATTCAGGTTTTACTAAAAATTCTATGGGTCGATTACTATGTTGTTTTATTTTGATATTGCTTAAAAAGCAACCTAACGAATAATATGTTCAAAAATATAGTTTACATGCATGAAAACATGTCTGAATTGAATAACCATTAATTACTCAAGTGTATCGTTGAATCTTACTAGAATTTATTATGGAACATACATGAGGATCAATATGAGGGTTTGAAATGGAGGTATTCCATGTCTGCGGTTAGTGTTGACGGATTGATTCAAATGAGCTAATGAATATATGCATACTTATAATTTATGGATGTGTGGAATTCTAAAATTGGATTCCATGTGAGCCTTAATAAAGCCCTATGCTTTGATGACATTAATGAATTACATCGTTTTATTGGTGTATTGATCTAATCTGACTTCAGAAAAACCCTACAAAGTTAGTTTCAAGATGAATATTAGCGATAATACCAAACTTTTTATAACCATTTAAATGTGAATAAAATGCTCAATTGTGGGTGTTATTAGTTCAATTGAGGCAATAAGTCTTATTAATATGATCTAAGCGTAATGCATCTATCTTAATATATTTTATGGAATAATGAGGAAACCCTACATGAATGTTGGTATTTTATACAAGTCATGTAATAATGAATTAAGAAGATTACTAGAGGTTAAGGCATAACAAGAAGTAACTATAACTCATTATATTTTCCTAAAGTGAGTTGTGTTATAACAAATGGAAGTATTGCTTTTGATTATGATAGTTACGCTAAAGTCAAATGGCATGGTACGGACATCTAAATCCAAGAAAGGAAATGGGAAAGAGTGAACTAAATTTGTAATGATAAGTTATGGATGAAATTAATGAACTGTGTATGATGAAGTCTATAATCTATTTATTTAAATTCCATTTGGTATACCAAAATTGGAATTTTTTGGATGCAAATGAGAGAGAAACATTGTACATTAAATAAATTAACATTGATTCCAATCATATAATGAATGAATGTATAAAACATAAAATTGGGAGAAAACTAACTATTTATCTTGGTGGATCTAAGAACCTATCTCTAACCACAACATGATGAGATATGTGATAATAATAAATAATGTTCTCCAATTAGGGATTAAGGAATATAGATAAGTATGGTTTAATTAAATTACAAGATGAAGTTCACGGGAGATAATTGATTCATAAGATTAATTTCTTGTATCGTAATTATCTACAAGAATACTTATATTTTAAGAATGACTATTCTAATGGATTTCAAATCAGATCAAATATGTGACATAGTAACCCTAAGAATGGTAACTAGTAAAAGGGGATAAACAAGTGTGTTATGCTTGTTTATCCATTGATATATTTAAACCATTTTAAGAATGAAGAGTGATACAATATGTTTATATGTTGACAGTGTTGCTTGTCATAATGTCTCTATGACTATTTTATGAAAAATGTGAGATGCAATGAGCTAATCAGAAATGTAACACAACTACATTAACATGCATTACTTATATTTAACTTCTAAGTGTATATGAGGAACGTCCAATCTGTGATGCCTTCTAATCTAATTAGATTAGGAATTCATAGTCATTTTCAATGTCCAAATTTACCTAAAACTTTCCTAGGGATGCATAAAAAATCATTAATATGTAATAGATGAATGAAATTTCCCATAAATAAATTTATTTGGTGGAAAATACTATTCCACATCATACAAGTATGTACCCTATGATCATACATGAACTTTTGGTTCCTCCAAAAGAATGGGTTGTTTAGCATTTGATGTCATGATAACTAACATATTGTTTTGTTTTTGTTCTCCATCTAAGAAATGCACCAAATCTTAGATGGCTACTGCCTGTGGAACACTCCCATACTAGTAGAGTCACATAAGGCAACATCCTTCCAATCTTTTTGTGTTGTTCACTTTTAACTTTCTTTGAGGAATGGGTCCTTGACTTTTGAAAATTGATTTTTAAGTGTAAAATTTTATATTTGATTCTTGGGATTGAAAACTTATTTTAGATCCCTATATTAATTTTAACATTTAAAAGATAAGTCCAAGTAAATTTTCTTGAAACTATTTGTATTTGTGTGACCTAGCAGGGATGTACTAAATTTTGCAATGAATTCAATAATCAAATTTACAATCCATAAAGAAACAAATTGTGTCTTTGTAAAAGATTAAACATAAACCACAAATGATGTTGTGTTACATAATTCTACTAAAAGATATTGCAACAACCTCACCTCTCAATATCTCCCAATTAAGGAAGACCCAAAAAGTTGAGAGCCATTACCTAAAATTCCCAAGGATCCATATTTAAAAAATAACAAATAATAGCAAATAATTTCCTTTAACTTAATTGATGTTTTCAAAATCCTCCCTATTTATTTGAAAAGCGTGCACAAAATGCTCCTTGAAAGGGTTACATGAATTTAATGATTAAAACAAGATATATTAAACCTCAAATGTGGGCCACATGGCACATCCCCATTGGTCAGCACAAATGCCAAGTTCTTGAAGTGAGGCATGGTTCATGGTTCCTAGTTCATCTTTAGACCGGATACTCAATTCTTCTCTAGAATGGACACCAATAGGGCAAACCACATATCCCCTTTCCTCATGTTAGGGTGTGCCTCATCCCTGACACCATAATCTCTTGTGCGAGGCCAACCATAGCTCGTATGAGTTGCGGACTATGTGACAGCTATTGTCCTCTATGCTTCTAGATCTTGCTCCCATTCCACTATAGTCCTTGCGTAGTAATAAGGCTTCTTATAGGGCAATTCCTGTCAGCATATCAATTGGGCCGGCAACACCTCCATCACCCCCACCCCCTAAAGTAGTGTCGCCAAACACTCCTCTCCTTCAACCCTTCTGCACGCACCACTGCTCTTTTGGCACAAGGACTTCCTATGGTCATCCTCCCCCCCTTTAGTCTCCATCAACATCACCCAGTTTCTAGTGGGGAAGGGAAGCACATGGTTGTTGTTGCAGTCACTTGATGGAGTGACGATGCGTGTAGAGAATGAGTTGAGGTTGTTTTTATCCTCCTTCTCTGCCCCTACTAGCCTCCCCCTACTTCTATATCTAACTTTCTCCTCCATGACAATGACAAAACCCTAGTCATCTCTTGGTTTCTAGAACCACGACGATGTTTAATGCTACCACATGGTCATGACAGATCAAGGGGCTAAGATAGAAGAATCTAAGGGAGAACGGTCTACATGTAATCTATGAAGGAAGTATGGATGGTTGGGAATAGGGGAACCAATCGGAAGGGTAGAATCCTACCTAAATATATCATGATCAAGAATGCCTTGGTGGTCTTTCCTTTTTGCTAAAAGTATTTCGACCACAACTTGCCAAATCCGCCTTTCCATGATGGATTCTTAATTAAGTACACTTGTTCAAGAATCCTAGAATTAGGAAGACTAGTTACTTTTTTTCCATTAGTTTGTCCCTCCTACACGTTAGTGAAAAGTATACATGGGAAAAAACATAAGTGCATGGTTGTCAAAAGGATAAACATTTAATAAATTTGCAATATAGGACATCATATATCTTAATTACTAACTTTAATTGATTAAAACAAAAAAGTCATTGCTAACTTCCACTGATGTTGCATATTTAGAAGGTTCAAAGGTGAGCTTAGGGGCCATTTGCAATGATTGCTAAAGTAGGACCTTATTGATGGATGAAAAAAGTAAACAAGTCCAGGTCTTTGGAAACTATTTACTAGATGAAATTATAGGCATTCACTTTAGGATATAAGTTTCATTACAACGTCATCTTAACAAAGTCAAACAATGTAGTACTATTCGAATATCATAGTTCCTTGCCATGTTAATATCTATGGACATATATGTGATAATGATCTTTTGAGCCTTGTTTAAGGCATGGGATGATGATGAAAACCTTACTATGAATAATGTGATGGTCTTAACGACCTTTGGGCATGTTTGAAGCCATGATTGAGGTGAAATCCTCTTCATGTTCCAATGAGGGTTAAAACCCTAGAACTTGTGATAAGATATTGGTATCTTATAATAGTATGATGATAAGTGTGGTCCATTTAGTTTGCAATGAATGATAGTATGTGGTAATGTGATTAAGATTTATATATCAAATGTTTAATATCTTTTGAAGTTGTTATACATATACTCTTGTTAGAAAAGAATTAGGGTTTGAATGTCCACTTGTATGATAAAGCCTTAATGCATTCAATTGGCAGTAAGTAATCAAGTGCAACCTTATCATGTAGAGACATGTGCCGTAAAGCCATCGTCTGTGTTAGAACCTACTGGATGGTGAAACGAGTATTCCAAAAGGAAAATCAGAGTGCATACTATTGAGTATGTGGGGGTGGCAAGTTGTGGATATATCCTTGTCCTCCACAATTGTAGGTTATGGAGGATGGTTATTAGTCATGCCTCTGACATTTGATGTGATTGAGGACAGTTTTGGTTGTACCAAAGGTTAGATGGTTTTGTATACCCTATTTTCTAGTGTCGTAACTTGTAGCATGTTATCAGTTGATTGTATGCCATTGTTGGCAGTTTGACTGGTATGTCCTGCAATTTACTCGTACTGACCGAGGGGAAGAGATATTAGGATACCGACACTCCTAGATCTTATATGGAATTGAATAGCACTTTGCAGTGGTTAGTTGGACTTTGAGTGGTATGACTCAAACTCCCCAAAACATAATAATGAAATATATAATACCAACCGTGTAGTATAATTGCTAGAGTTTAATACATATCATATTGGTTGATTAACCCTTGTCTTGTCTTTACACTACATAGTTCTTACATGATGCAGACTTATGAAAATAGTGTAATTCTACTTGATAATACAACTTATTTGCTTAACTGCTTAGTATGCTTAAACTATTCAATCTGTTCATATTTCTTATTCAATACCCTAACTGCTCAATGTATTTACTGTTAATTAATATGTTATGATCAATATATGTTGGAGAGAGTTATATCTCTCGCTGGGACAGGGTCTCACCCGTGGGTCACCACAATTTTTTAGGTGGACGAGAGAAATGAGGTAGAGGTAGCGTTTTAGAAGAGAACCAACCTAGTAATTTATAGATTCCGAAGGTTGGTTAGTTGTATATGTTAGTAGTAGAGTCCTAGTGTCATCCATGTACTCTCAGGTACAGGTATGGGATGTGTTTTCTAGATGATATACTCGTATCGACATGAGATTTTGGTAGTATGCCAATGTTTGTAAATATATGGCATGTACATGTGAAATATCTTTTATATGCAGGATTTGACTGAGGTCTTTGGACCCATATCTAAATACTTGTTACAGTATATGAGAATGGAATGATGGACTTTTTGTAAATGTTCTAGAGTTTATTTACATTGTTGGAATTGGTTTTAATTATCCCATATTTTTTACTATGTGATTAATTAGTAGTTGTTCGTGTTTTGTGTTTTGAGTAATCTTGTTTAGCGTGACAAGGTGTCCCAATTAAGTTGGTATTAGATCTCTAGGTTAACTAAGTCTACAGGGACATATGACTTATGTTTGAGTCTGTTCTTATGTACCCAACATATCTGATCATAGTTTATACTTATGCAGACATGTCTGGAGGACATGAAGAACACATTGAGAGTAGCTATGTTGTACTAGGAGGAGGTGTAGGGAGACATGTATGCAATGAGAGAGTGCTAGAAGTAGGGCCAGAGCAGCCTACAATGCCTCATCTAGACCCGGCAATGATGGCCAATCCTGAGTTTCAGTCTATGTTTAGACAAATGATGGCCACAATTACACATATCATTGATAGAGCACCAACACCTCAAGCTAGGGCAACCGCCTATAATGAGGAGTCCCAAGGTGTCAGGAAGATATTTGAACGTCTTAGATGTGTTGGGGTGATTGAATATGCCAGTACTTCTGATCCAGTAGACACTGACATGTGGTTGACTGAGCTGGAAAAGGCATTCAAAATCCTAAACATCACTGAAGAAGACAAAGTTAAGCATGCATTATACTTGTTTAAGGGTAGTGCTGGCCACGGGCGGGCCATAGAAGAGGAGAAAAGGTCAGGAGTAGTGATAGGATGGGAGGAGTTTTAGAGGGAATTTTTTAGATGATATTTTCCAGAGACCTACCTAGATGAGAAAATCTCTCAGTTTGAGAAGATTCATCAGGGAGCTATGACTATCAATGAGTATGAATCAAAGTTTATGGAAATTCTGAGGTTCTAACCGCACATGGCAGTAATGGACAAGGAAAGGATCCAGAGATTTGAGAAGGGTCTGAGTATGGAGTTGACTACTATAACATCAACCTTGAAGAATAGGGAAAGCTTTTCCAACTTTGTGGAATCTTTCAGGAGGATTGAGAGATCTGCCATAAAGAAGCGTGAAGCTAATGCTAAGAAGTGACCTATACAGTTTCAAGGGCAATCATCCGGAGGCTTTAAGAAGCCAAGGTTTTTCCCACCACCATCGCAAGCAAGGTCAACCTTCACTGAACCAAGATCACATGGACCATCACAGTGGACTCCGAGTCAGGATAGAGGTCACAGTTTTCTGCTAACGGGATCTCATAGTACCTCATCAGTTTTAGTGACAGGGCCTTTTAGGCCATATCAGGACATCAGAACATGTTACAAGTGTGGGCAAGTGGGGCATACAAGACCTTATTTCCCTATGAAAGATGAGAAGGTGACTAGCAGCCAAGGCAAAGTCAACAAGGTCCACAACAATGCCATTTTAGTAGTGGCAGTGGAAGAGGATGTGGTCATGCATCCCAAGTAGGATCCTCTAGACCAGCAAGTAGAGGACGTGGATGACAGTAGGTGACAACAAGGATCTATGCCATGACCCAACCAGAAGCAGTGGTCAATCCACGAGTCATGATAGGTCAGATGGAGTTATTTTATTCTGATTTGTCTGCTTCTTGTTTTGTATCTATGTTAGTAGACCCAGGTGCGACACACTATTTATCACTAGAGAGGTGATATATAGTTGTTATCTACCTGTTAGTCATAGATCTAATACCCTGCGGATAGAGACTCCTTCGGTTGATTCCTCTGAGTTGTAGGAAGTGTGCCCTTCTTGTGTTCTTTCTTTTCTGGACACAACATTCAAGTGGATCTTTTGCCACTTGACATGCATGGTTTTGATGTAATCCTAGGAATGGATACCTTGGAAAAATACAAGGTAGTCTTGGATGTAGTACTATGGTGGTAACGTTCAATGATAGAGATGTAGAGAGGATTTTTTAGGGTGATAGGAAGATTCTTCTTACATGTTTGATGTCTGCTACGACAGTAGAGCAGTTGATGAGACAAGTATGTGAGGCTTTCTTAGCTCATGTTGTGGATACCAAGGCGGTAGGTCATAGTAGCTAGGAGGTACCAGTGGTGTTAGAATTTGAGGATGTCTTTCCTGAGGAATTTCCTAGAATTCCCCCTCCTAGAGAGATTGAGTTTGAGATCAATCTTGTTCCTGGAGCACAACCTATAACATAGTCAGCATACAAAATGACACCAGTAGAGATGCAGGAGTTAAAGAAATAGTTACAAGAACTGTTAGAGAAGGGTTTTATCTAGTCGAGCACTTCCCCTTAGGGTGTTCCCGTGTTGTTTGTCAAAAAGAAGGAAGGTTCAATGAAGTTGTGTATAGACTACAGATAGTTGAACAAGGTGACAATAAAGAATAAGTAGCCTTTGCTGAGGATTGATGATTTTTTTGATCAGTTGAGAGGTGCCACTGTGTTTCTAAAGATAGACCTGAGGTCAGGATACCATCACTTCAGAATTAAGGCTGATGACATACCCAAGTCATCTTTTAGGACTAGGTATGGTCATTATGAGTTTTTGGTTATGTCGTTTGGGCTAACCAATGCACCTGCAACTTTTATGGATCTGATGAATAGGGTGTTTAGACCTTATCTTGATAAGTGTGTGGTCATGTTCATAGATGATATCCTGATATACTCCAAGGATAGTCAACAACATGAGAAACACCTTTCCCAGGCATTGATTTTGTTGAAGCAGCACCAACTATATGCTAAGTTCAGCAAGTGTGAATTCCTATTATTTGAAGTGTCTTTTCTCGGCCATGTTATATCTGCAAAAGGCATTTGTGTTGATACCAAGAAAGTGAAATTTGTACTAGAATGGGAACAACCAAAGACACCAATAGAGATATGTAGTTTCCTAGGTCTGGCAAGTTACTACAAGAGGTTTATCGAAGACTTCAGTTCTATAGCATTGCCCCTAATTAGGTTAACCAGGAAGGATGTTCCTTTTGCTTGGAATGACAAGTATCAACATTCTTTCTAGCTTTTGAAAGAAAAGTTGACTAGTGCACCAGTGTTAGTATTGCTAGAGCAAGGAAAAGGCTATATTGTCTTTTGTGATGCTTCAAAGAATGGGTTGGGATGCGTGTTGATGCAGGATAAAAATGTGATTTCTTTTGCTTCACGACAGCTTAAGAAGCATGAGGAGAATTACCCAACACATGATCTGGAGCTTGCAGCGGTGATCCATGCCTTAAAGATATGGAGACACTATCTTTATGGAGAAAAGTGGCAGATCTTCACTGACCACAAGAATCTATAGTATATCTTCTCAAAACAAGAGTTGAATATGAGGTAGAGGAGATGGATGGAGCTGATTAAGGATTATGATTGCACAATAGATTACCATCCAGGAAAAGCTAATGTTGTAGCTAATGCATTGAATAGAAATTCATCTTCATCATCAATGGTAGATAATGCACAATTAAATTCCTTGATGTGCCATAAGAGAGATATGCTAGTGTTTTCTTTGTTAGATGAATGTACAACTAGAAGTTTCCTTGCTGGAAGGATTGTTGGCACAGTTACAAGTGAAACCTACCTTGAGACATCAAATTCATGATGCACAACAAAATGATATTGTGATATAGAATATCTGATCAGGGATTGGTAGTGAAAATTATGATGGCTTTCATAAGGCAGATGATAGTACAATTTGTTACCACAATAGGATAGTAATTCCTGATGTTGATGGGTTGAGGAAGATGGTACTTGAGGAGGCTCACACCTCCATGTTTACAATGCATTCTAGAAGTACCAAGATGTACCAAAACTTAAAAGACATGTATTGGTGGCCAGGTCTAGAGCGTGATGTGGCAGAGTTCATTGCCAAATGTCCAGTTTGTCAGCAAGTGATGGATGAGCACCAGAAGCCTACAAGGACATTACAACCCTTACCAATACCACAATGGAAATGGGATCATATTACTATGGACTTTGTGATTAGTCTTCCTAGGATAGCCAAGGGTCATGATTCCATATGGGTGATAGTAGACAGATTGACTAAGTGAACTCATTTTGTACTAGTTAAGACAATGTTTATAGTAGAGAAATTGGCACAAATATATGTTGATGAGATAGTCCATCTGCATGGCATTCCAATGACTATAATTTCTGATAGAGGTCCAAAGTTTACAAGTTATTTTTGGGAACGTCTGCATTCAGCAATGGGAACACAACTGAGATTTAGCATATCTTTTCATACACAGACTGATGGCCAGTCTCAAAGGACTATTCAAACTTTAGAGGATCTTTTGAGGGCATGTGTGCTGCAATTTTTTGGTAGTTGGGATGTACATCTGACTGTGATAGAGTTTGCGTACAACAATAGCTATCAAAGAAGCATAGATATGGCTCCTTATGAGGCTCTATATGGGAGATGATGTCGGTCTCCTCTTTGTGGTATGAGATAGGTGAATATCAACTTTTGGGTCCTGGGCTAGTACAACAGACTATAGAAAAGATTAAAGTGATATAACAACAGTTGAAAGCATCCCAAGATAGGCAAAAATCTTATGCAGATAACACACGTAGACAACTTGAGTTCCAACTGGGAGATAGAGGATATCTTAAGGTTTCTCCTTGGAAAGGTGTGTTGAGGTTTGGAAAGAAGGGTAAGTTGGATCCTAGATTTATGGGAGCATACCCTGTCCTAGCTCGTGTTGGAAAGGTAGAATATAAGTTGGAGCTACCATCAGAGCTACATAGATTACAAATAGGGAAAGAAAACCTTGGATTCAGATCTGAACTTGGCCAAATAGGTACTTCTCTCCACAAAGAAGCAAAACCCTAGAAAAAGAAATAAGAAGGATAGATTTTTGAGTTCTAGGGCCACTTTCAACATGGAAAAGTAGGGTTCTGACCTGGAGAGATATAGGAGAAAGAAGAGAAAAGAAATAAATGGAGTAAATAAGGTAATACTTACACTTTTAGGTCAAGATCACTAGGAGGAAGCTTTTTAGACCCGAAAAGGAAATCAATTGCAACCCTAGAATTTTTTTCCAAGAAGATCCCCCCATTCTTCTTCCTTGGGTAGGGAATTCATAGAAGCACAGAGGGAGAACGGAGGTTAGAGAAGGAGGGAAGTGGTAGAGAGAAAATGACTCGTTTTGGTGCTTGGGGAGAAGTATATGACACTTTAACATAAAGAAAAAGAAAAAGTTGAAGTTCTAGTATCTATCCAAGTGTCCATGGTCTTAAATTATTAAGAATATACAAGCACACACATAAGAAGCTCTAACACTAATCTGTATAGAAATGCTTAGATTTCCTTTGTCGAATTTCCCAGCCAATCACATAATTCATTAGTTTATAGCTACTAAAAGTAGCTCATCCATGAAGGTGTAAACCCTAAAATACCCTTGATGAAAACACCTTGAAACCATGGCTCAACTAGGAGCCCCATGGGTCAAAATACTCAAGAATGATAATATAAAATCTAAGGAACATAATTTATGTGACAAATTGCAAATAAATCCCTTCAATTGGATAATTTGTAGAAAAGTCCAAAATGTACATAAAATTTCATTACTTGCTCAAACAGTGTCCAAATTGGACCAAAATTTGAAAATTAAGCTTCTATTATGATTTCAAACTATATCACAAGGTTATATTAGGGTTATAATCATTAAATTATGGTAATTAAGCTTATTCAACTCATTAAGCAAGTTCAGGGGCCTTACAACTATAAATCCCTAACAAGGATTTCGCCCTAAAATCCTACGCAAAAAGAGATGGGTATTTTCTACGTATCTCATTCTCTAGTTCTTGTGTGAATTCCTCTATGACACGGTGATTGGTATCAGAGTGGGTTTCTCCAAGCATACTTTAACAAGTAGGAGAAGATGGGTGACTACTAAGGTGGGAGATACTTCATCAACCTTCCAATCTTTTATGGGACTAACTTTCTCTATTGGAAAAGAAGGCTACAATTCTACATCCAAGGATCATGTCTTGAGCTATGGCAAATGGTGGAAAATCCAAACAAGCTACCGGTGATAGTGATAGAGGAATGGGATGAAGTTACCATGAAAAAAGACACCTTTAATGTAAGAGCAATCAACATCCTCTATGCCACCATGACTTCTACCGAGTTCAACTGGATTTCTTCTTGTGAGACATCCTATGAGGTATGGAGAACGCTATGCATCACTTATGAGGGGACTCAACAAGTGAAGGAAAGCAAAGTCTACATGCCCAAAGGGCTACATGAGAACTTCAAGATGGGAAAGGAGGAGAAGATAGCCAACATGTACTCAAGGCTTAACACCATTGTAAATGGTCTTGCTGTTCTAGGACATCCTATGAGTAGAGGAGAGATCAACTCAAAGATCCTTAGAACTCTCCCCAAGAGATGGGAACTAAAGGTGACTTCCATTAAAGAAGTAAGGTCTCTTGATGATATCCCCATTGAAGAGCTCATTGGAAATCTACAAGCCCATGAAGTCAAATTTGACAAAAGAGAAGAAGTTGAAAGACCAGAGAAGAAAGAGCTAAAAAGAATGAAGAAGGCTGAAATGAAGGCTCAAATTGAAGCTATTATGGGACATGCCTCTCCATCCTCTCATTTTGAAGAATATGCCATGTACTCCAAGGGTAGATTCTACAAACACAAGAATTTCTCCTCAATCTGGTGCCTCAAGTGTGGAAAGAAGGGTGATTTCAAGATAGATTGTGTACAAGGCAAGAAGACCCATCGTCACAAGGAAAGAGAAGAGAAGTACTTGAAGAAGGAGAAATGGCACTCAAACTCAAGTGACTCCTCTAACTCAAGATCAAGTGAATATTCAATGGGAGGATCAAGCTCAAGATCTAGTGTTGAAGGAGAATGCCATTTTGCTCTTATGGCTAGAAAAAACTCAAATGAGGTAAATCTAATATCTTTAGATAAAGAACCTTTAATTGCTATCATTAATGCTACTCGTGCCTCTCTTAAGTCTTCAAAACGAAAAGGAAAAAACTAGCTAGAATTGTTGCTATTATGCATTTATAATTAGATGATCTGGAAAATGCTAATTCTTGCTTGCTTGATGACAAAAATGCTTGTCTTATCCAAGTAGACTCTCTTAAACTTGAAAATGCTAGTTTGCTTGATAATATTAAATTTCTAGAAGCTCAACCTATTATGCCTAGTTCTAATGAAGAGCATACTTTAATTGTTGATTCTCTCATACATGATATTGATGTTCTTAAATATGAAAACAAGGACAATGACTTTGTTTTGCAAGGATTAGAATCTGAAAATGGTGTTTATCTTTCTAAGGTTGCTTTGCTTGAAACAAAGAATGCTTCCTTGCCTGCTAAAATCAATGTTCTTCAATCTTTTTCTAGTTATACTAGTAGAGAGAATAATGTTGTTTCTCTTCATATTGATAGAGATTCTAATTTAACCAAAGCTCTTTTCCAAGAAGATGATCTTTTGCATGCCAGTGATAAAATAAATCATTTGTCTTCTACTACCACTTCTCTTATGCATGATGATCATAGTTTGAGATCTTCTTTGTAAAGATTCTTAGTTGGTAAAAAGAATCTTACTGATATCCTACACCATACTACTAAACAAATTGGTAGACATGGTTTAGGGTATGATTGTAGTCAAAGGAACAATAAAGGTATAGGATTCCATGGAGAATCCTCTAGTTCTGAGACTATGAGCACATGCAGCTATTGCAATGATATTGGCCATTATTCTACTTATTGTCCTTTTAGGAAAGCACTCAAGAGAAATAGGACTTGGGTTGCTAAGCTAACCACTCCAAACCCAAAAACATGATTGGGGAGCATTTCATCTGTCTTCTTGTAGGTACATGCAAATGGATTGACTTGTGCTATTGAATTGCAAATTGACTTCTCAATCCACATGAAATAAGAAAGATGAGATGTGTAGAGGGTGACAACAAGTGGAAAAAGGATTGGTAAGAACAAAGGTAAATGTTTTCTTGCTTATAACCATTTCTAACTTGTTTTTGTCAAGTTAGTATGCACTATGCATGTGGTTTTTGAGTCAAAAGTGGTCGCTTTTGGGATTCTCTTCACATTCTTGCTCAAAAACCATTTCTAATGCTATCATAGTGCATTACTAACTTGCTTACACATGTTTGGATATGGCTAATATCTCTAGCATGCCTCTAAATATGTTTTTATGAAATATATGTGCCTTTTGACAATAGCTTTGTCAGTCGAGTTTGTCCAGTTTGAAACTTGACTGATTGGCACCAATGGGTGGTGCCAATAGCTATCATCGGTCGAGTTGTCAATACACAGAACTCGACTGACAACACTGTGAATAGAATATACATTTGGCTTATTGAATGAGAATTTCCCTCTCAACTAGATTTTCCCAATCAATAGCCTTATTCTTTGGCAATCCCTTGCTACCTATATATATGCATATTGCCATGCTTTAAATTTCCTATCTTTCTTACAACTCTATCTCTCTAATTGCTCTAAATTGGCATATCTATATCTTGCAATTTCTTGCTTTGAGTTGTTTTGCAGGTTTTGATGATGATCTCTTTGGATCTTTTGGATGTGTCCTAAATTGCTTCCGTTGTGCTCTAACTTGCTACATATATCAAGTTGTATATCTTGTTTGGATACAACCTTGAGCTTCTTAGTGCTCTTTTGGTAATGGTGCATACTTCTCAGTGAGTTATACCCTTTCATGCATCTAAAATTGCATCTCTTTGTTTGGATATATCTCTACATCTACTCATAGCTTGATTTATCCTGTGTAATTTCTTGGTATCTCTTATTATGATCTAGATCCTGCTAGTAGTCCTAATTTGTGATATCATCCACTAATAGATCATATACATGTAGTTCTAGCCTTGTTTTTATGCAGAGTAGAAACGACCTTCTGAGCAAGACTCATTTCTTTGCAATGAGTTGTGACACTTTTTGGGCATATTCTGTCATCTTGAGGGTCAAACTTGTGATTTAATGTTTTTCTACAACACTTTATCTTGCTTTTTGGGTTGTTCAAGTGCATTCTTTAACTTGCTTTTATTCTATCCTTGGACAACCCCTAGTTGTGCTCTTCTACCCACCTTGTATATATTTTTGTTATCTCCTTTCTTTTAACAAGCGGTGTTTCTTATTTCTTCATACCCCTACTTTTTGAAATGACAAATGGGGAGAAAGATATGTCATCTTTTGACAAAATAGGGAGAAGGCATATATTACATGAAGAGGAGAAGTATGTCCAAGTAAGGGGGCGAAGGTAAAGGGGAGAAGACATATATGTGTAGAACATATATGAGTAGAAGACATGGTATTCTATAAATGTTATGAAAGCTAACCATGAAGGAGAAATAACATCAATTGAGGGGGAGTAGGAGAACTCCACTAGCATCAATTGAGGGGGAGCATATGAACTCAATTCTATTGAAACCCCTAGGTTTCTCCAAACGTATGACTTTACTTAAGTGCTTTCAATACATTTATGGAATGGTTTGTCATCTTCAAAAAGGGGAGAATGTTGACCCAAGGTCAAAATTGACTAAACCCTTATTTTGATGATGACTAAACCATTCCAATTAATTATGCCTAATGTTTCTACTTGAGTGATTTTAGATTATGCATAGACACACTCCAAATGCCCTAACTTGCACATATCAAATTAGAGAAAAGACAAGTCAAATTCAATACAAGTGTATGTTTTTGAAATTTGATGTAAATCCATTAGAATCATGTTGTAAATCACTTGTAATGATTGTATTACTTGTAATTAAGATTAGACAAAATCAAGAGCACTTAGATCAAATAATTAAGTGCTCAAAAGCCATTTTCTAAAATTTACATCAGGTTGTTCATTGGTCGAGTTGCAAACTCGACCGATCCTAATTGGATCTTGAAAATGACCTTTAATCGGTCAAGTTCACACTTCATAGAACTCGACCGATCCCTCTACTGACCAAAATTGATTTAAGTGAATCGGGCAAGTTACCCATGGAAAAACTCGACCGTTGGCCTAAATCAGTCTTGTCTCTTAGTGGGATCGGTCAAGTTACCTTTATAGAAACTCGATCAATTTCATTGTACAGAAAAGTGAAGAAAAGTGTTTACAACCATTGTGGAGTTGCAACAATTGAAAATATAACTGTTGCAAGCCACAAAATGGCTAGTTTTTGTGCTCAAGGGTTCCCAAAGGCTTCTAGGCATCCTCAACTATAAATAGGACCCCTTGGGTTTCATCCCATGTTTAGCCAAGCACTATGAAGGTCCCTATTTATTAGTTGAGTGATCCTAGAGCCTCCTCTCTCTCTCTCTAAGCTTAATCAATTGCTACATCCATTAGAGTGAGTAGGAGATTTGTAAGAGAGCTCATCCTACATGTATATCTTGTGAGGCTCTCACTTCCACCACCTCCCTATCTCTCATTTGAACCATGAACATGAAGGTTCTATCTCTTGGCTAAGAGAGGTGAATAAGAATAAGGGAAGGTGTCCCTTAGTGAAGATCAAGGCTGAAGACTTGGAGCAAGAGTGGGTAAGCCCTTGGTGAAGACAGAAGACTCCTTGCTCATGTGGGTAAGTCCTTGGTGGAAGCTTCTCCGAGTGAAGGTGAAGTCAAAGGTTGAAGATCCAAGAAGAGTGGCAAAGTCCTTAAAGGTGGAAGACTTGTTCTTGAGTGGGTAAGACCTTGGTGAAGGCTGAAGACTCTTGCAAAGTGGGTAAGTCCTTGGTAAGGTAGATACTCTTTGTATTGGATAGGTAAGCCCTTTGGTTGGTCATGTATTGTAAGTCTTATGAATGAATATAAGACTGTGATGGTTAAGAAATCCTAGAGGTTGACCTCTCTAGTTAGTGGATTTCCTGACTTCTAGTTTGACGTGTGGAACCACTCTACATAGCTTGTCACTTGGTGTATGTTCAATCTATCTCCCTTGATATGCATGCCTTAGTTACACTCAAACTTCCTATTTTGAAACCTTATCTTTTGATATATCTTGAATGTCTAATGAATTTTATTTAAGTGCATTCATCTCTATTCACCCCGCCCCACTAGAGCATCCAATAACCCATCTAGGATCCAACAATTGGTATCAGAGTGGGTTTCTCCAAGCATACTTCAACAAGTAGGAGAAAATCGGTGACTACCAAGGTGGGAGATACTTCATCAACCATCCAATCTTTGATGAGAGTAACTTCCTCTATTCGAAATGAAGGCTACAATCATCCCAGGATCAAGTCTTGAGCTATGGAAAATGGTGGACCATCCATACATGCTACCAATGATAAATATAGAAGAATGGGATGAAGCTACCATGAATAAAGCCACCTTGAATACAAGAGAAATCAACATATTCTATTCCACCATGACCTTAACCGAGTTCAACCGGATTTCTTCTTATGAGACGGACTATGAGGTATGGAGAAAGCTATGCATCACTTATGAGGGGACTCAAAAATTGAAGGAAAGAAAAGTCTACATGCTCAAAGGGATTCTTGAGAACTTCAAGATGGGAAAGGAGGAGAAGATAAGTAACATGTACTCAAGGATCAACACCATTGTGAATGGTCTTGTTGTTCTAGGACACCCTATGAGTAGAGGAGAGATCAACTCAAAGATCCTTAGAACTATCCCCAAGAGATGGGAACCCAAGGTGACTTCCATTGAAGAAGTAAGATCTCTTGATGATATCCCCATTGAGGAGATCATTGGAAATTTACAAGCCCATGAAGTCACACTTGACTAAAGATAAAAAGTTGAAAGACAAGAGGAGAAAGAGTTAAAAACAATGAAGAAGGCTGAAATGAAGGCTTAAATTGAAGCTATTATGGGACACACCTCTTCATCCTCTCATGTTGAAGAAGGTGCCATGTACTCCAACTGTAGATTCTACAAAGGCAAGAATTCCTCCTCAATTTGGTGCCTCAAGTGTGGAGAGAAGGGGTCAGTTCAAGATAGATTGTCTACAAGGCAAGAAGACCCATCATCACAAGGAAAGAAAATAGAAGTACATGAATAAGTAGAAATGGCACTCAAGCTCAAGTGAAGATTTAAGTGGAGGATCAAGCTCAAGCTCTAGTGTTGAAGGAGAATGCCATTTGACTCTTATGGCTTCTACAAGAAAAGACTCAAATGAGGTAAATATAAACTGTTTAGATAAATAACCTTTAATTGCTATCATTAATGCTACTCGTGCCCCTCTTAAGTCTTCTAAAAAGAAACAGAAAAAACTTTCTAGAATTGTGGATAATATGCATATAGAATTAGATGATCTTGAAAATGCTAATTCTTGCCTGGTTGATGACAAAAATGCTTGTCTTAGCCAAGTAGATTCTCTTAAACTTGAAAATGCTAGTTTCCTTGATAAGATTAAATTTCTAGAAGCTCAACCTCTTATGCCTAGTTCTAATGAAGAGAATATTTTAATTGTTGATTCTCTCATACATGATGTTGATGTTCTTAATTCTGAAAACAAGGAAAATGACTTTGTTTTGCAAGGATAAGAATCAGAAAATGGTGTTTGTATTTCAAAGGTTGCTTTGTTTGAAACAAAGAATGCTTCCTTGCTTGCTAAAATTAATGTTCATGAATCTTGTGCTAGTTCAACTAGTAGAAAGAATAATGTTGTTGCTCTTCATATTGATAGAGATTTTCATTTAACCAAAACTCTTTGCCTAGAAAATGATCTTTTGCATGCTAGAGATAAAATAAATCATTTGTCTTCTGTTGGGTTTCAGGGGAGGCAGAGAAGGCAGCAGAAACAAAAAATTTTCTCCCCAAACCCATACCGAGGAAACACGTCAACGTCTATATAATAGGAAAGGATGGTTTGTGGAATCATACCTTGTCCCGAGGCTTGCTCGGCGACAATACCTCGCGCCTTGTGCGGTCTTCAACTCCGATCTTGGACGGTGTCTGTGCAGCTCCTGGTCGCACCGGGACTGATGACTCCTCCTCTCACCGGGACTGTCGGGATTGACAGTTGTCCTCCTGAGCGGCAGAAACCTCCCGCCTCTGAAGTAGTCCACACAGACCACCTGGAACTCCACACTCCTTGTCTCACAAGGAAGTGGAAGGAGTCGCACCCTCCGGTTGATGTACTAGTCGCCAACACACTCTCTTTCCTCCAGTTGCAACTGCAGTTGTCCTTCCATTGCTGCACCTCCCTTTGCAGGAAGCACTTGCTTGGGCTCTCTCTCGGTTACCAAAACCAGAGAGAACGACAACTTTGCAGAGCAACTGGTTGCACTGAGTTGTTGTCTGAGAAGCCCCCAATACCCCTATATATATAGGAGGGTCATGGGACATGGTTCTCTGTCCCCGGAAATATGGGACAAAAGTAGGAGTAGAAGGGTTCGAGATTTTCCACAAAAAGCAACCAACTCGCCACCTGAACCGATCGGTTCACAAGTGAACCGGTCGGTTCTGGACCTGAACCGGTCAGTTGACACTCAACCGATCGGTTGGGACCCATGAGCCGGTCGGTTCACTTTCTGAACCGATCGGTTCGTGGTCCTGACCAGTTCTCGATTGACTTTCCTTCTTTTGTTTCTAATTGGTATCGAATACCAATCCTATTCCCAATCAAATTGGGCAATTGAAACGAAAGGAAAATTCTCACCGACCTGTTTTCCCAACTTGCTCGGTTGCACTAGTTGAGCCAATCAGTTCAACCCTTGAATCGGTCGTTTCACTCTGGACTTGAGCCGATCGGCTCAACACTTGAGCCGACCGGTTCAGCAACCTCAGCCAACCGGTTCATCACATGAACCGATCGGTTGAGAGTGCAGGTTGTGCAGAATCAGTCAATTGTGATTTCAATCAATCTGATACTCCAATCAATGTGTCCAACACCTTGAACATTATGATATTGAGCCATCAATTGATTGAGTGTTTAATTGAACTACTAAACTCCTTTAGTAATCAATCTAAACATTTCTTGTGGACAAAACTCCTCTTCCATGTTAAATCCTATGTGTGTGACCTTGCAGGTCCATTTCACGTTGGCAGTGAAAGTCCATAACACTTATGACTTCACAAGCAAAGAGAGGTGCCTAGTCACACATCATTGCTACCCAAGTGAAAGTAGAAAGTTGGAGAACAACTTTCATCCTACAATCTGTGAATGGTGTTACAGCGAATGTATAATTCCTTTGTCACTGATATACCGAAATAACTCGAGGCATGGAACAGTCATCCTGTCAACGTTCATTCACTTTCTTGATCTCAGAGTAGATTGAAGGAGATATATATGACATCAATATCACATACTGATTCACACATGCGTGCACACACCTATCTCAATCCTACTCATCAAGTGGCCATGGATATCAAACTCCCTTAGGAGGGACAAATCCCATATCTATCACTCACCCCTCAAAAGCCCCATGTGTCAAAGCCACCCAATCATCACCTTTATAACAACCCATGTTTCAGGACTGTGTTTGATGATGTCAAAGTGTGCCCAACGACATGTGTTGAGTGTAGTGATTTCAGGTCAAAGAATCACACTCACCACCATCACTGTGAGTACTGACTGTGACTACCATCTCATGGTTCCATGTGTCAAACTCACGGTGGGTCTGTCCGGTACACTTGTTCTCTAACAAGTACCTATGTGTTTGGTTTGATATCTCTATATCATGACTAATGAGATTCTGTCATCAACCAACACCACAATCTAGTCTTGTGTGTCATTGATGTCTATCTACCTTCCACAATGACATCCGACTAGGGACAAAACAAGAATGTACAAACTCTTAGCATCCGTATGATCTCATCGTTCAGGTCATGAACCTGAAGGCATACGTCATTGAGTACTGTCATTCTCTAGACATTCAATCTGTTCTATCACTATCTCATATGACTGAACCAGAAAGAATTGGAAGCTTGCCTTTGATGTTTATCAAATCAATCTTAATGTATCCCACCAATCATCCCATGATTGGCTCTCAGGGCATACAAACCAACATCTTCTACTATCACTTCTCTTATGCATGATGATCATAGTTTGAGATCTTCTTTGCAAAGATTCTTAGTTGGTAAAAATAATATTCATGATATCCTACACCATACTACTCAAAAAATTGCTAGACATGGTTTAGGATATGATGGTAGTCAAAGTAACAAAAAGGTAAAGGACCCCCAATATTCCATGGAGAATCCTCTAGTTCCAAGACTATGGGCACATGCAACTATTGCAATGATATTGGCCATTATACAACTCTTGTTGTCCTTTTAGGAAAGCACTGTTGGTATGCATGCCCCGAGAGCCAATCATGGGATGATTGGTGGGATGCGTCAAGATTGATTTGATAAACATTAAAGGCAAGGTTCCAATTCTTTCTGGTTCAGTCATATGCGATAATGATAGAATAGATTGAATGTCTAAAGAATGACAGTACTCAATGGCGTATGCTATCAGGTTAAGGACCTGAACGATGAGATCATACGGATGCTAAGAGTTTATACATTCTTATTATGTCCTTAGTCAGAGTCATTGTGGAAGGTAGATAGACAACAACGACACACAAGACTAGATTGTGGTGTTGGTTGATGAAAAATCTCATTAGTCATGATATGGAGATATCAAACCAAACACATAGGTACTTGTTAGAGAACAAGTGTATCAGACAGACCCACCGTGAGTTTGACACATGGAACCATGAGATGGTAGTCACAGTCAGTTCTCACAGTAACGGTGGTGAGTGTGATTCTTTGACCTGAAATCACTACACTCAACACATGTCATTGGGTACACTTTGATATCATCAAACACAGTCCTAAAACATGGGTTGTTATAAAGGTGATGATTGGGTGGCTTTGACACATGGGGTTTTGAGGGGTGAGTGATAGATATGGGATTTGTCCCTCCTGAGTAGGATTGAGATAGGCGTGCACATGCATGTGTGAATCAATATGTGATATTGATGTCACACATATCTCCTCCAATTGACTCTGAGATAAAGAAAGTGAATGAACATTGAAAGGATGACTGTTCCATGCCTTGAATTCATTCGGGATATCAGTAACAAAGGAATTATACATTCAATGTAACACCATTCACATATTATAGGAATGAAAGTTGTTCTCCAACTTTCCTTTTCACTTGGGTTGCACTGATGTGCGACTAGGCACCGCTCTTTGCTTGTGAAGTCATAAGTGTTATGGACTTTCACTGCCAACGTGAAATGGGCCTGCAGGGTCACACACATAGGATTTAACCTGGAAGAGGAGTTTATCCACAAACGATGTTTAGATTGATTACTAAAGGATTTTAGTTGTTCAATTAAATACTCAGTTGATTGATAGCTCAAAATCATAGTGTTCTAGGTGTTGGACCAGATGATTAAGAGTATCAGATTGATTGGAACTGCAATTGACTGATTTGCATAGTCTACTGCCCCAACCGATCGGCTCACATGGTTGAACCGATCGACTCAGGTTGATGAACCGATCACCTCAAAGTGGTGAGTCGATCAGCTCATTTGTCAATGAAATGATTGGCTCAATTGTTGAACCAGTCAATTCGTGTGATCAACCGAGATCATTTGGAAAGTCCGAAGACTCTTTTTGCAAATACATATTTGTTTCACTTGTAAAAATTTGATTTGGATAAGGACTAATATTTGATTAGTTGGAAACAAACATGAAAGTCAATTTGAGTGGACCAGGACCATGAACCGATCGGCTCATGCTTTAACCGATCGGCTCAGGTGTCCCAACCGATCGGTTCAGGTGTGAACCGACCGGCTCACGTCCCCTACCGATCGGTTCATGCTTGAAACGATCAGTTCAGCTGGCATAGTTGGTTGTTTTGTGGAAAATCTCGAACCCTTCTATTCCTGCTTTAGTCTCGCATTTCCCGGGGTAGAGAACTGTGTCCCATGACCCTCCTATATATAGGGGTATTGGGGGCTTCTCAAACAACAACTTAGAACACCATTTGCTCTGCAAAGTTGTCGTTCTCTATGGTTGTGGTAACCAGGAGAGCTCGAGAAAGTGCTACCAGATAAGGGAGGCACAAAAAGGGAAATACAATTATAGAAAGGCAACTGGTTACAGGAGAGTGTGTCAGTGACTAGTACGCCGATAGGAGGGTACGACTCCTTCCAGTGCCTTATGCGAAAAGGCGATCGGAGTTGCAGGTGGTCCGTGTGGACTACTACAGAGGCGGGAGACTTCTGCCGCTCAGAGGACAACTATCAATCCTGACTGTCCCGGTGAGACCAGGAGCTGCACATACACCATCCAAGATCAGAGGTGAAGACCGTGCAAGCCACGAGGTAACGTCGCCGAGAAAGCCTCTGGACAAGGTATGTCTCTACAAACCATCCTTACTAATGTATAGATGTTGACGCAATTCCTTTATTCTGGGTTTGGGGAGAAGAATTTTTTTTTGTTTCCGCTGCCTTCTCTTTCTCCCCTAAAACCTAATAGTGGTATCAGAGGCACATCAACTGCTCTATACTTTAGGATTATCAATGTGATCGACTTTGGTTTGTCGCTTTTATTTATTGCATACGATGCGAATAAAATAGACTTTATGTATGTCCAATCCTAAATCCACACATCCCAATATACATATATGATATGTAATATAAATGCACTCGATACACATCGCCCTTAAATGAGTTTTGTGGTGAATGTATAGTGTGGTTATGGCCTATAAACCCTATGTATGTATGCTTGGTTGTATGTGGTTGCTTGCATCTCGGTCTGCGTACCGATTCCCTACCTGCTTTTCTTGATGTAATTCAAGATAACTTGAGATTTCTTTCCTACCTTTGCTCCCCCCGAATGTAACTCAGGGTTTCTCAATTGAAATGTAAAATATGATAGATCTTTCATTTCCTGTTATGTCGAAGAAAGGAGGACAATCTGACGACAACTGAGACGATCAGTTCAAGGTGTGAACTAATCAGTTGGCATTCCAGATGATCGGTTCGAGGAACAAGATGAGTGGGTGGCGGCCCTAAGGAGATGCATGACGACCAGTGAACCAATCAACTGGAGGCACTAGTCGATCGGCTGGTGGCACCCAACCGACCGGCCTGATGGTGAGCCGATCAATCATGAAGATGAGTTGATCAAACCCAGAATGGAAAAGTGCAGAGTTCATCTTGTACAGGTTGCATGTGATGTAGACCTAGATGACCGTGATTCCTCTTGGCTCGAGGAATCACATTAGGATGGCCATAATCATCGCTTTTATCGTTTCTCATGTTTTCTGTGGGATATAGCATGTGTATGATACATACTATATATTGTGGTGATTGGATATGTATATGTACCTATAAAACCAAATTTCTCATTAAATATTAATGTTTTAAATGCCTTCCAAATGTTTCATACGTGAAAAGCATGATCGGCCAAGTGTGGGCACGCCCTAGCATTGTGAACCGTCTATCTCATGGAAGCGTGAAGGATGGATATGTGGGTCTACACAGGTAGGGTGCATATTCATCGTGTTGGCTTTGGGTCGGACTTGACAAGATGACCTAGATAGGATCTAGCACCTTAAAGCATGGAGGTGATCATGGCAACGAGTTGCATATGACATCTTTCAACAGTTTCATATGATGCAATTGGCAAAAGTTGCCTACCTAGAAAATCTAAGTTGTGGGTGACAACTCTAGCTGGTCCATGACTCAGAGGATTTTAGGATCTTGACCCACTAAAAAATTGTACGCTGCAATCTTCCGAATTGATGGCGAGGGCTATCAATTTGAACAAAAATAGTGGGAGTGATAATTAATTAAAGTCCTAATTATATCGTCAACGTTTCAAATCAATCAAATAATTCAAAAATGAGTTTTGGACTAAATTGCATATATTTCCTTTTGTAGTACAAATGACGACAAACAACAATCACTTTTCGTTGCGATCGGTCCTTGAAAAGGACAAGCTGAATGGGACTAACTTCCACGACTGGTTTAGGACATTGAGAATTTTTCTCACTCAAGAGAGAAAGCTCTATCTCCTGGATACTCCAGCTCCAGAGGAACCTACTCCTACCACACCAAAGGCAGAAAGGGATGCTTATAAGAAGCATTTTGAAGATGACATTGATGCAAAGTGCTTGATGTTGTGCTCCATGAACCATGAGTTGCCGAGACAACATTAGAACATGGGTGTCATTGAGATGATTCCGCATCTCAAGAACATGTATGAAGATCAAGCACGACAAGAGAGATATGATGTCTCCAGGGCGTTGTTCAAGTGTGTCATGACAGAAGGAGATCTAGTTGGCCCTCACACGCACAAAATGATTGGGTATGTAGAGAACCTAACAAGATTGGGATTTCCCCTGAGCCAAGAGTTGGCTACTGACGTGATACTGCAATCATTTCCAGAATCATACAGTTAGTTTGTGATGAACTATAACATGAACAACTTTGATAGGCCATTGACAGAGTTATTGGGCATGTTGATGATAGCCGAGGCACAAATGAAGAAGGACAAGCCTAAATCTGTGATGACGATCAACAACAAGAAAGGCAAGTCCAAGCACAAGGGCAAGGGCAAGGGAAAGGCTAAGAAAGGTTCTGATGCTAGCGAGCAGCCCAAGTCGTCTTCAACTCTCAAGGCCAAGGGAGGCGTGACCAAGAGAGGTAATTACCACCATTGTCAAAAGGAAGGATATTGGAAAAGGAATTATCCACTCTATCTGGAACAACTAAAGAAGAAGGAGGCAGCAAACGTCTCCACCTAAAGGTGTCATGAAATAAACTTATAACACTTTTAAGGTATATGATACCAAGATATAAAGTGTAAAGCACCCATAAATGGGGCAAGTGTTGCCGCCATAGATAGGAGTACTTTAGTTTATTTTTAGCCTTGAGGGCATGTAATAGAGTTATGAACTGCTATTTCATATTTGTCAATAGATAGAAACACCTTAATTTTCTTGCATATTGTATGACAATGATGGCAATTAATAAAGTTGATGTTTCAATCTTTGTGGTAATGCCTTGTTTATCTTGTGGTACTTGGTATGCATAAGATAAAATGATACCTAAAAGTTATTGATAACTCAAACAATCATATTAGCATAAATCATGAGAAATTCATTTCTAGTTTCCATATGATGGATAAGCTAGACTCTTTTGGTTAGAGAACCAGTAAGAGACATGAATCTCTTAGACATAATTAATCAATATTCACTAGTAGTAGTGGGAGAATGTTTATCCTATTAGGTATAATACATGTGATGTATTTACATACCTATTGGAGAAAATGCTAATACTTCAAGCGGTGTTTAGAGAAATACCAAATATGAATATCTTGAAGTGTTTAAGAATATCATAGATGAAGTACGAATTTGGTAAAGTGTTAATTCTTGATGATATCAATTAATGAAATACTTGAACCAAATGTTTGATATCTTTATGAGTGATTATGATAATGTATCATAGTGAGCTCATGATTAAGGCATGGTGATGTCTAAATCAAAAGGAGTCATACTCTAAGGAGTTAGAGGATGATTATCAAATAACTAATTTCTTCTTAAATAAAGAATACCCCACACTAATAATGGACATTAATAATCACAAGGAATTATGAGTTCATATATCCATGACAGATACATCTCGATCATCTATGTGATGAGTTGGTCATGTGATGAGTCAACTATCTAGATAAATATGAGGAACCGGATTTTGAGTCATGGTTTATGACCATCACATCCTAAATGACTTCCATGTGAACCATAAGGCATGACCTTGATGGTAGAACCCATTGGGATGAAATCCATAAGTGCGAATGAGTCTTAACCGTTAAGACACATGGATAACATTTTGAGAAGTATGGTGATTGTTGATTGCAACTTAATGACTAAGACATTTGGCATATGAATACTAAAACCACATTCCTATGAGGAATAAAAGAAGGATGTGTATGTGACACAACCTATAAGGTTTATGAATCCATTAATGCAAATGAAGTCTATAAGTTACAATGGAATAATCAATGTGGTTGATTACAAGAAACTCAAAACTGGACTGTTTACTTTCATGATATAGTCAAAGGGTTTGACTGATATGACAAAGATAAAGAAGGGATATGTGATTTAGTGGGAGCATATTCACATTCCACATGTTGATGTGAAATGGAAATGTTCTAGAATGGAAATCCAAAGTGGAAATTAACTTTAGGGAAGATAGAGACATTTCCTATGTGATAGGAATAGAGATCTATAGATATAGTTCTCGAAAACCTCTTGACCTGAAAAGAGAAAACATACATTGGCAATCTATATTGAAGTGTTCAGTGTGCACAAATTTAGTGGGAGAAAATTTATCCATGTTACATGGAGTTAGTATCCCAAGGCCAAGTGTCCAATTCTTATGAAGAATGGGAACACAAAGAATAGATATGGATCTATCGTATGTAATCATCCCATTATCTTACATGTATGGACATGGCAAGAATAAAAAGTATTCATCTTGTATGTAGGACATGAGAATATGATGTGCTCATCCTGATAACTCATATGTGGGACATGACGAGTGGATATCTGTCTAGTTCCAGTAAGGGTTATTGGAATACCATAAGAACTTGATAAGTACTTGAGAAGTGCTAGTTCTATGGAAATAAGGAAGGGTTCATTGTAAAGAGTTACACTGGAGCAAACTTCTGAAAAGGTTAGAAAATTAATTGTAAAAATTTATATATGGGATATATAAAAGTGAATGTTTGTTAATAAATGGAAACGTTCCCATAAAGCCATTTAAAAGTAAAAGCCGAGTATTCGTGTGTTAGAGAACATTAGTGGATACTATATGGATCGGGAAGTTCATAGAGATGAACTTATAGATATTCCGGTCATTGATGACAAGTTAGGAGTGCTTGGTCATGCAATGTGGCTAAAGGTTAGCAAAGGAGTACTAGATTGCATATTATAGGAACTCCATCTCATACGTGTGACGTACAGTGAAGAGATGAGAGATATGTAGTTAATACCGACTCTGGCAAGGTGTTTCCATAACTCATTGTGTAAGCACTAGAGCATAGTAACATGTGGGACATCTTTTGAAGATCACTATGAATATGATTCAAGGGTGATTGGCTCACAATGCAAGTGGGTGTCTGTTGGTATGTATGCCCTGAGAGCCAATCATGGGATGATTGGTGGGAAGCGTCAAGATTGATTTGATATACATCAAAGGCAAGCTTCCAATTCTTTCTGGTTCAGTCATATGAGATAATGATAGAATAGATTGAATGTCTAAAGAATGACAACACTCAATGTCGTATGCTTTCAGGTTAAGGACCTGAACAATGAGATCATACGGATGCTAAGAGTTTGTACATTCTTATTATGTCCCTAGTCAGATGTCATTGTGGAAGGTAGATAGACAACAATGACACATAAGACTAGATTGTGGTGTTGGTTGATGATAGAATCTCATTAGTCATGATATGGAGATATCAAACCAAACACATGGAACCGTGAGTTTGACACATGGAACCATGAGATGGTAGTCACAGTAAGTTCTCACAATGATGGTGGTGAGTGTGATTCTTTGACTTGAAATCACTACACTCAACACATGTCGTTGGGTACACTTTGACATCATCAAACGCAGTCCTGAAACATGGGTTGTTATAAAGGTGATGATTCAGTGGCTTTGACACATGGGGCTTTTGAGGGGTGAGTGATAGATATGGGATTTGTCCCTCCTGAGGGAGTTTGATATCCATGGCCACTTGATGAGTAGGATTGAGATAGGCGTGTGCATGCATATGTTAATCAGTATGTGATGTTGATGTCATACATATCTCCTTCAATCTACTCTGAGATTAAGAAAGTGAATGAACATTGAAAGGATGACTGTTCCATGCCTTGAGTTCATTTGGGATATCACTGACAAAAGAATTATACATTTGTTGTAACACCATTCACAGATTGTAGGATTGAAAGTTGTTCTCCAACTTTCCTTTTCTCTTGGGTAGCACTGATGTGTGTTTTCTTGTGAAGTTACAAGTGTTATGGACTTTCACTGCTTGGGACACCGCTCTTTGCTTGTGAAGTTACAAGTGTTATGGACTTTCACTGCCAACATGAAATGGGCTTGTAGGGTCACACACATAGGATTTAACCTGGAAGAGGAGTTTATCCACAAACGATATTTAGATTGATTACTAAAGGAGTTTAGTAGTTCAATTAAACACTCAGTTGATTGATAGCTCAAAATCATAGTGTTCAAGGTGTTGAACCAGAAGATTAAGAGTATGAGACTGATTGGAACTACAATTGACTGATTTGCATAGTCCACTACCCCAACCGATCCGCTCACAGGGTTGAACCGATCTGCTCAGGTTGATGAACCGATCGGCTCAAAGTGGTGAGTCGATCGGCTCATGTGTCAATGAAATGATCGGCTCAATTGTTGAACCGGTTCGTGTGACCAACCGAGATCGTTTGGAAAGTCAGAAGACGCTTTTGCAAATACATATTTGTTTCACTTGTACAAATTTGATTTGGACAAGGACTAATATTTGATTAGTTGGAAACAAACAAGAAAGTCAATTCAAGTTGGAGAAGAACCACGAACCAATCGGCTCATGCTTGAACCGATCGGCTTAGGTGTCCCAATCGATCGGTTCAGGTGTGAACCGATCGACTTAGGTCCCCAACCAATCGGTTCATGCTTGAAATGATCGGTTCAGCTAGCGCAGTTGGTTGTTTTATGGAAAATCTCGAACCCTTCTACTCCTGCTCTAGTCCCGCATTGCCCGGGGTAGAGAACCCTGTCGCATGACCCTCCTATATATAGGGGTATTGGGGGCTTCTCAAACAACAACTGAGAACACTAGTTTCTCTGCAAAGTTGTCGTTCTCTCTGGTTGTGGTAACCAGGAGAGCCCGAGCAAGTGCTACCCGATAAGGGAGCCACAACAAGGGAAAGTCAATTGTAGAAAGGCAAATGGTTGCAGGAGAGTGTCTCGGTGACTAGTACACCGACAGGAGGGTACGACTCCTTCCGGTGCCTTGTGTGACAAGGCGCAGGTGGTCTGTGTGGACTACTACAGAGGCGGGAGTCTTCTGCCACTCGGAGGATAGCTGTCAATCCCGACAGTCCCGGTGAGAGCAAGAGATACACACACACCATCCTAGACTGGAGGTGAAGACCGTGCAAGCTGCGAGGTAATGTCGCTGAGCAAGTCTCGGTACAAGGTATGTCTCTACAAACCATCCTTCCTAATGTATAGACGTTGACATGATTCCTTTATTTTGGGTTTGGGGAGAATAATTTTTTTTTGTTTCCACTGCATTCTCTGTCTCCCCTAAAACCCAACAAGTACCCAATAGCAATAGGACTTGGGTTGCTAAGATAACCCCTCCGAACCTAAAAACATGATTGGGGACCATTTGATCTTTCTTCTTGTAGGTACTTGCAACTAGATTGAACTAAGTTATTGAAATGCAAATTAACTTCTCAATCCACATTAAAGAAGAAAGGTGAGATGTGTAGAGGGTGAGAACAAGTGGAAAAAGGAATGGTAAGAACAAAGGTAAAGGATTTCTTTCTTATAACTATTTCCAGCTTGTTTTTGTCAAGTTAGTGTACACTATGCATGTGGTTTTTCAGTCAAAAGTGGTATTTTTTGGGATTCTCTTCACACTCTTTCTCACAAACTGTTTCTAATGCTTTCATAGTGCATTACAAACTTGCTTACACATGTTTGGATATGGCTTATATCTTTAGCATGCCTCTAAATATGTTTTTATGAAATATATCTTGTTTAGATTCAACCTTGAGGTTATTAATGGTAATCATCTTTTGGTAATGATGCATACTTGTTAGTGAGTTATATCCTTTCATGCTTCTAAAATTTCATATCTCTTTGTTTGGATAAATCTCTACATCTACTCATAGCTTGATTTAACATGTGTATCTTTTGGTATCTCTTGCTATGATCTAGATCCTACTAGTAGTCCTAATTTTTTATATCATCTACTAATAGATCATATACATGTAGTTCTAGTGTTGTTCATCAAGTTGTATTCAACTATATGCTATGCTTATACCTTGTTTCAAACTTGCTCAAGCTTGTTCCTTGAATTGCATATCTACTATCTTAGGTTCCTTGCATAACATTGTGATGTAGGATTCATAGATCTACATTGTATATAGAAATTGGAGCATTTTTGGTTTTCATGCAGATTTTGATCCAGTTTCGGTTTTTGGTGCAAGACTAGTGTTTTTTATGCATAGGAGAAATGACCTTCTGAGCATGATTCATCACTTCGCCATGAGCCCTGACACTTTTTGGGCAAATTCTGTCATCTTAAGGGTCAAAATTGTGATTTATTGTTTTTCTGCAACACTTTATCTTGCTTTTTGGGTTGTTCAAGTGTATGCTTTAAATTGCTTTTATTCTATGATTGGACAAGCCCCTGGTTGTGCTCTTCTACTCTCCTTATATAACTTTTTGTTACCTCCATTCTTTAAACAAGTGGTGTTTCTTATTTCTTCATACCCCCACTTTTTGAAATGACAAAGGGGGAAAGGTATGTCATCTTTTGGCAAAAGAGGGAGAAGACATGTCTTACATTAAGAGGAGAAATAAGTCCATGTAAGGGGGAGAAGTTAAAGGGCAGAAGTCATATATGTGTAGAACATATATGAGTAGAAGACATGGTATTCTATAAATGTTATGAATGCTAACCATGTAGGAGAAATGAGTATGAGAGCTCCACTTGCATCAATTGAGGGGGAGCATTTGAACTCAATTCTATTGAAACCCCTAGGTTTCCCTAAAGGTATGAATTTACTTAAATGCTTTCAATACATTTATTGAATGGTTTGTCATCTTCAAAAAAGGGGAGAATGTTGACTCAAGGTCTAAATTGACTAAACCCTTGTTTTTATGAGGACTAAACCATTCCAATTAATTGTGTCTAATGTCTCTACTTTAGTGATTTCAGATTATGCATAGACACACTCCAAATGCCCTAACTTGCACATATCAAATTGGAGAAAAGACAAGTCAAAGTTAACACAAGTGCATGTTTTTGGAATATGATGTAAATTACTTGTAATTAAGCTTAGAAAAAATCAGGAGCACTTAGATCAAATATTTAAGCACTCAAAAGCAATTTTCTAAAATTCACATTGGGTTGTTCATCGGTCGAGTTGCAAACTCTACCGATCCTGATTGGATCTTTAAAAAGATGTTTGATCGGTCAAGTTAGCACTTCACAAAACTCGACCAATCCCTCTGCTGACCAAAACTGATTTAAGTGAATCGATCGAGTTACCCCAAGACAAACTCGACCGTTGGCCTAAATCGGTCTTGTCTCTTAGTGGAATCGGTCGAGTTACCTTTATAGAAACTCAATTGAGTTCACTATATGGAAAAGTGCAGAAAAGTGTTTCTAGCCATTGTGGAGTTGCAACAATAAAAAATATAACCATTACAAGCCACAAAATGGCTAGTTTTCATTCTTAAGTGTTCCCAAAGGCTTCTAGGTAACCTCAACTATAAATAGGACCCCTTGGGTTTCATCCCATGGTTAGCCAAGCACTATGAAGGTCCCTAATCTATAGTTGAGTGATCCTACACCCTCCTCTCTCTCTCTCTCTAAGCTTAATCACTTGCTACATCCATTAGAGTGAGTAGGAGATTTGTAACAAAGCTCGTCCTACATGTATATCTTGTGAGACTCTCACTTCAACCACCTCCCTATCTCTCATTTCAACCATGAAGATGAAGGTTCTCTCTCTTGACTAAGAGAGGTGAAGAAGAATAAGGGAAAGTGTCCCTCGGTGAAGATCAAGGCTGAAGACTTGGAGCAAGAGTGGGTAAGTCCTTGGTGAAGGTAGAAGACTCCTTGCTCAAGTGGGTAAGTCCTTGGTGGAAGCTTCTCCGAGTGAAGGTGAAGTCAAAGGCTGAAGATCCAAGAAGAGTTACAAAGTCCTTGATGGCATAAGACTTGTGATTGAGCGGGTAAGACCTTGGTGAAGGCTGAAGACTCTTGTAAAGTGGGTAAGTCCTTGGTAGGTGGATACCCTTTGTATTCAATAGGTAATCCCTTTGGTTGGTCATGTATTGTAAGTTTTATGAATGAATATAAGAGTGTAATGGTTTAGAAATCCTAGAGGTTGACCTCTCTAGGAATTGGATTGACTCACTTCTAGTTTGAAGTGTGGAACCATTTTACATAGCTTATCACTTGGTCTATGTTCAATCTCTCTCTCCCTTGCTATGCATGTTTTAGTTACACTCAAACTTCCTATTTAGCAACCTTATCATTTGATTTATCTTGAATTTCTAATGAATTTTGTTTAAGTGCATTCAACTCTATTCAACCCCCCTCTAGAGCATCCAATCACCCATCTGGGATCCAACAATTAGTATCAGAGTGGTTTTCTCCAAGCATACTTCAACACGTAGGAGAAGATGGGTGACTACCAAGGTGGGAGATACTTCATCAACCTTCAAATATTTGACTGGAGTAACTTACTCTATTTGAAAAGAAGGCTACAATTCTACATCCAAGAAACAATTCTTGAGCTATAGAAAATGGTGGACCATCCATACATGTTACTGGTGACAAAGATAGAAGAATGGGATGAAGCTACTGTGAAGAAAGCCACCTTAAATGCAAGAGCAATCAACATCCTCTATGCCACCATGAACTCCACTGAGTTCAACTGGATTTCTTCTTATGATATGGCCTATGAGGTATGGAGAAAGCTATGCATCATTTATGAGGGGACTCCGTAAGTGAGGAAAGAAAAGTCTACATGCTCACAGGGTTGCTTGAGAACTTCAAGATGGGAAAGGAGGAGAAGATAGCCAACATGTACTCAAGGCTCAACACCATTGTGAATGGTCTTGCTGTTCTAGGACATCCTATGAGTAGAGGAGAGATCAACTCAAAGATCCTTAGAACTCTCCGCAAAATATGGAAACCCAAGGTGACTTCCATTGAAGAAGCAAGGTCTCTTGATGATATCCCTATTGAAGATCTCATTGAAAATCTACAAGCCCATGAAGTCACACTTGACTAAAGGGAAGAAGTTGAAAGACAAGAGGAGAAAGAGCTAAAAACAATCAAGAAGGCTGAAATGAAGGCTCAAATTGAAGCTATTACGGTACACACCTCTCCATCCTCTCATGTTGAAGAAGGTGCCATGTACTCCAACTATAGATTCTACAAAGGCAAGAACTCCTCCTCAATCTGGTGCCTCAAGTGTGGAAATAAGGGTCACTTTAAGAAAGATTGTCAACAAGGCAGGAAGACCCATCATCACAAGGAAAGAGAAGATAAGTACAAGAAGAAGGAGAAATGGCACTCAAGCTCAAGTGAATCCTCCAACTCAAGGTCAAGTGAAGATTCAAGTGTAGGATCAAGCTCTAGCTCTAGTATTGAAGGAGAATCCCATTTTTCTCTTATGGCTTCCATAAGAAAAGACTCAAATGAGGTAAATCTAAACTCTTTAGATAAAGAACCTTTAATTGCTATCATTAATGCTACTCATGCCTCTCTTAAGTCTTCTGAAAAGAAAAGGACAAAAACTTGCTAGAATTGTTGATAATATGCATATAGAATTAGATGATCTTGAAAACTCTAATTCTTACTTGCTTGATGAAAAAAATGCTTGTCTTAGCCAAGTAGACTCCCTTAAACTTGAAAATTGTAGTTTGCTTGATAAGATTAAATTTCTAGAAGATCAACCTCTTATGCCTAGTTCTAATGAAGAGCATACTTTAATTGTTGATTCTCTCATACATGATATTGATGTTCTTAAATCTAAAAACAAGGACAATGACTTTGTTTTGCAAGTATTAGAATCTGAAAATGGTGTTTATCTTTCTAAGGTTGCTTTGATTGAAACAAAGAATGCTTCCTTGCTTGCTAAAATCAATGTTCCTGAATCTTGTTCTAGTTCTACTAGTAGAGAGAATAATGTTGTTTCTCTTCATATTGATAGATATTCTCATTTAACCAAAGCTCTTTGCCTAGAAAATGATCTTTTGGATGCCAGAGATAAAATTAATCATTTGTCTTCTACTATCACTTCTCTTATGCATGGTGATCATAGTTTGATATCTTCTTTGCAAAGATTCTTAGTTGGTAAAAAGAATCTTAATGATATCCTACATCATACTACTAAACAAATTGGTAGACATGGCTTAGGGTATGATGGTAGTCAAAGGAACAAAAAAGGTAAAGGACCTCCAATGTTCCATGGAGAATCCTCTTGTTCTAAGACTATGGGCACATGCAACTATGACAATGATATTGGCCATTATTCTACTTGTTGTCCTTTAAGGAAAGCACCCAAGAGCAATAGGGCATGGGTTGCTAACCTAACCCCTCCCGGCCTAAAAACAAGATTGGGAACCATTTCGTCTTTCTACTTGTAGGTACATGCAAATGGATTGACTTGAGCTATTGAATTGCAAATTGACTTCTCAATCAACATGAAAGAAGAAAGGTGAGATGTGTAGAGGGTGAACACAATTGGAAAAAGGAATGGTTAGAATAAAGGTAAAGGTTTTCTTGCTTATAACAATTTCTAACTTGTTTTTGACAAGTTAGTGCGCACTATGCATGTGGTTTTTGAGTCAAAAGTCGTATTTTTGGGATTCTCTTCACATTCTTGCTCAAAAACTATTTCTAATGCTTTCAAAGTGCATTACTAACTTGCTTAAACATGTTTGGATATGAATCATATCTTTAGCATGCCTCTAAATATGTTTTTATGAAATATATGTGCCTTTTGACAATATCCTTTTCGCTTAAGTTTGTCCTATTTGAAACTTGACCGATAGGCACCAATCGGTGTTTCCAATAACTGTCATCGGTCGAGTTGTCAATACGCATAATTCAACCGACAACACTGTGCACAGAATATACATTTGGCTTATTGAATGAGAATTTCCCTCTCAACTAGATTTTCTCAACCAATAGCCTTATGTTTTGGAACTCCCTTGGTACCTTTATATATACATATTGCCATGCTTTAAATTTCCTATCTTGCCTACAACTCTATCTCTCTAATTTCTCTAAATTCGCATATCTATATCTTGCAATTACTTGCTTTGAGTTGTTTTGTAGGTTTTGATGATGATCTCTTTCTATCTTTTGGTCGTGTCTTAAATTGCATCTGTTGTTCTCTAACTTGCTACATATATCTAGTTGTATATCTTGTTTGGATACAACATTGAGGTTCTTAGTGGTAATCATATTTTGGTAATGATGCATACTTGTTATAGAGTTATATCCTTTCATACTTATAAAATTGCATATCTCTTTGTTTAGATATATCTCTACATCTACTCATAGCTTGATTTATCTTGTGTATCTCTTGGTATCTCTTGCTATGATCTAGATCCTACTAGTAGTCCTAATTTGTGATATCACCTACTAGTAGTTCATATACATGTAGTTCTAACCTTGTTCATCAAGTGGTATTCAACTATATGCTATGCTTGTATCTTGTTTCAAACTTGCTCAAGCTTGTTCCTTGAATTGAATATCTACTATCTCAAGTTGTTTGCATAACATTGTGATGCAGGATACATAGATCTACATTGTATGTAGAAATTGGAGCATTTTTGGTTTTCATGCAGATTTTAATCCAGTTTCAATTTTTGGTGCAAGAATAGTGTTTTCTATGCAGACCAGAAATGACCTTCTGAGAAAGACTCATTACTTAGCCATGAGCCCTGACACTTTTTGGGAAAATTCTATCATCTTGAGGGTCAAAATTGTGATTTATTATTTTTCTGCAACACTTTATCTTGTTTTTTAGGTTTTTCAAGTGCATGCTTTAACTTGCTTTTATTCTATGATTGGACAAGCCCCTTGCTGTGCTCTTTTACTCTCCTTATATAACTTATTGTTACTGCCTTTCTTTTAACAAGTGGTGTTTCTTATTTCTTCATACTCCCACTTTTTGAAATGACAAAGGGGGAGAAAGGTATGCCATCTTTTGACAAAATAGGGAGAAGACATGTCTTACATGAAGTGGATAAGTATGTCCATGTAAGGGGGAGAAGGTAATGAGGAGAAGACATATATGTGTAGAACATATATGAGTAGAAGACATGGTATTCTATAAATGTTATGAAAGCTAACCATGGAGGAGAAATAGCATCAATTGAGGGGGAGTATGAGAACTCCAGTAGCATCTATTGAGGAGGAGCATATGAACTCAATTTTGTTGAAACCCCTAGGTTTATCCAAAGGTATGCCTTTACATAAATGTTTTCAATACATTTTTGGAGTGGTTTGTCATCTTCAAAAAGGGGGAGAATGTTGACTCAAGGTCTAAATTGACTAAACCCTCTTTTGATGATGAATAAACCATTCCAATTAATTGTGTCCAATGTATCTACTTGAGTGATATCAGATTATGCATAGACACACTCCAAATGCCCTAACTTTGCACATATCAAATTGGAGAAAAGACAAGTCAAAGTCAATACAAGTGCACGTTTTTGAAATATGATATAAATCCATTAGAATCTTGTTGTTAATCACTTGTAATGATTGTATTACTTGTAATTAAGCTTAGAAAAAATCTGGAGCACTTAGATCAAATATTTCAGCACTCAAAAGCCATTTTCCAAAATTCACATCAGGTTGTTCATTGGTCGAGCTGCAAACTCGAACGATCGTGATTGGATCTTGAAAATGACTTTTGATCGGTGGAGTTCGCACTTCACATAACTCAACCAATCTCTCTGCTGAGCAAAACTGATTTAAGTGAATCAATCAAGTCACCCCAGGACAAAATCGACCGATGGCCTAAATTAGTTTTGTCTCTTAGTGGGATCGGTCGAGTTACCTTTATAGAAACTCGACTGATTGTATTGTACGGAAAAGTGAAGAAAATTGTTTCTAGCCATTGTGGAGTTGCAATAGTCGAAAATATAATTGTTGCAAGACAAAAATGGCTACTTTTCATTCTTAAGTGTTCCCAAAGGCTTCTAGGCATCCTCAACTATAAATAGGACCCCTTGGGTTTCATCCCATGCTTAGCCAAGCACTAGGAAGGTCCCGATTCAATAATTGAGTGATCCTAAAGCCTCCTCTCTCTCTCTAAGCTTAATCACTTGCTACATCCATTATAGTGAGTAGGAGATTTGTAAGAGAGCTTGTTCTACATGTATATCTTGTGAGGCTCTCACTTCTACCACCTCCCTATCTCTCATTTCAACCATGAAGATGAAGGTTCTCTCTCTTGGCTAACAGAGGTGAAGAAGAACAAGGGAAGGTGTCCCTTGGTGAAGATCAAGGTTGAAGACTTGGAGCAAGAGTGGGTAAGCCCTTGGTGAAGGCATAAGACTCCTTGGTCAAGTGGGTAAGTCCTTAGTGGAAGCTTCTCCGAGTGAAGGTGAAGTCAAAGGATGAAGATCCAAGAGGAGTGGCAAAGTCCTTGAAGGCGAAAGACTTGTGCTTCAGTGGGTAAGACCTTGGTGAAGGTTGAAGACTCTTGCAATTAAAGTGGGTAAGTCCTTGGTAAGGTGGATACTCTTTGTATTCGATAGGTAAGCCCTTTGGTTGGTCATGTATTGTAAGTCTTATGAATGAAGATAAGAGTGTAATGGTTAAGAAATCCAGAGGTTGACCTCTCTAGGTAGTGGACTGACTTACTTATAGTTTGAAGTGTGGAACCACTCTACATAGCTTGTCACTTGGTGTATGTTCAATCTCTCTCTCCCTTTCTATGCATGTTTTAGTTACATTCAAACTTCCTATTTAGCAATCTTATATTTTGTATATCTTGAAGGTCTAATGAATTTTGTTTAAGTGAATTCAACTCTATTCACCCCTCTCTAGAGAATATAATCACCCATCTAGGATCCAACAATGTCGACCTGCTAAATCTCCTTCTTTCATATTACAATTCAACAGCACCTTAGAGACATCAAAACTCTCATGTCTTACATGATCTTGGAACATGTTCTTAAGATGTATAACCATCTCAATAACATCCATGTTCTCATGTTGTCTTTACAACTCGTAGTTCATAGAGCACATCATTAGGAATTTGACATCAACGACATCTTTAATGGGCTTCTTGTAAGCATCCCTATCATTATTACATTCATTGGGAAGAGGTTCTTCTGGATCTAATTTCTCTAGGACATAGAGCTTGCATTCATGTGTGAGTAGAATTCTCAACATCATGAACCAATCATCAGAGTTATTCCCATTCAACTTATCCTACTCAAGGACTAATCGCAGAGAGAATGTGTTGTTGTGTGGTGCTATTTGATTCTACAAGAGAAATTTGCAATTTTGTAAAAAACTCATTATTGATTTGATTTGATTTTTATAAATTTTATGACGTACATTTAGGTATTTAATTAACTATCTTTATCATTATTTTGTACAAGTTGATAAACCTCAATTATCAATTCCAAAGATTGCATCACCCAAACTTCTAATGAGACAAGTTCCAAAATAGTTCAATTATTACCCGAACAATGTCATTGTTCATAATCAACCTTTAAGGTAGGAAACGTCTTTCAATGACATCTTATGTAATTCAAGGATAGATGGTATGTAAAACTCCTTTCCGTAGTCACTTTCATACCTCTAGTTTCTTAATCTCATTAAGGACACCTTGTTAAGTCTGACCCAAAAGCCAACATGATAGAAATGTACCCCACTTGGAAGTCCCACATAACTACCATCACACTTCCATGAGATAAACAACGCACAATGCTTGGCATGACCACACATAATCAATCAGGATTTACTTGTGTGTTGATAATGGAAAGAATCTTAGACTTAATATGTTCGTTTGAGAGATTTTATATATTAATATATATACATATACATATCCAATCACCACATACTATAGTACATATCATATACAAGATATACCCCACAATCATAAACTTGCAATATAAATCATTAGAGATGGTTATGGCCATACTAATGTAATTCCTTGGATCCACAAGGAATTACAACCACCTAGGTCTAAAATGCATGCATGAACCTTTTTATTAGTGTATATATGTGCTTAAACCAATCTGGGTTGATCAGTTCAACCCTTGAATCGGTAGGCTCACCTCTTGGTCGTTCGGATGGTCTGTTAGATTGGTTTTCTTTCCTAATGTACAACCAATGTCTAGATGCCTCCAAATAGATGGTTGGGCCACTAGTTGATTGGTTCACCTCCTACAGTTGTCATCCTCAATCCTCAAAATGGTCAGCTCGTCACGTGAAACGATCAACTCGCCTGATACTAAATGTCTTCTTCATTATGGAAAGAAAAGAAACTATCCTATTGCTATTAACTTATTACATCATAATGAGAAACATCGAGTTATATTTGAGGGGAGCATAGGTAGGAAAGAATAATACTTTTACATTGGCAAGAAGGTAGAGGTTCAACATGCAAACCGAGATATAAACAATAATAAACCAAACCATCAAACCACCACAAATATTTGGACTATTGGCCATAACCATGATACACATCTACCATTAAAACCAATTTAAGGGAGATGCATTTAAATTGCATATATACATATATATCATATCATATATATATCATATATATGTATATATTATGGATACACACATTAGTCATTTTAAAATTCACTCATATGAAATAAATAAAAGACCAAAACCAAAATCCAATCATATCGATTAAATCCCAATACATAGTGAATCGGCATAGCTCTGATACCACTGATGGGAAATTGACATCAGATAAGAAGCGGACAAAAAATTATCTATCATTTTCTCCATTAATAGATGATTGCGTTAGCAACTATTTAAGGTGACGGATGGTTTACCATGTCATATCTGGTCCTAGAGCAAGTCCAGAGACTATTCACTCATTGTAGTATGCAACTTTCTTCATGTCACACTCCAACATATCTGAGTAGCTCCTGGTTGATCACCACAAATAGTAGCCTAACATTTTTCCTCATGAGAAAAGCTCCTCACCTCTAGAGTTGTAACGATCTGCACTTTTGAGTGTCTAAAAGACCTTAAGTCACGAATCATTACTCATAAATTCCAGGATCAAATTCAAGAAATAATACAGAATAGTAAACAATCTCCATTAATGAACAAATAATTACATGTTTGCATAAAAAGCTCCTCCAAGGAATTACATAAATTTTAGAAAGAGTTGAATTACATAAATTTTAGAAAGAGTTAAATTATACATGTATGATGATATACCATAATATCTAAACCTTCATGAATTACTTTAGTATCTTCAACATTATTATTCTGTAACCTCATGTCCATGAATCAAGTATACCTGATACCTAAAACACTGAAAAATAAATACGCAGTCAGTATATTGCTATACTGGTATGTGGGTTCATCCAATAATCATAAGAATATATATAATCACACATCCTATACTAGCACATAAGAACATAAACTAGCTTTCATATTCTAACCAATATCATGTCTACTATCTCAGGTGTAATCACTATCCCTCATGGGCTCACGTGCATTACCCTTAAGATCAGTCTAACCCAAGGTTCATAACATTGTTATTTACTTTTCATGACACTCATAGGAACTTTAAAATTTGCAAGAAGTAAATAAACAAGCAAGAAGTTTATCATTCGTTCAATCTCATTGAGAAACCACGGAAAATTCAGAATTTGATACATGTATTCATAAGCGTAACCATGTACCTTATGCCATTGTAAAAACTATGTAGAATATCTCATGTACTTTAAGAGTGCATCCAAGCATTCAATCTGAAATATACATACTACATATGTGTCACCATGTATTCACATTACATTAATCAGATCCAGATGTAATCCTAAACTAGGGTTTAGGATTGTCTCATGTTTGGACTAAGGATTAGGGTTACAAACCCTAATTCCATCATATCATGGTTTCTAAGAGTACAACCTTTAGTTATGCATATTAGGTGAAACCCTAATCATCATCTTAAGCCTATTAGATGAGCCATGATACCTAGATCATATTACTAGCATTAAGATCATAACAAGGCATTCACACTAGTTTCAAAACCCTAACTGTATATTTATACATTTATGAGATTATGAATCTAGAAACATCAATTATTCATCATTATCAATGATTTCCTCACTATACATGTCTTGATCAGGCATTATCTCAACATAAACAAATCTACTCAACTAAGCATTATATTAAAGAAAATCTAAGTTTCCTTTCTATTAATCACATCTAAACATGTATTTCATATAATTTTGTAACAGGAAGCATATCTAGACTTTGATTATATTTTCTTTGGATTCCTCTTGTTTTTGTGAGCAATTTCATAGTTCATTACCATCCGATATACCATTAATTAACTACATTATTTGCAATATTAACTATTTTGGACCAATAATGTAACACCCTGTCAGCATAACGTACCTCATTACTAATCCGCACCGATGTAGCATCGCCGACCCAGCGTCTGCACACAACGCCTGCAACACAACATCTATGACTCAGTGTAAATGCAATGCCTATGACGCCATGTCCTCAATAGAGCATCCCCGACGCAATGCCCTCAAGATGGCATCCCTGATGCAGTACCCCCGACGCAATGCCCTTGACACAGTGCCCGCGTCTGCACCTCTGCAAGATTCTTGTTGTTGCGTGCTCCCTTCTTGTTGCATGATTGGCTGAATGACGAAAGGTCTCATGTTGCACTTGGCGCCCAGCGTGATAAGGCTGAGACTTGAGATTGCGACAGTGTTGCATGTCCATGCACGTCTCCTCGACATAAGTAACTGGGTTATGAACATTAGTTTGTGTGGATCAATCATTGTCACCAGAGAGAGATGCATGGCTGTCGTGTGTGTCCCTCTAGGACCCGACCATTGTCTACTACCGTCATCTACATATTTGTTTGTGTACAACTCTTTGATCTCTTATACATTCCTTAGGTAATCCTTAGGGCTACAAGGAAGATGGTGGAAAGGGAGACAGGTGACGAAATACATGAGTCTTCTCTTTTATGGTCGTAAGGCAAAGGGAGAAAGACAGGTCATTGCACTGAGAGACACACATATATATATACTATTCATGGAACCCGTTCCTCACTTCTTTTCCTCTCTCTTCCCTAACGTGCAAATATGATATCAAATATGAAAAGGTATAGTCCGGAAAGGATTGAATCTATTACTCCTTCCTAACAAAAATATAATCCTTTTTTGTAAGTTGATTTAACATTAACTAAATCATAGGGAAAAAGGTAAGGCATAACTCTATATTACTCTTTAGATAATTATTTATCTAGGACACAACATTAATCCAAATTATCCCCAACTTTGGGATCTCGTACCATTACTTCTTTTCTATCATTAGGCAGAAGATAAAACCTAAAAATATGTACATATTATCCCTTATTTAGCTCCCAAGTAATTAGTGGATAATCCTTTAACTAATTATCTAGGCCACATATTATCTTGGATCATTCTAGAAATTCTCTCATTATCTTATTTTCTGATTATCCATCAACCAAAAATATCTTGGATACTTATTATGATCATGAGTAGCATAAATATCCAAATTCATATCTCAGGGACCCATATGTAAACCTTAGTTAACCAATTGGGCTGAAACGTGTCCCTAAAGCCCATGAATCACATATTTGGCCTTCCAAGGTTCCATGAGCTTAATTACAATCCTAATACAAATTTAAGGCTATGATAATCACGACACCTTATATTAGCCTCATCACATATGCTCAAAAGCACATTATTTACTTAAATTTACCATTAAATATAATTCTAGGGTTCAAAATTATCAACCAAGATTCGTCAATCATCTTCCTTATTATTTGTACCATAATTCATTTAGACTTGAAATCTACGAATTTCAAGGATGTAACATTAACCCCTATTTAAAAGGAATTTTCCCCTCAAAATTCAGGCCTACTAAGCCTAGGTGAATGATAACTCATATTATCTTCAAAACTTAGGGTTAGCACCCCACTTAGATATCTTTAAAAACTTTTGCATAGTATATCAATTTTCATTTTATTACTATGATTTGCACCTGAATTGAAATTCTAGTATATCCATATCTATAGTATACACATCTTATCATCACTTGATGATTTTATTCTTATTTTGTGATCTCAATTTCACTTGGTGATTTCTCTTTTCACCTAGGTTTCCAACCTATTATTCATTACTTTCACACAAGGGTGAGGTAACACCTATAACCCTAGGTCATGTCATTACACATTCAATGTAGGATATTCATCCTCATTATCACAATTTTAGGCATAACATGTGTCAATCCAATCTCCCTCCCTCATTATGAGATGAAATGAGAACTTGACTACATCCCAAACACAAATTTCTTCCATTCCAAGAGTGGAGATGGCACATCCACACATTACCTTTCAATTTCACATATTATGTTGAATCATACTCGATATGAATCTAAACTTACTGGTTCTTAATTTCAAAACATTCTTATATTCCCTGAAGTCAAGTGTCCCTTTTTCTTACTCTTAAGTTAGGGCACAACTTATCTCAAGTTTCTTTTTTTTATGACTTCCTTATATCTTTTATATTTACATCTCATGTATCATTATGAGCCTTAGCCAAATCCTTGTGGTCTCTAGGGGTATAGGTACCTTTGGAGTTATCTGATCCTTATGCATCAAGGGAGTATCTTTCACATTCACACTTTTGAGTCACATGAACATCATGAAGGTGGCCAACCTCCTGAGACACAGGCTGAGGGTAAACCCAACTGTTACCTTCTGACCACTTGGTCATGTGCATTCAGGGCATATCAACTCCCAACCCATCAGTCCTATGTACCTCTAATATACCATATTTCACACTAGGACTGCATTAGGACTCTACCCTCCCTAATGGTTTCGTTTGGAATGCCACATCTTTTAAATATGTTATTCTCTTATTTAATTCTTTAACCCGGATTACTTTCATCTCTCTATTTTGAGTACACATTATGTAGTGTAGTCCCAACATTGGCCTCGGGCAAACTTCCCTCCACGGCTTGGTGCCATGTCGGTCTTCCCTCTTGGGCTTGACCTTATGTGATCTTCCCCTCCAAGGGCTTGATCATAAACATTTGCAATGTGGACTTGGGCCACCTTTCCTTCTGGGCTTGGTGCCATGTCAGTCTTCCCTCATGGGCTTGACTTTCTATGATCTTCCCCTCCAGGGTCTTGATCCTGACCTTCCCACTTGGGGTTGGTCGTCCACTTAGGCCACCTTCCCTCCAGGTCTTGGTGCCTTACTGGTCTTCCCTCATGGGCTTGACCATATGTGTCACTCAGAGATGGCACCCTTGGGTTCAAAGAATATAAGTGATTTCATTTTTATATCATCAACTCTTCACCCCTCTAGGTGATGATTAAGGTTATCTCAATACTTAAATACATTTATTCACCTACCTTTAAAGGGAGTGTGCAAGCCAAGGGTGCCTTCTTGGCTCTTAGGAGGGGAGTTAGCTCTCTAGACACAACCTGATCCTGAGATCTAAGGTTTTGCCTCCCTCATAGGTCATCTTCCCACTCTTGGGTTGACCCACCCCAGGTTGGCACACTAACCTTAAAGGTTTCATATATATCTCTCTTGTTTCATGATTATGCATAAATTATTATCATTATAATTCTCAACCCATATTTGCTCAATCTATGGAATACCCCCTCATGGTTTTTGTCCATTTGATGAACTTGGGTCACCTTTGCCTCCAAGGGCTTGGTTCTACATCCGCCTTCCCCTCCAGGGGCTTGTCCACCATCACCAAACTTCTAGAGACAACACGAGGGGTTTGATTAAATTATACTATATATATATATAACTATTGGGTTCTTATATTTCTTAAGACCTCTTATATAAGTGTCATACTCCTCATGCACACATGCATGGGAGACTGGGTCACCTAAACCCATCCCTCTTTCTTATTCCTAATTTTAAATTTCATATGGGTGGTGTCGCATACCACCACACCATAATCATTACTTAAGATTAAGATTTTTAGGGTTAGGGTTAGGGTTAGGGACTATACTCTACCTCTTAGAGTTTCCACATCCCTTGACCCAGTAGGATTTTCATACCCTAATCCAAGTCCTTCCTCTAAGAAAGGTCTTACCCATACATGTATATTTCTAGTATTTACCCTCTCTAGAGGGACCTACACAAAAGGTTATATCTTTTCACATTTACTTCACTAATTAACAATTTCTTTTCAAGGAATTTTAATCAAAGAGAAGAGAAGTAGACGAAAATGTGAGATTAGAAACCTAAAGATGCATTATGCTTTAATAATTTTTCTCTTAAATTTCTAAGGATGATTTGAAATTATAAACTATTACGTATTAGTTGATGAATCTGTACTCTGATACCAAATGTAACGACCTACCTTTTGGAGTGTCTAAAAGACCTTAAATTCATGAATTATTACTCATAAATTCCATGATCAGATTCAAGAAATAATACAAAATAGTTAACAATCTCCATTATTGAACAAATATTTACATGTTTGCATAAAAAGCTCCTCTAAGGAGTTACATAAATTTTAGAAATAGTTAACCTGTACACGTATGATGATATACCATTATATCTAAAACTCCATGAATTACTTTAGTATCCTAAACTAGGGTTTAGAATAGTCTCGTGTTTGGACTAAGGATTAGGGTTACAAACCCTAATTCCATCATATCATGGTTTCTAGGATTACAACCTTTAGTTATGCATATTAGGTGAAACCCTAATCATCATCTTAAGCATATAAAATTAGCCATGATACCTAGATCATATTACTAGCATTAAGATCATATCAAGACATTCACACTGGTTTCAAAACCCTAACTATACATGTTTGAGATTGTCAATCTAGAAACATTAATTATTCATCATTATCAATGATTTCCTCATTACATATGTCTAGATCAGGCATTATCTCAACATAAATGAATCTACTCAATTAAGCATTATATTAAAGAAAATCTAAGTTTCCTTTCAGTTAATCACATCTATACATGTATTGCATATACTTTTGGAACAGGAAGCATATTTAGACTCTGATCATATTTTCTTTGGATACCTCTCATTATTCTAACCAATTTCATATATAGGTTCATTACCATCCGATCTACCATTAATTAACTACATTATTTGCAAGATTAACTATTTTGGACCAATCATGTAAAGCCCTATCAGCATAACATACCTCATTACTAATCCACGACGTTGCATTATTTGCAAGATTAACTGTTTTGGACCAATCATGAAAAGCCATGTCAGCATAATGTACCTCATTAATAATTCACACCGACATAGCTTCACCGACCCAGCTTCGATGCAATGCTTGTGATGCCATGTCCTCGATAGAGCATCCCCGACACAACATCCCCGACGCAACGCCCTCAGCACAACGTCCCCGACGCACCACCTACGATGCAATGCCCTTGACACAATGCTCGTGTGTGTGCCTCTGTGAGCTTCTTGTTGCTGCTTGCTCCCTTCTTGTTGCACGACCGGCTGAACGACGGAAGGTCTTGTGCTACACTTGGCACCCAACATGATAAGACCAAAACTTGAGATTGTAATGGAGTTGCAGGTCCATGGATGCCTCCTCGACACAACCTACTGGGTTATGAACGTTAGGTTTTGTGGATCAGTAGATTGTAACTAGAGAGGTAATTTTTAGGGATACGAGAAATATGTTGGAAGGGGAGAGAGGTAATCTTTAGGGATATGAGTAAGATGGTGGAAAGGGAGAGAGGTGACAGAATATAGGAGTCTTCTCTTTCATGGTCATAAGGCAAAGGGAGAAATATAGGTCATTGCAATGAGAGACACACACACATATATATACTACTCATGTAACCCGTTCCTCACTTAGTTTCCTCTCTGTTCCCTTGCGTGCAAGGATGATATCAAATATCGATAGGCATAGTTCTGAAAGGATTGAATCTATTACTCCTTCCTAATTAAAAGATAATCCTTTTTCATTAGTTGATTTAACATTAACTAAATCATTGGGAAAAACGTAAGGCATGACTCTATATTTCTCTTTCGATAATTTTTTATCTAGGAGACATCATTTATCCACATTATCCCCAACTTTGGGATCTCGTCCCATTACTTCTTTTCTATCATTAGGTAGAAGATCAAACAAAAACTATGTACATAGTATCCATTATTTGGCTCCCAAGTAAATAGTGGATAATCCTTTAGCTAATTATCTAGGGCTCATATTATCTTGAATCATTCTAGAAATTCTCTCATTATCTTATTTTATGATTATCCATCAACTGAAAATATCTTGAATACTTATTATGATCATGAGTAGCATAAATGTCCCAAGTCATATCCCAGGGACCCATATGTAAACCTTGGTTAACCAATTGGGATGAAACGTGTCCCTAAGTCCCATGAATCACATCTTGAGCCTTCCAAGGTTCGATGAGCTTAATTACAATCCTAATACAAATTTAAGGCCTTGATAATCATGGCCCCTTATATTAGCCACATAACATATGCTCAGAAGCACATTATATACTTATATTGATCATTAAATATAATTCTAGGGTTTGGAATTATCAACAAAGATCCCTCAATCCTCTTCCTTGTTATTTGTACCATAATTCATTTAGACTTGAAATCTACAAATTTCAAGGATGTAACAAGAGTAGTCCACGCAGACCACTAGGAACTCCTATTGTTCTACTAGAACAACTAGGAAGGAGTTGTCCTTATCCATTGGTGTATTACTCACCAACTTGCTCTCCCACAATTGATCTCCTTATCTATCCCTCCCTTTAGCGGGTAGGACTTTCTTGGGTTCTCTAGGTTACCACAACTAGAGAATACAAACAATTTATAGAGGTAATTGGGTTGTGTTATGAGAAGCCCCTAGTACTGATCTATTTATAGGAGGGTCATGATCTTTGTCAGGGTCAGGGTTCCCCGATTGAGTGGGAGCAAAATGGACCAAATTTCATGAATTTTTGCAACCTACAAGCAAAAAAACCGTCTGTTCATAGGTTAACTAAGAAAATGGCATGTGATTGATCGGTTCAACCATTGAACTACGAATTTCATCATGTTTCTCAATCACAATTTTTTGGCAAATTAATATCTGATTTAATGCACAACATGACGTCAACAAAAATCCTTGAATCAATCGAATTGATCCACCAATCGATCGGTTCACAACCTGAGTCGATCCATTCATGTACTTGAGTCAATCCGGTTCACTTTCGAAACTGGTTGGTTCATGTTCCAGAATTTCCAAAGTTGGTTCAATTGACCTCACACTAAAATGTTAGGTTCAACACTTGAACCAGTCAGTTTAATGTTCAGTCGGTAAATATTCAACCAATTGTTATTTAAGCTGAATACCTAACTCTTTAGTAATCGAGTTTAAATGAAATTATTAAATGAACATTTAATGATTCCCTCCACCTTTTATCCACTATTCAGGAAGACGGAGAGGGCAAGCACCATTTCCATAAATATAGGACCGTTGGTGTAACAAAAAACCATAAATTATTAATAAAACTTTCACTAAATAGGAATGAGTTTAATACAAGATAAAAAGGTACAATCTCCACTAAGGAGTTACTTGATGTGGATTCCTAAAGTTTCTACATGAAGTAAATACTAACTAACTATAACCTCCTTGAATACATTAATGTCTCTTCATTTGCTTCCTTCTTTTTTGGGATATCCATTTTTATCATACTTGCAAAATAATAGCTAATTATCCAAAAATTTCGTGAAATGAAACATGATTAGTATAAAAAGTTATACTGGTATGTGGGGGAAACAAAAAAATTGCATCTAAGTGTATCAACATATCCACATCAATTATTGTTACAAAATCAAATTAACATTTTCATTATAACTTTTCAACCCAATTTTACTCAACCTCTAGGGTACCGTTCTAGGGTATCATCCTTGAAGTGGACATAAGGCCACCTTCTCAATCTAGAGCTCATGTGCCATGTTGGTCTTCCCAATATGGGGCTTGACCTCATATGACCTTCCCAATATGGGGCTTGGTCTCACCTTCCATACTTGGGGTCTGGTCCTAGTCATCACAATCATTGTTCGGAAAATCGGCCGCTTAGGCCGAATAATTGGCCGAATATTCAATTTTGGGGGTCTACCGAACCGATTATCAATAATCGGCCTATAATCGGTCCAGGACCGATTAATCGGCCGATCGGGGGAATAATCGACCGATTAATCGGCGATTTTCAAAATCAAATGCTAGTAATAATTTTTTTTTACATTAATTTTTTCTAATACTACTATTGGTCATTACAGTTACATTCTCTTCTTCCAATTTACATATTTGGTCTTCTCCTCCTATTTTCTCTATAAGTTTATAGTTAATGTTTATTGAACTGATCTTTACTATTGATGTTTTCTTCTCTAAGTTCATCAATGTTTCTAATTACTTCTTAATGCACGATTAGTCTATGACTTATCAATGTTTTTTCCCTAATTTCATCAATGTTTCAAGTTACTTATTAATGCAATATTAGTCTTATCACTTATCAATGTTTCTAATTACTTATTATTGCAATATTAGTCTATGACTTATCAATGTTTCTAATTACTTATTAATGCAATATTAGTCTATTACTTATCAACGTTTCTAATTACTTATTAATGTGATATTAGTCTATGACTTATCAATGTTTATAATTACTTATCAAAGTTTTCTTCTCTAATTTCATCAATGTTTCAACTACTTATGAATGCAATATTAGTCTATTACTTATAAATGTTTCTAATTACTTATCATTGTCATTATTATATGGTCAATATATAATTTACATATCTTTATGATTAATATTAAAAAAAAATCAAAACCGATTAAAACCGAATATTCTCCCGCTTATACTCCCGCATACCGTATATACTCTATTCGGTACCTTCTCCGCCCGTACACCGATTACCGCTTTTCAGAACATTGATCACAATGACTCTTTCATTTCTTCTAGTCTCAAACTTCTAGAGTTAGTATGAGAAGTTTGAGAAAGTTACATTCATATAAATTGATATCCATAGTTACATTATGGATTGCAAGAAATAAATTAACAAATAAGCTTTTATTTGCAAGCAATCCGAAAAACTACAAGAAAGGTCGACAAACTAGAGCGGTTAATCATAGGTGAAAAACCACTAGGGGGGTGAATAGGGTTTTATGATTTTTTTAAAGTAATTTAACTCAAACAACCACAGTTGAAATAATAAGAAGGAGACAAGGTGTTTAGAGTGGTTCCAACCTTAGCAAATACTAAGGTAGTCAATCCACTACATGGTTGCTTACCCAACCAGGATTTTGAAAGTATTAAATTTTATTACCTCTCAAGGAATTTACATAAAATTACAATACTTTCTACACCCTTTGGATAGCTTTCACCTTGAAGTAGTTGCACCAACCTTGAAGCAGCCTTCTTGAAGTAACTTCAAGCTCCCCCTTGAAGTAGCCTTCCTCTTGAAGTAGCTTCCCATTGCAACAGCCTCCTAGAAGTAGTCCAAAGACCTCCTTCTTCACCAAGAAGATCAAACCCTCTCCAATCTGTAGCCTCCAACCCTAGTAGCAAGGAGAGTACAAGCAATAAGAAAGAACAAGAAAGGAAATGGAAATTACAATTACCACTTTGAAGAACAAGGCTTGATTTGCCTATTTCAAGTGTATAGATCTCCTAACCAATGAATATTGAAGTGTAGGTTTAGTGGACAGGAGATGCTAGCCTATATGACTCAAATTTAGAGCAAGGTAAGTGAGTAGACAATTCTAGTGTTGCTCAATAGCTCAAAAAAGAATGCCAATTGCAAGTATGTAAGCTCAAGTATTGCACAAGTGTGTTTTTGGGTGTCCTATGACTTGTCCTATATATAGGAATGGCCTATGGATGCTTAAGGACGTTCTAGACACTTTCTAGGGGGTTCTAAGTGCTTAACTATCAGTTAGGTACACATTAGTTGCTTTAGAAATGGCTAGTTAATTAATTCTAAAAATTTCTGACAGAACACATCTCGGTCGAAGAATTGTTGACCGAGAGTCCTTCTCGGTCGAGGACTTGTCGACTGAGGGACTGTCTGGATCAAGTGTATGGAAAATTCATCTCCAACTGCCAACTACCTTGTCTGCTGTGTCTAATGGCTACCTGGGTCTTTCTCGGTCGAGGAGTTTGTTGATCGAGAGTGTCTCGGTTGAAAATATTGTCGACCGAGATTGACCCTGTTTCAACGTTTTAAACTAAGTACTAAGTTTGTGTATGAGTGTGCAGTTATGACACTATTAAAGGGGATGGCCTATCTAAGTGTTGTGATTGGATAAGGAAGATCTAACGCTTGATTTACATGATGTCTAAGTATGTGTACATTATATATTTGTACAAGTTTTACAATTTATTACATTCATGAAATTAAAGCAATTTAGCATATAGATCTTCCAAATATTTGTCATCCACTTTATTCCTGCAACACTCAAGTAGCACGTTAGATCGACAAGAATGAAATGTTTGGCATCATCAAAACAAAGGGATTATACTAATATCTAATTTAGCCAACAATCTCTCCCTTTTTGAAGATGACAAACATTTGCTAAATATAAAATAAGGAAATATAAATCATGTGAGTTTCATACCTGAAATTTACCTTTTGTAGCCATTCTTGTTTTGCAAGTGAATGTTGGCCGAGATATTATGAAACTCATTTTATCTTTTCGATTTTATATTATTTCTCCCCCTTTGTGATTTCAAAAAGATATCCAACATAATCATTTAGAATGACTTTTTATTTTCCCCTTTAATTTTATGCTATGCTCCCCCTTAAAGAGATATTCAATTAAAATCAAGGGATTAATGCACACCAATTAATGGTAAATTTAGCCACAATTTAATTCTCAATTATTTGCAAAAATTTTGTACCCTTTGTGATTCATTGCATATATTACTCCCCCTTATTTTTATGCTCTACTATAATATTCTTATAAAACATGTATATGTCCAAATGAAACCATAGAAAAACACTTTTATTAATAATAACTTAGTGCACATACAATTTTTAAGAGAACCCATAAAGCATGACATTCTTTCTTATAAAAAGATATCCATTACAATTATTTCAAAAGATAGCCATTTCATTACAACCATTACAAAGATATCTCATAATCTCACTGAAAAGACCGAAGGATTACATCAATATCTGGGTCTTTCCCAAGAAAGGGCTCAACTCCATATTATTTGACCAGTGTCTTCCACTCCAAGGCACCTGTCTTGGTTAAGGCATAAGCTTCCAAGAAGGTGGGAACACGATCAAAGTGAAAGTGGGCAACAATGTCTTGAAGTTGAATTGGAGAAAACTGAGTATGTGTGAGATCAGAAGATGGTGGAGGTGGAATTTGGTAGTAGTTGTAGGAAGGATTGTATGGATTTATCATGCCAAGATTTAGGGAATAAGGATATTCATCAGGTTGGTTAGGAGAGAGAGCTTGCATCCTTTGGTTTAAATAAGTCATGGCATGGTGATTGTAATCTAATTGCCTACTCAGGTGATATTGGGATCCAACAATGTATGTTAAGGTGTTTGTAATAGGATCATGGGGTAGGTTGGTAGAAGGGTGTGGTGGAGGTATGTCTTGGGTGGATGTCTCCCCTTCAGTCCTAGCCCTTTTGTGGCCAAAGTGGATTCCCATCTTCTCCACCATATTTTTACTTATCTTTTGAGGTTTTCTATCCCATGTGTAACCTAGGTCCTCAATATTCTTCTTAAGAAAATGTTGAGTGATTTGGCACACAAAGTTAGCATAAGGTGGATTGCCAGAAAACTCAACCATATTCTTAAGGATGATACGAATAAAATTTATGGGAATACCTTTTAGAATGTCATAGATAAAGTACATATGAAAAGTGGGTACTTCAAATTTGTTTGGTCTAGGATGGATATTGGTGGCAACAATGATATTTATGATCCTAGCTTCAAGTTTGAAGTTTATGGAATAATAGGTACCCCTATCTTCATGACAAGTCGTATTGGACTGAAAGATGGCTCTTTTGATGTCACTAAGGCTAGTGGTAGTGTCATCTTGGGAGAGTTTATTTAGTGGATGTCCTGTGGTGAGGTTAAGAAAATCTTTATAGTCTTCTATGTCTATGTTAAGCATATTAAGAATGCCCTCCTCAGTAAAATGGAATCCATACCCATTAACCATAGAAGAGAAGGAATCATGGTCAGGATGTGGGGTTAAATTGGCATAGAATTCATTAACTACTTTGGAGGAGTAGGAATGGAAGGAGGGATTCAGAAAATTAGTCAAATGGTGTACCTCAAAGAGGTCCTCCAGATCAACAATGTTGTGGAAGTCCATGACGTCGACTGGCCGTCGTGGAAGAGGAGTTCTTAAGGAGAGCCTGAGGTAGCGATCGCCTGCAGCTGCGTCGTTGAATGGAATGTTGTTGATGAACGACAACATTGGAGAGACCGTCCTTCCTTTCCTTGTTGTAACTTGCTTCTTTCCACGCATTGATGAAGAAGACATCTCGTTGCTTTGAAGTGGAGAAGTAGCAAGCAAGACTTGGATGTAGAGACGCTTAAGATTTGCACAAGAATGCACTAGAGAGGAGCTAGAGAAGTGAAAATGTGAAGGTGTGAAGGAATGGGTTGTTTTGGGCGTTATTTATAGAAAAACAGAATCTATTTCGGTCGACAATTTGTCGACCGACGACCGCAACAGTCATTTCTTCATACGCTCCTATCGGTCGTCCAACGGTCGATCGAAAACTAGACAATACAATTTTTTTTATATTTTAATCAAAATATTACCTTTTAAGTCACGCAAATGGAGGTTCACATGGTCAGCCTCGGTCGATCATTTTGTCGACCGATGTTGGCTCGGTCGAACATTTTGTCGACCGAAAGTATATCTGAGATCGACTGTACATCCTTTTCTTGGTGACTATCGGTCGAGAAGGATAGCCAACCGAGATGTTTTCGGTCGACGAATTCATCGACCGAGTTTGTCTCGGTCGAAAATTTTTGCTGACCGACGAAGTTACTGTAAATAGAATTTTGAGCTAGTTTTTAATGCAAGTGATAGACTGGAGTTGTAGAGCATATGTAAGTCTTCTAGGGGAGTAATAATGTAATCATTTGAGCATTATTTGAGCATATAATGTAATAATGTAGAGCCTGTAATATAATCATTGTCTAGGATATTTGAGCAATTCTAAGGTCATAACTAGTTTTTAAGATTTTATTTTGACCGTTTATCAAAAGCACATTTTGAATCAAGATACTAAGATTGAGTATACTAAAATTATGTTCAAATAAGCCTTTTGTCAAGCTTATTTTAGGTCAACCTTGACTTCGACCATAACGCCCATTGGTCAAATTTGATTTCAACCAAGAGGCAATTTCCTACATATTTATGATTTAAACACTCATATGTGAAGTATAATGTCTGCAGGTAATTTGATTAAATAAATATCAATTTGAAGCATTTTGAGTGATACCTAGTATGAAGATGTTTGTCCTTGATTTTCCTAGAATGTATGTTTTATATATAAACTTTTCTATGGGTACATAAATATCAAATCTCATTTCTTCTTGTACCCTTGTTTTCAGATAAGATCCTTTAGGAGCATATTTCCTTGAAAGTAATATTAATGTCTTAAAGTCAAGATTTTGCTTTTTATTTCTTAGAACAAACAAAAACATTAATATTTTTGTTCTAAGAAACACAATAATCATTATCTATTTTGTCAAGATGCATATATGCCATAGAGTTTTACTATTTTACAAATTTTCACTTTCAATGATAGCATCAATGATCATCTATTTATGGTTTATATATATATATATGGATCAAAGATTATTTTAGACAAACCAATGAATTATATGGCACAATAATTATGATGGAATAGTAGAAGCGTATCCACAATACAAAGATCAGGATGTAATTTCATGAAATACAATGATTATGACCACATTGTTCCTATATAGATAGATCATGAAGTACTTAGGATGAACCATGTGGATTATGATAAAATAGTAATTTCCATGGTTTATAATTTTCATTTTTAAGCTAAACCATTGTAAATGAACGTTCTTAATAGACTTTTTCAATTAATGAAGAAAGTATGTTCAATATCAGTCTTCATATAATACTTTTGCAATATGTTTAAATATTTCTTATACATAATGCTATACCTTAAAAGATTACTATGTCATGTTTCAAAGATGGTCTCCATTTAGTCTTGATTTACGAGTAAAATCAATCATTAATAACAATTTGATAGCATACTAGATTAATTGAAAGCAGGTTCAGCATATTTGTTGTAGATTTGAAAACAATAACCTGCTCAGTCGACTATTTCTCGACCGACAGTGTTCTCGGTCAAAAAGTTTCTCAACCGAGAAAGTTTATGTACTATTTCATAACTGTTTTCAGTAATTGTTTTCAAGTAAAAACAAGAATATGAAAGTTAAAGTTTGATTGCGTTGAGATATGACATTTGTATATCAAGAATCAGTTTAGGTCAAATATCAACTAGTCAAATTCAAACTTCTAAGTTTTAGGAACCTTAATTAAGACAAATTTTCAAAAATGTGCCTCTGTAGGTTTGTATATTTAGAAAATTTAATTACTTGAATCAATTTGTTATCTCATTATGTTGAGTTGAGATACACATAGAGATATACAAATAGAGTCTTTGGTCATATCTCAACTTAATTTTTTTCATTTAGTTTGGGGGTTTTAGAACCCATACTAACTCGACATCCTTTTTCTTGAAGGGACATGAGAAAGAATAATGTCCAAAATGCAAACAATAATGACAACATATAGAATCCACCTCATATCTCTATCTATGATTTTGTTCTAGGTTGTTCTTGGGTACATATGTATATTTGCCTCTAGGTACATACATGGATTGATTTTCTAGCACTTGTGTCTTTTTCCAACTAGGTTTTTGGTAAGATTTTCCTTTACGCTTATAACCTAGTCCTCTCCTTCCAATTTGACGATAAGAATCATTTAAATTTTTATAAAGGATATCATTGTTACTCAAACTACTAATTTCTTATTGTAGCTTAACAATCTCATCCATTCTCTTATTGAGGTCTAACTTTGCTTGATCTAGATTAGATAACAAGGAATCTCTTTCTTTCACAATAATATCATAATCTAGATGTGTACACAAAACAGGCTATTTTTGAAGATCATTTAACTTTGTAAGTAATCCAACCTTTTCTTGAGATAGAAGATCATAATTTGTTTCTAGAGTAAAAATGTTCACATTACAATCATTTAGAGATGATTTCAAAGTATGATTTTCAGAAATAACACCATCCTTTTCAAATCCAAGATCATTTAATTTTTCATACAAATCTTCATTTTCAGAAGTGAGAGCAAGAAGCTTAGCATGTAATTCATCATTTGCCTTATTAGATTTCTTTAATTTCTTCTTGCACTCAATGTACGTATGATGTGTTTCTTCAAGACTAGCAATTAGCTCTTCTTTTGATAAATCAAGAAGGGTTACCTCTTCTTCTTATTCATTGGTTGTAGCAATGAGACAATTTTTGTGCACCTCTTTCTTCTTTTCTCTCCACGGGAAACCAAGTGTTGTGTTGCTTGTTCCTAAGCACCAACTGCAACTTGTTGAAGATTGGTCCATACTTTTCTTTTTCTTGCGGTTGTAGACACCATCACCCTTCATTCTTCAAGACTCAATTAGAGCTCCTTGAAGCCTGCTCTGATGCCAATTGAAAAACCACTAGAGGGGGAGTGAATAGGGTTTTATGATTATTTTAATGTAATTTAACTCAAACAACCACAATTGAAATAATAAGAAGGAGACAAGGCGTTTAGAGTGGTTCCAACCTTAGCAATTACTAAGGCAGTCAATCCACTACCCAGTTGCTTACCCAACTAAGATTTTGAAAGTATTAAATGTTTTTACCTCTCAAGGAATTTACATAAAATTACAATACTTTCTACACCCTTTGGACAAAATTCACCTTGAAGTAGTTGCATCAACCTTGAAGCAACCTTCTTGAAGTAACTTCAAGCTCCCCCTTGAAGTAGCCTTCCTCTTAAAGTAGCTTCCCGTTGCAACAACCTTCTAGAAGTAGTCCAAAGACCTCCTTCTTCACCAAGAAGATCAAACCCTCTCCAATCCGCAGCCTCCAACCCTAGGAGTAGCAAGGAGAGTACAAGCAATAAGAAAGAACAAGAAAGGAAATGGAAATTACAATGACCACTTTGAAGAACAAGGCTTGATTTGCATATATCAAGCGTATAGATCTCCTAACCAGTGAATATTGAAGTGTAGGTTTAGTGGACATGAGATGCTAGCCTATAGGACATGAATTTAGAGCAAGGGAAGTGAGTAGCCAATTCTAGTGTTACTCAATAGCTTAAAATAGAATGCCAATTGCAAATATGTAAGCTCAAGTTTTGCACAAGTGTGTTTTTGGGTGTCCTATGGCTTATCCTATATATAGGAATGTCCTATGGATTCTTAAGGACGTTCTAGACACTTTCTAGGGGGTTCTAAGTGCTTAACTAGCAGTTAAGTACACATTAGTTGCTTTAGCAATGACTAGTTAATTAATTCTGAAAATTTCTGATAGAACACATCTCAGTCGAAGAATTGTCGACCGAGAGTCCTTCTCAGTCGAGGACTTGTCGACCGAGGGACTGTCTGGAGCAAGTGTATGCAACGTTCATCTCCAACTGCCAACTACCTTGTCTGCTGTGTCTAACGGCTACCTGGGTTTTCTCGGTCGAGGAGTTTGTCGACCGAGAGTGTCTCGGTCGAGAATATTGTCGACCGAGATTGACCTTGTTTCAACATTTTAAACTAAGTACTAAGTTTGTGTATGAGTGTGCAGTTGTGACACTATTAAAGGGGATGACCTATCTAAGTGTTGTGATTGGATAAGGAAGATCTAATGCTTGATTTACATGATATCTAAGTACTTGTACATTATATATTTGTACAAGTTTTACAATTGATTACATTCATGAAATTAAAGAAATTTAGCATATAGATCTTCCAAATATTTGTCATCCACTTTATTCCTGCAACACTCAAGTAGCACGTTAGATCAACAAGAATGAAATGTTTGTCATCATCAAAACAAAGGGATTATACTAATATCTAATTTAGCCAAAAATAGGCCCAACCACATACCTTGATTATAAGTATTTGATGTCTATGAAAAAAGGGCAATCAGTGCAAGCAACCAAGCAAATATCCTAAAAGTAAAAGCATCACACACATCTATAATCATTTTATTCAAATTCCATTATTAAAAATGGCTTGGGTCTCAAGTAAGGGTTTCATTGGGGTTTTGGCTTCCTAGACCCTAATTATTAGTTTTCATGCCTTTTGGATTAACAAACCCTAATCTTATAATTATTTGCACTTTTAATCTAATAGTAACCATAATTCATCAAAATATGGGTTATTAAACTCAAATTAGATGCAAGTTGCCCTTTTATCCAAAAAGGTCAATCCTTGATTAATAAGTTCAACTGAACACATTAAGATCATGAAAACATAGAAATTAGGGTTTTGATTTGTTTAACACACTAAAGATATCAACTTTGGGTACTTTTTGAACTAGAGGTAGATCTAGGTGATTTTATTTTTATTGAATTAATCATATTTTTCTAATCAAAATTCATATATTACTTATCTTTATTGGATCATACTACTAAAAAGTTATGATTTTTATAAAAATAAAACATTTAGGTTAATAGGAAAGGAACCCTTAGTCCCTCCCCATCCAACTCGATTGGACTGGCCAACTAGCTCTTGCCAACTAAGTGACTCTCCCGCATGGAATCATCATTGGGTAAACAAAAAATAGAAGGAAAAGATAGTGTTTCCCTTACCTCTTCAATGTAGGGCCGAGGGTAGGAGAGTAAAATGCCAACATGTCGTTTTCAACCTCTACTCGTCTGTGAGCCAAGTAAGGCAGTCATTGATGATGTTGACTTTGATAACCAGATCACTAGTCTGTGAAAATAGACCTCCTTCACCTCTGACACTATCCCAAAAACTCCATGGTGCTTTCAATTCTTTGGAAAAGGGTCAGACTCATTGAGACAGAACATGAGTATCTCTGGTGAAAACCACAGATGAACTAGGGTGAAGGTCAAGGCTTGCTGAGAAATTGAGCATATAGAAGATATCGTGAGATTCGGCCGTAGGTTTTGATAAATGTTGTGATCTCACAGAGGATCAAGGGTCCCCTATTTATACCCTCCTATGTCAGTAGGGTTACCTCTAGAATGGGATATTGGGTGAATCTCCTAGAAGCCTCAAAACTAGGTCAAATTCAGAGTAGGTGATTTCATCCTATTCTCACAAAGATAAAGATCAAGTTTCCTTGCTTGCTCGTGCATTAACTTACTGGGAAATCGGCTTGGAAAGATGGTGAGTCTATGTTCCTATTTCCTTATCGAAATGGGGTAGGTGGCGATGTCGTGTCCGTTGGATTGGTTATCTAACAGCTCTTAGGATGTGCACATGAATAAAGGCCAAAAAGGCATTTTCTAATTGGAATATGAATAGGTTCTACAACCCTCTCCCCTTGTTATCCCTTATTCAGGTGGATTGAGAGGGCAAGGGCCATTATCAACATACAAGATTGTAGGTTTAGCAAATAACCAAAAATAATTAATAATTTTTTGCTAATAGGAAAGAGTTTATACAAGATTGAATTTCCACAAAGGAATTACATCAGACATTTTCGAAATTGGCAGCATGAAAAGAAAACTAACTATATCCTCCAAAAATTACATTACTCTTTGTTTATTTGGTGCCTTCTTCTAGAATGTCTACTTTCCATTAAACTTTTAGCAACAACAACATATTATAATAAAATGCCGACAACCAAAATAGTAGGTCAATATAACAAGTTATATTCGAAAGTGCAAGAATTGGAAGTTCGTATATACTTGTAGCAACATAATCATGCAATTATTGTTGCAGAAAGGAACTTTATCATTTCCTTCTTAACTTCTCAACTATTTTTACTCAACCTCTGGTATACCATCTCTTAGGGTTTAGTCCCTACAATGGAATTTAGGCCACCTCTCAATCTGGATCTAGGTGTGTTATTGGTCACCTCACAATCTATATCTAGGTGCCATGTAGGTCTTCCCAATCTGAGGCATGACCTCTTATGACCTTCCCAATATGGGGTCTGGTCTGACCTTCCCAATATGGGCCATGGTATTTACTCATTACCATGAATTTACATTTCTTTTCATTCTCAAATTTCTTGAGTTGGTATGCAGGTTCGAGCAAGTTATAAATATAATATTGTGATAGCCATAGTGACTTCATAGCTTGCAAGAAATGAATATCATCCAAACATTTTATTTCAAGGAATCCTGTAAAACCTCAGACATTGTCGGGAAACTAAAGCGATTGGTCATAGGAGTAACCACATACCTTGATCAGGTGCACTAGATGTCCAAGCAAGAGCAATGAAATAAGAAACCAAGCAAAATATCCTAAAAGTTAAAGAAATAAAACCATGTATTATTATTTTATCCAAATCATCATTAAGACTGACTTGGGCCTCAATATAGTGTTTCATTACAGTTTTAGCTTCCTATACCCCTAGTTTCCACTTTTGATTACCTTTCAGACTCAAGGAATCTTATTATTAATTACTCTTACAGACTCAAGGAAACCCTAATTCATCAAATTATGGGTCGCTAAGTTCACACTTTCAAGTTTTTCTTTTCATTATAAAAAATCATTCTTTTATGACGAATATCAATTGGACTCATTAGGATCACCAAAACATAGCTTAGGGTTTTCATTCATTTAATACATTGAATATGCCAACTTTAGGTACTTTTCGATTTGGGTCAGGTGCATCTAATAGGCCTTCACCACTGTGGAAGCATGCTTGGGTGATTCACACTAAAAATGATAGAAAGGGTAGACCACTATTACCTTGCAATGCATAGTCTAGGAGGGTAAGATGGGGATTTTGTTGGTGGGCTTCTTCTTCCCTTTGCTTACACCACTAAAGTTTATAACACCATTTTTGGGAGTCAACAAGGTCATTGATTATCATCATGGCCGCTCGATAGAAGAAACTAGGAAGTCTACCACCTTCGTCTAGGTCCGACGAACTATGGAGACCCTTAGGTTTATGCTATGGGGTTTCGGAAGACAACACCCAATCATTGGACTTGCCATTAGGATTGACATGATGGAAATTGTAGAAAACAAGCATTTTCTTGATTTTTCGTTGATCCCATGTTTGGGAAGGGGTTCTTCATGGTTTGGCCTTCACCCAGCATGCTTATTTTGATCCCAGGGGTTCCAATTCCCCTATCTTCTGCCTTCTGTAGGTATGGAACCCACTAGAGAGGAAGGAATGATGGGTGGTGGTGTTTTGAGGGAAATCAACAGAGTTGAGAGGAGAGAAAGGTCATGGGGATTGAGTGCAGACTCCTTGATGCTTTAAGTAGGCAAGGGTGTCATGGAACCATAGGTCTCACCCCTGCCCTAGAGTCCCAGTTCAGAAAGAATTTAGGCACTTTCTGTACATTGCATGAACCATCAATGTCTTATCTTAATAACTTTGTTTCTCTCACCTAATTCCAACACAAGTGAGAACAAAGAAAAAGGTGGAGTAGAGAGGAAGAGCGGGGACCAAGTAAATCATATACACTATTGGTTGGGTTTCCTCTTTTGGATGAAGGTAGGTAATGAGTTAATCACCATCTACTTTTGGGATCCTACATTGGTCAGTCCATCCAGTCTATCTAAAGAGTTGCGCACATATTTCTCATCAATAAAAATTGTTACATTTAATTTGTATCCTTATTAAGATCAACACTTTAAGAAAACTAGTGAAATTCAATATCTCTCTATCCATTAATTCTTTTAATCTCAAATTTTGAGAGAAAGTATATAATGACTTTATCTACTTGTGGACAAAGTTTGAGACCAAAACTAAAAAATACTTTTCTTAACCTGCAAGTCATCCATTTTAAGGTATATATAATGCATTTAAAACACATCTTTTCTCTTTCTTTCTTTTTTATTTTATTTATTTTAGCTATACTTTCTATTAGAAAACATGTACAAATGTAAATTAACCAATTGTGACCATCTATGCCACTTTCTAGAGAATTCAACACTATTCTCTCAAGCACATACATTTATTTAATATCTATTTTCATTTCCTCTTTGGTTATTATGGGATTTTCTTTTATCCTTTTCCCCTATCATTCATCATTGGATTAATAAAATAGTATAATTAGTGAAATATATCATTCAAGGCAAAATTGCAAAGAGTACCCAAACTTCCAAACAAGTTTCTTTTCATATAATAATTGCACTTTAATTATTTAAAATACAAGTGAAATTTGAGTTTATAACATCCTTCTCCTCTTACAGGAATTTTCTCCGCAAAATTTGACTAACCATACGAACAATTTAGTATGAGACTTTTCCATGTCCATCTTTAGCTCCCATGTGGCTTCATCCTCTTCATCATGCCTCCAAAGAACCTTTACCATCTCTTTCTTTTTATTCCTGAGCTCTATCTTACCTTGGTATCCAATACCCTCATGGTATGTCAGCCTCCCTTGCAGTTCAATAGGCTCAATACTCAGCACATAGCTAGGATCCTTCACATGGTGCTTTAGATCAGACACATGGAGCACATCATGCATCATACCATACTATGGGGGTAAGCCTATATGTTATATAATCTCATACTACTCCATGTATCACATACTCAATTTTCCTATGTTCTTAGCTATAGTTTAGAGGAGTCTGATTTTTAGAAACACATGTTCACCCACAGTGAAGTGCAATTCATTTTGCTTCACGTCAGCATAAGACTTCTATCGATCTTGGGCTCTCTTCAATCTTTCCTTGATCAAAGTGACTTTATCGGCATACAACTGGAGTTCCTCTGACCTTAGCAAGGTCCTCTCACTGACATCACCCTAATGATGTGGTGACCGGAATGGCCTCCCATAAAGATCTCCATATAGAGCCATCATGATACTAGCTTGGAAACTATTATCTAAGGGAAGTAATGCTCCTCTGATCCACCCGAATTTGAGAACACATGCTCTCAACACACCCTCTAAGGTCTGAATCATCCTTTTTAACTATCCATTAGTCTGGGGGTGATAAGATGAGCTAAATTTCAATCTAGTACCGAGTTTGTCATGCACTTGCTTTTACATTTTATAGGTGAACTTAGGGTCATGATAAGAAACAATTAAACTAAAAGCACCATGAAGTCGAACTATTTATCTAACATAGAGTTCAGTTGGGTTTGTCACCTTGGCAGTAATCTTTAAGGTGAGGAAAAGTGCTGACTTGGTAAGATGATCTACCGCAACCCATATTGCAACATGACCTTTCTTTGTCAAGGGGAGACCCACCATAAAGTCCATGGTGACTTGTTTCCATTTCCACTCAGGAATCTCAATTAATTGCAGTATTCCACTAGGTCACTGATGTTCAACCTTCACCATCTGGAATGTGAGACAACTAGTCACACATGATGCTATGTCTCAATTCATTCTAGGCTAGCATAATATCATCGTAAGTCTTTAAACATCTTTGTGGTTCCAGAGTGCACCGTATACTCAAAACCATGAGCTTCTTAGTCCTTAAGGGTGAATCATCTGGAACTCAATATGATTTTCGTATCGGATTCCACAATTCACGAATATCAGATGTGCCCAAGGATTCACCATCAAACTGTTCATCTCATCTAATTCTGGTTCATCTAACTAGCCTATTACAAGCTCGATCATCAAGTCAGACTTGGTTTACCTGCATTTGATACCTCAAATCGCGCATCCATTATTTTGATCACTAGATTCAATCTTAACCTATAGAATTCAAACTCCACATAGAAATTATATCCTCATTTGAAATTTCAATTTGGCAATTACCTTTTTTCATTTATTCAAAATCCTCTCATAGGGGTGTGGTAATTCCTCCAATTCTTTATTATAAAAAGATTTCAACTTAAGTATGTATTCCTCATATCACTTCTATTCCTAGTATGGAATGTGTTTGTCCCATCTCTCACACTCATAACAAGATGAAATAAGCATTTGGTTGCAGTCTAAATACAAATCTCATCCCATTCCAAGAGTAGAGACAATGCATCACACATCACCATTTTATTTTCAAATCTAGGTTGAATCATTCTCCTCATACTACCATTCTTGCACACTTTTAGGAAAAACATTCCTAATAACCTTTGAGTCTTATCATAACTCCTATTTACGATACTTAGTCATTTCCTCAAGGTCTCTAGGGTGTTGGTACTTTTGGGGTGATCTTACCCTTATGCATATAGGGAGTTCCTCTCACATTTACCCCTCATACCCCATGAAGTCTTGAAGTTGGCCAACCTCCTAACCCATGGGCCTCAGGAAAACATAGCCATTACCTCCCAACCCTATGGTCTTGTACATTCAAGGAACAATCAAATCCTACTCCCATCAGTCTCTTCCCTTCTTGACCTTAGGAATGACTTAGGATCATATCTTAACTTTATTTTATTTCATCACACATTTTTCTTGTGGTTCCTTTGATGATATCCAAGCACATTGTATCCTTTAGAATTTTCACCCAAATTTCCTTCGTCTCTCTAGGCACTCATATTTTTCATTACGTCCCTTCATGGGAAACATGGCGACCTACCCATCTAGGCCTGGCCCCATTATATTGGTCACTTCCATAGTGACTTTTCTTCATGTCCCTTAGAGAAGGTCATACTTGGGTCTAAAGAATCATACTCAATCTATGTGGTTTTTTTCTTCATGCATTTAATTTCTAAAGTTCTTTGAAGTGACTTTTAAGTTACCTCAATTCATAAACAAATTTTGGTACTCACTCCTTTAGGAAAGGTCTTTTCCTAGGACAAGAAAAAACTATCATTTTACAATACCAAGGGTCACAAAAACTTTCTTAAATCCAAAGTATATATCATTACATGGGTACATGTCCTTTAGTCATATTTCCTATTACATCATCCATGAGGTTTCTACATGTTAATTATAACATAATATCCCGTGATCTACCACTCAAGAGTTGGATCACTATTGCTATCTTACTACCACCGATCGAAGCATTTGGATACAATATGACCAATTGATTATATCTCATGTGTTTGAGGCTATAGGAACAACTATTGCATCTAACGTCATATGCCAAGTAGATTATCTGATCCATACCATATCGTAGGATAGAGGAGGTAGATCATACCTTGAAGAAGACAACCTTATTTAACACATAGTCCTTATGTCAACTATAACCACGTTCCATATTTATCATGAGAAAAATCCCATTTCCAAAATTTCCATTATGTTGTACTTATTCATCATCTCTCAAGATTGGACCAATTTCATATTTATACATGATAGCATAGTAGTGCTAAACCAACTTGTGTGAGTGGCTCATCAAACATATATCTCAGTCCATGTGGGGTTTCCTTTAACCAAAAACATGAGGGGGTGCCATTCAACCTTGTGAGCACTATATGCACCTAATGCCACTACTTCCCCTCTTGAGTTTACTTCCCTAGCATTCGTCATCTAAAATACATGACTTAGCCACTCAAGAAAATACCGAACCAAAACATGCTAGGCATTTTCTTCCCAACTTTCTCTTCCACATAAACAATCCTCAGAGTCCTACTCAAGGGCTACCAATCTGAGTCTGAGGCTTCACATCATATTACCATTCCTTACATCTCCAGGATCTTGGGACTCTCTTTCCATCACCTAGATGGTAGGTACTCATATCATCTACACATATGCATAAGAAGCCTCCTTCTCTATCTCTAGGGTTTAGTCCTTTCAAGGACATCTAGTGTCATGGATACAATAACTCGACCCATTCACCCATTGGTGGTCTATTTTAGAACATATCATACAAATATTTCTCATAATTCCTCATGTCTAGGTGTCTAGGTTCCCAACCTTCTCCTTCTGGGTTTCACTCTCTCCTGAGTTAACTCTATAGATGGTCCTAGCACTAGAGATCCCCTCTTATAGATGAGGATGAGGCTCCTTAGATTCACATCTTATTCTCACGTAGCTTACCTTATATGATAAAGCGTACTATCAATTATTATGTCCAACTGAGGTCATCATAAAACATATTATCTCATTACGTTACATGAAGCTCCTCATTCATTTCCTCCAGTATGCCTATCTCATAATCCAACATGCATTACTCTTCTGGCTTAGAACTAATCTCGTTGTCAGCTTTTATGTTTCTCACTTTCATGTAGGTGTAGTACTATCTTGTACTCGTATCTGAGTGGGAAACCAATTGTTAGGGTTCCTACTTGGAGCAGTTTAAACTTTTTGGTGACAATAAACTTTTCGATTTAGGGTGTTATCTCCCTAATAGATCTCTTCTCCTTTTGTGGATGACCCACCCTAGGTCAGGTTACCAAAAACAAAAGTAGGACTAGGGGTCAGGAAACCACTTATTGGTTATGATCCTAATGCATAATCAAGTCCTCCATGTATATCATGCATGCCTAACCTACATACTTTCATGTATAGACAAACTATGGCATCCATCTTATTTGGGTTTTCTCTCTCTACATCCATTGCATTCAGTTTATTAGGGTGTCACTATTATTTTCCTTCTACTCTTCTCATACCCCAAGATTAAGGTTTTGTGTTGAGGTTATGTTTTTCAACCAGTACCTTAGGTTTTGTGATTGCCTTGACCCATTGAGATTGTTTTCTGGACCATCTCTAGTCCATCTAGGGTTTACCTTTATAGGGGAGAAACCCATCAATCATTTTCTCTTTATCGTTATGTCCACTTCTATTATTTGGCAGAGGATGCCTTAATCCCTAATGTATATAACCCTAGTACTCATAACGAATAAAGAGAGAGGATACCTAGGGTTTAGTGAGCGAATAGGGTAGAGAAGTGACGAAATTAGATGAGAGATCCTAGAGGTATGTTATTTTGACTAAAGTCCTCTGACTTTGGCCAGGAAGGAAACGCAGGTCTGGGAGTCCTCATAAGCTGACAAGTGGTGCAGAGGAAAATATTGCCAGACCCTAGATCATGGTCCTTTCAAGACACCATTGCCCTTGGAAAACACTCTAATAATTCCCTTGAGCTCTACAAAACTTTTAAAATTTAATAATTATTATAGGTTAAATGTTAGTTAAACTCTGATACCAAATGTAATGATCCCCTCCCCCATTATTCCCTATTCAGGTGGACTGATAGGGAAAGGGCCATTATCAACATACATGACCACATGTTTAGCAAAAACAAAAAAATAATTAATAAATTTTCACGAATAGGAAAGAGTTTATACAAGATTGAATTTCCACAAAGGACTTACATAATATTTTTTCTAAATTGGCAACAAGAAAAGAAAACCAACCAAATCCTCCAAAAATTGCATTACACTTTGTTTGTTTTGTGCCTTCTTCTTGACTGTCTACTTTCCATTAAACTTGTAGCAACAACATCATATTATCCTAAAACACTGACAAGAAAAATATTTTGTCAATATAACAAGTTATACTAGTATGTGGGGGAACCAAAAGTTCACATATACTTGTAAAAAACATAATCATGAAATTAATGTTATAGAAATGAAATTTATCATTTTCTTCATAACTTCTCAAAAAAATTTACTCAACCTCTGGTATACCCTATCTTAGGGTTTAGTCCCTATAATGGACTTTAGGCCTCCTCTCAATCAGGAGCTAGGTTCCTTATTGGCCACTTGTCAATCTAGATCTAGGTGCCATGTAGGTCTTCCCAATCTGGGGCATGACCTCTTATGACCTTCCCAATTTGGGGCCTGGTCTGACCTTCCCAATATGGGGCATGGTCTTTAATCATAAGCATGACATTACATTTCTTTCCATTCTCAAATTTCCAGAGTTGGTATGCATGTTCGATCAAGTTATAAGCATAATATGATCATCCATAGTGAATTTGTAGATTACAATAGATAAATATCATTCAAGCATTAAATTTCAAGCAATCTGGTAAAACCTCAGAAATCGCCAAGAAACTAAAGTGATTAGTCATAGGAGTAACCACATAACATGATCAGGTGCACTAGATGTCCAAGCAAGAACAATCAATCAAGCATCCAACAAAAATATCATGAAAGTTAAAGAAAGAAACCCATGTATTATTATTTTTTCCAAATCATCATTAAGACTGACTTGGGTCTGAAGTTACAGTTTCATTAGATTTTTGTCTTGCCAAACCCCTAGTTTCAACTTTTCATGACCTTTGGATCAACAAACCCTATTATTATTATTAATTTCTCTTTTAGACTCAAGGAAACCCTAACTCATCAAATTATGGGTTACTAAGTTCACACATTCAAGTTTCTCTTTTTATTCATATTTAATTTGTCTTTATCTAAGTTACCAATAAATTTCTACAATTTTTTTAAAATTATCATTATTCTGACCAATGGAAGTGCGCCATATCAATAATATACTACATAATCCAGGTAAGCTCATTTAGACGCGAGGCCAGGTCCATCCAATAAGTTTTCCCCACTGTGGCAACCCGCTTGAGTGACTCACACTAAGAAATGACAGAAAGGGTAGACCACTCTTACCATGCAATGAATAGTCTGGGAGGGTAAGATCGGGCTTTTGTTTGTGGGCTTCGTCTTCCCCTTACTTGCACCACCTAAGTCTGTAGCACCATGGTTAGGGGTCAACATGGTTGTTGACTATCAACATGGTTGTTGACTATCAACATGGTTGTTGACTATCAACATGGTCATTGGAAAAATAAACTTGGAAGTTTACCACCTTCGTCCAGGTCTAACAAACTCTGGAGCCCCTTAGGTTTATTCTATGTGGCTCCGAAAGACAACACTCGGTCACCAGACTCACCATTGGGACTGGTATGATGGCGACTGTAGCAAACAAGCAATTTATTGATGTTTCATTGATTCCAAGTTTGGGAAGGGGTTCTTCATGGTTTGGCCTTCACTCCAACATGCTTATTTCAATCCATGGGGTTCCAATTCCCCTATCTTCTGCCATCCGCAAGTATGGAACCCACCAAATAGGAAGGACTGATCGTTGGTGGTCTTATAAGGGAAATCAATAGAATTGAGAGGAGAGAAAGGTTGTGGGGTTTGAGTGTGGACTCCTCAATGCTTTAAGTAGGCAAGGGTTTCATGGAATCATAGGTCTCACCCCTTCCCTAGAGTCCCAGTCGAGAAAGGATTTAGGCACATTCTTTACACATCACAAAATCACCAATGTCTTCGCTTAATAACTTTGTTTCTCTCTCTTGATTCCAACACAGGTGATAACAAAGAAAAATGTGCTTGTAGACAAAGTTTGAGATTGAAACTTGAAAAGAAAATATACTTTTCTTAACATGCAACTCATCCAATTATAAGGCATATATTATGCATTTATAACACATCTTTTCTCTTTATTTCTTTACTGTTTTCTTTATTTTGGCTATACATCCTATTAGAAACCATGTGCAAACGTAAACTAACCAACTGTGGCCATTTATGCCACTTTCTAGAGAATTATACACTATTCACTCAAGTACTTTCATTTATTTAATATCAATTTTCTTTTTCTCTTTGATAATTATGGGATTTTCTTTTACCCTTTTCCCCTATTATTCATCATTGGATTCATAAAATAGTAGAATTCACAAAATCTATCATTCAAGTGAAATTGGCATAGAGAACCCAAAATTACAAAGAAGTCTCTTTTCATAGAATAATTGCATTTAAATTATTTAAATTACAAGTGAAATTTGGGGTTATAACAATATGTCACATTTAATGTAATTCTGAGTTAATCCTCAGTTTAGAGATTCTAGAAAATCCATAACTCCTATTCTATTAATCCTTTTGATCTAAAATTTTAAAGGAAAGTCCATAATGAATTTATCTAGTCATGGGAAAAGATTGGGACCAAAATTGGAAAAGAAAGATCCTTTTTCTTAATATCGAAATATTATCTATATAAAGCATATTTCAAGCATCAAAACACATCCTTTTCTATTAATTTCTTTTCCATGTTCTTTATTTCAATTATTTTTTTTATTAGAAGCCATGTGAAAATGAAAACTAATTTAGTATTTGCCATCCATACCACTTTCTAGAGTATTCCACACCACTCTCACAAGTATACTTGGTTATTATCTATTTTCTTTTGCTTTCTTCTTATTATTGGATTTTCTTGTCTCCCTTTTCCCTTTTATCCAATATTGGATTAACAAAATAGTAGAATTCATGAAATCAACAATCAATAGAAATTTTTAAGGGGAAACCTTTATTTCAAAACATTGCACACACATTTCTAATATGTCCCTTTTATTTCAAGAATTTCAATTCAACTATGTAAAATACAAGTGAAACTGAGGTCATAACATCCTTCCCCTCTTATAGGAATTATGTCCTCAAAATTCGACCAATCATACAAACAATTCAGGATAAGACTTTTCCATGTCCATCTTTAGCTCCCAAGTGGCTTCATCCTCTCCATGGTATTTCCAAAGAACCTTTAACATCTCTATCTTTTTATTTAGGTGACTCAGGGTGTGTCAGCCTCACTTGGAGTTTCAATGCTCAACACATGGCTAGGATCCTTCACATAGTGCTTCAGATTGGATACATGGAATACATCATGCATCATATTATATTGAGGGGGTAACACTAAATGACAATCATTTTTACAATCCATTCTAGGATCTCAAACAAATCCACATAATGGGGACTCAATTTTCCTCTATTCTTAGCTATAGCTCAGAGGGGTAGAAATTTCAAAAACACATAGTCACCTAGAATAAAGTGCAAATCTACCTACTTTGCATCAGTATATGACTTCTTTCGATCATGGGCTCTCTTCAGCCTTTTCTTTATCACAACGACCTTATCAGGGCATAACTGTAGTTCCTATGACCTCAATAAGGTCCTCTCACCTACATCATCCCATTGAAGCGGTGACCTACACAACCTCACATAAAGATCTTTGTATGCAGGCAACCTGATACTGGCTTGGTAGCTATTATTATAAGCAAACTCGGCTAAGTGAAAGTATTTCTCTCATGATCCACCCCAATAAAGCACACATTCTCTCAACAAGTATTCTAAAGTATGGATCATTCTTTCTGATTGTCCAACAATCTGGGGGTGACAGATTGTGCTAAATTTTAACCTCGTACCAAGTTCTTCATGCACTTGCTTCCACAACTTAGAGGTGAACTTAGGGTCGTAATTAGAAATAATTGAACTCCAAACACCATGTAGATGAACTATTTCACTAACATATAGTTCATCTATATCTAACACCTTGGTGGTTATCTTTAAGGAAAGGAAACATGCTGACTTAGTAAAGTGGTCTACCACAACCCATATTGCCACATGACCTTTCTTTGTCTTGGGGTCACCTCCACAAAGTCCATAGTAATATGTTCCCATTTCCACTAAGGAATCTAAATTGATTGCATGAATCCATCAGGTAGCTGGTGTTCATCCTTCACTATCAGGCATAATAAATGACAGGCCACATTTGCTGCTATGTCTCTCTTTATTCCAGGCCACCAAAAGTATGGTTGCAAGTCATTAAACATCTTGGCAATTTCGGTGTAACATCCCTGATCTGGGTTATGGCTTAACCCTAGTAGTTTTTCTTAATTAATTTATTTAAAAACTTGTTCTAATCTTTTGAAAAGTAATTAAGACTCTTTGTGAAGTTTATTTTCAAGTTTGAGCTGATTTACAAACTATGTGTGCATTATATGATAGTCTGAGTATAAAGTGCAATTTACCCAAGAAGAGGGGTTATATTGCAAAATGTCACATGTTGAATGTACCATAAGTGTTATAAAATTATAAGAGAGAGAGAATGATGCTAACTGGTGGCTTGTGGAAAGCCTAATTTCTAAGTGAGAACTTGATTGAAAAATGCTAAGTGCTTTGTGCATCAATTGTGGTACAAGGTTGAAGTGTAAATTACCACTTCTAGAGTGTCCTTAATCCCTCCTAGAATCATATAGAGGAAAGAGAAATAAGGAGACATAATGTTTGAATCATCCTAGAGAGATAGCATTCTTGCTAATGAAAAGACTAAGAATGTAGTTTAGTTATAGCCTTTGTTTGAGTAGGACTTAATATAGGAGTCCCTATCGGCCTAGGAGCCATAGAGGGAGTCTCCTCTCGGGTTTTTGACCCATGGATTTTCCCATGATGGGCTAAGAACCACAAGGAAGTCATATGTATCGACTTGCAACTTTTCTTTGGAAAACGTTGTATTGAATATAATAATAAGATGAGTGGAAGAAACTTGCCCTAGAAGATAACCAAAGGGATGACCCTTATCCTTTGCATTATCCTTGAGATTTTATTTTTGCATGGAAATATAAAGATGGGATGCATGCAAATACATGTGTCAATCCATGCATGGTAATGTGGCACTTAGTAGCTTAAGCTAAGGACACCTCTTACACTCTTTTTCATAAAACACAAGTATAAATACCCTTATCTTCACCTATTAGTAGAATTTTCATATTTTGTCATCATCCTTCTATTAGATATAGTGCATATCACTCTAATATCATGCATAGTGAAGGAGAGTTGAGTGTAGAGCTTGGTATTGGCTAAAGACAAAGGATATCGTCCAAGTAGGGGATATCAACCTAGCAAGGTGATATCAGACACAAGGAGTGAAAATATCATGGAAGTGCCATGGAGCTCAAGTCTTGGATCTTGGAGAAGCTCATGTTTAACCTTAAGAACGTGAAGAGTTGAATCTTGGATCTTGGAAGTTTCTTTAGAGGTGGGTTATATAACTTAAACCCAACAATGCTATTATGCACTTTCAATATTGATTGAAATTTGTTGATTACTTTCAATTTCAAGTTATTATGATTAATTGATGTTCCTTTGTGTTCTAATAAGTTGTTAGGACTGTTGTCCATGATTATCTAAATCAAGACAAAGGTCTTGAGGTTGATGATGATGACATCATTATGGAACAACCTAATATGGGGTTGAAGTACCTTAAAAACCGATATGGAACCCAAGATGATAAGTAACCTGACATAGAAATGAGTGATACCTCATGAATGATACGAGGCATGTCTAAGAATGATATGGGAGGTACCTACTTATACCTTATACATGATACAAGGTTAATATTTTTTTTTCACGATATGGTACCACTAACCGATATGAAGATTAAAACCCTAGATGAAGAAGTGGAAACTGATATGCCTTTGAAATCCAATATGCCTTTGAAACCTGACGTACCCCTATTACTTTGTGATGGGTTGAAGAGAAATTAGATACCTAACTTGTTTATTCAATTATATAATATAACTAATCCTTGAAGGCATAAAGGGTTATGAGTTTATTGGTCTAACCAACTTGGTAACCCGGTATGTTACCCAACATGCAACCCGATTTGTCAATCCAAGATGGGAAACCGATATGGTATCTTGTATCTGCTACTTGGACGATACCATAATGAGGCATACACCTTATTCCCGATATGGAGCACATCTAGTGCACGATTTGGTATCAAGAATATCATTATACACGATATAAGGTCAAGCATCTAACTCATACACGATATGAGGTTAACTTGAGATGATACAAATTAAGTGATATCTAACCTGAGATGGTTACACAATATGGTGTTACGGGACACACCCTAACCATAATAGGATTATGTGGTTTTATCACATCACCGACGTGGATACACGATAGGATGTGAATGTTGTATTTCAAACCCAATATGATAGCATACATACACCATGATGCCCAATATGATAGGTATGCTTCAACCCAATATATTTAACTAGGTAATATACATTGTATGTTAAATAAAACATTAAGATGTAATGAGTTTAATCTAATTTGATAATGGTAAACTAATGGACCTTAAGAGGAAAGGTAAGCAATCAACATCCTAGTAGGTATAAGAGAGAAACTTATATCAACAATGTAATGAGTATATATTGGTGCTCCTAGAATGAATATAGTATGAATTAGGGATCAATCCCATATGATGTACTCTTGAAATCCTAATTGGTTAATAAAGGTAAATTGTCATCCTAAGAATGGGTGATGAGGTGATTTGAAACACTAATCAGTTGATGAAGGAGAACCCTAATCCTAATTTAATGGGAAGAATATGTTTCTTTTGCATTGCATGGTTATGACATATATGTGATATTGTTGTTAGCATGTTATATTAACCATGAAGGTATCATAAGGTGATGAGCATAGCTAAGTAAGAGCTATGATGTTTATGTGATACAGATTTAATGAGCTTTGTGAACTATGTGGATTAATACCTTGGTCTGATGACCTAGAGGTAATGATTACCTGCTAAGTGGTGACAATACTAAGTGATAAATTAAGGGTTTGAATACCCAAGCATGATGATGATAAGATATTGAGATCCTAAGTGTTATATATATTTCAAAAATCATGAAAGTACTTGATAAACATATTATATCTTTCTTTGTAGCATCTGATATAATTCTTTCTTGCAACTTGATTGATGCTAAAAGATATTGTAAAGCACTTAATTAATCAAGTTAAATGTTATAATGTAGTTGCTCATGATGGGTTTTAGGGGAGACAGAGAAGGCAGCGGAAACAAAAATTTTCTCCCCCAACCCATACCGAGGAAACGCGTCAACGTCTATATAATAGGAAAGGATGGTTTGTGGAATCATACCTTGTCCCGAGGCTTGCTCGGCGACAATACCTCGCGTAATGCGCAGTCTTCAACTCCGGTCTTGGACGGTGTCTGTGCAACTCCTGGTCGCACCGGGACTGACGACTCCTCCTCCTACCGGACTGTCGGATGACAGTTGTCCTCCTGAGCGGCAGTGTCCTCCCGCCTCTGTAGTAGTCCACACGGACCACCTAGAACTCCACTCTCCTTGTCCCACAAGGAAGTGGAAGGAGTCGCACCCTCCTGTTGACGTACTAGTCGCCAACACACTCTCCTGCTGCCAGTTGCAACTGCAGTTGTCCTTCCCTTGCTACACCTCCCTTTTGCGGGAAGCACTTGCTCAGGATCTCCCATGGTTACCAAAACCAGAGAGAATGACAACTTCGCAAAGCAACCAGCTTGCATTGAGCTGTACTTTGAGAAGCCCCCAATACCCCTATATATAGGCGGGTCATGGGACAGGGTTCTCTGTGTCTAGCAATATGGGACTAAAGCAGGAGTAGAAGGGTTCGAGAATTTTCCACAAAAAGCAACCGGTTCGCAACTTGAAATGATCGGTTCACAACTGAACCGATCGGTTCGGCCATTGAGCCGATCGGTTGGACCTGAGCCGATCGTTTGGGGCACTCCAACCGATCGGTTGGTGCCCTGAACCGATCGGTTCATGGTCCTAATCCGGCTCAAAAAGACTTTCCTTGTTTCGTTCTCAATTGGTATCGTATACCAATGTTATTCCCAATCGAATTGGGCAATTTGAAACCAAAGGAAAATTCTTGCCGACATGACTTTCCCAACTGGTCGGTTGCACCAGTTGAGCCGATCAGTTCAACTCTTGAACCGGTCATTTCAACCTGGGCATGAGCCGATCGGCCTGGACACTCCAGTCGACCAGTTCAGCACCTCAGTCGACCGGTTCATCACATGAGCCGATCGGTTGGGAGCACAGGCTGGGCAAAATCAGTCAATTGCGATTTCAATCAATCCGATACTCCAATCAATGCATCCAACACCTTGAACCATATGATATTGAGCTATCAACTGATTGAGTGTTTAATTGAACTACTAAACTCCTTTAGTAATCAATCTAAACATTACTTTGTGGACAAAACTCCTCTTCCAGGTTAAATCCTATGTGTGTGACCCTGCAGGTCCATTTCACGTTGGCAGTGAAAGTCCATAACACTTATGACTTCACAAGAAAAGAGCGGTGCCTAGTCACACATCAGTGCTACCCAAGTGAAAGTAGAAAGTTGGAGAACAACTTTCATCCTACAATCCGTGAATGGTGTTACAATGAATGTATAATTCCTTTGTCACTGATATCCCGAATGAACTCAAGGCATGGAACTGTCATCCTGTCAACGTTCATTCACTTTCTTGATCTCAGAGTAGATTGAAGGAGATATGAATGACATCAATATCACATACTGATTCACACAAGTGTGCGCACGCCTATCTCAATCCTACTCATCAAGTGGCCATGGATATCAAACTCCCTCAGGAGGGACAAATCCCATATCTATCACTCACCCTTCAAAAGCCCCATGTGTCAAAGCCACCCAATCATCACCTTTATAACAACCCATGTTTCAGGACTTCGTTTGATGATGTCAAAGTGTGCCCAACGACATGTGTTGAGTGCAGTGATTTCAGGTCTAAGAATCACACTCCCCACCATCACTGTGAGTACTGACTGTGACTACCATCTCATGGTTCCATGTGTCAAACTCACGGTGGATCTGTCCGGTACCTTGTTCTCTAACAAGTACCTATGTGTTTGGTTTGATATCTCTATATCATGACTAATGAGATTCTGTCATCAACCAACACCACAATCTAGTCTTGTGTGTCATTGCTGTCTATCTACCTTCCACAATGACATCCGACTAGGGACATAACAAGAATGTACAAACTCTTAGCATCTGTATGATCTCATCGTTCAGGTCATGAACCTGAAGGCATACGTCATTGAGTACTGTCATTCTCTAGACATTCAATCTGTTCTATCACTATCTCATATGACTGAACCAGAAAGAATTGGAAGCTCGCCTTTTTATGTTTATCAAATCAATCTTAATGTATCCCACCAATCATCCCATGATTGGCTCTCAGGGCATACATACCAACAGACTCCCACTTGCACTGCGAGCCAATCACTCTTGAATCATATTCATAGTGATCTTCAAACATGTCCCACATGTTATTGTGCTCTTAGTGCGAACATAGTGAGTAATGACAACACCTTGCCAAAGTCAGTATAAACTGCATGTCTCTCATCTCTTCGATGTACGTCACACGTATGAGATGGAGTTGCCGTAATATGCAATCTAGTATTCCATTGCTAACCTTTAGCCACATTGCATGATCAAGGATTCCAGACTTGTCATCAATGAGTGGAATATAAGTTCATCCCATGAACCTTCAGATCCATATAGTATCCACTGCTGTTCTCTAACACATAGATACTCGACATTTCCCTTTTAAATAGTTTTATTGGAACATTTCCAATTATCAACCAACTTTCACTTTTATACATCCTATGTATATTTTGCGATTAATTTTCTGTCCTTTCGGAAGTTCGCATCAATGTAACTCTTTACATCAAACTCTTCCTTATCTCCATGGAACTAGTACTTCATAAGTACTTATCAAGTTCTCATGGTATTCCAGTAACCCTTACTGGAAGTAGACAGACATCCACTCGTCATGTCCCACATACGAGTTATCAGGATGAGCATATCATATTGCCATGTCCTACATACTAGATGATGAATGCATTTTATTCTTGTCATGTCATACATGAAAGACAATGGGATGATTACATACATGATAGATCCATATCTATTCTTAGTGTTCCCATTCTTCATAAGAATTGGACACTTGGCCTTGGGATACTAATATCCATATAACATGGACAAGTTTTCTCCCACTGAATCTGTGCATACTGAACCCTTCAGTACATATTGCCAATGTATGCTCTCTTTTTTCCAGGTCAAGAGATTTGTCGAGAACTATCTCTATAGATCTCTATTCCTATCATATAGGAAACATCTCTATCTTCCTTAACGATAATTTCCACTTTTGGATTTCCATTCTAGAACATTTCCATTTCACATCAACATGTGGAATGTGAACACGCTCCCACTAAATCACAGATCCCTTCTTTATCTTTGACATATCAGTCAAACCCTTTGACTATATCATCAAAGTAAAGATCCAATTTTGAGTTGCTTATACTCAATCAATCACATTGATTAGTCCATTGTAACTTATAGACTTCATTTGCATTAGTGGATTCATAAACCTTATAGGTTGTGTCACGTACACATCCTTATTTTATTCCTCATAGGAATGCAGTTTTAGTATCCATATGCCAAATGTCTCAGTCATTAAGTTGCAATCAACAAGCATCATCCTTCTCAAAATGTTATCCATGTTGTCTTAACACTTAAGACTCATTTGCACTTATGGATTTCATCCAATGATTGCTACCATCAAGGTCATGCCTTATGGTTCACATGGAAATCATTTAGGATGTAATGATCATATACCATAACTCCAAATCTGATTCCTCATATTCATCTAGATAGTTGACTCATCATATGAACAACTCATCACATAGATGATTGAGGTGTGTCTGTTAAGGATATAAGAACTCACAACCCTTGTGATTCTTAATTTCCTTTATTAGTGTGGGGTATTCTTTTATTAAGAAGAATTCAGTTATTTGATAATCATTCTCTAACTCCTTAGAGTATGATTCCTTCTTGATTCAGACATCACCATGCCTTAATCATGAGTTCACTATGATACACTATCATAATCACTCATAAGGATCTCAAACATTTGGTTCAAGTATTTCATTCATTGATCTCATCAAGAATTAACACTTTACCAAATTTGTACTTCATCTATGATAATCTTGAACACTTCAAGATATTCATATTGGTATTTCTCTAAACACCATTTGAAGTATTAGCATTTGTTCCAATAGGTATGTAAATACATCACATGTATTATACCTAATAGGATAATCATTCTCCCACTATCATTAGTGAAGATTGATTAATCATGTACAAGAGATTCATGTCTCTTACTGGTTCTTTAACCAAAAGAGTCTAGATTTATCCATCATATGGAAACTAGAAATGAATTTCTCATGATTGATGCTAATTTGATTGTTTGAGTTATCAATAACTTTCGGTATCATTTTATCTTATGCATATCATGTATCACAAGATAAACAAGGCATTGCCACAAAGATCATATCTTTGAGATTGAAACATCAACTTTATTAATTGCCATCATTGTCATACAATATGCAATAATAAAGTATGTCTATCTTTTGGCAATATATGAAATAGCAGTTCTCAACTCTATTTCGTGCCCTTTAGGCTGAAATAAACTGAAAGATACTCCTATCTATGGCAGCAACACTTGATCCAATGATGGGTACTTCTTTCTTGGTCCTTTCACAAAGGCCATCACTTCTTGGCGGATATTGCATATCATATATGACATATCCATATCTTGGTATCATATACCTCGGATAAAGAAGTGGTTCATTTCATGATACCTTAGGTGGAGATTTCCATCCCCTCCTTCATCTTCTTTTGTTCTTCCAGATATAGAGAGCAATCCCTCATACACCCTTTCCCCATGTGCCTTGAGGCTGAAGACGGCTTGGATTGCTGGCTAGCATCAGAACACTTCTTAGCTTTGCCCTTGACCTTGCCCTTATGACTTACCTTTTTTTTTATCACATCAAAGATTATGGTTTGTCTTTCTTCATCTTTGCCTCTACTATCCTCAACATGTCTAACAACTTTGTCAACGCTTGTCAAAGTTGTTCATGTTGTAGCTTATCATGAATTGTATGATTCTCGCAACATTTGCAGTATCATACCAATAGACAACTCTTGGCTCAGAGGGAATCCTTCTTAATCAGGTTTTCCACATACCCAATCACATTGAGTGTGTGAATACCTTACTGGATCTCCTTCTGTCATGACATACTAGGACAGTATCTTGGAGACATCATATGTCTCATGTTGTCTCTGCAACTCATAGTTCAGAGAACACAATATCAAGCACTCCTCATCAATGCCATCCTCAGTATGCTTCCATAAGCATACTTTCAGCCATTGATGTGGTGGGATCGAGTTCATCTGGTTCTGGTATAACTAGGACTTAGAGCTTTCGCTCTTTGATTGAGAACACTTCTCATCATCATCCTAACCAGTCGTGGAATTATTCCCATTTAATTTGTTGGTCTCAAAGACCGATCGCAAATAAAGTGATTTGTTGATTAACCATTTATATTAACAAAAGGAAATATATGCAATTTTAGTCCAAAAACTCATTTTTGACTTGTTTGATTGATTTGAAAGGTCGACGATAAAACTAGGCCTTTAATTAATTATCGCTCCCACTATTTTAGTTCAAATTGATAGCCCTCACCATCAATTTGGAAGATTGCAGCGTACAACCTTCTAGTGGGCAAGATCCTGAAATCCTCTAAGCCATGGACCAGCTAGGGCTGTCACCCACAACATAGATCTCTCAGGTAGGTAACTTTTGCCAATTGCATCATATGCAACTCTTGATAAGATGTCATCTACAACTCCTTGCAATGATCATCTCCATGCCTCAAGGCGCTAGATCCTATCTAGGTCACCTTGTTAAGTCCGACCCAAAGCAAACACGATGAACATGCACCCTGCTAGGGCAGACCCACACATTCATCCTTCACGCTTCCACGAGGTAGACGGTGCACCACGCTAGGGCGTGCCCACACTTGGTCGAACAAGCTTTTCACGTGTGTCGCATTTGGAAGGCATCTAAAACTTAATATTTTAATGAGGGATTTGGTTTTTATATACATATACATATCCAATCACCACAATACATAGTACGTATCATATACATGCTATATCCCACAGAAAACATGCACAAACGATAAAAAGTGATGATTATGGCCATCCTAATGTGATTCCTCGAGCCAAGAGGAATCACGGTCATCTAGGTCTACATCACATGCAACCTGTACAAGATGAACTTCTGTGCCTTGCCATCCGAGTAGATCAACTCATCACATGAATGATCTGTACTCTCCAGCCGGTCGTCTGGGTGCCACCAGCCGATCGGTTGGCTCCTCCAACCGATCGGTTCGCCTGGTCGTCGTGCATCTCGTCATGTCCACCACCCGCTTGTCTCACTCCTCGAACCGGGCATCAACCGATCGGTTCACTCCTTGAACTGACTGTCTGGAACGTCAACCGATCGGTTCACTCCTTGAACCGATCGTTTCAGCTGTCGTCTTGATGTCCGCCGGTCTTCGACATAACAGGAAATAAAATTCTATCCTATTTCTTACATTGCTTTAAAAGGAGAAACCCCGAGTTACATTTGGGGGGAGCAAAGGTAGGAAAGAATCTCGAATTATTTCGAGTTACATCAGGAATAAGAGAGGGAAGATCGGTGCGCAGACCGAGATGCAAGCAACCACAAACAACCACACACAGATAGGGGTTTATAGGCCATAATCACGCTACACACATCCACCACAAAACTTGTTTAAGGGCGACGCGTATCGAGTGCATTAATAATACATATCATATATGTAATTTGGGATTTGTGGATTTAGGATTGGACATGCATAAAGCCGATATTATTCACATCGCATGCAATAAATAAAGGCGTCAAACCAAAATCGATCATATCGATATTCCTAAAATATAGAGCAGTTGACGTGGCTCTGATACCACTGATGGGTTTTAGGGGAGATAGAGAAGGCAGCGGAAACAAAAAATTTTCTCCCCCAACCCATACCGAGGAAACACGTCAACGTCTATATAATAGGAAAGGATGGTTTGTGGAATCATACCTTGTCCCGAGGCTTGCTCGGCGACAATACCTCGCGCAATGCGCGGTCTTCAACTTCGGTCTTGGACAATGTCTGTGCAACTCCTGGTCGCACCGGGACTGACGACTCCTCCTCCTACCAGACTGTCGGATGACAGTTGTCCTCCTGAGCGGCAGTGTCCTCCCGCCTCTGTAGTAGTCCACACAGACCACCTGGAACTCCACTCTCCTTGTCCCACAAGGAAGTGGAAGGAGTCACACCCTCCTATTGACGTACTAGTCGCCAACACACTCTCCTGCTGCCAGTTGCAACTGCAGTTGTCCTTCCCTTGCTGCACCTCCCTTTTGCGGGAAGCACATGCTCGGGATCTCTCACGGTTACCAAAACCAGAGAGAACGACAACTTCGCAAAGCAACCGGCTTGTATTGAGCTGTACTTTGAGAAGCCCCCAATACCCCTATATATATAGGTGGGTCATGGGACAGGGTTCTCTGTGTCCGGCAATATGGGACTAAAGCAGGAGTAGAAGGGTTCGAGAATTTTCCACAAAAAGCAATCGGTTCGCAACTTGAAATGATCGGTTCACAACTGAACCGATCGGTTCGGCCATTGAGCCGATCGGTTGGACTTGAGCCGATCCTTTGGGGCACTCCAACCGATCGGTTGGTGCCCTGAACCGATCGGTTCATGGTCCTAATCCGGCTCAAAAAGACTTTCCTTGTTTCGTTCTCAATTGGTATCGTATACCAATGTTATTCCCAATCGAATTGGGCAATTTGAAACCAAAGGAAAATTCTTGCCGACATGACTTTCCCAACTGGTCGGTTGCACCAGTTGAGCCGATCGGTTCAACTCTTGAACCGGTCATTTCAACCTGGGCATGAGCCGATCGGCCTGGACACTCCAGCCGACCGGTTCAGCACCTCAGCCGACCGGTTCAGCACATGAGCCGATCAGTTGGGAGCACAGGTTGGGAAAAATCAGTCAATTGCGATTTCAATCAATCCGATACTCCAATCAATGCGTCCAACACCTTGAACCATATGATATTGAGCTATCAACTGATTGAGTGTTTAATTGAACTACTAAACTCCTTTAGTAATCAATCTAAACATTACTTTGTGGACAAAACTCCTCTTCCAGGTTAAATCCTATGTGTGTGACCCTGCAGGTCCATTTCACGTTGGCAGTGAAAGTCCATAACACTTATGACTTCACAAGCAAAGAGCGGTGCCTAGTCACACATCAGTGCTACCCAAGTGAAAGTAGAAAGTTGGAGAACAACTTTCATCCTACAATTCGTGAATGGTGTTACAGTGAATGTATAATTCCTTTGTCACTGATATCCCGAATGAACTCAAGGCATGGAACTGTCATCCTGTCAACGTTCATTCACTTTCTTGATCTAAGAGTAGATTGAAGGAAATATGTATGACATCAATATCACATACTGATTCACACATGCGTGCGCACGCCTATCTCAATCCTACTCATCAAGTGGCCATGGATATCAAACTCCCTCAGGAGGGACAAATCCCATATCTATCACTCACCCTTCAAAAGCCCCATGTGTCAAAGCCACCCAATCATCACCTTTATAACAACCCATGTTTCAGGACTGCGTTTGATGATGTCAAAGTGTGCCTAACGACATGTGTTGAGTGCAGTGATTTCAGGTCTAAGAATCACACTCACCACCATCACTGTGATTACTGATTGTGACTACCATCTCATGGTTCCATGTGTCAAACTCACGGTGGGTCTGTCCGGTACCTTGTTCTCTAACAAGTACCTATGTGTTTGGTTTGATATCTCTATATCATGACTAATGAGATTCTGTCATCAACCAACACCACAATCTAGTCTTGTGTGTCATTGCTGTCTATCTACCTTCCACAATGACATCCGACTAGGGACATAACAAGAATGTACAAACTCTTAGCATCTGTATGATCTCATCGTTCATGTCATGAACCTGAAGGCATACGTCATTGAGTACTGTCATTCTCTAGACATTCAATCTGTTCTATCACTATCTCATATGACTGAACCAGAAAGAATTGGAAGATCGCCTTTTTATGTTTATCAAATCAATCTTAATGTATCCCACCAATCATCCCATGATTGGCTCTCAGGGCATACATACCAACAGCTCAGACCATAGATCCATTCATTGTCAGGATTTGTTGAATGGTAAAACGAGTTTTACTTGGTATGCATATCTTTTAATATGTAATCATTATACCGGGGTGCTCAGTGGACTCCCCAAACTAAACAGTGGTGCTCAGTGGACTCCCCAAATTACATAGGTTGCTTAGTGGACTTCCTGATGAAACCAAACCATGATCGCTCAGTGGTCTTCCTGATGACAAATAATTCAAGAAAGCTCAATGGTCTTCTCCTGAAGAGAGTACGTGCTATGGCTATAACTCTATAGCAAAGATGTCTCTATACCCCGACATAGCTAATTGCAGTTGACAATAAAATGTCCTTCCAGCTATCTCGTACTGACCGAGACAGGTGAGGTCTTGAAAACCGGCTCTGCCACTAACCTTCTATGGTATCGATTTCGACTTACTAGTGGTCAGTCGGAGTATGAGCGGTATACCTCATCTCCTCTGGGCATAAGTGTGAATGTGAACCTGTAATCAGCTGTGTAGCGTATTTGCTTAAGGATCAAATATGGAAAACATTAGTTGATGCTTCGTTACTTTTATACATCTTAGTAGATAGATGTTATACATGTTCTTAATATTCCTTACAAATCAAATAGATAACTCATAACTTGGTTATCAATATTTATGCTTAGCATTGAAAATATACCTGCTAAATGCATAAAGTATCCTCTACTCAGTTTTATATTTTATTTCCTGTGATAATAATATTGTTGGCACATAGTTATACCTCTCGCTGGGATAATAGTCTCACCCCGTGGGTTCCACAATTTTTAGGTGGACGCAGACAAGGGAGTAGAAATTGAACTATAGAGGAAGGACCACATCAGCAAGGATAACAGTAGTAGCTCAGGTTGAGTGTACATTATGTTGTGTCTTGTAGATAGAAGTCATATGTGTCGCCTTTGTACTCTCAGGTCCTTGGGAGATAGTTCTTAATGGTTTTTATGAATGACTAGAGATTTTGGATTGTTTTTCTCGAGGTTTTATGTTGTTGTTGTCTATGTTAAATAAAGCAAATGGTGCTTGTTATCCTCGAGAAGAGATGGTACACTGTATGGACGATATGAACCACATGTATATAAAGTTTTGGTTATTTTTGTAAGAGTTTCCTGGAAGATGATATATGTGAAAAATGGTTTTAATTCTTAGTGATTTTTGTTAATTCCGCTACTTATGGTTATTTCATGATTATTGCTGGTGATGGATTGATTTGTAATTGGGTCATCATAAAGTTTTGGTATCAGAGCCTAAGCTTCACTGAGTCTACAGAGACATAGGATTAAGTTTGTTGAGTCTGTTCTAGTGTCCTCCAGTGTATCTTATAGTGACTTCTCCTCATATATGCGAAGAAGTAAAACTGAAAGATGGTTGGAGCACACGAAGAACATGTTGCTGAGAGTAGTGTTGCAGCACCAGGAGGTGGTGCAAGGGATCGAGCTTGAGAAGAACCAGTGCCTGAGAATCCACAGCTTGGCCAACACTATTAGAGAACCCAACTTTTCATGCTCTTTTTGGGCAGATCATGAATACGATGACACATATGACTGACTGGATACCAGCACCAGCACCTAGGATACCAGTTCCCAGTGAGGGACATGGATCTGGTAAGACCTTTGAATGGTTACGCTAGCTAGGAGCCACTGAATATGCTGGCACAACTGACCCAACAGATGCAGATTCATGGATTATTAAGGTAGAGAAAGCCTTTAGAATCCTTGATATTCCAGAAGCTGATAAGGTTAAGCATGTTGTATACCTTCTGAAAGGAAGCGTTGGCCATTGGTGGGCCATTGAAGAAGAGAAAAGACCTAGTGTTGAGGTCGGATGGTAGGAATGTCGACGAGAGTTTTCCAGTAGATACTTTGCTAAAACTTATCTAGATGATAAGATCTCACAGTTTGAGCAAATTAGACAAGGACCAATGAAGGTTAGAGAGTATGAAACTAAGTTTATGGAGCTTCTATGGTTTTGTCCACATATGGCTACCACAGATGAGGAGAGAATTCAATGTTTCGAGAGGGTTCTGAATGTTGAATTAACCACACTTGCATCTTCTCTAGAGAATAGAGAGAGGTTTTCCACATTTGTGGAGTCCGGTAGGAGGATAGAGATGTCCGTGATTGAGAAATGAGAGGAATATAGTAGGAAGGTATCGACACAGTTTTAGGGTCAGAGGCCTAGTAGTTTTTAGAAACCAAGGTTTTTTGCACCAATAGAACCATAGAGGTTTAGTGCTCAGACGCAGTGGACGTAGAGGCCATAGTTTTCTACCAAATGGAGCCCATAACTGAACATCGATGTCAGTGATAGAACCACCTAGGTTGCAATGAGAGGACAGATTCTTCTACATGTATAGGCAGATAAGTCATGTGATAAAGGATTGTCCAGTTAGAGAGGTGGAAGTAACCCAACCACCAAGGCAGAGTCAACAAGGCTCTTAGAGACAATAGTTCAATAGTAGAACACAAGGATGTAGATAAGCATCCCAAGGAGGATCATCTTCACCAGCCAATAGGACACGAGGTCGGAAACATGCAATGGTGAGTTTCTATGCTATGAATCAGCCGGAGGTGGTGGTTAATCCATGAGTTGTGACATGTCAAATGGAATTGTTTCATTTTGATATGTCTTCACCTTATTTCGTATCTGTTTTGATTGATATGGGTGTTATGCATTCCTTTATCACTCAAGAAGTGATTCATGACTGTAATATAACTGTCAATCATAGAATGGATAATATATTATTAGAAACTCCGTTTTCCATATCTGCGGTGTTGTAGGAGGTATGTTCTCCCTGTGTTCTTTCTTTCTTAGAAAACAACATTCAGGTGGATCTTATACCACTTGAAATGCACAAGTTTGATGTAATTCTTAGTATGGATACCCTAGAAAAGTATAAAGTTGTCTTGGATTGTGGTTCCTAGAAAACTATGTTTACGCACGATGTTAAGACATGGGTCTTTCAGGGGGACAAAAAGATTCTTACAACTTGTATATGTTTATGCACGGTGTTACGACATGGGTCTTTCAGGGGGACAAAATGATTCTTCCAACTTGTCTAGTGTCAGTGATGGTAGAAGAAAGGTTGATGTGACAAGGATGCTTCGCATTCTTGGCACATGTGGCAGACACTAGAGCAAAGAGTCCTAGTCTTTGTGAAGTTCCTATTGTTAGGGAATTCAAGGACGTATTTCCTGAGGAATTTGCAGATATTCCACCACCCCGAGATATTGATTTTGAGATTAATCTTATTCTAGGTACGCAACCCATAGCCCAAACACCTTATAGGATGGCGCCAACTAAGATGGTAGAAATCAAGAAATTGTTACAGGAGTTGCTTGAGAAAGGTTTCATTCGACCGAGTACTTCATCTTGGGGTTCTCTAATTCTTTTTGTTAAAAAGAAAGATGGATCTATGAGACTATGCATAGACTATAGACAACTTAACAAGGTGACTATTAAGAACAAATATCCTCTACCGACGGTAGATGATCTGTTTGACCAGTTGTATGGTGCAATAGTGTTCTATAAGATAGATTTAAGATCAGGATACCATCAGTTATATATCAAGGAGAGTGACATACCTAAGTCAGCCTTTAGAACAAGGTATAGTCATTATGAATTTGTAGTTATGTCATTTGGACTAACTAATGAACCATCTACATTCATGGAGTTAATGAATAGAATCTTTTAGCCATTTCTTGATCAGTTTGTAGTGGTTTTCATAGATGACATCTTGATATATAGTAGAGAAAGTCAACAATATGAACAACACCTTCATCAAGACTTGACTATGTTGAGACAACACAAGTTATATGCTAAGTTTAGCAAGTTTAAATTTTGGTTGTCAGAAGTGTCTTTTCTTGGACATGTTATATCTGCTTCAGGTATTCATGTTGATCCTAGGAAAGTAGAATCAGTTTTAGAGTGTGAACAGCCCAACACACCGAGTGAGATTCACAGTTTCCTAGGTTTGACATGTTACTACAAAAGGTTTATCAAAGACTTCAGTTCTGTAGCATTACCCCTAACTAGGTTGACCAGGAAGTAAATTCCTTTTGTCTGGGATGACAAGTGTCTGCATTTCTTTCCAGTTGTTGACAGAAAGGTTGACTAGTGTACATGTGTTAGTTCTACCTGAACAGGGAAAGGGATACATTATTTTCTATAATGCTTCTAAGAATGGTCTAGGTTATGTGTAGATGCAGACAGTAGTACATAACCGGCCTTTAGTGTCGGCTATTTAAGGCCTTTAGTTTGAGTTTTAATGTGACACCTATGTGGGCGCCGCTAAAAGGCCAACCGTTAGGCCTCGGTTCTCAAACCGACGCCACAACCCTTCACGCACCACTGAAAACGCGCCAGTAGGGGGGTATAGGTGTCAGTTATTAGCTTTGAAACTGACGCAATAAACCTTTGCACCACAGAAAGGGCACCATCTGGGGCATTATCAGCTTCGGTTTATTAGTGAACACTGACGCCATATCACCTGCTGCCATGGTCGTGCTGGCCAGTACGGCCATGTTGTCTGGCCAGCTGCCCCGGCTGTGCTGGCCAACACGACCGTGGTGTCTAGCCCACTGCCATGACTGTGCTAGCCAGCACGACCGTGGTGTCTGGCCTCATTAGGGAAATTGACGTCGGTTACTAGTAGGGCAACCAACGCCAGAACCATCAGTGTCGGTTTATTATTGATAACCGATGCCACATCACATGCATTAGGCGTCAGTAGAATTATTTACCCGATGATGTAATCATTTGTCGTCGGTTTTAAACAAATAACTGACGCCTATTTCATTTTTTTTCTCTTTTCAGTCCATAGTCCTATTGTGGCTGGTCGCAGGATGAGAAACCTACAGTTCAGTTATGAACTACATGTTTTACGACATCCATTGATATCAGCCAACAACAGGCCACAAACCTGCAAAATTAACAACATTAATTTTCACACATTTAGCAACCAGCAGTTCCATTCAATTTTCACACATGTAGAAACATTCATGTAGCAATTTTTGGTTCCATTCATTTTCACATTCACACATGTAGAAACATTCATATAGCAGCCAGCAGTTTCATTCACACATGTAGAAACATTCACACATGTATAAACATTCAGACACATGTAGAAACATTCAGACATATAGAAACATTCACACATATTATAATTTAGAAATTCATTTAAAAAATATCATTATTTAGTCATTATTCGCTATTAACATCCCAATTATATGTTAAAACCCCCACTACTTGTATGGCTACTGCCCATTCTTCTCTTACATCATTTAATTCTTCTGTCGTATAGGGAGCATGTACATCTCGTAAGACCTTTCATGTAGTGTGGTCAGTTTTAAACACCTGGAAAGAGAATGATACATATATATAATTAATAATATATAAATAAGATTGATATATATTTCATATTATCTAATGAGACTATATATAATACCTCAGGAGTGGTATCGATGTCCACTGCGGCATATTTGATAATCATGTGCATAAATCACATCACATAGTATGAACATGACCATCCGTTGTCTTGTGTAGCACACTATAAATTGAAACATAAAAAATATTAAAAAATACAACTAATTAAGCATTGTTCACAAAAATAATATATACATTGCAGTCGACAACTTACTTCCATGTTTTTCTAAATTATTTGTTGGTTCTTTTTCCTGGGGACCTTTCCTCCAGCCTTTTTGAACTCACCTAAACACCTACATGCTAATGTAACACAGTACATTGCATAATTAAATAGTAATGTAATAAAATATGTTAACAGATATGAAAATGAAATATTTCTCACCGGAATAATGCCATTTTCATTTTGTGTCCATATTTTGAATTCAATTTAGTCCCCTTAGGATCTAGATAATAGACAGTGAACATCTCGGGGACAATAACTAGTAACTCCCAATGCATACCACTAGAGGTAAAAAAGTTAAAAATTAATAACTCAAAATCCACAATAAAAATGTAATTTTCTGAAGTCCAAATTATAAGCAAAGTAAACTTACTGCACATTGAATGGAGCTATTATCACCGTCTTCTTATTTTGACCAAAATTTGTAAAAGCATCACAACAGTATTCTTGAACTGACGGAGGGTCTTTAGCTACTAGACTAATCAAAGATGGAATAAAAAATCCTACATGTTCGAATGAAAAATCTGCACATATCTTGTCTAAGTAGCTGCAAAACATGTATTATGTATGCATTAATAAATAAGAAACCAGATCTCCAGATCCTACACAAGGTATATGGATGTATAAAGAAGATCTCACCTTATCCATAGCTCTATCACAGATGTATTCAACCAATCATATCGAAACAACTCCAAAATATCTTGTATAAATAGGTTGCTTTCGTATGATTGACCTGTAGCATCTGCATCTATAGAAACAGTTATAAGGCAATTTATATCTTGTTTGCCTAACCATATTGACGTACCCCTACAATTAGGACCTAACGGGACAGGTAGGTCCTGTGGAATCCAACTTGATAATGTAGGAGGTGGAGGTGGAGGCCTAGATGCTCTGGGTGTCTTCTTTTTAACCTGTATATATATATAATTTCAGATCAATTGACATCATATACACACACTAACAATTTAACGTAATGTAAATTTACCATACAGTTTTAGTATAGAGGACATCCACTTTTAGCCACAATATCACTCCACCTTCTGCCTCACCAAGCGTTTCACAATCTAGGTGGGCATACGGCAATGGAAGATCCATCCAATTGCGAAATATATGTACTGGGCTCACACGAACCCAACCAGATGGTAATGGAGACCCATGAAACATTTCCCTTGGTAGGGATGGGTAAGCCGACGCCTCTGCAAAGAGAAATTCTTTACTTTTTAAATGACATGGCTTCAACCCCTACAAAATTTTGTGTAAAGAATGTTATATACATATATACATATCATCTTGAAAACATATCATCTTGAAAAGACTAGTTACTATGTCATAAAAATACTTAAAGTGGATGTGCTAGGTGGTGGGTCTACAGGATTACACCATTCAGTGGATGTCTTGTAAAAGCATCACATCAATATTGTTGAACAAATGCGTCCCATTCTTCTTGGTCCAGGAAGTTCCACTGTTCAGTGGCTATCTTCTTCCTCTTGTCACATTATTTTATATATTCTCGGGTGAGATTTGGCCTATAGTTCCATAGGACTCTCCCACAACATTGCATCATGCATTTACGATGCACCTTTTTATCCAATTCAAATATACTCTGCAAAATAGAATTGCTATTAACTAGTATCCAAAAAATTAGTAATCTACAAAATAGAATTGCAAATTAATAATAACTCACGCATAAATCCTTCCATATTACGTCTTTCTTCCCATTAGGAACTTTATGCCAAGAATCTATCTTACAACCGCAATGGCTACGAGTAACATACCCAAGATATGAAACAAACGAATTGCGATTCACTCCAATTCCATTTCCTGCATTATCAAAATCCACAACAAGTTTGGGTCCATTGCCCCTTTGCGCTATTAAATTCTTCATCATAGTGATGCCCCTTCTCTTGTCAACTTTTTGGTGCTGCTCATCAAGTGCCTCAAGTGCTTCAGAGGGTACAAGTGCATCATCAACCTAAAATTTGACAAAATAAACACACTTATAGGATATAACTATAAATGGACATGTAGATATAAATATATGATATATTTTTAAAACTTACATTGTGAGGCGGTGCATTGATGTCCTCACCCTCACGGTAATCATCAACACGGTCATCAGGAGAATGCTCAGCCATTTGAAAGTTCACATTCACATTGTAAAGTTCACATTGTAAAGTAATTCACATTGTAAAGCTCACATTGTAAAGTTCACATTCACATTGTAAAGTAATTCACATTGTAAAGTTCACATTCACATTGTAAAGTAATTCAAATTGTAAAGTTCACACTTAGAAAAATAAAACATATAAAAAATATAAACATTCCTCTAATATTGCAAATTTTTATCAATTAACAATTCTTCATTGTGATCTCCGCGCACATACAAGTCATCATTAGCTTCAATATTTGCTGGTGTAGGCAACCCAACTGAGAATGGACTGGAGTCATCATACTTATTAGAGTACTCTTCTTCATCTTTAGGATCTTCAATGAACTATCTTTTACCATGAAGAACAATCGACCATTTATCATTTGCAGGATCATCGATATAAAATACTTGTTTCGCCTGTGATGCCAATATGAATGGTTCACCCTTCTCGGCAATCTTTTCAAAGTTCACTAAAGTGAAACCCAATTCATCCACTATAACTCCTTTGGTGTTATCAACCCAATTACATTTGAAGAGCGGAATTCTGAAATCTATGTAGTCAAACTCCCATATGTCTTCAATGACACCATAATATGACATTTTAGCTTCATGTGGACTCTTATCCTTTGCACTTGCAAAAAACATAGTCGACAGTTGAAGGGTGACTCCACTGTTTTGGACGACACTCTTATCATCTTGGTTCTTTGTGTAATATGTGAATCCATGAATGTCATACCCTTCATAAGACATAACATTCAATTTTGGTTTAAAGGCGAGGCATTTGATAGATTCAGTAATATCATCTGGTGATTGAGATAGTTGATGTAAGACTTTATCTTCATACCACTTAATAAATGTCTTGTTATGCTCTCTAGCAAGCCACATTGTATTGGCTCGAGGATATTGTCTCTTGATGAAATTGGTATGTTCCTCGATGTAAACACTAACTTCATCCATGTTGTGTAAAATATTCAAGTGACCTTGTTCCAACTGATCACGGCTGATTACTTTCACCTGTGATCCCAAAATTCCTTTGCATCAACGATGTCTACTGGAACTGGTTCATTCACATCTACATCATCAGAGGCAATTTCTTCTTCCACACAAGCACTACTATCGACATCCACTGGTTTCGGGTTTGAAATCTCTCCATGTCAGTGCCATTATGTGTAGCCTTGTATAATCCCGTTGCACATGACATGACTTTTGATTTCGTCACCAGTGCTGACTTTCAAGTCGTTACCGCAATGCCTACATGGATAGTAGAACCTATCTCCAGGTTGTTTCCTATGTTCCTCGGCAAATCTAATAAACTGGTCAAGACCAGATATAAACTCTGGGGTGCAGCGATTGTGAATGGACATCCATGATCTATCCATTCTATGATCAAAGAGAAAACACGTATATATTACAACAAGATTAGGGTCTAGGGTTAATAGATTAGAGTTTTTGCATGGTTAAAACTTTAGGCCAACAAAACCCAATACACATTATACACTTACATCCTAAGTGAGATTAGGTGTTCAAGAACAGTCCCAAACCGGAGACTATCCAAGATTTACTCCTAATGAGTAAATCTTGGATGAGTTTCTAGGCCAACAAATACATGTGTTGTCGTTCTTATGTATAATAAATGTGTACCACCTATCCCACTCTTGAACACCTAATATCACAAGTAGTGTATAATGTGGATTGAGTTTTCAAGAAAATTTCAGTAGTATTTCCCCGCTGTTCTCCAAGTACATATGTACTTAGAGAACAAACGGGGAAATGATGCCGAAATTTTCATGAAAACCCAATACACATTATACACATACATCCTAAGTGAGATTAGGTGTTCGAGAACAGTCCCAATCCGAGGACTATCCAAGATTTACTCCTAATGAGTAAATGTTTGACGGGTTTCTAGGCCAACAAATACATGTGTTGTCATTCTTATATATAATAAATGTGTACCACCTATCCCATTCTTGAACACCTAATCTCACTAGTAAGTGTATAATGTGTATTGGGTTTTCAAGAAAATTTTGGCAGCATTTCCCTACTGTTCTCCAAGTACATATGTACTTAGAGAACAAACGTGGAAATGCTACCGGAATTTTCTTGAAAACCAAATAAACATTATACACTTACATCATAAGTCATATTAGGTGTTCAAGAACAGTCCTAAACTGGGGACTATCCAAGATTTACTCCTAATGAGTAAATCTTGGACGGGTTTCTAGGCCAACAAATACATGTATTGTCATTCTATAACATTGATTTCATCATTTCGAGTGTCCCTGCATGTTCGTCATCAAGATAAAGATTACACATAAATTAGTATGACCAAGGGATGGAGAGATTCATAATTGATTTCAAAATTTCAAACTAGCACATGCATTATCATCAATCTACATCATACAATAGGGATTCATGAAGATGTTAGGGTGACACATCACTACAAAATCAGAGATTTAACATTAGGGTTTTAATATCTTACATAGATTGATCACAAGATTTCAGCAATATAGTTAATTCAAGATTATGGTGAAATGTGTATTAGGGTTTTAATATCTTAATTCAACATGCATCAAAATTTATAGAATTAGGTCAAGCATTAGTATTCAATTGCAAATGTAACTTCTTCTTCCTCCTGCTCCCTCTCAAATGGTTGTTGGATTAAAGCAAGGCCACGACCATGTGGGCTGGCCATGACCGTGGCTATGTTGGCCTACCACGGCCGTGTTGGGCCCGTGGCTGTGTTGGCCTACCACGGTCGTGCTGGTAGCACAACCATGGTAGGCCAATACAGCTACGACCGTGGCTAGCCCACACGGTTGTGTCCTTGCTTTAATCCAATAGCCATCTGAGAGGGGGCAAGAGGAAGAAGAAGAGGTGAAATCCCACGAGGAGCAAGGTACATGCTTGAGGGAGGAGGAAGAAGAGAGGGAGCAGGTACCTTCGGGCAACCGGCGAGGAGAGCAGGGAAATCAGCGACAGGAGGAGCAGGAGGACCAGGAGGAGTAGGAGACCGCTGGTGAGGAGAGCAGCAGCAGCAGTGGCTTCGGTGAGGAGAGAAGCAACATCAGAGGTGTCGCCCGCTAGCAGAGAAGGAGAGGCAGGCGGCGGCGGTGGCGCAAAGGCGACAGCAGTAGCAGGCAGTGGTGATGCAGCAGGGGCCGGGAACCGGAGCGAAATCGATCGATGAAATAGAAGAAAGGGGAAGAGTCCGCTGTTCCTAGGGGATATTAAGTTAATAAAAGGCTTCAGTTATCCATAACAACTGACACCTTTATTATTAAGCGTCAATTATCCAAAGACAACTGACGTCAATTAGACATTCCTTTACCCTAATTTTTTTAGTGGGGACGGCACGCGCACACTTATAATGTTGGTTATTCTAAGAAAATCGATGCCCATATTGGAACTTTTGGCGCAAATTTTATCTTCATTCAGCATCGGTTATTAGGTAAAACACGGACGTTGTATTTGATACTTTGGCGCAATTTTTTTTGCTTGAAAAAATTGGATTTCACGAGCTACTTTAGGCGTCAGTTTCATTTCTTCAACTGACACTGAATGAAAATCGATACCCGTGTCTAGCTGATCTTCAAATATAGACGTTGGGTGTCCTTATTAACCGACGTTTAGTGTTAACAACATCAGTTTTATTAAAAAACAGACGCCACAAAAAGTGATGTTGAACGTTGTTTCTATAGTAGTGAGAGTGATCATGTAGTTTCTTTTGCTTCTAGACAACTCAACAAACACGAGGAGAATTATCTGACACATGATCTAGATTTATCTATGGTGGTTCACGCATTGAAGATCTGGAGACATTATCTCTATGGATAAATTTGTCAGATTTTCACAAATCATAAAAACTTAATATACATTTTCTCACAGCACAAGTTGGATATGAGACAACATCACTGGATGGAGTTAATCAAGGACTATGATTGTATAATTGAGTATCATCCAGGGAAAGCTAATGTAGTGGCAGATGCACTCAGTAGAAAATATTCGTCTCCACCCACAATTAAAGCGCAACTGAATTATTTAGTGTGCCGTAAGCAGGATATGCTTATCTCTTTGAGACAAATGAATGTCTAGTGAGAAGTATCTTTGTTACATGGACTGTTAGCTGAGATGCATCTGAAACCTACTCTAAAAGAATAGATCAAAGAGGCACAACAGGATGATATTGTGATTCAATAGATTATGTCAGAGTCAGGCCGTGAAAAATGGGACGGTTTCCATGATTCAGAGAAAGGGATAGTTTGTTACCATGGTAGGATGGTAGTTCCTAATGCCAATGACTTAAGAAAGTTAGTTATGAAGGAAGCTCACTCATCCATGTATGCAATGCATATAGGGAGCACTAATATGTATCATAACTTAAAGGATATGTATTGGTGGCCCTGTTTGAAGAAAGATGTAGCTGAGTTCATTATGTAGTGTTCAATGTGTCATCATGTTAAAGAAGAACATCAGAAGCCTGCAGGAACATTGCAACCCTTACCTATACCTCAGTGGAAATGGGATTACATGACAATGGACTTTGTGGTTGGTCTACCTAGGACAACCAAAACTCATGATTCCATTTGGGTGATAGTTGATAGGTTGACTAAGACAACACATTTTCTTTCTATCAAAACAACATATACTACTGAAAAACTTGCACAGATCTACATATATGAGATAGTGCGGTTGCATGGAGTTCAAGCAATGATTGTGTCTGATAGAGGTCCCCAATTTACAAGTCATTTTTGGGAACGAATACATAAAGCCCTGGGTATGCAATTGAAGTTTAGTACAGTTTTTCACCCTCAGATGGATGGACAATCTGAAAGGACTATATAGACTTTGGATCACTTGCTCCGAGCATGTGTTCTTTAGTTTGTAGGAAGTTGGGACTTAAACTTGAGATTGATAGAGTTCTTGCCTATAATAATAGTTATCTGGCTAGTATTGATATGATACCATATGAAGCATTATACGGTAGATGTTGTAGATCTCCATTATGCTGGTTTGAGACAGGAGAATACCAACTTCTGGGTCCTGAGTTAGTGCAACAAACAACTGAAACGATTAAAGTATTACAACAACAGTTGAAAGTTGCACAAGATAGAAAGAAACTTTATGCTGATAAGCATCATAGACCTTTAGAGTTTCAAGTTGGAGACATAATGTATCTCAAGGTCTGTCCTTGGAAAGGTGTTCTCAGATTTGGAAAGAAAGTTAAGTTAGCTCCTAGATTTATGGGACCTTACCAAGTGATAGAACATATTCAAAAGGTAGCTTATAGGTTGGAATTGCCACCTGCGCTACATAGACTACATCCATTATTTCATATATCTATGCTGAGGAATTGTCATCCAGATATAGAGATAGTTTTGCAACCTGTAGAGGTTGAATTGAATGAAGAAATATCCTATGTGGAAGGCCCTATGATGATTCTTGACAGAAGGGTCAAGAAGTTGAAGAAGAAAGACATAGTTCTTGTGAAAGTTCTCTGGCATCAACGTTGCATTGAAGAAGCCACATGGTAACTAGAGGAAGAAATGAGGAGGAAGTACCCTTCTCTTTTCTCTTGAGATTTCGGGGACGAAATCCTTTTTAGGGGTTGATAATTGTAACATCCCTGACTTGGGTTATGGCTTAACCCTAGGAGTTTTTCTTAAGTAAGTTATTTAAAAACTTGTTCTAATCTTTTAAAAAGTAATTAAGACTCTTTGTGAAGTTTATTTTCAAGTTTGAGCTTATTTGCAAACTATGTGTGCATTATATGATAATCTGAGTATAAAGTGCAGTTCACCCAAGAAGAGGGGTTATATTGCAAAATGTCACATGTTGAATGTACCCTAAGTGTTCTAACATTATAAGAGAGAGAATGATGCTAAGTGGTGGCTTGTGGAAAGACTAAATTCTAAGTGAGAACTTGCTTGAATAATGCTAAGTGCTTTGTGCATCAATTGTGGTACAAATTGTAAAATATCTAAAATGTAGGGTTTAAGTGTAAATTACCACTACTAGAGTGTCCTTACTCCTTCCTAGAAACATCTAGAGGAAATAGAAAGAAGGAGACACAATGTTTGAATCGTCCTGGAGAGATAGCATTCTTGGTAATGAAAAGACTAAGAATGTAGTGTAGTTATAGCCTTTGTTTGAGTCATATCGAGTGGAGGACTTGATATCGGATTCCCTGTCGGCCAAGGAGCCATAGAGTAGGTTTGTTGACCCTTGTCTTTGCCCATGATGGGATAAGCACCACATGGAAGTCATATGTATTAACTTGCAACTTTTCTTTCGAAAAAGTTGTATTGAATATAATAATAAGATCAGTGGAAGTAACTTGCCCTAGAAGATAACCAAAGGGACGACCCTTGTCCTTTGCATTATCATTGAGCTTTTATTTTTTCATTGTAAGATAAATATGGGATGCATGTAAATACATGTATCAATCCATGCATGGCAATGTGGAACTTAGTATCATAAGCTAATGACACCTCTTACACTCTTTTTCATAAAACACAAGTATAAATAACCTTATGTTCACCTATTCGTAGAATTTTCATATTTTGTTATCATCCTTCTCTTAGATATCATGCATATCACTCTAGTATCATGCATATTGAAGGAGAGTTGAGTGTAGAGCTTGGTATCGACCAAATACAAAGGATATCATCCAAGTAGGGGATATCAACCTAGCAAGGTGATATCGGCCACAAGGAGTGAAAATATTGTTCAAGTGCCTAGGAGCTCAAGTCTTGGATCTTGGAGACACTACTACAGAAGTGGCTTATAACGTCACATTTACAGGCATCAGTTTACCTACATCGTCGGTTGAATACAAAAACCGACATATATCTATGGGGAGTGGCCAGACACGAGTATCACTTTTTATTTAGCGTCGGTTCCTCAATAATAAATCGACACCCAAAATTGACCGCCAGATCCAAATTTTCCAATGAAAAAAAATTACCTCCAAAATTTAACATACGACGTCGGTTGTTAACAAACCAATTGACGACTAAAGGTTTTTCGCGAGAGAGAAGTTGGGCTCATTTTTATTGTCATTTTTCTTGCAATAACTGATGCCTAAGTGTTTTTGCGCGCTGTCCCCGCAAAAATTTTCACCCCCTGTGGCGTCGGTTTTCTACGGCAACTGATGACTATGGTCAGAATTCGAGAACATTTTTTTTGTCAGAATTCGAATATCTTAGAGAAGAGGTGTCCATTTTTTTAGTAACTGACGCCCATTGTTATAAGCGTTAGTGTTTTTAATAACCGACGCTGATGGTTAACTTAATAGCACATGCGTGAAGCTGACTCTTCCCCTTTCTCTGTTTCATCCCCACAAGAATAGGTTTGGCGATTCCTTGTTCGTTGCCGCTCCCTACAGCTCCGTGCTCGCTGCCGCTACACCGCTCCTTCTCCTTGCTCGTTGCGGCCGCCGCCCTTCTCCCAACTCGCCACCGCCGGTGCTGCACTCGCCACCACCCTTCTCCTTGCTCGTCGGCTCCCTGCTCACTGCCGCCCTTCTCGTTGCTCGCCACCGTCAGCGTTGTGCTCGATGGCTCCCTGCTTGTCGTTGTTGGCTCCCAACTGTTACCTACTCATCCTGCTCTGCCTGCTCCCTGCCCTCTGCCACCCAAGGTCAGCCCCCCTACTCCCTGCCCTCCGCCTACTCCTAATGCTTTGAGTTTACTTATTTAGATGTTGCTATTGTAAATCAACCTAGGATATGAACAAATCTTGTGCTTGCATATATTTGTTCTTCTAATTCTCATGCTTGACCTAATTCAGTAAATTTTGATGCCTGTTGAAATAAGATTCAAACTTGTTCATTCTAGCATCCTAATTTGATTTGATTATGTGATTTGAACCTTGAAACATGTGTATTAAAGATACATTGATGTATCAAACATATCTCACATGTGGGTCTTCTATTTCTAAAATGATTATATCCTCAATCTACTTTTTTTCACCTTTATACAATATGTATTTCCTCTAAAATAGAAGATGTATTTGGTAGAACTGTCGACCTTTGTCCATACCGTAAAGTGGAATCTATGAACACATCAAATTAAAGTATCATATTAATATATAATAATTTATTTATGGAAGTTACATAGAGACATGCAATTTTTAGTAACAAAATGATCAAGATAACCCCTATTATATTTTTCTACTGTAAAAAAGTAAACCCTAGGAATTGATTGTATAAATGCATCTAAGCATTCATAAGCTATTAATGTGTCACTTGGAGAGAAATGGACATATTCCTATTTAAGTAAAAATTACATAGGACATAATATGAAGTAATGATTAGTAACATAATACGGTGGTTATCTATATGAAATTGATTATATCTGCAATTCAAGTAGAAATACTAGAAACAAAGATAATGAAACAAGCATGAAATTGCAAATAACCTTAGATGGGAAAGAAAACTTCAAATCAATGCATGGTGTTTCATGGTCTCTCTTCCTAATGTGTTATGTTCCAAATATATGTATATTAGGTTAAGGACATGTTTCTGTTGTGACATGCTGAGTTTTTTGCTAGGTTATACCCACCGGATGTGTGATATATATAAAATAATACATTGAGTAATTTAGGAAGCATTGATATGTTGTTATGGTTGTCCACAAGTGTTTTTATAAGAAAATTGTGTGTTGAATGGGGTTGTGAATAAGGCATTGGTGTTATATTTTTATGTCCTACAAACTCGTCCAAAATTTATTCATTAGGAGTAAATCTTGGATAGTCCTCGGTTTGGGACTATTCTTGAACACCTAATCTCACTTAGGATGTAAGCGTATAATGTGTATTGGGTTTTCAAGAAAATTTCAGTAGCATTTCCCCACTTGTTCTCTAAGTACATATGTACTTGGAGAACAACGGGGAAATGCTACCGAAATTTTCTTGAAAACCCAATACACATTATACACTTACTAGTGAGATTATGTGTTCAAGAATGGGATAGGTGGTACACATTTATTATATATAAGAATGATAGAACATGTATTTATTGGCCTAGAAACTGATAAATATATATTTATCCCTTTTATTTATATATTTTTGATATTTTTTTAGGATTATTTTGTTATTTATTCTCTTAGTTTCATAATTAATTGTATTATTTTATATTTTTATCTTTAATTGAATTTTTAATTCTATTTTCTTGGGTTTTGTAGGAAAATTACACAATTTGCAGCAGTCCTGAAATTCATATATACCCTCAACCAAAAGTGACATAACTCTTGCATTCGAACTCCAAATTGCGTGTACAAGTATTCATTGGAAAGGGAATTTAATTTCCTAAAATAAAATCCTATAATTTGGACTTCTTTTGTGCTTTTCACGGGAGAGAAATATGTTGGAAATTGCTTCTGTGAGAATCTGCATTAAAGGGAGTTACATGGTCAGGATAATTAAAGACAACCAACTTTCGATCTTGACCAGATCCAGAAAATTCAAAAATTGGTCTCCCTCTCTTTTTTCCCCATATTTTTAGGGAAGATTACCATAGGAGGGACTCTTCACTTGTAAAAGCATTTCATTCTTCATTCCATTTCATCTAATTTTTAGTTGTAGATCACATCTTCTATAATGTTGGATCTCATTTTAGTTTGTACTTCTTCTGGTTTTGTTATGTCTGAGTAAATATCTCTGGGGAATGGGAGTATCCCCTTAGCCTAGTTCTATTCAATATAATCAATTATATTCCTCCATCGAACAAATATCTTCTCTTTATTTATGTTTGGTTATTTGGATGATCTGATATATTCTTATGGAGTGATACGACCGTGGATCTCTATAAGAACAAAACAATAGTCCCTTAATTGCGATTATCATCTTTTCATCTTTTTAATCTTATTTTTGTTATAATACTTGGTGACATGACCACCTGAGCCTTGGGTTTGAACGCCAGTCTAAATGCACATACTTTTTGATACGATTGTGGATAATGGCATGTTGGACGGTTGGGCAATGTTCCGTGAATGTCGGGACCAACGGGTTCACGGGAAGTCTGACCCTTTTGAGTTTGTCTGTAAGGACATGTAACTACAAGGTCCTGATTTGATCCTTGGAGTTTAGAATTTGATTAGTTAAATAGGAATGTGGTTTTGGCGGTGATCTTCCGGACCCCAGATCTTTATTTCTTGATTAGTTAAACTTTATTTCATCACTTTTATTTTTTGTTCTTAGTTTTAAACAACCATCTCATCAAAATTTATTTCTTGTTCTTGCGATTGGATTCAGATTTCAACTTTTCTTTTCCGCCATCCCTTGGATCGATACCTATCTATACTAAGTTGACTTGTTGTTCACAACAAGTTGACAACCGGGTTAGAAGGTTAAACTCTATGACTTTTTCTAGTGATTTTTGCGTGTACAACGACGTGCATCAATTTGGCACCGTTGTCAGGGATAGCACAATTGTTTTTTAGATCTGGTTGCCTGTATATCTTGTATAATCCTTGTTCGTATTCTCTAACTTTCATAACTTTAGTCTTTTTTATAATTTCTTTTAGATTTTGTAATTTCTTTTTGCCTTCTAAGCACAATTCCGGAAGTGTATCTCCTCTTTTTGTTGAGTTTCCATTCCAACAGTACTGCTTTCTAGTTACTTTTTTTTGTAATTTTAGTTATTTCATAATTTCTTAGATTTATAATTTTTAGTTCTATTTGTAATTTTGACTAACCTTTTATCTCGCAATCTTTCTTCTCTCATTCGTTGATTGACATATCTTTTTAGATCTTTTCTTTTCAAATGGAGTGGGCATCCCAATATCCCCCACAATGTTATTATTGTGGTTTTTACCACCATGCATCTCTTGTCTGTCTGACTCTACCCCATGCTTATAATAACACCCCTTTTAATTGCGAGCCCTTTCATCCTGGTGGGTACAATGTGAATCTACATTTTTTTGAGAACCATTATGGGGAACCTTACTATCCATATTCTAATAGGGGATATGATCAACAAAATTTTGTGGGGTGTAACCAACAAAACATTGGGGGTTATGAGCATGTTTATGAAACCCAATGTAATCTTCAACAAGAATATATACTTAGGGCCCTAGAGAAGATAGCAGTAGAAGGAGAAACAAAACTATTAGAAGGAGAAACAAAATTAAAAGCCAGCCAAGCCTTCTTAACCGCCCTGCTAGAAACCCAAACCCAAAATATAGATTTTTCAAATATGTTTCCTCATGATTTGGTGACACCTTATAATATTGAATCTTCCTACCAAGATGGACGCAATGGAAATTACAATCCACCATCTTCTGGAGATTATTATGAGGAGAAATGCCACCCAAAAAAATATATGGAGTACTATGGCCAAGGACACTGTGGGGAGTCTGGTGAGGATGACCAAAATTTTGGGGTGTATAAATCCTATGGTGAAATGCAAATTAATCTTGAACTGGAAGAGAGGCTTAAGGCCCTAGAAAAGATGGTAGTTGAAGGACAAGCAAAACTTGAATCCAGTCAAGCCATGTTAGCTACCTTACTAGAGGATCAATCACAAACTCCCCCTATAGAGCTTGAGAAACCCAAGATGGTTCTTCCTGATGACGACGATGATGATCCTTATTTTGTGCCATATATGTCGGATCCTGAAGAAATAGAACAAACCATGGAGCCATATTTTGTGTGTGATGAGGACGTTGGTATCCCTATCTTTCCTTTAGAGACTCTATTATTTGAATATGAAATGTCAAAGAAGGAGAGTCATTTTGAAGATCCAACAACTCCTCCCATCCTCAACATAAATATGAATGATACCATAGACCAATACCCTTCTTTTGAGTCTATTTTGGATAATGAGCATCTAATTCCCTTTATGATTCTTCCCACACCATCACATCCAATTTCCATCCCACACATGGCTGATCTAGAAGGGGAGATACCACCGTTGGAAGAAGCCCACACACCCCATTTTGTTGTTTGCAAGGAAGACATCATCATCCCTTCTAAATACTTGGGGAACCCTTGTATGAAAGTATTAGAGACATATGTTATATCAACAATGAAACTTACCAAACCCAATGTTGATGGCATTAATTTTAAGGAGAAACAAAACACTTTTGTAAATAATTTTAAATTTTTTGTATTAGCATCAATTCTCTCATATGCAGGTCATCATGATGGTGAAAAACCTGAACCAAATCCTCCACCCGACTCAGTTCATCATGCTCTACTGGCATTACTGGTCGGGTACCTGCCAACCTCCCCCAATCCACATCCATCTTCAACACTTCCCTTGCTATCGAAGGAAGATCTATGGATATTATTGGAGGGAATGCGAGGTGAAAGAAAATATGAGCACCCCACTAAGCTTCTACAATTACCCTATCATAGGGTTCATTATGAAGCTCCTCAGATAAAGGTCCCAGCCCTCATACACATCCCCTTTAGCTGGATGTTTTTTGAGCTACCTGGGCCACCTGGAAATCCTCTTTGTTCTCTTCCCTCCATCTCAGGCTTTGATTTTGCTCGGGATGAGTAAAAATCTAAGTCCGGGGTGGAGGTGGGTGGTATGTTTCTATTCCACCCCCTTATCTTTTTTATTCTTGCATTATTTCTACCCTTTTTTGTGCATATCGTTGCTTTATTCATGACCATTATCTAGTCGGCCATGTTTTTATTTCTTTTGTTACAAAATGGCCTTTATCTAGTCAGCCAATATGATTAGATGTTTATCATTGTACCCCTTTGAGTTTTGTTAAATATTTTGCAAAAAATTGTTACAAATTGCCATGTCTGAAACCACCATGTCACCTAGGATCCCAAAATAGCATCACTCCTAGGAAAAGTTGGCAAGCAGTATGGAATCAATCAAAACCAAACACAAATTTTCTCTATTTTTAAAAATTGATTAACTTGATATAAATCTTGTATAATGTGATTAACATGAATGTTCTTTCTGATGTAATGACACTTTAAAAAAAGGAGAAAAAATATGTGAAGCTATAGGCACAATGACACCTTTTGTTTCCCCCTTATTTTCTGTCTAAAAAAAGAGAAGCAAAGAATCACCACCAGACAAAAATCAAGTCCGGGGTGGCATGCTTCCCATCAAATCAATTCCATACCCACAAAGGGGTGTACCATTAAAAGATGCAAAAAGTGCACATGAAAAAAATTGTGACCAGTGTAGCCACAACTCCACAAATCTAAATCCCAAGTCGAATAGAGGAGGGATAAAAAAAATGCATCACTTCCTTCTTTGTTTTCACACACCCTAATTTCATTTCGTTCTTGTGCAACAACTCACAAAAAAAATACATTTATAAAAATGAGAGTGTCAAAGCAAAAGTAAGATGAAGAATGTTTTTCTACAAAATCTTGATTTAGAACCAAGATATGATATTTATTTTTAATAGCGAATATAGAATTTTGCGTTTTTTAGTTTTAGGAGATTGGGTTGCTTGGCCAAATTTGGAGGTAAGGAATAAAGTGATGTTACAAGAGTGAGGATAGACATGTTGTTAGTATAAATTAGAATAATTTGTGGTTTTATTTGTTTCAGGACAAACAAAGATTCAAGTCTGGGATATTTTGATAAATGTATATTTATCCCTTTTATTTATATATTTTTGATATTTTTTTAAGATTATTTTGTTATTTATTCTCTTAGTTTCATAATTAATTTTGTTATTTTAGATTTTTCTCTTTAATTGGATTTTTAATTCTATTTTCTTGGGTTTTGTAGAATAATTACAAAATTTGCAGCAGTCCTGAAATTCATATATACCCTCCACCAAAAGTGACATAACTCTTGCATTAGAACTCCAAATTGAGTGTACATATATTCATTGGAAAGGGAATTTTATTTCCTAAAATAAAATCCTATTGTTTGGACCGCTTTTGTGTTTTTCAAGGGATATAAATATGTTCGAAATCGCTGCTGCGAGAATCTGCATTAAAGGGAGTTACATGGTCAAGATAATTAAAAAAAACCAACTTTCGATTTGACCAGATCCAGAAAATTCAAAAATCGGTCTCCCTCTCTTTTTTCCCCATCTTTTGAGGGAAGCTTACCCCCTCCCCCTCCTATAAAAGGAGGGACTCTTCATGTGGGGTCTGATCTCCAAACCATAACATAAACACGATCAAAACTTAGCGGAAGCGAATCGGTAATCAGCGGAAGACAAAAATCACGGGAAATTAAAACTTTTCGTGACAAGAGCTTGAATCCATAAAAGCTTCTTTCATAAAGAGAGATAAACTGTTTATATCTCAGGATAATTACTTTTCGAGTAATTATATACATCAAGATACAAAATCTCCAGATCACTATACAAAAGACTCCAAGACCTGAGAGTACAGAGGACACACAGGACTGACTCTAACTACACCACATGGCAGGACAAATCTCCACCTGAGATTACTGCTGCCCCTGGTGCTGCTGCTGCTGAGACTGGTCACTTGTAGGCTGGTTCCTTCGTCTCCGACGTCCACCTAAAAGGTTGAAGCCTACGGGGTGAGACAATTATACATAATTGTTCCAGCGAGAGTTATAACTCTTCGCCAGAAGCTTTATTATAACATCAAAGATTATTTTAAACAGAAAAGCCTTCAAAGCATTCTATAACAGTTACAGGTATAACAAGATCTCTACAATTTAGGAGATATGGAGAATATCAACATTATTGCAATGTAACATCAATCAACTAACTTGGAGTCATCTCTAACAAGTTATACTACATGGTTGATTATGTTTTACAAACAACATTATGCCCTGTGGAGATGAGGCTTACCACTCATACTCCAACTGATCGCTGAGAAGCCACATCAGTATCATACATAGGTCATTAAGAGAGCCGGATTCTCATGACCTTCACCTTCCTCAGTTAGTAAGAGGATCACTTGTAGGACATCTTGTGTCTCTACTACTATAGCTCACCAGGGTAAACTGGTCCTTCGCTATTCTAGAGTCACAGTGGCGTTCTGTACTCTCTTCGTCATCAGGAGGTTTCATATTTACCTACCACTGATACGGATATCTGTGCTTTCTTCGTCATCAGGAGGTTTCATGTTTACCTACCACGGATACGGTATGAAACTATAGTGAAGGATGGATGGATTACACATCTACATCACTTTCCTACACTAGGATGTAAGGTTCTACACATCCATGTACCCCACATACTCAAAAGTATGTGCTCCAGGAGTTCCCTGAGGAAAACCTGTTTCACCATCACTTAATTTCTGACAATGATGGATCTATGATCAGGGCTCTACATTATAATTTATTAGTTAGGTACATTCATTATTCTTTAACAGCATACATTGTTCTTCAAACAATAACAGTAGCATAGCAGCTATAAAAGAAGAATACTAAATGTAACAGGCCAAACTTATATCAATCATCATTTATCATTATCCTCATCACAAGTCATCCCTAAGGCATGACCTTGATGGTATTCATGGCTCTCATAGCCCATTATCAGCATAAGATGCCACTGGCAAGGAATCAGATTACTTTACTTATTCATAAGGCTAACAGCATGCCTTTAATGAATATAACATCAACATCCATACCTGGATATGATTACCTTCATATCAGAACCTGCATGGTTAATACATATGATAAAGGTAATGCAATAATAAGGAATGCACTTCCTACTCTTGTCATACAAGTTAAATCTTTAATTTAAATCAAATAGAGTTTATTGCTCAAAAGCATGCCATTACCCTTGAATTAGGGTTTACTATTCACATCACATGTCATCACCCTTGAATTAGGGTTTACTATTCACATCAAGGTGAATTAAACTCATAACATCATCATGTATGAGTAACATCTTCATTGATGCTCTTAGATTAGTTAAGAGTTCATCATTTATTATAATTAGGGTTTCTATGACCTCACACGGGTGGACCATACCCTAATTATGCTCACTTATGTGCATTGGAGATGCTTTACTTGAGTTTCCACTTAAAAAGGGTACTTTCTCTCTCTAAAAGTACTTTCTCTCTCTATAAGTACTTTCTCTCTCATCATAATGCTAGGTGATGTCAACATCACTCTAAAACAGGTTGGATTGAGTCATCATAGGCTAACATAGCCAAAAGCATCACCATTATGTGATTAGAGTTACTTTCTCTCTCTAGGGTACTTTCTCTCTCTAGAGTACTCTCTCTTTCATCATACTAATGGTTGATGATAACATTAGACTAGATCAAGTTAGATAGAGTCATTATGACTAAAAACATTATTCTCATGTAATTAGGGTTTGAATTGAGCAAGGTATAACTTAATTGACCCTTCAGGGGTATTTTGGTAATTCACCCCATTGATCATCATTATGGTCAAAACCTTGGTTAATAACCCCTTACTATCCTATATTATCATTAGGGTTTCATTTGGGCAACATTGAACCATTTACATCATCAAATGATTGAATGAGGTCAACTTTGAATCACATTGATTGATTTCAATCATTAATCATCAATTGGATTGAGATTGGTTGAAAGTGTTGACCGTTTGCCCACTTTGACCCTCCAAGACCGCGAGCCTCTTTCTAACTCCAAGACCACGAGCCCCCTTAGGCTTCAAGACCGCGAGCCTCTTCAAGGGTTCAAGACCGCGAAGCCTCCCATTGGTTCAAGTTAATGTTGAGACCGCGAAGACCAATTTGATGTTGAGTCCGCGAAGAGGTGTTGACCGTTTAGCTAGTTTGACCTCAGGACCGCGAGGCCCTTCGCGGTCTTGAAACCGCGAGCCTCCTCTCGGTCTTGAGACTGCGAGCCCCCTCACGGTCTTGAGACCTTGAGCCCTCTCACGGTCTTGAGACCGCGAGGCTCTCATGGTCTCAGCCGCTTGGTCCTTCAACAAGGCTCAAAGGTGCAACCAATAATGTCAAACGATGTTGAAGCCTTCAAAAGGTCCAATATATGTTGACCACCTATGGATTGGGTTAATCAATATTATGCTTGACCAATTGGTCAACCAATTGACCCTCAATTGTTGACCAAGTAGGATTGAAATCGATTCAATTAGGGTCTATCAATGTTCACCCATCAACACTCAACAATGTGCATCAACACAAGGTTGAACTCTTCAATTGAGCTCCAATTGGGCCCAAACTTGGCCCAAACGGTCTTGAGGTCATGTGGGTGGACCCCACATGGTCTTGAGACCGTTTTCCCAAGATTTTATCAAAGTCTAAGGTGATTTGATAGGGGTTGAACCATGATTGACCCACAAAACAGAATTTTGATTAAATTGATAACTTATTTGCGATTGGGTCCTCAATTGGTCAAATTACTCAACCCTAGACCTTCAAACGGTCTTGGGTGATTGTCCTCTCGGTCTTGAGACCGTTTGGATGAGTTCCAAATGGTCTTGAGACCGTTTGCCCATCCAAATTTTGGATTCTAGTGCAGATTCATCAAGGTCTGACCCATTGAGTTGATGATTATATCAATATTTAATTGCAAAGTAATTTGGTGTAATTGTACCTTCAATTGGTCAACAAATCTTGACCCCAGACCTCCAAACGGTCTTGGTTGATTGCCCTCGCGGTCTTGAGACCGTTTGGTGACCCCCAAACGGTCTTGAGACCGTTTAGGTCAATCAACCCTAATAACCCTAATTAGGTCACCATAATTTCAGTACTGATTTTATCTAGGGTTAGCCCTAGTATTCACCCTTCAACTCTTAGCCCGTTTGGAATTAGACCATTAAACTTGGTGAGTTGTTAACTAACATAATTTTGAACAGTAATCTCATACGGTCAACGCCTAGTCAATGACCTTACACGGTCTTGAGACCGTTTGCCCAAAAAGGCAATTTCAGACCGTTTGAAAATCAGCAATTAATTCATTTAAAGTTGTGACTTAAAAAGGACATATCTCCCGATTCCTTTGGGGTTAGTCTCCCAAATTTTGAGGGTAATTAACCTATATAACTAGGAAAAGATTTATTATACGGTACACGCTCGGTCAATGGGGACAAACGGTCTTGAGACCGTTTGCCCTGTCGCGGTCTCGAGACCGTTTGCTCACCTTGCGGTCTTGAGTCCGAGAGAGAAAACTGTTAGGACCGTTTAAGGAAAAGAAAAGCGGTGGGTTTTTCTTGGAAATCACGCCTTCATCTCCTACCTCAAGAACAGTACGAATATCCCATGGGTTTGCTTGCAAAATAGCAGGGAAAAGTAGGGAAATACTAAGAGCTATCATCAAAACGCATATAAAGATGCACATAGTAAAGCATGGGTTTAGAGTTATAAAACCCGCCTAAAGCTTGCTTCTTGAGCTCCAAGCTTTCAAGCTCCAAGCTCTAATGGCGTCCTTGAGTTCTTACAGGTTGGCCAAGGTGAAAACTCCAAGGAAGGATGAAAAGAGACGGCTAGAAAGATAGGGTTTTGAGAATTAGCCATGAAGCTGACCTTGAATTCGAGTTCTAACCCTGGAATTAGGCAAGAAGAGGGGTTTAAACCTACCTTGCACCCCTTGGTCGTCCTCCTTAGCTCCAAGGCAGTCCTTGGTCGTCTTTGGTGAAATGAAACAGTAAGGGAACGAAGGGTGAGTTCCCTTGCAACTAAGGGAAGGAGAGCTTATATACATGGGGTAGGATTTTCAACATTAGTTCATAAGTTGTCCATAATTCCAACTAGGTCCCTCCTTCTTTACTTTATCGTTCCTTCCTCTTTATTCTAAGGACAAACCTTCTCTTAAGGTCTTAGGAAAAGAAGGTAAAGGAGAGCAAGCTAATAATGAGGTACATACATAAAGAAATATTGCACATATACCCTGATTATTCAATCACAAGGCATATCTCATAACTTGATAATTCAATTGAGGTGACTCCCTCATCATTTCTTCTCTAAATGATGGCAAGAGTCTAAAAAGATACATTAGATGACATATTTCACAATTGCATCCCTTTATTTGGGTAAATTGCATTTTACCCCAAACTAGGGTTTCAAGCACCGGGATTGCTTCCACAGCTGCACCTTGGTGCCTTAGCTTGGGAAATCCCTCAAACTTTGCTAAAAAGATTTCTCATGATGTCTCAACATCATAGGAACATCTCATCATGTGCAAATTGCAAGCTAACCCTTTTAACTGGGTAAATTGCACATAGGTCCTTGTATATCAAAACAATGCTACTACTTTAAATAAAAAGGAGCAAATACTGAGATATATGTTTCTGAGAACTTAATTACATGCTCAGAGTTAATCACAAAGATTTAATTACATATTTAGGCAAAACATCTAGGGTTAACTCATAACCCAGGTCAGGGATGTTACAAATTATCCACCCCTTACAAGGATTTCGTCCCCGAAATCGATAAAACATACTAAGAGAAAAGGGCAGGATACTTCCTTCTCATCTCATCCTCTAACTCCCAAGTGGCTTCTTCAATACCACGATGGTTCCAGAGGACTTTCACAAGACTTATATCTTTCTTCTTTAACTTTTTAATTCGTTTATCAAGGATTGACACTGGTCCCTCCTCATAGGATATGTCATCATTCAATTCTACCTCCATAGGTTGTAGAACTGACTCGGTGTCTGGGTGACATTTCTTCAACATAGAAATGTGAAACACAGGATGTAACCTCTGTAATTCTGGGGGAAGCTCTAGTTTTTATGCTACCTTTCCAATCCGTTCAATGATTGGATAAGGCCCCATATATCTAGGAGCTAACTTCCCTTTTCTTCCAAAACGAAGGACCCCTTTCTAAGGTGAGACCTTGAGATACACTTTGTCTCCAACCTGGAACTCTAAGGGTCTACGACGTTTGTCAGCATAAGATTTCTGCCTATCCTGAGCAGTCTTAATCTTATGTTGTATAACTTTAATCTTTTCCGTGGTTTGCTGCACCAGGTCAGGACCTAACAACTGGTGCTCACCAGTCTCAAACCAACACAAGGGTGATCTACAACGTCTACCATATAAGGCTTCATAAGGTGCCATATCAATACTATGCTGATAGCTATTGTTATAGGCAAACTCTATCAAGCTTAGGTGTAGATTCCAACTTCCGGTGAACTGGAGGACACATGCTCTCAACAAGTCTTCTAGGGTCTGTATGGTCCTTTCCGACTGTCCATCAGTCTGCGGATGAAAGGCCGTACTAAACCTTAGCTTGGTGCCTAAGGCTCTATGTAACTGTTCCCAGAAATGAATTGTAAATTGAGGACCTCTGTCAGAAACTATTGTGACAGGAACTCCGTGCAAATGCACTATCTCTTGAACATACAACTCTGATAACCTTTCAGCAGAATAGGTTGTTTTGACAGGTAAGAAATGTGCTGTCTTAGTCAAACTATCAACAATTACCCAAATAGAATCATGTCCTTTTCTTGTCCTGGGTAGGCCAACAACAAAGTCCATGGTCACATGGTCCCACTTCCACTGTGATATGGGTAAAGGTTGCATTGTTCCTGCAGGCTTCTGGTGTTCAGCTTTAACTTGCTGACACACAGGACACCTCAGAACAAACTCTACAACGTCCTTCTTCATCCCAGACCACCAATACAAATCTTTCAAATTCCAATACATCTTGGTGCTCCCTGGATGCATAGCATACATGGAAGAATGGGCTTCTTCCAGGACTAACTTCCTCAAGTTGTCCACATCCGGCACTATCATTCTTCCATTATAACAAGCTACTTGATCTTTTGAGTCATGAAAACCATCTTGCTTCTCATTTCCATACTCAGATCTTATATGTTGAACTGCAGCATCATCTAGCTGTGCTTCTTTAATCTGCTCTCTTAGGGTAGGTTTAATATGCATCTCAGCTAACAAACCGGCTAGCAATGACACCTTCAACTATACATTGTCTTGCCTTAAAGAGATAAGCATATCTCTTCTAGAGCATACTAAAGAGTTTAGTCGTGCTCTATTCATGGTTGATGTTGCTGATTTCCTACTCAAGGCATCTGCAACAACATTGGCCTTGCCTGGATGGTAATCAATTGTACAGTCATAGTCCTTGATTAATTCCATCCAGCGACGTTGCCTCATGTTGAGCTCATGCTGAGAGAAGATATACTTAAGGTTTTTATGGTATGTGAAAATCTGGAATGTTTCTCCGTAGAGATAATGCCTCCAGATCTTCAAGGCATGAACCACAGCAGCTAACTCCAAATCGTGTGTTGGATAATTCTCCTCGTGTTTCTTAAGCTGTCGGGAAGCAAAAGAAATCACTTGTTTATCCTGCATCAACACACATCCTAGTCCATTTTTGGAAGCATCACAGAAAACTATATACCCTTTTCCTTGTTCAGGTAGTACTAGCACAGGTGCACTTGTCAACCTCTCCTTCAGCAACTGGAATGATTTTTGACACTTATCACTCCAAGAAAAAGGAACATCTTTCCGGGTCAACTTGGTCAAAGGTAAAGCTATAGAACTAAAGTTCTTAATGAACCTTCGATAATAGCCAGCTAACCCCAAGAAACTTCGAATCTCCGTCGATGTCTTCGGTTGTTCCCATTGTAGAACAGATTCTACCTTTGTAGGGTCAACACGAATTCCTGAGGCGGATATCACATGTCCAAGAAAAGATACCTCCGGCAGCCAGAACTCACACTTGCTAAACTTAGCGTACAACTTATGTTCTCTTAGCAAGGTCAAAGCTTGGCGAAGATGCTGCTCATGTTGCTGGGCATCATTACTATAAATCAGTATGTCATCTATGAAGACGACAACACACTGATCAAGGAAAGGTTGAAAAACTCTATTCATGAGTTCCATGAATGCAGCTGGTGCATTGGTTAGTCCAAACGACATAACCGTGAACTCATAGTGACCATATCTTGTCCTAAAGGCAGACTTGGATATGTCACTATCCTTAATACGGAGTTGATGATATCCAGACCTCAAGTCTATCTTTGAAAAGACTGTTGCACCACGCAACTGGTCAAAGAGATCATCAATCCTTGGCAGAGGATACTTACTCTTTATTGTCACTTTATTAAGTTGTCTGTAGTCGATGCATAACCGCATTGACCCATCTTTCTTTTTAACAAACAAGACCGGAGCACCCCAAGGTGAAGTACTCGGTCGGATAAAACCTCTCTCAAGTAACTCTTGAAGCTGTTTCTTGAGTTCTGCCATCTCGGCAGGCGCCATCCTATACGGAGTTTGAGCTATGGGTTTCGTATCTGGGATCAGATTGATTTCAAAATCAATCTCCTGAGGTGATGGTATACCAGGAAGTTCTTCAGGAAACACATCTTTGAATTCCCTGACGATAGGAACTTCAGCAGGATTAGAACTTTCCTTGGTAACATCTACCACATGGGCTAAGAAGGCATAACATCCTTGCCTCAACAGCTTATCAGCAACCATAACTGACACAAGACAGGTGGGCAGAATCTTTCTTTCACCTTGAAAGATCCATGTGTTGCTTTCATCAGCAAACACAGCCAACTTGGACTCACAATCCAAGACAACTCTATACCTTTCTAAGGTATCCATCCCGAGGATTATATCAAATCCCTGCATATCAAGTGGTATAAGATCCACTTGAATGCGATGGTCAGAAAAGAAAAGGATGCAGGGAGAACATACCTCCTGCAAAACGGCAGACCCACTCAACGGAGTCTCTGACAACAAACTATCTGCTCTATGGCTAACAGTCACATTGCAGTTACGAATCACTTCACGAGTGATGAAAGAGTGCGTAGCACCCGGATCAATCAGAACGGATACAATACAGGATGTAGACATATCAGAATATAAAAGTTTCATCTGACCTGCCACTACCCGTGGATTGACCACTGCCTCAGGTGGGTTCATAGCATAGAACCTCGCAGTCGCCTGGTGTTGAGGTGGTGCTGATGATCCAGCTTGAGACGCTTGTCCACGTCCTCGAGCTGCTCCTTGATGTTGTCTATTCTGAGATCCCTGTTGATTCTGTCTCGGGGGTTGTTGTGTCACACCGACAGGCCTAGAACGACAATCCTTCATCAAGTGTCCCACCTTACCACAGTTGTAGCAACTCTTCTCCTGTTGCTGTGGTCTGGGTGGTCCAGTAACTGACACTGATGCAGAACTGTGCGTCCCTTGAAGCGGTTGACTCCGTCCTCTACCTCTGCTTGGTGTCCATTGAGTTTGAAAACTCGATCTGGGTGGTGGAGGGTTAGGTGCAGAGAATCTAGGTTTCTTGGAATCCCTAGATGAAGAACCCTGGAACTGTGGATATCTTTTATGGGTTTGTCTTTTCTCAACCACAGATCTCTCTATCCTTCGGACTGACTCAACGAAGGTAGAGAATATCTCTCTGTTTTCTAAGGCAGACACAGGGGTTGACATATCGGAATTCAAACCCTTTTCGAATCTTCTGATTCTTTCCTCATCCGTAGCAGCCATGTGCAGACAGAACCGCAACAACTCCATGAACTTAGCTTCATACTCACTAATGTTCATCATACCCTGCCTTAGTTTCTCAAACTGAGAGATCTTCTCTTCTAGGAAGGTCTTTGGAAAATATCTATTGATAAATTCCCGACGAAACTCTTCCCATGAGAACTCTACTCCAGGTCTCTTCTGCTCTTCCATGTTCCACCAGTGACCAGCACTGCCTTTGAGAAGATAGACAGCATGTCTAACCTTCTCAGCTTCCGGAATCATAAGAATCCTGAAAGCCTTCTCCAACTCTGTCAACCATAAGTCAGCATCTGCAGGGTCGGCAGTTCCGAAGTACTCGGTAGCTCCGACACGACGAAGTCGTTCGAATGTCTTACCAATACCTTGTGCTTCAGGCTGGACAGGTGCCCTAGGTGTAGGAATGGGCATCCTATCGGTTATATGTGTCATGGCAGTCATGAACTGCCCGAACATCGTCTGTACAGCTGGATCACTCATGTCAGCTGGGTCGAACTGGGGTGTCTCTCTTGGCGACTCAGGTTTAGGTTGTTCTATTCTCGGAACTCTTGCACCGCCACGAGGTGCGCTAGAACTACTTTCTGCCACGTGTTCATCGTGATGTTTTGACATTCTTATGTATCTTCTTTTCCTGAGGAGCAGAAGATTCTATTAGATGAGGAAGGAGTACTAAAGGTAGACTCAACATCCTAAGTCCTATTCCTCTGTAGACTCAATTGAACCTGGAGCTCTGATACCACTACTTGTGGGGTCTGATCTCCAAACCATAACATAAACACGATCAAAACTTAGCGGAAGCAAATCGGTAATCAGCGGAAGACAAAAATCACGGGAAATTAAAACTTTTTGTGACAAGAGCTTGAATCCATAAAAGCTTCTTTCATAAAGAGAGATAAACTGTTTATATCTCAGGATAATTACTTTTCGAGTAATTATATACATCAAGATACAAAATCTCTAGATCACTATACAAAAGACTCCAAGACCTGAGAGTACAGAGGAAACATAGGACTGACTCTAACTACACCACATGGCAGGACAAATCTCCACCTGAGATTACTGCTGCCCCTGGTGCTGCTACTGCTGAGACTGGTCACTTGTAGGCTGGTTCCTTCGTCTCCGACGTCCACCTAAAAGGTTGAAGCCTACGGGGTGAGACAATTATACATAATTGTCCCAGCGAGAGTTATAACTCTTCGCCAAAAGCTTTATTATAACATCAAAGATTATTTTAAACAAAAAAGCCTTCAAAGCATTCTATAACAGTTACAGGTATAACAAGATCTCTACAATTTAGGAGATATGGAGAATATCAACATTATTGCAATGTAACATCAATCAACTAACTTGGAGTCATCTCTAACAAGTTATACTACATGGTTGATTATGTTTTACAAACAACATTATGCCCTGTGGATATGGGGCTTACCACTCATACTCCAACTGATCGCTGAGAAGCCGCATCAGTATCATACATAGGTCATTAAGAGAGCCGGATTCTCATGACCTTCACCTTCCTCAGTCAGTAAGAGGATCACTTGTAGGACATCTCGTGTCTCTACTACTATAGCTCACCAGGGTAAACTGGTCCTTCGCTATTCTAGACTCACAGTGGCATTCTGTACTCTCTTCGTCATCAGGAGATTTCATATTTACCTACCACTGATACAGATATCTGTGCTTTCTTCGTCATCAGGAGGTTTCATGTTTACCTACCACTGATACGGTATGAAACTATAGTGAAGGATGGATGGATTACACATCTACATCACTTTCCTACACTAGGATGTAAGTTTCTACACATCCATGTACCCCACATACTCAAAAGTATGTGCTCCAGGAGTTCCCTGAGGAAAACCTGTTTCACCATCACTTAATTTCTGACAATGATGGATCTATGATCAGGGCTCTACATTATAATTGATTAGTTAGGTACATTCATTATTCTTTAACAGCATACATTGTTCTTCAAACAATAACAGTAGCATAGCAGCTATAAAAGAAGAATACTAAATGTAACAGGCCAAACTTATATCAATCACCATTTATCATTATCCTCATCACAAGTCATCCCTAAGGCATGACCTTGATGGTATTCATGGCTCTCATAGCCCATTATCAGCATAAGATGCCACTGGCAAGGCATCAGATTACTTTACTTATTCATAAGGCTAACAGCATGCCTTTAATGAATATAACATCAACATCCATACATGGATATGATTACCTTCATATCAGAACCTGCATGGTTAATACATCTGATAAAGGTAATGCAATAATAAGGAATGTACTTCCTACTCTTGTCATAAGAGTTAAATCTTTAATTTAAATCAAATAGAGTTTATTGCTCAAAAGCATGCCATTACCCTTGAATTAGGGTTTACTATTCACATCACATGTCATCACCCTTGAATTAGGGTTTACTATTCACATCAAGGTGAATTAAACTCATAACATCATCATGTATGAGTAACATCTTCATTGATGCTCTTAGATTAGTTAAGAGTTCATCATTTATTATAATTAGGGTTTCTATGACCTCACACGGGTGGACCATACCCTAATTATGCTCACTTATGTGCATTGGAGATGCTTTACTTGAGTTTCCACTTAAAAAGGGTACTTTCTCTCTCTAAAAGTACTTTCTCTCTCTAGAAGTACTTTCTCTCTCATCATAATGCTAGGTGATGTCAACATCACTCTAAAATAGGTTGGATTGAGTCATCATAGGCTAACATAGCCAAAAGCATCACCATTATGTGATTAGAGTTACTTTCTCTCTCTAGGGTACTTTCTCTCTCTAGAGTACTCTCTCTTTCATCATACTAATGGTTGATGATAACATTAGACTAGATCAAGTTAGATAGAGTCATTATGACTAAAAACATTATTCTCATGTAATTAGGGTTTGAATTGAGCAAGGTATAACTTAATTGACCCTTCAGGGGTATTTTGGTAATTCACCCCATTGATCATCATTATGGTCAAAACCTTGGTTAATAACCCCTTACTATCCTAGATTATCATTAGGGTTTGATTTGGGCAACATTGAACCATTTACATCATCAAATGATTGAATGAGGTCAACCTTGAATCACATTGATTGATTTCAATCATTAATCATCAATTGGATTGAGATTGGTTGAAAGTGTTGACCGTTTGCCCACTTTGACCCTCCAAGACCGCGAGCCTCTTTCTAACTCCAAGACCGCGAGCCCCCTTAGGCTTCAAGACCGCAAGCCTCTTCAAGGGTTCAAGACCGCGAAGCCTCCCATTGGTTCAAGTTAATGTTGAGACCGCGAAGACCAATTTGATGTTGAGTCCGCGAAGAGGTGTTGACCGTTTAGCTAGTTTGACCTCAGGACCGCGAGGCCCTTTGCGGTCTTGAGACCGCGAGCCTCCTCTCGGTCTTGAGACTGCGAGCCCCCTCACGGTCTTGATACCGCGAGCCCTCTCACGGTCTTGAGACCGCGAGGCTCTCATGGTCTCAGCCGCTTGGTCCTTCAACAAGGCTCAAAGGTGCAACCAATAATGTCAAACGATGTTGAAGCCTTCAAAAGGTCCAATCTATGTTGACCACCTATGGATTGGGTTAATTAAGATTATGCTTGACCAATTGGTCAACCAATTGACCCTCAATTGTTGACCAAGTAGGATTGAAATCGATTCAATTAGGGTCTATCAATGTTCACCCATCAACACTCAACAATGTGCATCAACACAAGGTTGAACTCTTCAATTGAGCTTCAATTGGGCCCAAACTTGGCCCAAACGGTCTTGAGGTCATGTGGGTGGACCCCACATGGTCTTGAGACCGTTTGCCCAAGAATTTATCAAAGTCTAAGGTGATTTGATAGGGGTTGAACCATGATTGACCCACAAAACAGAATTTTGATTAAATTGATAACTTATTTGCGATTGGGTCCTCAATTGGTCAAATTACTCAACCCTAGACCTTCAAACGGTCTTGGGTGATTGTCCTATCGGTCTTGAGACCGTTTGGATGAGTTCCAAACGGTCTTGAGACCGTTTTCCCATCCAAATTTTGGATTCTAGTGCAGATTCATCAAGGTCTGACCCATTGAGTTGATGATTATATCAATATTTAATTGCAAAGTAATTTGGTGTAATTGTACCTTCAATTGGTCAACAAATCTTGACCCCAGACCTCCAAACGGTCTTGGTTGATTGCCCTCGCGGTCTTGAGACCGTTTGGTGACCCCCAAACGGTCTTGAGACCGTTTAGGTCAATCAACCCTAAAAACCCTAATTAGGTCACCATAATTTCAGTATTGATTTTATCTAGGGTTAGCCCTAGTATTCACCCTTCAACTCTTAGCCCGTTTGGAATTAGACCATCAAACTTGGTGAGTTGTTAATTAACATAAATTTGAACAGTAATCTCATACGTTCAATGCCTAGTCAACGACCTTACACGGTCTTGAGACCGTTTGCCCAAAAAGGCAATTTCAGACCGTTTGAAAATCAGCAATTAATTCATTTAAAGTTGTGACTTAAAAAGGTCATATCTCCCGATTCCTTTGGAGTTAGTCTCCCAACGTTTGAGGGTAATTAACCTATATAATTAGGAACAGATTGCTTATACGGTCCACGCTCGGTCAACGGGGAAAAACGGTCTTGAGACCGTTTTCCCTGTCGCGGTCTCGAGACCGTTTGCTCACCTCGCGGTCTTGAGTCCGAGAGAGCAAACTGTTAGGACCGTTTAAGGAAAAGAAATGCGGTGGGTTTTTCTTGGAAATCACGCCTTCATCTACTAGCTCAAGAACAGTACGAATATCCCATGGGTTTTCTTGCAAAATAGCAGGGAAAAGTAGGGAAATACTAAGAGCTATCATCAAAACGCATATAAAGATGCACATAGTAAAGCATGGGTTTAGAGTTATAAAACCCGCCTAAAGCTTGCTTCTTGAGATCCAAGCTTTCAAGATCCAAGCTCTAATGGCGTCCTTGAGTTCTTACAGGTTGTCCAAGGTGAAAACTCCAAGGAAGGATGAAAAGAGACGGCTAGAAAGATAGGGTTTCGAGAATTAGCCATGAAGCTGACCTTGAATTCGAGTTCTAACCATGGAATTAGGCAAGAAGAGGGGTTTAAACCTACCTTGCACCCCTTGGTCGTCCTCCTTAGCTCCAAGGCAGTCCTTGGTCGTCTTCAGTGAAATGAAACAGTAAGGGAACGAAGGGTGAGTTCCCTTGCAACTAAGGGAAGGAGAGCTTATATACATGGGGTAGGATTTTCAACATTAGTTCATAAGTTGTCCATAATTCCAACTAGGTCCCTCCTTCTTTACTTGATCGTTCCTTCCTCTTTATTCTAAGGACAAACCTTCTCTTAAGGTCTTAGGAAAAGAAGGTAAAGAAGAGCAAGCTAATAATGAGGTACATACATAAAGAAATATTGCACATATACCCTGATTATTCAATCACAAGGCATATCTCATAACTTGATAATTCAATTGAGGCGACTCCCTCATCATTTCTTCTCTAAATGATGGCAAGAGTCTAAAAAGATACATTAGATGACATATTTCACAATTGCATCCCTTTATTTGGGTAAATTGCATTTTACCCCAAACTAGGGTTTCAAGCACCGGGATTGCTTCCACAGCTGCACCTTGGTGCCTTAGCTTGGGAAATCCCTCAAACTTTGCTAAAAAGATTTCTCATGATGTCTCAACATCAAAGGAACATCTCATCATGTGAAAATTGCAAGCTAACCCTTTTAACTGGGTAAATTGCACATAGGTCCCTGTATATCAAAACAATGCTACTACTTTAAATAAAAAGGAGCAAATACTGAGATATATGTTTCTGAGAACTTAATTACATGCTCAGAGTTAATCACAAAGATTTAATTACATATTTAGGCAAAACATCTAGGGTTAACTCATAACCCAGGTCAGGGATGTTACACTTCACTTGTAAAAGCAATTCCATTCTTCATTCTATTTCATCCAATTTTTAGTTGTAGATCACATCTTGTCTAATGTTGGATCTCATTTTAGTTTGCATTTCTTCTGGTCTTGTTATGTCTGAGTAAATCTCTCTGGGGAATGTGAGTAGCCCCTTAGCCCAGTTCTATTCAATATAATCAATTATATTCCTCCATCGAACAAATGTCTTCTCTCTGTTTATGTGTAGTTATTTGGATGATCTGATATATTCTTATAGAGTGATATGACCGTGGATCTCTGTAAGAAGAAAACAATAAACTCTTAATTGCGATTTTCATCTTTTCATCTTTTTAATCTTATTTTTGTTATAATCCTTGGTGACGCGACCACCTGAGCCTTGGGTTTGAATGCCAGTATGAATTCACATGCTTTTTGAGACTACTGTGGATAATGACATGTAGGACGGTTGGACAATGATCCGTGAACGCCGGGACCAACGGATTCACGGGAAGTCCGACCCTTATGAATTTGTCCATAAGCACATGTAACCACAAGGTCCTGATTTGATCCTTGGAGTTTAGAATTTGATTAGTTGAATATGAACGTGGTTTTGGTGGTAATCTTCCGGACCACTGATATTTATTTCTTGATTACTTAAAATTTATTTCAAAACTTTTATTTTTTGTTCTTAGTTTTAAACAACCTTCTCAACAGGATTTATTTCTTGTTCTTGTGATTGTATTTCGATTTTGACTTTTCTTTTTTGTCGTCCCTTGGATCGATACCTATCTATACTAAGTTGACTTGTTGTTCACAACAAGTTGACAACCGGATTAGAAGGTTAAACTATAGGACTTTTCCTAGTGATTGTTGCGTGTACAACGACGCACATCAGAAACCTGTCCAAGATTTACTCATTAGGAGTAAATCTTGAATAGTTCTCGGTTTGGGACTGTTCTTGAACACCTAATCTCACTTAGGATGTAAGTGTTTAATGTGTATTGGGTTTTCAAGAAAATTTTGGTAGCATTTCCCCGTTTGTTCTCTAAGTACATATGTACTTGGAGAATAGCGGGGAAATGCTACCAAAATTTTCTTGAAAACCCAATACACATTATACACTTACTAGTGAGATTAGGTGTTCAAGAATGGGATAGGTGGTACACATTTATTATATATAAGAATGACAGCACATGTATTTGTTGGCCTAGAAACCCATCCAAGATTTACTCACTAGGAGTAAACCTTGGATAGTCCCCAGTTTGGGACTGTTCTTTGAAACCTAATCTCACTTAGGATGTAAGTGTATAATATGTATTGGGTTCTTATATATACTTGTTTTCTCTTTGATCATAGAATGGATAGATCATGGATGTCCATTCCAAATTGTTGCACCCCATAGTTTAATTCTGGTCTTGATTAGTTTATTAGATTTGCCGAGGAACATAGGAAACAACCTTGAAATAGGTTCTACTGTCCATGTAGGTACTACGGTAACAACTTGAAAGTCAGCACTGGTGACGAAATCAAATGTCATGTCATGTGCAATGGGATTGTATAAGGCTATAAAGAATGGCACTAGTATGGAGAGATTTCAAACCTAAAATCAGTGGATGTCGATATCAGTGCTTGTGTGGAAGAAGAAATTGCCTCTGATGAGGTAGATGTGAACGAACTAGTTCCAGTAGACATCGTTGATGTGATGCTGCATAGTTGTGGGGTAGAGCACACTGATCCACCTCCCATGTTTAGAAACATTGTGCATGATGTTGAGATACCATTATACACAGGTTGTAAGTTTACAAAGTTTAGCACTGTGTTGAGATTGTATAAGCTGAAAGCTAACAATAGATGGAGCGACAAAAGTTTCACGTCATTGTTGTCTTTGTTGAAAGAAATTCTTCCTGTAGGAAACGAGCTGCCAATATCTACATACTAGTTAAAGATATTGTTGTTCCCAATTGGACTGGAGGCCAAGAAGATACATGCATGCCCGAATGATTGTGTATTATTTCAAAAGGACTATGTGGATTTGAAAGATTGTCCGAAATGTGGTGCGTCAAGATATAAATTGACGGCTTTGGGGGATTCAAAAACTGGTTCTCCTGCCAATGTGATGTGGTATCTAAATAATACCACAGTTTTAACACTTGTTTTCCAATTCGATAGATGCGAAGAATTTGAGGTGGCATGCAAATGTTAAGAAAAATAATGATGGGATCTTACGACATGCGTCTGATTCCCCATAATGGAAGAAGATTGATCTATTGTACCCTAAATCCAGTGAATAAGTTAGGAATGTAAGACTTGGGCTTTGTATAGATGGGATGAATCCGTATGGGACATCGAGAAACCAACATATCACTTGGCCAGTTATGCTTGTTATATACAATCTCCCCCTGGTTGTGTATGAAAAATAAGTACATTATGTTGTCGTTGTTGATATTGGGCCCTAAACAACCTAGAAATGATATCGACGTTTATCTTGAACCTCTGATTGATGACTTGAAGAAGCTCTGGGGTGAAGGTGTGATGACCTATGATGCTTCACGAAGAGAGACATTTCATTTGCACGCTATGTTGTTTTGCACTGTGAATGACTTTCCAACATATGGGAATTTGTCTGGATATAGTGTCAAAGGATCTAAAGTGTGTCCTATATGTGAAGAGAACCTTGATTCAATATGACTAAAACATGGAGGCGAGACTGTATATCTTGGTCATCAAAGGTTTCTTCCAATATTCCATCTGTATCGTAGGTTGTGCAAAGCATTCAATGGGCGGAATGAGGAACAGAGTGCACCTAAACCTATACCAGGGGAGGATGTTTATGAATGAGTAAAAGACATTGCCAATTAATTTGGTAAGAGATCACAATGTATGATGGCCACATGGAGTAACAAATCTTTATTCAAGAATAATTCAATATTTTGGGATCTTCCTTATTGGAGTTCTATGGAAGTCAGGCATTGTATCGATGTCATGCACGTTGAGAAAAATGTTTGTGATAGCGTCATCATTACTCTGTTGAATATAGCAGGTAAGACTAAAGATGGGATAAAATCCAGAATGGACCTGCGTGAAATGGGAATAATGACAAAATTAACAGAAGTAGTTAGTAGCGAATGGAGAACATACTTACCTCCTGCTTGTTAAACGTTGTATAGAAAGGAGAAGAAAGCTTTTTGTGAAAGCTTGGTAAGTTAAGGTTCCATAGGGTTACTCATCCAACATCCATAGATTGGTATCAATGAAAGATATGAAGTTGTTAGGTCTTAAATCTCATGATTGTCACACTCTAATGCAACAAATATTGCCCACGGCAATTCGATCTATATTGCCAAAGCATGTAAGGTTTGTAATCACCAAACTTTGTTTAATTTTCAATAGTATGTATAGCAAAGTTATTGACCCTGATACTCTCGATAAATAGCAAAGAGAAGTGGTTGTTACCCTATGTCAGCTTGAGATGTATTTTCCTCCTTTGTTCTTTGATATCATGCTACATCTTGTTGTCCACTTGACTAGGGAAGTGAAAATGTTGGGACCAGTTTTCTTACATTGGATGTATCCCTTTGAACGATACATGAGTGTTTTTAAAGGTGATGTTCGAAACTGTTATCGACCTGAAGGGAGTATTATTGAGGGTTATGTGGCGAGAGAGGTTATGGATTTTTGCAATGACTTTTTGAGTGCTAATAACGCTCATGTTAATGACAAGAATATTAAAGAGCATTTTGGAAAAGGAATTTTGGGATCACGGATGAAAGTAATCAGCCATGAGTAGTTGGAACAAGGTCACTTGTATATTTTATACAACATCAACGAAGTGAGTGTTTATATCAAGGAACATTCCAATTTCATCAAGAGACAATATCCTCGAGCCAATTCAATGTGGCTTGCTAGAGAGCATAACAAGACATTTATTAAGTGGTTTGCAGATAAAGTCTTACATCAACTATCTCAAACACCAGATAATCTTACTGAAACTATCAAATGCCTCGCCTTTAAACCAAAATTGAATGTTATGTGTTATCAAGGGTTTGACATAAATGGATTCTCGTATTACACATAGCGTCAAGATGATTAGAGTGTCGTCCAAAATAGTGGAGTCACCCTTCAAGCATCTTCATTTTGTTTTGCAAGTGCAAAGGATAAGAGTCCATGTGAAACTAAAATGTCATATTACAATGTCATTGAAGACATATGGGAGTTTGACTACATAGATTTTGGAATTCCTCTCTTTAAATGTATTTGGGTTGATAACACCAAAGGAGTTATAGTCGATGAATTGAGTTTCATATTAACAAACTTTGAAAAGATTGGCGAGAAGGGTGAACCATTCATATTGGCATCATAGGCGAAAAAAGTATTTTATATCGATGATCCTGCAAATGATAAATGTTCGGTTGTTCTTCATGCTAAAAGACAATTCATTGAAGATCATATAGATGAAGAACAATACTATGATAAGTATGATGACTCTAGTCCATTTGATGAATGCATATTCATCATGATTTTTAGTTGCCTTTTGGGACCAATTCGATTCAATACTTTCGATGCCATCTCCTTAATCTCGCAAAATGCAAGATTTGTTAACTAATCCAATTATCAAGATTATTAACTAGATTTATATTGATTTTGTGTAGGTCATGATGAGGTCCAACCATCATATGGAATTCACTCAAGATCCTCTCATCCTTGGTCTTGACCAAATGGTTTTGACCAAATGGTCTCGACCCCAAATAATCTCAACCAGTCATAAATATAGTTTCAAGACTATTTGGAGTCATATGGTTTCAAGACCGTTTGGCACCATACGGTCTCAAGACCGATAGGATAGTCACCCATAAGACCGCTCAGCCCCTAGACCAATCAATGAATCGAAGATCGTTTGCTCAGTGAGACCACACAAGCATCCATACAGTTTCAAGACCGTTTGGCGACATGCAGTTTCAAGACCATTTGGAGCCAAGACCCGTCGGAGACAAAGACCGTTCAATCTCAGGACCGTTTGGAACCCAAATAGTCTTCAAGACCATTTGCATCTCCAAAATTGTTTGGACTTGAGATCACTTGGATACTAAACCATTTGGAGGCCATTGGTCCTCAAGACCGTTTGGCCATCAAATGGTTTCCAAGACCAGTTGGAGGATATTAATCAAGACAGTTTGAAGAAACACAAGTGAAGACCAGTTGGCACCTATCCGTTTCACTAAACCGTTTGGAGACAAAGTTCCAAGATCGTATGGGCAGTTCCTTCCCAAGACTGTTTGGTCATTTGATCGGTCTGCAAGACCATATGAAGACAAGAAACCAAGATGGTTTGCTCCAAACCGTTCAAGAAAACTGTTTTCTCTAAACCGTTTGGAGCAAACTCAGAGAAAAAACGTGAGGACCCCACCAAAGCCTATAAATAGGACCACAAGGGTCTTCATTTGGGCATCAATTCCAAGACACCGAAAGGCTTCTTGAGCAAATGATCGGTCTCCCTTCCACACCGCGGCCACTCCACCATCTTCATGCCATTATCTAGCCGCCCACACCTCCTCTTGATACAAACAAGGAGGACGAGAAGAGAAAGAAGGTGGATAAGAAGGTCTGCCCAGCCTGCCTTGGTTGTTCCTCCTCCTCTTCCAGATCTACCCCGACACGACGTAGAAGACTGCATCATCTTCACCGAGCTGTGACTACCTTTTGCATCATGCTCATGGCGGAATCTTCCTTCTCTCTTGTTCTTCTTGTTTCTTGCACCATGAGTGACTAGTTCCCTTTTTTTGGGGTGCAGGGACTAGCCCCGCAGCCCATGCTTTCATGTCTTTTCATTTAACATTCCAAGTCAATGTATATAACTTTTCATTTCATTGTTAATTGATAACGTTTGTAGTTTGATTACCTGCTTGCTTTCATCTTGTTCTTCCCTATGTTGTGAGAACTTATATATGTAGGGTAGAATGTCGATTAATGAGGTAGACTCCCAAACTAGAAATATAATGGGATTCCTTGAGGTAGTAAGTGTATGATCTGTGAGGGGACGAGCCATCTAGCATTCGGTGACATTTCTATGTGCCTACCCGCAAGGGGGGCCTGCAACTTCAGTTGCATTTTGTATCTTCCTTGTTTATCGTCAATGTTTGCTTGCAGACTAATCACCTACATGCTTGTTGGTTAGCACGGTTGACTCCTTGACGAGACATCTAATAGGGTTCCTTGAGGTCACAAGTGTGTGATCTGTGAGGGGACAAGCCATATAGCCCACAATGATGCTTATGTGTGCCTACCCTCAAGGGGGGCCCTCAACCTCAGTTGGATGTTGTATCTTCAAAGCCGTAAGTGAATGATCCGGAGGGTGATGAGAAATCAGATGCCTAAGGTGACACTTACGTGAGCCAATCCTCGCAGAGGGTTCACAATAGCTCCATTTGGATAGTTAGATTCATGCCTGGATGTTATATGTTTGGATGTGTTTGCATCTCAATGATTCCATATCATTAATCTAGAACAAACCTTAATTCTGCTCTTTTATTTCCCTACATTTAGTTTAATCAACCACAAACCAATCAACCATTCTAAATATTAGTCTTACTCGAGCTATATTTGACTAAAAAAGATTCTTAAAAATGTTGTCCCTTAGGATTCGATCCTTAACTATATTGCGATAAGACCCGCCCGCTTGCGGGTGGTATTATTGCACGTGGTTTGGTAAAAGCTCGGAGATTTAAACCCCGAGTGAGTTTGTTAGTGTGATAATATTCCACATCAAATTCTGGCACCGTTGTCGGGGACAACGGAATCAGTTAGTCAAATCTAGTTCTTTTAAGGCTAATCTAGGATTTTGTTTTTCTATTGATCATCTGCTTGAATTTCACTCTACTCCATCAATCTTACTTCATATCTTTTCATTTCAAGAACCCCCAAGATTGGTGTATGCACCATTTGAACAGTCCCGGACTCACTACCAGCTTTGATCTAGAAATTGACATGACTTTTCATCGTCAAAATAGAGAGAACCAAGCAAGAATGGCTCAAGAAGAGGAGATAGCCTGAAGGGTGGCTCAAGCCACACAGAGAGAGAGGCTCATGCAAAAAGCCAAAGCTACAGTTCAAGAAGAAATCCTAGCAGCACAAGCAGCAGCGCAAGCGGCAGAACTACAAAAGGATCTTAAGGAATTCTCAATCCCTAAGGATGCTGATGTTCATCACCCAGTCCAACTCCCTCCCATCCATGCTCCCAACTATGAGATACGATCACATTGGATTACCTTGCTACAAAACAACCCATTCTATGGTAAACAAGGAGAAGATAGTCAATAACTTCTTCTGAGATTCATCGATCTATGTGCTATGATGAAGCAAAATGGAGTTTCTGATGATGCTATTCGACTCTGACTCTTCAAATATTTTCTTGCTGATAGAGGCATAAGTTGGTACAACTCCCTGCAATGTGAACCCATCACTACTTGGCAGCAACTTCAAAATGCTTTACTAGAAAAGTTATATCCTCCTTCTCTCACTTATGAAATTAGGGGACGTATAACAATGTTCACTCAAGCCCCTAGAGAAACCCTTACTGAAGCATAAGAAAGATATAAAGACCTTCTACGAAAGTGTCCGCACCATGGAATCCCTAAGAATCAACTTATTGAAATCTTCTACAGAGGTGTGGATGATGATATCAAGAGGTTTTTAGACTCCTCATCTGAAGGCAACTTCATGCATCAGAGTTATGACAGCGCATTGAGGGTTTTTACCCTTCAATCTGAATATCAAGCTAATTAGGGAAGATCTGTAGGTAAAGGAGTGTTAAAGGTAGCTATGGTTGAAGTTATTCCATAATACAAGTCTATCGCTGAAACCCTCAAACTCCTAGTTTCCAAGCAAGATCATATTGAATCATCCCTTGCTACATTTGGAAGAGGACGTTCACTTGCTCAACAGTAAGAACAGATCAAGTCAGCTTCACTATTTTGTGAAGCATGCAAAAGTATTGATCATTCCACTTTAGCATGCAATGTTCTTTATGATTTTGTTCTAAGCAACGCATGTGGACAAGGGGCTAATAGTCAATTATAAAATCTTAATGCCGTCAACACCATTCTTGGTCAAAGATACTACAATCCAAATCAAAATAGGAACCATCTTGGTTTTCAATATGGAAATCCTTCAGGAGCAGAAAACTCACGACAACTTGGTTCAACTAACCAACAAAGAAGCCCACCAGGATTTCAATATAACCAAAAACAAAACTTTAGAAATCAAGGGAACTTCTGGGGAAACTTTCAGAAAAGGAACTTCAAATTATATCAGAACATTTCTCAATTTTAGAACCCCAACCAAGACCCTTACTAAAACCAACAACAAGGGCAACAAGCTAGCCCCAACTCTCCTGATGACAAGCTGTCGACCATTGAAAAGATGTTACAATTGCAATAAACATTGATAGCTAGCCAACAAACTATGATAACTAACCACAAAGCCCATCAGAAAACTATTGAATCTCAACTAGCACAACTGGAAGCTAGTATGAAGCCACCTGCTAGAGCCTTTGCTGGCCAACCAGAAAACAATCCTAAGCATCTTGAACAACTGAAAGTTGTAACTACCAGGTCAGGAAAAGACTATTCTAATCCTACTATCAAGACACCTATGGTTATTACAGATGAGGATGAACCTGTGATTGTTCAAGAATCAACAACACCCAAGTCTCAACCAAAAGAACCAGTGATTGTTGATAAGACAACCGAACCAAGATCTGAAAAACCCATTAATGAAGAAACTGGAACACTAGAGCCAGAGCTACTAGTATACAATCATTATCCACCTTTTCCAACTCGTTTGAAGCAAACCAAGCTCGACAATCATTTCAATAAGTTCAAGGAAGCTTTGAAAAATCTTCATGTGGATATACCCTTCCTGGATGCATTAGCTGAAATACCAGCTAGGACAAAATATCTAAAATCACTTCTGACAAGGAAATATATAACTGTAGAGCACAAGATAATCAAGGTGGCAACGACTACTTTAGATATCATCCTGAGTAACATGCCCAAGTAGAAGAAAGATCCATGATCCTTTGGGATCTCCTACCATATCGGTGATTCTTCGTGTAAAAAGGGATTAGCATATCTTTGTGCTAGCATTTCCATCATGCCACATAGCCTTTGTAAAATGCTAGGGTTTGCTGAACTTCTCCCAACTGTCATGACCATACAACTTGCAGATAACACTGTGACTCTACCTTTAGGAATCATTGAGGATGTCCCTGTCAAGGTAGGAAAAGATTCCTACGTTCCTTGTGACTTTGTCATCATGGACATAAAGGAACACACTAGATACCCTCTCATATTTGGACGTCAATTCCTCGCCATCATAAGAGCTCTGATCGACATTGAAGTAGGAACTTTGCTGCTCAGATTAGGTAAAGAAACTCTTGAATTCAAGGTTTTTGAAAGCATGCGAAGACCAAGCATGCAAGAGGAAGTCTACTTGATTTAGTGCGTAGAGCAGATGTCTCTCCTCACGCAACATGATTATGAACAACAAGATCCTTTAGGGATGACCCTTACTAATCTGAATGCAGAGAATTTAGATGACGAACAAGTGAAAAGTTGTGTTTTCTGCCTCGATGCTACTAAAGAAGATCATGAAGCCAAGGTTGAGGAACTAAAAGCAGTGGATGTTACTGAAGAAACATGTGAAAAGTCAAAACCTCCTAAAATGAAGCCCCTACCAGAAGGATTGAAATACGTGCTTCTGGATGAACTCAAGGTCTGCCTCGGCATCATAAATTCAGATCTAATGGCAGAACAAGAAGACAAACTTTTGAAGGAATTGAAGGAAAGAAGAAAAGCAATGGGATACAAGATGAGCAACCTCACTGGGGTTAGTCAAGCATTGTGCATGCACAAAATCCCCATGATGGAAGATCACCAGGAAACTATTGAACATCAATGCAAATTGAATCCAAATATGAAGGAAGTAGTCTGTCGTGAAGTTATTAAACTACTCACTACTGGGATAATCTATCTGATATCAGATTCACCATGGTTGAGTTCCGTGCATGTGATCCCAAATAAAGGTGGAACAATTGTGATATGAAATGAAAACGATGAACTTATCGCCACTCGAACAGTTGCAGGGTGGAGGATGTGCATTGATTTTAGGAAGTTGAACAAAGAAACACGCAAAGATCATTTCCCGATGCCTTTTATTGATCAAGTTTTAGAAAGATTGGCTTACCAAGAATATTTCAATTATCTCGATGGCTACTCTGGATTCTATCAAATACCCATACATCCATATGACCAAGAGCAAACTACTTTCACTTTCCCATTCGTAACATAAGCATATAGAAAAATGTCGTTCGGCCTCTGTAATGCACCACCAACCTTCCAGCGTTGCATGGTTGCCATATTCACTGGTCTTACTAAAACTATCATGGAAGTTTTTATGGATGATTTTTCTGTGTACGAAGATTCATTCGACTTGTGCCTAAAATACCTCTCCCTTGTCCTCAAATGGTGTGAAGAAGCACAACTTGTGTTAAATTGGGAGAAGTGTCACTTTATGGCAAAGGAAGGCACTATCCTCGGCCATAGGGTCAGTAATCGAGGAATTGAAGTAGACAAGGCAAAGATCGAAGTGATTTCTAAGCTCTCTATCCAAACGAATGTAAAGGAGGTTCGTGCATTCCAAGGTCATGCAGGCTTTTACCGACGGTTTATAAAGGTTTTCTCAAAGATAACCATGCCGATGACAAATTTGCTACTAAAGGATGTTGAGTTCAATTTTGACGAAGGATGTGTTAAAAGTTTCAACCATCTAAAGCATGTTCTTACAACAACACCCATCATCAGAGCCCCTGATTGGGATCACCCTTTTAAAATTATGTGTGATGCCAAAGATTATGCTATGGGTGTTGTCTTGGTCCAATGTATAGAAAAGAAACATTATGTGATCTACTATGCATAAAAAACCCTCGATGAAGCTCAGAGGAATTATGCAACTACTGAGAACGAATTTCTTGCGGCCGTGTATGCCTTTAACAAGTTCAAATCCTACCTCATTGGTTCAAAAGTCATTGTCTACACGGATCATGCCGCTATATGTTACCTCCTTGCAAAGAAAGATGCTAAACCTAGGTTAATTAGATGGATTCTCCTCTTACAAGAGTTTGATTTGGAGATAAGAGACAAGAAAGGTACAGAGAATGTCGTGGAAGACACCTCAGTCGTATCCACACCGTGGAAATCAAGAAGATCCCCATCAACAATTCACTTCCAGACGACCAACTTATGAATGTTTCAGAGGCTATCCCTTGGTACACAAATTATGTGAACTACCTAGCTGTGGGTGTCATCCACCCCGAATGCACCAGAAGTGCACTGAAGAAATTCCTGCATGATGTAAAACAATATCACTGGGATGAGCCCTACCTCTTCAAACTCTACGCTGATGGTCTATATAGACATTGTATCACTGAAGAAGAAGCTAAACTTATTTTAGAACAATACCACTCAGGCCCAGTTGGAGGCCATATGAACCTTAAGAAAACTGCCTTGAATGTTTTGCAATGTGGATTCTTTTGGCTAACCATATCCAAATATTCCTAAAACTTTGTTTTATCATGTCACAAGTGCCAGAGAATGGGTAACATAACCAAAATAGATGAGATGCCATTGAACATGTGGTAAGAAGTTGAGATATTTGATGTTTGGGGTGTGGACTACATGGGTCCATTCCCATCTTCTAATGGATTCTCCTACATCCTAGTGGCAGCGGATTATGTCTCAAAATTGGTTGAAGCCATACCAACCGTTACTAGTGATTCCAAACCTATCATCAAAATGTTAAAAGATATCATTTTCCCCCGATTCAGAATCCCACGCACTGCAATTTCCTGGAAAATGATTTGTCAAAATGTTAATAGATTAGTCGAAAAGCTTTGAAGCATTGCTGAGAAAATATGGTGTAACTCACAATGTAGCCTCACCCTACCATCCAAAAACTAGTGGATAGGTAGAGGTTTCTAACCGTCAACTCAAGGTTATTTTGGAAAAGAGTGTAGGCTGCAATCAGAAAGATTGGTCAATAAAAATCAATGACGCCTTGTGGGCCTACATAAATATTTTTAAAACTCCCCTTGGGACTACACCATTTTGACTAATCTATGGAAATTCATGCCACCTGCCGGTAGAATTGGAATACAAGCCATGGTGGGAAATAAAACAACTGAATTTTGATTTGAAAGAAGCAGGCCAAGCCAGGATTCTGCAACTTCAGTAGCTGGAAGAACTCTGAATGACAACTTATGAGAATTCCAGAATCTATAAAGAACGCACAAAGTTGTGGCAAGATGATCATTTGAAGAGGAATGACATTCAAGTGGGAGACCAAGTCCTACTGATCAACTCAAAACTGAGGTTATTCCCAGGGAAACTCCGTTCTCGATGGATTGGACCATACATTGTCAATAGCATCTACCTGCATGGTGCTTTCATTTTATGGAGTGAAAATTCAGGAGATGTTGTTGCTAATGGCCAACGTTTGAAAATATATTTCACCTTAGCCGACATAGGCATCAATGCATCGTTGGAACTCTCCAAACCAGATTACATCCACCATAAAAGTTGAAGAAATAAAGCCGAGCCATCGACGTAAAACAAAGGTGCTTGTCAGGAGGCAACCCGATCAATAAATTCATATTTAGTTTCAATTATGAATTAGAAATTTTGCTTAATTTTGTTTTTTTACTATTTCGAAAATTTTGCACCAAATAAAAATTGCATCGTGAGATGCTATCTTGAGTTCTAAATGGGCTTTATGTTTGAGATTTTCATATGGAGGATGCACATTGATTGGAACACAACCACATCTGGTGGTCCAAACGGCATGAACCTTCCCCTCCATATCATATTTAGAGTTTGCTCAGGATGAACAAATTTCTAAGTTCGGGGTGGAGGGTGGGTGGTACTTATCTTACTTTCCACCTTCACCCATCTAATTCAGACTTAAGATTTCATCATTGCATTTTTGACCAAAATTTACCAAAGGGTGGGTGGTATGTATCTTACTTTCTGCCTTCACCCATCTAATTCAGACTTAAGAATTCATCATTTCATTTTTGACCAAAATTTGCCAAAAATTTCAAATTACCAAATTTTTCAAAATTTTCAAAAATTTTAAAGTTTTCCAAAGAAATTGCACAGAAATTTGATGAAGTTTTGACACTTTTTGTTTCAACCTCTATGCATTTTGAATCATTATTCCCTCCTTATTCGAAGCAGATCCTTAAAAGGACCTTCTTCTGAAAACTACCCTTTTGATTGAAGTCATCTTGTAAAGCTTATGAACCCTAACATCATGATCTTTATGTTAAAATGGCAAGTGTCTGTCGAACTGATAGGGACCAAACATGTCGTGCTTCCTAACTGACTAGTGGAACAACAACATGGAATCCCCACTGGATCCTCATCAAGTCATTATTTGAGCAGAGTACATTAAACAGAACAACCCGGTGCACGAAATTGTAAATCAAGTTGCATTCTGATCTGAACCCTCTTCTACACTTCTTCTATAATCTTTGTACCCCTCCATCCATTAAAAGGAAACAAAAATAGCCAAAATAGTGTCAAACCCTAAGTTCATGGTGGAACGCCACTTCCCTCTATATCTGCTTCTTCCATACCCCTCACAAATTAATAGGGGCATACCACCAAGAAAAGATGCCAAAGTGCACATAAAAAATACAATCTTGAATCGAATAGAGGAGAGATTCATACAAAAAATGTAATAAATGAAATTGCAAATAATATAATAAAAATCTCGAGTCAAATAGAGGAGATATTTATTTCTTCCTTCCATAGAACCCTTCACTCCCTTTTCTACGTAATGGCACAATAAATGCCTCCACTACCCTAAAATACACCAGTGTCAGATCAGATCCACACTTGTTGTTCTGTGGGTATCTATGAACTCTTACGAAACTCTTTGACATGCTTTTTGTTGGAAAAATTGGGGAGGAAGTAAAGTTGGAAAGCAAACTCAGGAACAAAGATATGGTAAGATGTGTTCAGTGGTCTCAGGAAGTTGAGATGCTTAGTCAAACTGAGCAGAAAAGAAACAATTGTGATGTGAAGAGGAGGCAATCACATCATCAGAAAGTATTCATTTTGTGACTGTTTTAGATTTTTTGTTATCAAGGATGAGAAACGTTTAAGTTCGGGGTGTTTTGATGAATGCATATTCATCATGATTTCCAGTCGCCTTTTTGGGACCAATTTGATTCAATACTTTCGATTTCATCTCCTTAATCTCGCAAAATGCAAGATTTCTTAATTAAACCAATTATCAAGATTATTAACTAGATTTATATTGATTTTGTGTAGGTCATGATGAGGTTCAACCATCACATGGAATTCACTCATGATCCTCTCATCCTTGGTCTTGACCAAACGGTCTCGACCCCAAACGATCTCAACCAATCATCCATACAGTTTCAAGACCGTTTGGAGCCATATGGTGTCAAGACCATTTGGCACCATATGGTTTCAAGATTGATAGGATAGTCACCTACAAGACCGCTCGGCCCCAAGACCGATCAATGAAGCGAAGATTGTTTGCTCAGTGAGACTGCACAAGAATCCATACAATTTCAAGACTATTTGGCGACATGCGGTTTCAAGACCGTTTGGAGCCAAGATCGGTTGGAGACAAAAACCATTTAGTCTCAGGACTGTTTGGAACCCAAACGGTCTTCAAGATCGTTTGCATCTCCAAAACCATTTGGCCTCGAAATCGGTTGGACACTAAACCGTTTGGAGGCCATTTGTCCTCAAGACCGTTTGGCCATCAAACAATTTCCAAGACCGGTTCGAGGATATTAATCAAGACCATTTGAAGCAGCACAAGTGAAGACCGGTTGGTGCCTATCGGTTTCACTAAATTATTTGGAGACAAAGTTCCAGGACCGTATGGGCAGTTCCTTCCCAAGACCGTTTGGTCATTTGATCGGTCAGCAAGACTGTATGAAGACAAGAAACCAATACCGTTTGTGCCAAACTGTTCAAGCAAACTACTTGCTCTAAACCGTTTGGAGCAAACTCACAGCAAAAATTTGAGGACCCCATCAAAGACTACAAATAGGACCACAAGGGTCCTCATTTGGGCATCGATTCTAGGATGTTGAAAGCCTGCTTGAGCAAAGGATCGATCTCCCTTCCACACCGATGCCACTCCACCATCTTCATGATATTATCCAGCTACCCACACCTCCTCTTACTACGAGCAAGGAGGCCGAGAAGAGAATGAAGGTGGAGAAGAAGGTCTGCCCATCCTGCCTTGGTGGTACCTCCTCCTCTTCCATATCTGCCCCGACATGATGTAAAAGACTGCATCATCTTCACCGAGCTGTGACTACCTTCTGCATCATGCTCATGGTGGAATCTTCCTTCTCTCTTGTTCTTCTTGTTTCTCACACCATGAGCGAGTAGTTCCCTTTCGCTGGGGTGCGGGGACTAGCCCCGCTGCCCATGCTTTCATGTCTTTTCATTTAACATTCCAAGGCAATGTATATAACTTTTCATTTTGTTGTTAATTGATAACGTTTGTAGTTGGATTACCTGCTTGCTTTCATCTTGTTCTTCCCTATGTTGTGAGAACTTCTATATGTAGGGTAGAATGTCGATTAATGAGGTAGACTCCCAAACTATAAATAGAATGTGATTCCTTGAGGTAGTAAGTGTATCATCTGTGAGGGGATGAGCCATCTAGCCTTCGGTGATGCTTCTGTGTGCCTACCCACAAGGGGGGCCCACAACTTCAGTTGGATTTTGTATCTTGCTTGTTTATCGTTGATGTTTTCTTGCAGACTAATCACCTACATGCTGGTTGGTTAGCACGGATGACTCCTTAATGAGGCATCTGATAGGATTCCTTGAGGTTGCAAGTGTTTGATCTGTGAGGGGACGAGCCATCTAGCCCATGGTGACGCTTCTATGTGCCTACCCGCAAGGGGGGACCTCATGCTCAGTTGGATGTTGTATCTTCAGATCCATAAGTGAATGATCCAGAGGGTGACGAGAAATCTTCTGCCTAAGGTGACGCTTACGTGAGCCTATCCTTACGGAGGGTTCACAACAACTCCATTTGGATAGTTAGATTCTTGCCTGGATGTTATATGTTTGAATGTGTTTGCATGCACATTGGTGGTGAAACCCGATACCATCCCATCGATTCCGTATCATTAATCTAGAACAAACTTTAATTCTTCTCTTTTATTTCCCTGCATTTAGTTTAATGAACCACAAACCAATCAACCATTCTAAATATTAGTCTTACTCGAGCTAGATTTGGCTGACAAAGATTCTTAAAAACATTATCCCTTGGGATTCGATCCTTAACTATACCGCGATAAGACCCGTCCCCTTGTGGGTGGTATTATTGCATTAGGTTTTAGTAAAAGCTAGGGGATTTAAACCCCAAGTGAGTTTGTTAGTGCGATAATATTCCACGTCAGCATTCTCAGTTGGGTTGCCAACCCCAGCAAATATTGAAGTTAATGATGACTAGTATGTACACGAAGATCACAATGAAGGATTGTTAATTGATAAAAGATTGCAATATTATAGGCATGCATGTTTATATTTTTTATATGTTTTATTTTTTTGAATGTGAACTTTACAATGTGAATGTGAACTTTACAATGTGAATTACTTTACAATATGAATGTGAACTTTCAGATTGTTGAGCATTCATATGATGACCGTGTTGATGATTATCGTGAGGGTAAGGATGTCAATGTGCCACCTCACAATGTATGTTTTAAAAATATATCCTGCCTCATATTTATAGTTATATCTTGTAAGTGTAATTTTTTAGTCAAATTTTAGGTTGGTGATGTACCCCCTGAAGAAATTGAGGCACTTGATGAGCAGCAAAAAAAAAATTTGAGAAAGTGAGGGGCATCACAATGATGAACAAGTTACTACAACAAAGGGGCAATGGACCCAAACTAGTTGTGGATTTCGATCATGCAGGAAATCTAGTTGGAGTGAACCACAACTCATTTATTTCATATCTTGGGGTTCTTAGCCATTGTAGTCCTATTTTTTAATCCTGGAATAAAGTTCCTAAGGGGAAGAAAGACTTAATCTGGAAGGAACTATGTGTGAGTTATCATTATTAGCAATTCTATTTTTGTAGATTACTAATTTTTAGGATACTAGTTAATAGCAATTATATTTTGTAGAGTATATTTGATCTGGATGAAAAGTTGCATCATAAATGCATGATGCAATGTTGTGGGAGGGTCCTAAGAAAATATAAGGCAAATCTCAGTCGATATTACATACGTGATGTTGAGAAGAGGTTCTTGATTGATTTCCAATTCTAGACATTGATCACTTTTTGACTAACTCAACACTAATAATTTTTGTTTTTATTCTCTTTAAAAACTATCTCCAGAGGGTAAAGTAATGGTGACACCAATAAGGTGGTCATGTTTGGTACCCTCATGGAGGGAGTATAGAATATGGTCACTGGATAGGATCTTAGGTTTAAGGATGGTACAACAAGGTAGGAGAAGAGAAACATCTCTAGTATCATTAATCATGAGAACTCTGGAAATCTCATACCTGACCCAAATGACCCGACCTGAAATGACTAAAATTAAACCCAAAAATGTTAATTTGATTCCAAATTGAGATTCAACCTTGTGTGCAAATCTTAGTTTGTAGGGAACCAATTAACCCTGATTGCCAACACTACTTGTTATCTAGATTGTTTTGGGTTTTGACCAAAATACTACAATCGGTACAAACTTTGAGTAATCTCATGGAGTTCACCAGAAGGTCACAGACAACAACTGACTCAGTGTGTTATAGGTTAGGTTCCATGGCTTGGAAGTGGGTGGATTTATGGCTAGTGGATAACCCCAACAATAAATAGGGACCCTTGGGCTTCATACCAAGTTTTCCTACCTTGATCCAAGCTATAGTTGAGTGTCTTTGTCCACATACATCCTCATTCTCTGTCTAGCTTACTAATCAAAACATAATGATGAGTGAGATAAGCTATGTGTGAGAGAGATAATCCATTGTACTCTTATAAAGTTATCAAATCTTCCCTTTCCCAACCCCTTTCTCAAGATAAATGTTGGTGAAAGATTTTCCAAGGTGAAGGAGAAGGTGAAGGCTAAAGATCTTTGCAAGAAAGGAGCTCCTTGGCGAAGGTGTCCAACACCTTACAAAAGTGGGTAAGCCCATGTAGAGGTTGAAGACTCTTGCTCCAAGGATATGTAAGACCTTGGTGGTCCTTAAAAAGGAAGGGTAGGTATCCTTGCCCTGTAAAAGGAAGGTATTATTGTATGTCTAATAATGGAATATAAGTATGTTATGGTTGCAAAATCCTAGGAATTCACCTCTCTAGGTAGTGGATTGACTTTGTCTTAGTTTGGACTTTGGAACCAATCTACATAGCTTGTTCTTGATCTGATTCAATCTCTCACATCCTTGCTATGCATGCTTAGTTGCACATCAAATTACATATTTTCCATAGTTTTCCTTGAAGTAACTTGAAGGTATAATGAATTTTGTTTGTTTGTTTAGCTCCATTCATCCCCCCCTCTACAACCCTTTGATCCAACAAGAGGTATCAGACCCACAGTCTTCTATGATAAGTTTTCCCAGGAGACGAGAAGATGGGTGAAAACCTTCTAGGTTCTCTCAACTTGGAGGGTGGATTCTGCGTGAGACCTCCAATCTTTGACGACACAAACTTCCTTTACTAGAAGTGATAAATGCAGTTCGACTCACAAGGAATGAGCTATGACATGTGGAAAGTAGTCATCCTTCCATACAAGGAACCGATGAGAGATGTAGCTACTTGGGATGAAGCTGCACTCAAGAAAGTACATCTGAATTCAAAGGTAGGAGGAACGCAACCCCTGATCAATGGAACTACCTGGACCCCAAAGACTGGGAGGAGTTTGTTACCAAAAAAAAATGGATGAAATCAAGGTATTAAGCACCACTCCCAATTTAATTAATATACATTCTTATGTATTCACCTATTCAAGATTAACCTTTAGTGTTACTAACCAAATCAATGTGCTTACTAGCAAGGCTATCAGCGATGCTCAAAGAGAAAGGCGTGCATTGAATGTGCATGACCACAAAATGGGTCCAAGAGGCTATGCAGGCATTCTCCAAAGACTACAGGTTGAGTATAGTGCTCAATCTACTGCTCAGTTTGCTGCTACTTAGGAGTCCTCTACTATTGGTCTCGTACCTCTACCTCGCCATGCTATGTGGATAGCTGGGAGGCAAAACAAGAAGGGAGATATAATGAAGCCTACAACTGCTGAGGCGGATACAAAAATGGTAAAATTCAACTCTTAGAGCAATCGATCGATATTGATTATAGTTATGTTTACTTACTAATTTCTATTGATGGCGATTAGCGGGAGCTGCACGAGCAGAGGAAGGAAGGAAAGTTCATCCCTGAGGGCATAAGGGATGAATTGATAGTTGCTCTGGGTAACCCAGAGCATCCTAGATGTGTTAGGGGTGCAGGTGCTGGTGTGGGCATCAAAGTGTTCTTTGGGCCATCCCAGCACAAACCTATCCCAAAAGCAGGACTTTCACAAGTTGAGGTAACATATTCTTTTTTTGATATGTTATTATAAAAGGGAATTCAATAATCGATAGCTAGCATTTCTTTTATCCATGTATAGGTAGATGAATTAATTGAAAGGAAAGTCCAAGAAGTAATGGTGAAGTGGCATGCGTCTCAGACAGCCACTCAGACGGTACATGTAACGTGTCGCGCTTCTATTACTCCTACTATAGAGGTTGGGAGTAATCCTGTAGGCCCACCACCTAGCACATCCTCTATAAGTATTTTTATGACATAGTAGCTAGTGTTTGCAGAGGTTGGGAGTTTGTGTATATATGCATATAACATTCTTTACGTAAATTTGTAGGGGTTGAAGCCATGTCGTCTAAAAAGTCAAGAATATGTCGTTGCAGAGGCATCGGCTTACCCACCCCTTCCAGGGGAAATGTTTCATGGGACTCCAGTACTAGATGGTGCAGTTCGTGTGAGCCTGATAAGTGTAGTCCCCAAATGGAGGAATCTTATATTGCCATATGTCCACCCAGATTCTGAAATGCTTGGTGAGGTAGAAGGTGGAGTGATATTGTGGCCTAAAGTGGATGTCGTCTATACTAATATTGTATGCTAAATTTACATTATATTAATATGTTAGTGTGTACATATATATGAGTCAATTGATATGAAATTATATATACATGTCAAAAGGAAGACACCTGCTACATCTCGGCCTCCACCTCCACCTCTTGAAGTACCAAGTTGGCTTCCAAGGAACCTACATGCCTTGTTAGGTCCTAATTGTAGGGGTATGGAAGATTGGATAGGCGAACATGATCCAGGTTATCCTATAAATGTTACTATTATGGAGGAAGCTATAGGTCAATCATATGATAACAATCTATTTATATAAGTTTTACATACGTATTAATACATACGTAATACTAGTTTTACTTACATGTTAATGCATACGTATTAATGCAGGTCAATCATACGATAACAAGATATTTATACAAGATATTTTGGAGTTGTTTCGTTTTGATTGGCTGAACACATCTATGATAGAGTTGTGGATATGTTGAGATCTTGTTTATACATCCGTATACCTTGTTTTATATACGGTGATCTGGTTTCTTATATATTAATGCATATGTAATATATGTTTTGCAGCCACTTACACACAATATGTACATATTTTTCATTTCTCCATGTGGGATTTTTGGTTCCATCTTTGATTAGTCTTGTAGTTAAAACACTAGGTCAGTTACTTCATACTACTGTGATGTTTTTAAAGATTTTGGTAAAAACAAGAAGACGGTGATAATAGCTCCATTCAATGTCGGGTAAGTTTACTTTGCTTATAATTTGGACTTAAGAAAATTACATTTTTATTGTGACTTTTGAGTTGTTAATTTATAACTTTCTTACCTCTAGTGGTAAGAATTGGGAGTTACTAGTTATTGTCCCCGAGACGTTCACTGTCTATTATCTAGATCATGCGGGGAAGGAATTGAATATATTTGGACACGTAATGAAAAGGCTATTATTCCGGTGAGAAATATTTCATATTTTTATATCCATTAACATTTGTTCTTACATTACTATTTAATTATGCAATTTAATGTGTTACATTAACATGTAGGGCTTTACAAAAGTAAGCCAAAGCTGGAGGAAAGGTCCCCAAGAAAAAGAGCCAACCACTAACTTGGCAAAATGTGAAAGTAATTTCCCAACTCCAATGTATATATTATTTATGTGAATTGTGCTTATTTGTATGTTTGAATATTTTGTATATTTCAATCTATAGTGTGCTACATAAGACAACAGCTGGGCATGTAGATACTATGTGCTGCAATCTATGAGTATAATTATCGAACATGCGGCAATGGAAATCGATAGCATACATCAGGTATTATATGTAGCCTCATTAGATAATATGAAATATATCAATCTTATTATATATTATTAATTATATATACATCATTCTCTTTGTAGGTGTTTAAAATTGACTTCACTATAGGTCAAAAGTTATTAGATGTACATACTCCCTATACAATGGATGAGTTAAATGATGTAAGAGAACAATGGGCAGAAGCCCTACAAGTAGTTGGAATTTTTAAATATAATTGGGATAATGACGATGATGAATAAAGAATGATATTTCTAAACTTTGTTCTCATAATTATTTTTGTGTGAATGTGAATGACTTTTTATGAATTTCCATATGTGTGAATGTGAAGATGATCAATACAGGAATGTTTCTACATGTGTCTGAATGTGAAAAGAGATGAAATGAATGGAACTGCAGGTTGCGAAATGTGCGTGAAAATGGAGGAAATTTGAAATGGAACTACTGGTTTCTACATGTGTGTGATGAAAAATAATATGAATTAAATGTGCTTATATGTGTGTGAATCACATGATAAATATGTAATATTGTCTATCTTGTTAATTTTGTAGGTTTGTGGCCTGTAGTTGGATGATATCAATCGATGTTGTAAACCTGCAGTTTAGAACTGAACTGTAGGTTCTGCATCCTGCTGACCAGCCATACATCAGGCATGCAAACTGATAAGAAAAAAAAATCAGAACATAGGCATCAGTTATATGTGTAAAACTAACAACAAAATACATAGGCGTCGTTTGTTAGTGTAAACTCGACATCTTTATCCCCTTTTGGCGTCGATTAACCATGAAACTGACACACGACCGTGGTGGTAGGGGATATGGTGTCAGTTATTAGTATAAAAAATGACGTCGAAGGTGTCAGTTATTAGTAGATTCTGGCCAGGTACCACGGTCGTGTTGGGTAGCACGACCGTTGTGGCTGTGGATATGGAATCGATTACCTATATAAACCTGACATTGATGATGCCCTTGTCAGCGCCTTTTTGGTGGCGGGAAGGGGTATGGCGTCGGTTACCTATATAAAGCTGACCTTGATGATGCCCTTGCTTGCGCCTTTTTGGTGGCGGGAAGGGGTATGGCTTTGGTTGTTAATTAATAACTGACATTTTTAATAAGGTTATTGTGTCGGTTTTCTTTATGAACTGACGTAGATAGTCTCCTTGTTGGCACGTTTTTGGTGGCGGGAAGGTTTATGACATTAGTTGGGGGACTGACGTTGAAGATATCGACTTTTAGCGGCGCCCACTTGGGTGTCGCTTGGAAATCGACGCCTTAGGCCTTAAATAACTGACGCCAAAGGTTATTTCTGTAGTAGTGAGAAGCTCATCTTCAACATTGGGAATGTGAAGAGTTGAAGCTTGGATCTTGGAAGTTGCTTTAGAGGTGGGTTATATAACGTAAACCCAACTATGTTATTAGGCACTTTCAATATTGATTGAACTTGTAGATTACTTTCAGTTTCGAGTTCTTATGATTAATTGATGCTCCTTTGAGTTCTAATAAGTTGTTAGGATTGTTTTCCATGATTTAGAAAAGCAAGACAAAGGTCTTGACGTTGATGATGATGACATCATTATGGAACAACCCAATATGGGGTTGAAGTACCTTAAAAACTGATATGGAACCCAAGATGATAAGTAACTCGACATAGAAATGAGTGATACCTCATGAATGATATGAGGCATGTCTATGAATGATATGGGAGGTACCTACTTATACCATATACACAATACAAGGTTAAGATTTCTTTTTTCATGATATGGTACCACTAACCGATATGAAGATTAAAACCCTAGATGAAGAAGTGGAAACCGATATGCCTTTCAAATCCAATATGCCTTTGAAACCCGACGTACCCCTATTACTTTGTGATGGGTTGAAGAGAAACTAGATACCTAACTTGATTATTCAATTATATAATACAACTAATCCTAGAAGGTATAAAGGGTTATGAGTTTATTGGTCTAACAAACTTGGTAACCCGATATGTTACCCAACATGCAACCCGGTATGACAAACCAAGATGGGAAACTGATATGATATCTTGTATATGCTACTTGGATGATAACATCATGAGGCTTACACCTTATGCCCAATATGTTGCACATCTAGTGCATGATATGGTATCAAGAATACCATTATACCCAATATAAGGTCAAGCATCTAACTCATACACGATATGAGGTTAACTTGAGATGATAGGAATTAAGTGATAGCTAACCCGATATGGTTACACGATATGGTGTTAGGGGACACACCCTAAACATAATAGGATTATGTGGTTTCATCACATGACCGACATGGATAGACGATAGGATGTGAAAGTTGTATTTCAAACACAATATGATAGCATATATACACCATGATGCCCGATATGGTAGGTATTCTTCAACCCAATGTATTTAACTAAGTAATATACATTGTATGTTAAATACAACATTAAGATGTAATGAGTTTAATCTAATTTGGTAATGGTAAACTAATGGACCTTAAGAAGAAAGGTAATCAATCAACATCCTAGTAGGTATAAGAGAGAAACTTATATCAACAATGTAATGAGTATATATTGGTGCTCCTATAATGAATGGAGTATGAATTAGGGATCGATCCCATATGATGTAATAGTGAAACTATAATTGGTTAATAAAGGTAAATCATAACCCTAAGAATGTGTGCTGAGGTGATTTGAAACCCTAATTAATTGATGAAGGAAAACCATAATCCTAATTTAATGGGAAGAATATGTTTCTTTTGCATTGCATGGTTATGACATGTATGTGATATTGTTGTTAGCATGATATATTAACAATGAAGGTATCATGCAGTGATGAGCATATATAAGTAAGAGCTATGATGTTTATGTGATATATATTCAATGAGCTTTGTGAACTATGTGAATTAATACCTTGGTCTGATGACCTAGAGGTAATGCTTACCTGCTAAGTGGTGACAGTACTCAGTGATAAATTAAGGGGTTGAATACCCAAGCATGATGATGATAAGAGATTAAGATCCTAAGTGTTCTATATATTCCAAAGATCATGAAAGTACTTGATAAACATATCATATCTTTCTTTGTAGCATATGATATAATTCTTACTTGCAACTTGATTGATGCTAAAAGATTCTGTAAAACACTTAATTAATCAAGTTAAATGTTATCATGTAGTTGCCCAGACCATAGATCCATTCAGTGTCAGGATTTGCTGAATGGTGAAATGAGATTTACTCAGTATGCATATCTTTTAATATGTAATCATTATACCAGGGTGCTCAGTGGACTCCCCAAACTAAACAGGGGTGCTCAATGGACTTCCCAAATTACACAGGTTGCTTAGTGGACTTCCTGATGCAACCAAACCAGGATCGCTTAGTGATCTTCTTGATGACAAATAATCTGGGAAAGCTTAGTGGCCTTCTCCTGAAGAGAGTACCTGCTATGGCTATAACTCTATAGCAAAGATGTCGCTATACCCCGGGATAGCTAATTGCACTTGAAAACAAAATGTCTTGTCAATTATCTCATAAAGACCGAGACAAGTGAGGTCTTGAAAGCCAGCTCTGCCACTGACCTTGTATGGTACTGATTTCGACTTACTAGTGGTTAGTTGGAGTATGAGCATTATACCTCATCTCCTCTGGGCATAAATGTGAATGTGAACCTGTAATCAGCTATGTAGCATATTTTCTTAAAGATCAAATGCGAAAAACATTGGTTGATGCTCCGTTACTTTTATACATCTTAGTAGATAGATGTTATACATGTTCTTAATATTCCTTACAAAGAAAATAGATAACTCATAACTCTGTTATCAATATTTATTCTTAGCACTACAAATATACTTGCTAATTGCATAAAGTATCATCTTCTCAGTTTTATATTTTATTTCCTATGATAATAATATTGTTGGCACAAAGTTATATCTCTCGTTGGGACAATAGTCTCACCTCATGGGATCCACAATTTTTAGGTGGATGTGGACGAGGGAGTAGAAATTGGACTACAGAGGTAGGACAACACTAGCAAGGACAGCAGTAGTAGCTTAAGTTGAGTGTACATTCTATTGTGTCTTGTAGATAGAAGTCATATGTGTCGTCTCTATACTCTCAGGTCCTTAGGAGATAGTTTTTAATGGTTTTTAGGAATGAATGGAGATTTTGGTTTGTTTACCTCAAGGTTTTATGTTGTTGTTGTCTATGTTAAGTAAAGCAACTGGTACTTATTATCCTCAAGAAGATATGGTACATTGTATGTATGATATGCACCACATGTATATAAAAGTTTTGGTTCTTTTTGTAAGAGTTTCTTGAAAGAGGATCTATGTGCAAAATGGTTTTAATTCTTAGTGATTTTTGTTAATTCCGCTAGTTATGGTTATTTTGTGATTATTGTTGGTGATGGCTTGATTTGTAATTGGGTCATCACAAAGTTTTGATATCAGAGCCTAAGGTTCGTTGAGTCTACAGAGACATAGGATTAAGTTTGTTGAGTCTGTTCTAGTATCCTTCTGTGTATCTTGTAGTGACTTCTCCTCATACAGGAGAAGGAGTAAAATTGAATGATGGCTGGAGCGTATGAAGAACATGATGTTGAGAGTAGTGTTTCTGAACTAGGAGGTGGTGCAAGGGATCAGGCTTGAGAAGAACCAGTGCATATGAATCCCCAGTTGACCAAACTCTATTAGAGAACCTAGCTTTTCATGCTCATTTTGGGCAGATCATGAATATGATCATGCATATGGCTGATCAAATACCAGCATGAGCACCTAGGGTACTAGTTCCTAGTGAGGGACACACATCTGGTAAGACCTTTGAACAATTATGTCGAGTAGGAGCCACTGAATGTGCTGGTACAACTGACCCAGTAGATGTAGATTCATGCTAGACAGTGCACCCCACCAATATTCCCCCCATTGGGGGTTCCTTTGTGCTTGGGTATGTTGAAACTGATACATATGGTTGATCTGATAGTTCATCTTCTGATGATCCAATCACATTGCATAAATTGTGCACTGATAAACTTCTTGTGCCCTTCAGTATCCAGTGATGTGTGCTCTGAATGCCTTCCAGGTGCAGATGTATAGTCGACATGTCGTATGCATTCTCTGAAGGTTTATGTGGCTATTGTCATGTCTCCACCTCTTGTCACCTCAACATGTGTCTCTCTCCTCAACTATCATCCTCCTCACTCTGGATGACTGTGACTCTCCAAGTCATTTAGACAGAACTCTGGGCTGCTTCTCCCTCTAGGGTGCTCCTCTTCCCACCTCCTTAAGATGTCCAAACAATCTGGAGATGGACCACACTCGTCTAGGAGAGGTGTGGCATGGTAGGGGAGCTCTAGTGAAACTCCTGCATTAAGAGGGTTGACATCGTAGAAAATCTTATGATAAATCATTGATGAGTGAGTCAAGTTGTGTAGTTCCACCAACTTCCCTCCTTCTGCCTTGGTGTAGACAGATACATCATTCTCTAGGGCCAAAGAAATTGAAGTCACAATGCCTCCCATAATAAAAGGATTCTTTCTCTTGTACGTGATTGTATTCATGTGATTAATGATGAGGAACCCCAGATTTACATGCTTTCCCTGCACCATCCAACCCAAAACAAAGAGGTCTTTCTTAGTACGACTACCTTGATTCTCATACTGAGCAAATATGGTGTTTGCTAAGACATTCTGAATGTATCTCAAGATAGATTGTGAATCAGACTTGCCTTTTATTTTCCCTCCACAAAGTTTCTTTGACTCATAAGTCTCTTCCATATGTCTGCATAGTTCACATTGGTTTCCCTATCTATGCTTCCTTCATCAAGTAATTCTGCTACTTTAGGAGTTGGAGTAAAAATACCATTGAGAAAAGATGTAGTGATAAGACGTCCTGTGAAACTTTCCCTACAGTTGCAAAGAATTGATGTGTAAGTTCAACATAAGTCTCCTGGACTATGGTCAACAACTCAAATAACCCTATGCATTCCAAAATATCCTAAAAAAATCAAATATTCCCAAAGTCTCCATCGTCTCCTAGAAAGCGTAGAGAGTGTTGATCACTCGACATGTTAGGCACTCTAAGTGATTTGGCTTCTTCACCTTCTTACGCTTTCGCTCATATGTTGCCTCATGATGTGCCTCACGTATATCCTCTTGTTGTGCATCTGACATTGATTCATTTTCATTATCTATAAGCAGTTGCCTTCATGCTGGAGGTTGAGGTTGTGGTTGTGGTGTTATGGATGTCGAAGGCCAAGCCACTAAAACTGACAGCCAAGCTAATGAAATTGGAGGTCGGGTTGGTGTGCCTCATCTACTATGCAATCTCGTGGATTCCTCCACCATAGGGTCCACAGTTTCCTCTTCATGTTGTGATTCTCCTTGTGAACTGGAGGTTGTCGATGGTGGTGGAAGAGCTAGAGGTGCTGACGGAGCTGAAGATGACGCATTCTTGGGTTGACGTCTATAGGAAATGACCTCCTTGGTCCTATCTATGACTTTCTTAGCCATTTGCTTCATCTTTCAAGGAAATTGGTGGAGATATGTGGGATTGTAGGGATTTTTGTAGTCCTACGTATGTGGGATGGAATTGAGAGAAAGTGGAGAAATTGGTGTGCGAAATTGGGTGAAAATGATTGATGGAGGTAGGGAAAATGGTAGGGAGATGATTTGGTATGGATTGGGGGTGATTTGAGGAGGAATCAGGGGTGGAATGGGGTTGGCGTGGTGATGTAAAGTTTCTCTCATGTGCATAACGGCCGTTCTATCACACAAGGGTTGAATGAACAAGTGAAAAATGAAATTGGAAATTGCAGACTTAAGTACTGGATCGGGCTGCAGCACGACCATGGTGGCTCGCTTGTTGCATGATTGTAGCACTACACATGGCCATTCGGACTAGGTAGCTATACAGTCGTGGTGAGTCTATCCCTCAATTCATCAATTTCTTGATTTCTCTATTGATTAAGTGTACCTCCACGACCGTTCCATGGCACCAACATGTGGTGGGTACTTTGGTAGTTCATTTCAACTTGAATCTCATCAAAACATCAATTGTTTACTCCAAAATGATTTTTCATGAATTCTTTGGCCAAATTTCATCAAATTTTTCTCATTTCAACCTGTTTTGACCTGCACATCTTAAAACTATACAAAAACTATTAAAACCAAGTGTGTATGTGTGTGTCTTCTTGGAAAAGTTTAAAAATAACCAAAAATATCAAAAATGGAAGGTTGGGTGAAAAATTTCCAAGCCTATGTGGGTTGCCTCCCACAAGCGTTGTGTTTCATGCCTTCAGCTGAGATACTTGGAGATTCTTCAATTGCTTAACTATTTGGAATTCTCATGTACCCATTCTTGTCATAAATGCATCTCTAATTTCCACTCAACCTATGTTCCTCACCCCTTTGATCACTGAAGTTGTCTTCAAATCTTTCATCTAGATCTCCTCCTCTCAAATGACCAATTGGACTCTTGAAGTGACCATGTCCAATGTCCTCTTCTCGAACTCGTCAGGTTGAGGATGTGTATATGTTGATCTTTATCTTCATGTCCATGTAAGATATTGTCATTATCCCACTGTGAACGTGTATCTTAGCATCAGCTATAGATAGGAATGCTCTTCCCAAGATGATGGGAATCTTCCTATGATCTAGCTCCATATCAAGAACAATGAAATCCACTAAGAAAACTACACCTCATTCCTTGTCTATCATCACCAAAACATCATCCACCCTTCCTCTTGGCACTTTGATGGAATAGTTTGCCAATTGGAGAGTGCAATGTGAAGGTTTTAACTTGCCTAAGCCCAACTTAACATAGACACTATATGGTACCAAATTCACACTAAAGGGGTGATGAAGCTTGATCTTGTCTCAAATCCCTATAAAAGCGTCAAAATGTGAAGCGAAGGCCGAGTTATCTTCAAGTATAAGGGAATACAAACATTTGTATAGATCAAATACTTGGGATGCATTTCCATTTCTCAAGTACATTTGGTCAAGGTGATCGCATCCCTCCTTGGTTATGTTGGTGAAGAGTAGATTAGTAGAGATATGTGATTCATGGCTATTCAAAATCCATAAGAGAACTAGAGATTTATGTTCAACCCACTTTTTAAAGTCTACCTTTTTCTCTCAGATGCTTCTTCGGTAGATATCCTTTTATCAGATGTGTCTTTTTGTGGTGGAGGTATATCTTTGAGATGCTCTAGTTTTACTTAAGTGTGTGCATAGACTTGAAAGGATGATGCCCATAGGACATAGTTGTTGCGAAATATAGACAGAGTATAGTGCGGAAACAAAAATTTTATCTATCCATATTCCCATAATAGCAAGATCGTGTCAACTATTATAAAATAGGAAGGATGGTTTAATGAGTTATACCTAAACCTGGATCTAGTCCAGCAACAACAACTCATTGCAATTTCAACTTTCTTCTAATTGTTCTTGGACGGTGGTTGTGCATCTCCTGGTCTTCACCACAGACAGCGAACATGATAACTTTTGTAGTGACTCCTACGGTCTTGCCACAGACTGTAGGCTAAGAGAAAGCCTTTAGAATCCTTGATATTCCAGAACTTGATAAGGTTAAACATGTTTTATACCTTCTGAAAGGAAGCGTTGGCCATTGGTGGGCCATTGAAGAAGAGAAAAGACCTGGTGTTGAGGTCGGATGGCATGAATTCTGATGAGAGTTTGTCAGTGATACTTTCCTAAAACTTATCTAGATGAGAATATCTCACAGTTTGAGCGTATTAGACAAGGACCGATGAAGGTTAGCGAGTATGAAGCTAAGTTAATGGAGATTCTATGGTTTTGTCCACATATGGCTACCACAGATGAGGAGAGAATTATGACGTTTTGAGAAGGGTCTGAACACTAAATTAACCACACATGTATCTACTCTAGAGAATAGAGAGAGGTTTGCCATCTTTGTGGAGTCAGGTTGGTGGATAGAGAGGTCCATGATTGAGAAATGAGAGGAAAATAGTAGGAAGGTACCAGCACAGTTTCAGGGTCAGAGGCCTGGTAATTTTATGAAACCTAAGTTTTCTACACTAGTAGAACCACAAAGGTTTAGTGCTTAGACACAGTGGACCTCCAGTAGACATAGAGGCCATAGTTTTCCGCCAAGTGAAGCCCATAACTCACCAACGATGTCAGTGATAGGACCGCCTAGGTTGCAATGGGAGGACAGAGTCTGCTATAGGTGTAGGCAGATAGGGCATGTGATAAAGGATTGTCCAGTTAGAGAGGTGGAAGTAACCCAACCACTGAGGCAGTGTCAACGAGGCTCTCAGAGACAATAGTTTAGTAGTGGCACATAAGGACGTGTACAAGCATCCTAAGTAGGATCATCTGCACCAACCAACAGGGCATGAGGTCGGCAACATGCAATAGCGAGTTTCTATGCTATGAATTAGCCGGAGGTAGTGGTTAATCCACGAGCTGTGACAAGTCAGATGGAATTGTTTCATTTTGATATGTCTTCTTCTTGTTTCAAATCTATTTTGATTGATCTGGGTGCTTTGTATTCCTTTCTCACTCGAGAAGTGATTCATGAATGCAATATAACTATCAATCCTAGAATGGATAATCTATTATTAGAAACTTCGTTAGCCAGATCTACGGTGTTGTAGGTGGTATGTTCTCCCTGTGTTCTTTCCTTCTCAGAACACAACATTCAATTGGATCTTATACCACTTGAAATGCATGGGTTTGATGTATTTCTTGGTATGGATACCCTAGAAAAGTGTAAAGTTGTCTTGGATTGTGGTTCCAAGCAAGCTATGTTTATGCATGGTGTTAAGACATGGGTCTTGTAGGGAGACAAAAAGATTCTTCCAACCTATCTAGCATCAGTGATGGTAGCAAAAAGGTTGATCTGACAAGGATGGTTCACATTCTTGGCACATGTGGTAGACACCAGAGTAGAGAGTCCTAGTCTTTGTGAAGTTCGTGTTGTCAGGGAATTCGAGGATGTATTTTCTGAGGAATTTCCAGATATTCCACCACCCTGAGAGATTGATTTTGAGATTAATCTTATTCCGAGTACGCAACCCATAGCCCAACACCTTATAGGATGGCACCAGTTGAGATGGTAGAACTCAAGGAATAGTTACAGTAGTTGCTTGAGAAAGGTTTCATTTGACTGAGTACTTCACTTTAGGGTTCTCTAATTCTTTTTGTTAAAAAGAAATATGGGTCTATGAGACTATGTATAGACTATAGTCAGCTTAACAAGGTGACTATTAAGAAGAAATATCCTCTACCAAGGATAAATGATTTGTTTGACCAGCTGCATAGTGCAACAATGTTCTCTAAGATAGATTTAAGATCAAGGTACCATCAGTTATGTATCAAGGAGAGTGACATACCTAAGTCAGCCATCAGAACAAGGTATGGTCATTATGAGTTTGTAGTTATGTCGTTTGGACTAACTAATGCACCGACTGCATTCATGGAGTTAATGAATAGAATCTTCTGACCATTGCTTGATCAGTTTGTAGTGGTTTTCATAGACGACATCTTGATATACAACTGAGACGGTCAACAACATGAATTACACCTTCATCAAGCCTTGAATTTTTTGAGATAGTAGAAGTTATATGCTAAGTTTGGCAAGTGCAAATTTTGGTTGTCAGAAATGTCTTTTCTTGGACACATTATATATGCTTCAGGTATTCGTGTTGATCTCAAGAAAGTAGAATCAGTTGTAGAGTGGGAACAGCCCAGGACACCGAATGAGATTCACAGTTTCCTAGGTTTGGTAGGTTACTGCAGAATGTTTATCAAAGACTTCAGTTATGTATCATTACCCCTAACCAGGTTGACCAGGAAGGAAGTTCCTTTTGTCTGAAATGATAAGTGTCTGCATTATTTCCAGTTGTTGAAAGAAAGGTTGACTAGTGTACATGTGTTAGTTCTACCTGAGCAGGGAAAGGGATACGTTGTTTTTTATAATGCTTCTAAGAATGGTCAAGGTTGTGTGTTGATGCAGAGTGATCATGTAGTTTCTTTTTCTTCTCGACAGCTCAAGAAACACGAGGAGAATTATTTGACACATGATCTGGAATTAGCTTTGGTGGTTCACGTGTTGAAGATCTAGAGACATTTTCTCTATGGAGAAATGCGTCAGATTTTCACATATCATAAAAACTTAAAATACATTTTTGTTGGGTTTTAGGGGAGGTAGAGATGGCAGCGAAAACAAAAATGTTCTCCCCAAACCCAAAACCCAAAGAGATCTCATCAACATATATATGGTAGGAAGGATGGTTTGTAGAGGCATACCTTGTCCTGAGGCTTACTCGACGATGTTACCTCACGAATGGCGTGGTCTTAACCTCTGGTCTTGGACGGCGTCTGTGCAGCTCCTGGTCGCACCCGGACTGACGACTCCTGGGCGCACCAAGACTGACAGATTGACAACTATCCTCTGAGCGGATAAATTCTCCCACCTCTGTAGTAGTGCACACGGACCACTGGGAAATCCAGTCATCTTGTCCTATAGGACACTCGAAGGAGTCGTCCCCTTTTGTCGACGTACTAGTCACCGACGTGCTCTCCCACCTACAGTTGTCATCCTACATTTGTCTTTCCCTTGTTGTGCCTCCCTAGTTGAGTAGCACTTGCTTGAGCTCTCTCAGTTACCACAACTAGAGAGGACAACTTTATAGAGCAACTGATGATTTGAGTTATTCTATCTGAGAAACCCCTAGTACCCCTCTATATACAGGAGGGGTCAAGATCAAGGTTCTCAACCTCGGGCAATGCAGGACTAAAGTGGGAGTAGAAGGGTCTAGAATTTCCACGAATTGATACACTGTGACAACTGAATCAGTCATTTCACAAATGAACTGATCGTTTGGGGTTTGTACATCAATTAATATATTTATTTTTTTGCTATAAAATAAATTAGGGTTTCAATTATGCTTAAATCTTGATTATTTTATTATCAAGATTATCTCTCCTCAAAAGTAGTTCAAACAAGATGCCCCATTCTTTTTATTTTCTCTAAATGATACCAAGAAATAGTAGGGACATTCTTGAAATGGTATTTTACATGTTCAACCCTAGATTTTGGGTAATTTGCAAATTACACCAAAATTAGTATTTAATGCACAAGCATTACTCCAAAAAGCTCATTTTTTGAACTTAGGCTTGTGGAAGACATACCTCAGCATCATTTTCATTCTTATATAACACTTGAGGAACATTTATCATATAACATTTGCAAGGTAACCCCCTTAAATTGGGTAAATTGCACTTTAGTTTAAAACAAGCAAATATTGCTTCAACATTATTCAAATAGGACAAAAATTGAAACATAAGCTCTCCTTTAGCCTTAATTACTTTTCAAAATATAAATACAAGAATCTAAATAACTTACTTAAGCATAACTTCTAGGATTAAGCCTTAACCTAGGTCAGGGATGTTACAATTATCCACCCCTAACAGGGATTTCGTCCCTAAAATCATCAAGAGAAAAGAGTAGGGTACTTCCTCCTCATCTCTTCTTCCAGCTCCCACGTAGCTTCTTCAATGCCACAATGATTCCAAAGAACTTTCATAAGAACTATGCCTTTCTTTTTCAACTTTTTGATTGTCCTATCAAGAATCAACATTGGTCCCTCTACATAGGATATATCTTCATTTAATTCTACCTCCATAGGTTGCAAAACTATCTCCGTGTCAGGGTGACACTTTCTCAGCATGGATATATGGAATACTGGATGCAATCTGTGTAGTTCAGGTGGAAACTCCAACTTATAGGCTACCTTCCCAATCCGTTCAGTGATTGGATAAGGTCCCATAAATCTAGGAGCTAACTTACCCTTCTTTCCAATCTAAGAACACCTTTCCAAGGTGAGGCCTTGAGATATACTCTGTCTCCAACTTGGAATTCTAAAGGTCTTTGCCGTTTTTCAGCGTATGACTTCTTTCTGTCCTGTGTAGCATTTAATTGTTGTTGTATTACTTTAATCATCTCAGTTGTGTGTTGCACTATATCAGGACCCAAAAGTTTGTATTCGTTTGTTTCATACCAGTACAATGGAGATCTACAATGTTTACCATATAATGCTTCATATGGTTCCATATCAATACCGTGCTGATAACTATTGTTGTAAGCGAATTCTATTAAGCTCAAGTGTATATCCCAACTTCCTACAAACTGAAGGACACATGCCCTTAGAAAATCCTACAAAGTTTGTATATTCCTCTTAGATTGTCCATCTCTCTATGGATGAAAGGTGGTACTAAACCTTAACTGCATACCCAAAGCTTTATGTAGTCATTCCTAAAACTGACTTGTGAACTGGGGACCTCTATTAGAAACAATTATAGCTAGAACCCCATGTAAATGCACTATCTCATCTATATAGATCTGTGCAAGCTTTTCTGCAGTATAGGTTGTTTTGACAGGAAGAAAATGTGTTGACTTAGTCAACCTATCAACTATCACCCAAATGGAATCATGACTTTTAATTGTTCTTGACAAACCAACCACAAAGTCCATGGTTACGTGATCCCATTTCCATTGTGGTATAGGTAAAGGTTGCATTGTTCCTGCGGGCTTTTGATGTTCAGCTTGAACCTACTGACACACTGGACACCGCATAACAAACTCATCTACATCTTTCTTCAAACCAGGCCACCAAAACATATCTTTCAAGTTATGATACATTTTGGTGCTCCCTGGATGCATGCATTGCATACATAACTTCCTTAATTCATTGGTATCAGGTACTACCATCCTACCATGGTAACCGACTACTTCATCATCTGACTGATGGAAACCATCCCGTTTATCACTACCATACTTTGACCTAATTTGCTGAATCACAATATCACCTTGTTGTGCCTCTTTGATCTTTTGTTTCAGAGTAGGTTTGATGTGCATCTCAGCTAACAGTCCAGCTAACAAGGATACTTTAAATTATACATTGTCTTGCCTTAAAGAGACAAACATGTCTCATTTAAAGAACACTAAAGAGTTCAACTGTGCCTTGTCCATGGTTGGTGATGATGATTTTCTACTTAGTGCATCAGCTACTACATTCGCCTTTCCTAGATGATAATTAATCGTACAATCATAGTCCTTGATTAACTCCATCCAGCGACGTTGTCTCATGTTTAACTCATGTTGTGAAAAGATGTATTTTAGGTTCTTATGATCCGTGAAAATCTGGAATGTCTCTCCATAGAGATAATGTCTCTAGATCTTTAACGCATGAACTACAGCTAGTTCTAGATCATGTGTCAGATAATTTTCCTCATGTTTCTTAAGTTGTCGAGAAGCAAAAGAAATCACTTGTTTATCCTACATCAACACACATCCTAGACCGTTCTTAGAAGCATAACAGAAAACAATATACCCCTTTCCCTGCTCAAGTAACACTAACACAGGTGCATTGGTTAACATTTCTTTAAACAGCTGGAAAGAATGTTGACACTTGTCATTCAAAATAAATGGAACCTCCTTCCTGGTCAACTTGGTTAGGGGTAATGCTATAGAACTAAAGTTCTTAATGAACCTCCTATAGTAGCCTGTCAGTCCTAGAAAACTGTGTATCTCCATTGGCGTCTTTGGTTGTTCCCACTCCAAGATAGATTCCACCTTTTTAGGATCAACACGGATACCTGAAGTAGATATTACGTGTCCTAGGAAAGACACTTCTGATAACCAGTACTCAAAATTGCTAAACTTAGTGTATAGTTTATGCTCTCTCAGTAAATTCAGGGCCTGACGAAGGTGTTGCTCATGTTGTTGAGCATCTCTACTGTAAACTAGGATTTCGTCTATAAAGACTACTATGAATTGATCGAGGAATGGCTGAAAGATTCTGTTCATGAGTTCCATGAATGCAGCTGGTGCATTAGTTAGTCCAAATGACATAGCTATGAACTCATAGTGACCATACCTTGTTTTGAAAGCTGATTTAGGTATGTCACTCTCCTTGATGCGTAACTGATGGTATCCTGACCTCAGATCTATTTTAGAAAAGATAGTTGCACCATGCAACTGATCAAATAGGTCATCTATCCTTGGAAAAGGATATTTGTTCTTTATGGTTACTTTATTTATATGTCTATAGTCGATGCATAATCACATAGACCCGTCCTTCTTTTTCACAAAGAGAACCAGAGCACCCCATGGTGAAGTACTTGGTTAAATAAAACCCTTTTCAAGTAACTCTTGAAACTATTTCTTGAGTTCTTCCAGCTCAGCAGGTGCCATTCTATAAGGTGTTTGAGCTATTGGTTGTGTACCCAGGATTAGATTAATTTCGAAATCAATCTCTCAGGGTGGAGGAACACTTGGAACTTCCTCAGGAAACACATCCTCGAATTCCCTAACAGCCAAAACTTCAAAAAGATTGGGACTCTCTACTTTGGTATCTACCACATGTTCCAAGAATGCAAAACATCCTTGTCTCATCAACTTCTCAGCTACCATAGATGACACAAGACAGGTTGTAAGAATCTTTCTGTCCCCCTAAAAAACCCATTTATTACCATTGTCTGTGAACATAGCCTGCTTGGAACCATAATCCAAGACAACCTTATACTTTTCTAGGGTGTCCATCCCAAGGATTATGTCAAACCCATGCATCTCAAGTGGTATAAGTTCCACCTAAATGCTATGTTCTGAAAAATAAAGAACACATGGAGAACATACCTACCGCAACAGTGCAAATCTGACTAGTGGAGTTTCTAATAACATATTATCTGCTCTATGACTGACACTCATATTGCAGTCATGAATTACTTCTCGAGTGATAAAGGAATGTGTAGCACCTGGATCATTCAAAACAGATACAAAGTAGGATGAAGACATATTAGAATGAAATAATTCCATCTGACCTGTCACGACTCGTGGGTTAACCACTACTTCCTGTTGATTCGTAGCATAGAATCTTGTCATTGCTGGTTGTCGGCCACTTGCCCTGTTGTTGGATGTAGATGAGCCAGCTTGGGATGCATGTCCACGTCCTCGAGTGACACTGCTAGATTGTCTCCTTTGAGAGCCTTGTTGACTTTGCCTCGGTGGCTGGGTTACACTCATGTCTCTAGCTAGACAATCTTTCATTAGATGTCCCATCTTTCCACATTTATAACAAACCCTATTCTCCCATTGTGGCCTAGATGGTCCTGTTACTGACATTTACGCTGATCTATGGGCTCCTACTGGTGGTAATCTATGACCTCTACCCTTTCTGGATGTCCACTGTGTCTGGGTATTGAACCTCAGTGGTGTTGTTGGTGTAGAAAACCTTGGTTTCTTAAAACCTTCGGTCCTCTATCCTTGGAACTGGGTGTACACCTTCTTACTGTTAGCCTGACGCTTCTCAGTCACGGACCTTTCTATCTCCCTAAATGACTCCACAAAGGTGGCAAACCTCTCTCTATTCTCTAGAACAGACACTGTGTGGTTAAGTCACCGTTCAAACCCTTCTCAAAATGTCAAATTCTCTCCTCATCTGTAGCATCCATGTGCATACAGAACTGTAGAAGTTCCATGAACTTAGCTTCATACTCACTAATGTTCATCGGTCCTTGCCTTATCCGCTCAAACTGAGAAATCTTCTCATCTAGGTAAGTCTTAGGAAAATATCTACTAACGTATTCACATCGGAATTCTTCCCAACTAACTTCAACACCTGGCATTTTGCCTTCTTCTATGGCCCACCAATGGCCAGCACTCCCCTTCAACAGGTACATCACATGCCTAACCTTCTCAGCTTCTGGGATATTAAGAATTCTGAAGGCCTTTTCCATCTCACTCAGCCACAAGTCTGCATCTGCTGGGTCAGTTGTACCAGCATATTCAATGGCTCCTACCCAGTGAAGCCATTCAAAAGTCTTTCCAGCTCCATGTCCCTCATTATGAGCTGGTGCCCTAGGTGTAGGTGGTGGCATCCTATCTGCCATATGTGTCATGGTTGCCATGAACTGCCCAAACAGAGCATGGAAAGCTGGGTTTTCTAGTGTAGTTTGATCAAACTGAGGATGTTCAAGTACTGGTTCTTCCCTTTCATGATCCCTTGCACCTCCTCCTGGTGCAACAATACTACTATTAGTAGTGTGTTCTTCATGTGATCCAGCCATCTTCAAGCTTTACTTCTTCTCCTGGGAGCAGAATTCACTATCAGATAAACTAAAAGCCAATAGAACAGACTCAACAACCTTAATCATATGTCTCTACAGACTCAGCGAACCTAGAGCTCTGATACCAACTTAACTCTGATGACTGTCAACAAAAACGTTACTGATCAATGCAGAAGAAAAACATTAGCAATGGATTACTAAAATCACTAAAAATTAAAACAATTAACAAAGAGATCCATTTCTAGGAAACACTTATAACAAGAGCCAAAGTATCACATATACATTTTGGTCCATAGAGTACATACCATGTACCTTCTCTTCTTGAGGATTACATACAGCAATTGCTCTATTAAATCTACACATGAGCAACATAAAATCTCGAGGCATTCAATGCCAAAATATCTGATCGATCATAAAACACTAAATAATGACTCCTAGGACCTAAGAGTACAGAGAAGACACATAGGACTCTTATCTAGAAGACTCGAGAGTCAGTATCTCCACCTGAGATGTTACTGCTATCCCTGATGCTGTTGTCCTTCCCCTGTTATAGGGTTTCTACCTCCTCGTCCTCGTCCACCTAAAAACATTGGATCCCACAGAGGTGAGACAATTGAAATTGTCCCAACGAGAGATATAGCTCTCCGATAGAAATGTTATTATTGCAGGTAAACAATAATAAATTGAATAGAAGAATCTCTATTGAACAACATGATTAAATCAATATTAAGCAGAATAGAACAATATCATTTATTCATTTTAATAAGGAATATGAAGAACATGTATAATATTTATCCACTTCAGGATACAATAAGAAATGTGACATCAACCAATGATTTCCGTGATTCTTCCTTAAGCAAATATGCTACACTACTGATTACATTTTACAATCATTCTTATGCCCTGAAGAAGTGAACCATACCGCTCAAATCCAACCTTCGGTTGTGAAACCCAATGTCGGTGCCAAAGAAGATCAAAGGAAGAGTCAGACTCCTCGATCTCATCCATCTCAGTCAGTGCGAGACCACAAGCAGGACCGCAATCTCTTGCTTAAGTGACCTCAGTCACAGGGTTAGCTCTCATGGCTACCCATCCTCTAGCTCACCTTGGTACAAGTCCCGACTCTAGTAAATCTGATCCATGGTACAGTTCACCGTGCTCACTGAGCCATGAAACACATTTATGCTCCATCACACTGAGCCATGGTCCTGTTCAACATGCTCTTGAACATATCTTGAGTCTACAACTGAAGTTGCACTCTAATCCTCCTATTTTCGGCTAGGAATAACCACGCATATTCAAAAATATACGCTCCGGATTAACCAACAGGTAAACCCGTTTCACCATCACCAGCTACTGACGATGATGGATCTATGTCCAGGGCTCTACATGATAATATTCCACTTGATTATTTAAGTATATTACCATATTCTTTTAGCATCATTCAAGTTTTCAAACAAGAATTATTATGACAAATTCTACAAGGAAACAATACTTCTATCATGTACTTTTCAAAACTTTATAAAGCATTGGGATCTCAATCCCTTGTCTCAATGCTGGGAATTGACATCCCTCAACATCACCATCTTCATATTTGCTGGATCTGGGTATTCAAATCATTAGTTCATCACTGAACATAGTTACCACTTATTAGGTAACTATTACCTTCAGGTCATCTAACCAAGGTATTCAGGATACTTGTTACACAAGCATTTCACATAGTTCACCAGGCATAATCAACTTCTTGTCACCTCTCACTAGGCAATAATTAAAATAATGGCTCACAAGGCTCGTTACCATCATAGCTCATACTTGGTTATGCTTATCATCTCATGATACCTGCATGGTTAGTATACTTGATAACAACCATATCAATTACATATCAACAATATGCAATACAAAGATAACATCACTATTCCGTCATTCGGGTTAGGGTTTCCCATCTTTATCAATTAGGGTTTCACATCACATCACCATTTTTCAGAGTTTCACATAACATCACCCTATATTAAGGTTTCACATAACATCACCCTATATTAGGGTTTCACATAACATCACCCTGTATTAGGGTTTCACATATCCTCACCTTATATTAGGATTTCACATAACATCACCCTATATTAGGGTTTCACATAGCATCACCTTGTAATAGGGTTTCTCAACTTTATCAATTAGGGTTTCACATAACATCACCATATATTAGGGTTTCACATAGCATCACCCTATATTAGGGTTTCTCAACCCATAGCCCAAAATTAGGGTTAGGGTTTCCCATCTTTATCAATTAGGGTTTCAAGATCACATTATTAAAGATCAAACCCTAATTCAAAACTCCATGCATCTTGGAGAATGCATTGATATTACAATTAATATCCAAAACGTATTTCATTATTCCACGTCTAGAATTACATAATACCTTCATAAGTATTCAAATAAACTTATGAATTATAATTTTCCTTAATGATTAGTGTTTCCATTCTCCATTGATTAGGGTTTTATGACTACCTCATAAATCCAAACCCTAAGTCAGTGCTTCCACATATCTTGGAGCACATAGCATTATTAAAGTATTAAATCATACTTATCATTGTTCCATGTACTAGGAACACACATCACCAACATACCTTATTCAATTGACTTAAGCTTTTACTAAGTACATGCACCTACACTTATCATAGTGTATTGGATATATTACATTCATAGGCATTGAGTGATAATCTATCTAATTATACCAATCACCTAAGTGCTTTAGAGATACATCCATTGAAATTAAACTTGAGATACTCTTCAACCACTTAAGGGGTTATTGGTATTTACATAGTTTAAATCAATTAGACCTTCAAACGGTCTTGGACCAATTGAGCCTTCAAATGGTCTTGAAATTATTAGACCTCGAAACGGTCTTGAAATTATTAGACCTCCAATGGTCTTAAAATATTTAGACCTCCAAACGATCTTGAAATTTTTAGACCTCCAAACGGTCTTGAAGACCGTTAAACCTTAAACGGTCTTGGTCTCAACATCCTTAAACAATTTGAGATCATTAGACCATCAAACGTTCTTGGTCCCAATACCCTTAAACAATCTTAAGACCGTTAGACCTTAAATGGTCTGATCCAATTCTTCAAACGGTCTTGCCCTAATTCCTTCAATCGGTTTTGAAACCATTTGATCTTATAAATTTGAAAACGTTTAAACCTAAATGATTTGAGATCATTTGATTTGAATATTAATTAACCCCAAATGGTTTGAGATCGTTTAGTCTGCAAACAGTTTGAAACTGATTGGTCCTCAAATGGTTTGAGACTGTTTGGTCACAACAACTTGAAACCGTTTAAACCTAAATTAGGGTTATGATCTCAATTGATTTAGGGCTTTGAACCCAATTGAGCTAGGGTTCTGAAATTAATTGAATTTGATTTGTTTGAAGTTATTAGGTCATGAAACCAATCAATCCTTGAAACTATTGAAATCATTTACTCTCTAACGGTTTGAAACTGTTTGCCCTCCAATCAGTTTTTAAACTCGTTTGGTCTAAAATGGTTTGAAACTGTTTGACCAACACAAGGTGAAACGGTTTGCTCTTGATATTCTTGAGGTGTGTGCTAAGATGATTTCATCATCATCAAGCTTCAGACCTCTGATTTCCATTAACATATATGTGAGGAATTCAACAATTAGTCAAGAAGAAATAAAGGATCACCATATGATGAAAAATTGAAATCAATAATAACATTGATGGGTTCAAGTTATATAACCCACCTTCAAAGCTTCAAGATTCACGTCTCTAATGGTGAACGAAGCTCCTTTAACTAGACAAGGCTCATTTCCAACTCTTTGGATGCAAAGGATAGCCAAGGTTGAGCATTGGTTGGAAGAGAGAAGAAAATGAATGTTGAAATCCGATTTCAACAATCAATTCAAGGTTGAAGATGATCATGGAGCTTACCTTCAGCTTGGAGAACATTTCATCCTTCTCCTAAGCTCCTTGGTCATCAGCCAAAGCAAATAAAGAAAGTGGTTTGCAAAATGGTCTTTCAAGTAAGGAGAAAATTGAATATATGTAATTGATTTTCTAGGAGAGAGAAAGTAGGAGAAAATCCATCCATTTTCTTGCCACATGCCCCCTCCCTTCCTTGCCTTCGAAGCCATCCTTCTTCATCCTCAAAATCCTTTCGTTTATCCTTGAATTAAAAGCAACCACTTTAAGTACCTTAATCAATATAATACTATTATCTATTTTTAGTGGACATTACTTTTTAATTAACAAATGTGAGTGGGTTTCTTCACCTACTTAGGATATTTCGATGCAAATCAAGGCATTTGAACGTCCTTGGATTATAGGATTTCAACCATAGTCTTTTTAATTGATGTTCACATCAATTAATATATTTATTTTTTGCTATAAAATAAATTAGGGTTTCAATTATGCTAAAATCTTGATTATTTTATTATCAAGATTATCTCTCCACAAAAATAGTTCAAACAAGATGCCCAATTCTTTTTATTTTCTATAAATGATGCCAAGAAATAGTAGGGACATTCTTGAAATGGTATTTTTCATGTTCAACCCTAGATTTTGGGTAATTTGCAAGTTACACCAAAACTAGCATTTAATGCGCAAGCATTACTCCAACAAGCTCATTTTTGGAACTTAGGCTTGTGGAAGCCATACCTCAGCATCATTTTCATTCTTATGATGCTATAACACTTGAGGAACATTTATCATGTAACATTTGCAAGGTAACCCCCTTAAATTGGGTAAATTGCACTTTAGTCCAAAACAAGCAAATATTGCTTCAACATTATTCAAATAGGACCAAAATTGAAACATAAGCTCTCCTTTAGCCTTAATAACTTTTCAAAAGATAAAGACAAGAATCTAAATAACTTACTTAAGCAAAACTTCTAGGATTAAGCCTTAACCCAGGTCAGGGATGTTACAGAACTGATCGATTCATCTCATGAACCGATCGTTTGGGGAGCTGAACGGATCAGTTCATTCATGAACTAGTCATTTCACTTCCTAGGGTAGTTCCCAATTGACTTTCTTCTTTCCATTTCCAATTAATCCAAAGATCAAAACTTGCCCCAATCGAATTGGACAAGTGAAACAAAATTATTTTCTCACCAACCTAACTTTCCCAAACTAGCTCGTTTGGTCTAGATAAACCGATCGGTTCAACACTTGAACTGGTCGTCTCACTTGACCCTGAGCTAATCAGTTCAACAGTTTGAACTTGTCAGTTGGTAGTCTAGGTTGTGTAGAAATTAGCCACTGCAGTTCCAATCAATCTGACATCCAAATCAGTTAGTCCAATACTTGAACATGGAGATTCTAAGTCAAGTCAATTGATTGAATGTTTAATTGAACTACTAAACACATTTAGTAAACAATCTAAACATCATTCATGGATAAACTCCTCTTCCAGGTTAAATCCTATGTGTGTGACCCTGCAGGCCCTTTTCACATTGGCAGCGAAAGTCCATAACACTTATGAATTCACAAGAAAAGAGTGGTGCCTAGTCGCACATTAGTGATACCCAAGTGAAAAGGAAAGTTGGAGAACAACTTTCAATCCTACAATCTGTGACTAGTGTTACAATGAATGTATAATTCCTTTGTCATTGATATCCCGAATGAACTAAAGGCATGAAACAGTCATCCTTTCAACGTTCATTCACTTCCTTGATCTCAGAGCAAACTGGATGAGCTATGTGTGACATCAATATCACATATTGATTTACATATGCATGCACATGCCTTTCTTAGTCCTACTCATCAAGTGGCCATGGACATCAAACTCCCTCAGGAGGGACAAATCCCATATCTATCACTCACCCCTCAAAAGCCCCATGTGTCAAAGTCATCCAATCATCACCTTTATAATAATCTATATTTCAGCACTGTGTTTCATGATGTCAAAGTGTACCCCACAACATGTGTTGAGTGTAGTGATTTCAGGTCAAAGAATCACACTCACCACCATCACTATGAGAGCTGATTATGACTACCAAGTCATGGTTCCATGTGTCACTCCCACGGTGGGTCTGTCTGATACACTTGTTCTCTAACAAGTACCTATGTGCGTGGTTTGATATCACTATTTCATGACTAACGAGATTTCGTCATCAACCAACACACAATCTAGTCTTGTGTGTCATTGTTGTCTATCAACCTTCCATACTGACATCTGACTAGGGACATAACAAGAATGTACAAACTCTTAACATCCATATGATCTCATCGTTCAAGTCACGTACATGAAGGCATATGTCATTGACTAATATCATTCTCTAGAAATTCAATCTATTTTGTCATTATCTCATAACAGACTGAACAAAAATGAATTGGAAGCTTTCCTTTGATGTTTATTATATCAATCTTAATGTATCCCACCAATCATCCCATGATTGGCTCTCAGGGCATACATACCAACAGACTCCCACTTGCACTGCAAGAAAATCACCCTTGAATCATATTCTTAGTGATATCCAAACATGTCCTACATGTTACTGTGCTATAGTGCTAACACAGTGAGTTATGGCAACATTTTTCCTAAGTCACTATTATTGTATGTCTCACATCTCTTCATTGTACGTCTTACGTATGATATGGAGTTACCGTAATATGTGATCCAATATTCCTTTGCTAACCTTTAGCCTTATTGCATGACCAAGCACTCCTTACTTGTCATCAATGACCGGAATATATATAAGTTCATCTCCATGAACTCTCAGATCCATATAGTATCCACTATTGTTCACTAACACACGGATACTCAACATTTCCTTTTAAAATGGCTTTATTGGAACATTTCCATTTTTCAACACACATTCACTTTTATATATCCCATATATATTTTGCGATAAATTTTCTGTCCTTTTCAAAAGTTCGCATCAATGTAACTCTTTACAGTGAACCCTTCCTTATTTCCATAGAACTAGTACTTCTCAAGTACTTATCAAGTTCTCATGGTATTCCAATAACCCTTACTGGAACTAGACAGACATCCACTCATCATGTCCCACATACGAGTTATCGGGATGCGCATATCATATTCTCTTGTCCCACATACAAGATGATAAATGCATTTTGTTCTTGCTATGTCCATACATAAAAGATAATAGGATGATTACATACATGATATATCCATATCTATTCTTTGTGTTCCCATTCTTCATAAGAATTGGACACTTGTCCTTGGGATACTAACTCCATATAACATGGACAAGTTTTCTCCCACTGAATCTGTGTATACTGAACCCTTCAGTACAGATTGGCAATGTATTCCCTCTCTTTTCCAGGTCAAGATGTTTTCAAGAACTATCTCTATAGGTCTCTATTCCTATCACATAGGAATCGTCTCTATCTTCCCTAAATATAATTTCCATAAAGGATTCCATTCTAGAACATCTCATTCCTCATCAACATGTGGAATGCATATATGCTCCCACTAAATCACAGATCCCTTCTTTATCTTTGTCATATCAGTCAAACCCTTTGACTATATTACCAAAGTAAAGATCCTAGCTCTGAGTTGCTTTTACTCAATCAATCACATTGATTAGTCCATTGTAACTTATAGACTTCATTTGCATTAATGAATTCATAAACCTTACAGGTTGTGTCATGTACACATCCTTGTCTTATTCCTCATAGGAATGTGGTTTTAGTATTCACATGCCAAATCTCTTAGTCATTAAGTTGCAATCAACAAGCATGATCCTTCTCAAAATGTCATCCATGTGTCTTAACACTTAAGACTTATATGTACTTATGGGTTTCATCCCAATAGGTGCTACCACTAAGGTCATACCTTATGGTTCACATGGAAATCATTTAGGATGTAATGGTCATAAACCATAACTCAAAATTTGGTTCCTTAATATCATCTAGATTGTTGACTCATCATATGACCAACTCATCGTATATATATTTGAGGTGTATCTGTTAAGGAATTTGAGAACTCACAACACTTTGTGATTCTTATTATCCTTTATTAGTGCAATGTATTCTCTATTTAAGAGTAATTTAGTTATTTGATAATCATCCTCTAACTCCTTAGAGTATGACTCTTTTTTTATTTAGACATCACTATGCCTTAATCATGAGTTCTCTATGATACACTATCATAATCACTCATAAGGTTCTCAAACATTTGGTTTAAGTATCTCATTCATTGATCATATCAAGAATTATTACTTTTACCAAATGTGTACTTCGTTCATGATCTTCTTGAACACTTTAAGATATTCATATTGGTATTTCTCTAAAGAGCATTTGAAGTATTATCATTTGCTACAATAGGTATATAAATACATAATATGTATTATACCTAATAGGATAATCATTCTCCCACTACAACTAGTGAAGATTGATTTGTCATCATGTCCAAGATATTCATATCTCTTAATGGTTCACAACCAAAAGAATCTAGCTTTATCCATCAATATGGAACCAGAATTGAAGTCCCATGATAATGCTAATTATTTGTTTGAGTTATCACTAACTTTTAGGTATCATTTTATCTTATGCATACCAAGTACCACAGGATAAACAAGGCTTTGCCAAAAAGTTCACATCTTTAAAATTGAAACATCAATTTTTAATAGCCAACCTTGTCACACACTATGCAAAAATAAGGTGTTTCTATTTGTTGGAAAATATGAAATAGCACTTCATAACTCTATTACATGCCTTCAAGGCTGAAAATAAACTAAAGTACTCCTATCTATGGCGGAAACACTTGCCCCATTTATTGAGTGCTTATCACTTTACATCTTGGTATCATATACCTCAAAAGTGTTACAAGTTTATTTCATGATACCTTTAGGTGGAGGTCTCTATCCCCTCCTTTTATCTTCATTCGTTCTTCTAGATATAGAGGGAAATTTCTCCTTCCCTGTTCACCCTTCCCATAAGCCTTGTGGATGAAGATGGCTTGGGTTGTTGGCTAGCATCAGAACACTTCTTTGCTTTGCCTTTGACCTTGCCTTTTAGACTTACCCTTCATTGATCACATCAAAGATTAGGGTTTGTGCCTTCATTGATCACATCAAAGATTAGGGTTTGTCTTTCTTCATCTATGCATCTACTATCCTCAACATGTCCAACAACTTTGTCAATGGCTTTTCAAGGTTATTCATGTTGTAGTTCATCATGAACTGTATGATTCTCGCAATGCTTGCAGTATCATATTAGTAGCCAACTCTTGGCTCAAAGGGAATCCCAGTTCTAGTCAGGTTTTCCACATACCCAATCACATTGAGTGTGTGAGAACCAACTAAATCTCCTTCTGTCATGACATACTAGGATAGTGCCTTGGAGACATTATATGTCTCATGTTGTCTCTGCAACTCATAGTTCAGAGAATACAACATTCAAGCACTACACATCAATGGCATCCTTAGAATGCTTCTAGTAAGCATCCCTTTCAGCCTTAGGTGTGGTGGGAGCAAATTCATCTAGTTCTCGTATAGCTAGGACTTAGAGCTTTCGCTCTTTGATTGAGAACACTTCTCAACGTCCTAACTAGTCGTGGAATTATTCCCATTTAGTTTGTCTGTCTCAAGGACCAATCAAAAAGAAAATGATTTTTGTTTGTGGCCATTTGTACTACAAAAGGAAATATATGTAATTTAGTCCAAAAACTCATTTTTGACTTATTTGATTGATTTGAAAAAGTTTTGCGATATAATTAGGACTTTAATTCATTATCGATCCCACTATTTTGATTCAAATTGATAGCCCTCACCATCAATTTGGAAGATTACAGCCTACAACCTTATAGTGGGTCAAGATCCTGAAATCCTCTCAGTTATGGACCAGCTAGGGCTGTCACCCACAACTTAGATCTTCTAGGTAGGCAACTCTTGCAAATTGCATCATATGCAACTCTTGAAAGATGTCATATGCAACTCCTTGCCATTATCACCTCCATGCCTCAAGGTGCTAGATCCTATCTAGATCACCTTGTTATGTTCGACCCAAAGCCTACACGATGAATATGCACCCTACTAGGGTAGACCCACATATCCATCCTTCACGCTTCCACGAGATAGATGGTGCACCACGCTAGGGCGTTCCCACACTTGGTCGATCAAGCTTTTCACTTGTGTCGCATTTGGAAGGCATCTAAAACTTAATATTTATTGACGGATTTGGTTTTATAGGTACATATACATATCCAATCACCGCAATATATAGTATGTATCATATACATGCTATATCCCACATAAAACATGTGAAATGATAAAAGCAATGATTATGGTCATCCTAATGTGATTCCACGAGCCAAAAGGAATCACAGTCATCTAGGTCCACATCATATGCAACCTGTACAAGATGAACTCTATGCTTTGCCATTATGGGTTTTATCAACTCATCTCCATGATTGATCAGCTCGCCATCAGGCCGGTCGGTTGGGTGCCACCAGCCGATTGAATGGCGCCTCCAGCCGATTGGTTCACTGGTCATCGTGCATCTCCTCAGTTTGCCACCCTCTCATCTTTCTATAGGAACTGACCACCTTGGTCCACCAACCGATCATCTCACGCCCGAGACAATCGTCTTGATCCTCTAGGTGTCCTCCATTCTTTGACATAACAGGAAATAAACTAATCCTATTTACATTTGCATTGGGAAACCCTGAGTTACATTTGGGGGGAGCAAAGGTAGGAAAGAATCTCGAGTTATCTCTAGTTACATTATGAATAGAAGGTTGGGAATTAGTGTGTAGATCGAGATGCAAGCATCAACAATCAACCACACATAGATTTTGGGTTTATGGCCACAATCATGCAACATCCACCACATAAATAGTTTAAGGGTGACGTGTATCGAGTGCATTTATATACCATATCATATATGTATATATAGGGATTTTTGGATTTATATTGGACATGCATATAGCAAATTAAATATTTGCATCGTATGCAATAAATAAAAGGTGACAAACCAAAAACTGATCATATCAATTATCCTAAAGTATGGAACGTTGACATGGCTTTGATACCACTGTTGGGTTTTAGGGGAGACAGAGATGGAAGCGGAAACAAAAAATGTCTCCCCAAACCCAAAATCCAAAGAGATGTCATCAACATCTATATAGTAGGAAGAATGGTTTGTAGAGACGTACCTGGTACTGAGGATTGCTTGGCGACGTTACCTTGCAGCTAGCACGATCTTCACCTCTGGTCTTGGACGAAGTCTGTGTAGCTCTTGGTCACACCTGGACTGACGGCTCTTGGTCGCACCCAGACTGACAGATTGACATCTGTCCTCCGAGCAAAAGAAATCTCCCGCCTCTGTAGTAATCCACACAGACCACTGGGCACTCCAATTGTCCTATCCTATAGGACATTGGACGAGTCGTCCCCATCTTTCAGTATACTAGTCATCGACATGCTCTCCCACCACCATTTGTCATCCTAGAGTAGTCTTTCCCTTACTTTGCCTCCCTAGTGAGGTAGCACTTGCTTGGGCTCTCTCGGTTACCACAACCAGAGAGGACAACTTTGCAGAGCAACTGATGATTTGAATTGTTCTATCTGAGAAGCCCCCAGTACCCATATATATATAGGAGGGGTTAGGGTCAGGGTTCTCAGCCCCGAGCAATGCGGGACTAAAGTGGGAGTAGAAGGGTCTGGAATTTCCACGAATTGATACACTGCAGCAAGTGAATCGGTCGTTTCACAAATGAACCGATCGTTCAGGGACTGAACCGATCAATTCATCTCATGAACCGATCATTTGGGGAGCTGAACCAACCATTTCATTCATAAACTGGTCATTTCACTTCCTAGGGCAGTTCCCAATTGACTTTCTTCTTTCCATTTATAATTAATACAAAGATCAAAACTTGTCCCAATCGAATCGTACAAGTGAAATGAAATTATTTTCTCACAAATCTAACTTTCCCAAACTGGCTCTTTTGGTCCGGCTGAACCGATTGTCTCACTTGACCCTGAGTTGATCGATTCAGCAGTTTGAATCGGTTGGTTGGCATTCTAGGATGTGTAGAAATCAGTCACTGCAGTTCCAAATCAATATGACATCCAAATCAGATAGTCCAACACTTGAACTTGGAGATTCTGAGTCAAGTCAATTTATTGAATGTTTAATTGAACTAGTAAACATATTTAGTAAACAATCTAAGCATCATTCATGGATAAACTCCTCTTCCACGTTAAATCCTATGTGTGTGACCCTGTAGGCCCTTTTCACGTTGGCAATGAATGTCCATAACACTTATGACTTCCCAAGAAAAGAGTGGTGCCTAGTCGCACATTCGTGCTACCCAAGTGAAAAGGAAAGTTGGAGAACAACTTTCAATCCTACAATCCGTGATTGGTGTTACAGTGAATGTATAATTCCGTTGTCACAAATATCCCGAATGAACTCAAGGTATGGAACAATCATCCTTTCAACGTTCATTCCATCTGCGATTGTGTCTGATAGAGGTCCTATCAAAACAACCTATATTGTTGAGAAACTTGCACAGATCTACATAGATGAGATAGTGTGGTTGCATGGAGTTCCAGTTGTGATTGTGTCTGATAGAGGTCCCTAGTTTACAAGTCATTTTTGGGAATGACAACATAAAGCCCTGTGTACGCAGTTGAAGTTTAGTACATCTTTTCACCCTCAGATGAATGGACAATCTGAAAGGACTATACAGACTTTGGAGGACTTGCTCCGAGCATGTGATCAGTTTGTACGAAGTTGGCACTTACACTTGAGCTTGATAGAGTTCTTGCCTATAACAATACTTATCAGGCTAGTATTGTTATGGAACCATATGAAGAATTATATGGTAGACGTTGTAGATTTCCATTATGCTGGTTTGAGACAGGAGAATACCAACTTCTGGGTCCTGAGTTAGTGCAACAAAAAACTAAAAAGATTAAAGTAATACAACAACAGCTGAAAGTTGCATAGGATAGGCAGAAATCTTATGTTGATAAGCATCATAGACCTTTAGAGTTTCAAGTTGGAGATAGAGTGTATCTCAAGGTCTGTCCTTGGAAAGGTGTTCTCAAATTTGGAATGAAAGGTATGTTAGCTTCTAGATTTATGGGATGTTACCCAATGACAGCACATATTGGAAATGTAGCTTATAGGTTGCAATTTCCACCTGAGCTACATATACTACATTCAGTGTTTCATATATCTATGTTGAGGAAGTGTCATCTTGATATATACATAGTGTTGCAACCTGTACAGGTTGAATTGAATGAAGAAATATCCTATGTGGAAGGTCCTATGATGATTCTTGACAGATGGGTCAAGAAGTTGAAGAAGAAAGACATAGTTTTTGTGAAAGTTCTCTGGCATCATCATGGCATTGAAGAAGCCACATGGGAACTAGTGGAAGAAAGGATGAGGAAGTACCCTTCTATTTTCTCTTGAGATTTTGGGGATGAAATTCTTTTTAGAGGTTGATAATTGTAACATCTTTGACCTGGGTTATGGCTTAACCCTAGGAGTTTTGCTTAAGTTATTTACAAACTTGTTCTAATCTTTTGAAAAGTAATTAAGAATCTTTGTGAAGTTTATTTTCATGTTTGAGCTTATTTGCAAACTATGTGTGCATTATATGATAGTCTGAGTATAAAGTGCAATTTACCCAAGAAGAGGGGTTATATTGCAAAATGTCACATGTTGAATGTACCCTAAGTGTTATAACATTATAAGAGAGAGAATGATGCTAAGTGGTGGCTTGAGGAAAGCGTAAATTTAAAGTGAGAACTTGCAAGAATAATGTTAAGTGCTTCGTGCATCAATTGTGGTACAAATTGCAAAATATCTAAAATGCAGGGTTGAAGTGTAAATTACCACTTCTAGATGATAAATGTATATTTATCCCTTTATTTACATCTTTTAGATATCTTTCTAGGTTTGTTTTGTTATTTATCTTCTTCATTTTTTTATTAATTACATTAGTTTGGAATTTTATATTTATTTAGAGTTTTAAATATATTTGTTTTTTTTTGTAGGAAAATAGCTCATTAGTAAATTCCCCTAGAAGATATTTTTGCACAAATTCCCGCAGTGTCTGACTTCAGGATATACCTTTCACCAAAATTGGTATAAATCCCACATCCCAAGGTTGAATTTAATGTGCAGCTATGCGTTGGAAAGAGAATTCAATTATCTACAGGAAAAATATATTTTCGGACTGCTTACGAATTTATGACTGGCCCAAAAATACGCTTGAAAGCACTATTGTGGGAAATTACTGCAGAAAGAATGCAAAGCAATCAATTGTTTCCTCTATTGACTAGATCCAGAATGTTAGCAGACGTCGCCGTCTATTTCTTTTGCCCTAAACTTAATGTATACCCCCCTCCTTCTCCTATAAAAGGAGGGGCACTTCCTCCTCATTTGATCATCTTGGTTTTTCACTTTTGTACTAGCATTCTTGGAGCATCTTATTCTTGCATTCCCGTAGTTCAGCAATAAAGCAATTTTATTTCTTGAAGCATTGTTCATTCTTAGATTGTTCCTTGACTCTTTTATTCTGCTTTAGATCTAGAACTCCTTTTCCCCTTCCTTTGGTTCTGGAGCAAGGAATTACAAACCTGGCCATTTCATTGTCTCTAGCATAAGGATTGATTTCCTATTTTGGGCTAGACTATGGCCAAGGTACTTTCTTCCATTGTCTCCCCTTCTCCTCAACTATGAGCGAGTAGTTCTTTATCGAGGCATGGCTTTCGGTTTTTCCTTAATGATTCTAGATGGCCTTTGAGATTGATAACTAGTTGATATATCAAACTGATTAATTGATAATATCAAAAGTTAATCCGAATGGATATGACCTTGGAAATTCATGTTTAGAATGACAATCTCAATTGCATAAGAGTTTTCAAATGAACATGGATTTTCTATTTTTAGGATGATGAACTAAGAAACATAAGCACCAGGAACAATGAGCTCGTGTGGAGATCATCTTTAGTGGATTTTTAATTCACTTTCCTTCATCGAACTCGTCGTTTAAGGATTAATTATTTGCCTAGGCTAAGGTGGTGAAAACCCCAAAAGCCTCTATTCTCTCCCTTTGATTTCAAACATCGTTTGATTCAGTTTCTTTACTTCTAAGTCTTTCCATTCACAAGATTATTTGTGCTAACAACCATTTCATTTTTCCTTGTTATAGGGGAAAAATTTATTCTTGTTGGTTACAATATTATCTTGTGTTTATTTCTTGCATTAGTGTAATCAATCAAACCCCCAACCTAACTTTTACTTTCCATTCTAAATCTGAAAATACAAAAAAATAATAAAATAGTTCTTCAAAATTATTGGGATAAAAGAAACAATCTTAAATAGTTGTCCTGTGGGATCGACCCTTCTATACTAGCCTTAATCGGAAATAGAAAAAGGATTAAACTCTAGGATAATAATCTTAGTGATTGTAAGTGCTAAACGATGCATTAATACTAGAGTGTCCTTACTCCTTCCTAGAATCATCTAGAGGAAAGAGAAAGAAGGAGACACAATGTTTGAATCATCCTGGGGAGATAGCATTCTTGGTAATGAAAATCCTAAGAATGTAGTGTAGTTATAGCCTTTGTTTGAGTCATATCGAGTTGAGGACTTGATATAGGAGTCCCTATCGACCAAGGAGCCATAGAGGGAGTCTCCTATCAGTTTGTTGACCCTTGGCTTTTCCCATGACGGGATAAGCACCACAAGGAAGTCATATGTATTGACTTGCAACTTTTCTTTAGAAAAAGTTTGAATATAATAATAAGATGAATGGAAGTAACTTGCCCTAGAAGATAACCAAAGGGATGACCCTTATCCTTTGCATTATCCTTGAGCTTTTATTTTTGCATGGCAAGATAAATATGGGATGCATGCAAATACATGTTTCAATCCATGCATGGCAATGTGGAACTTAGTAGTTTAAACTAATGACACCTCTTACATTCTTTTTCATAAAACACAAGTATAAATAACCTTCTATTCACCTATTAGTAGAATTTTTAAATTTTTTTATCATCCATCTCTTAGATATCATGCATATCACTCTAGTATCATGCATAGTGAAGGAGAGTTGAGTGTATAGCTTGGTATTGGCCAAAGACAAAGGATATCAGACAAGTAGGGGATATCAACCTAGCAAGGTGATATCGGCCACAAGGAGTGAAAATATCGTGCAAGTGCCAAGGAGCTCAAGTCTTGGATCTTGGAGAAGCTCATCTTCAACCTTGGGAATGTGAAGAGTTGAAGCTTGGAGCTTGGAAGTTGTTTAGAGGTGGGTTATATAACTTAAACACATTTATGTTTTTATTCACTTTCAATATTGATTGACTTGTTGATTACTTTCAATTTTGAGTTCTTATGATTAATTGATATTCCTTTGAGTTATACTAAGTTTTTAGGACTGTTGTCCATGATTTAGAATAGCAAGACAAAGGTCTTGAGGTTGATGATGATGGCATCATTATGGAACAACTCGATATGGGGTTGAAGTACCTTAAAAACCGATATGGAACCCAAGATGTTAAGTAACCTGACATAGAAATGAGTGATACCTCATGAATGATATGAGGCATGTCTATGAACGATATGGGAGGTACCTACTTATACCTTATACCTGATACAAGGTTATAATTTTTTTTTCACGATATGGTACCACTAACCGATATGAAGATTAAAACCCTAGATGAAGAAGTGGAAACCGATATGCCTTTGAAATCCAATATGCCTTTGAAACCCGACGTACCCCTATTAATTTGTGATGGGTTGAAGAGAAACCAAATACCTAACTTAATTATTCAATTATATAATACAATTGATCCTTGAAGGAATAAAGGGTTATGAGTTTATCGGTCTAACCAACTTGGTAACCCGATATGTTACCCAACATGCAACTCGATATGACAATCCAAGATGGGAAACCGATATGGTATCTTGTATATGCTACTTGGACAATACCATAATGAGGTATACACCTTATTCCCGATATGGTGCACATCTACTACACGATATGGTATCAAGAATACCATTATACCCCATATAAGGTCAAGCATCTAACTCATACATGATATGAGGTTAACTTGAGATGATAGGAATTAAGTGATAACTAACCTGAGATGGTTACACGATATGGTGTTAGGGGACACACCCTAAACATAATATGATTATGTGGTTTCATCACATGACTAACATGGATACACGATAGGATGTGAAGGTTGTATTTCAAACACAATATGATAGCATATATACACCATGATGCCCGATATGGTAGGTATGCTTCAAACCAATGTATTTAACTAAGTAATATACGTTGTATGTTAAATACAACATTAAGATGTAATGAGTTTAATCTAATTTGATAATGGTAAACTAATGGAGCTTACGAGGAAAGGTAAGCAATCAACATCCTAGTAGGTATGAGAGAGAAACTTATATCAACAATGTAATGAGTATATATTGGTGCTCCTAGAATGAATGGAGTATGAATGAGGGATCCATCCCATATGATGTAATCTGAAACCCTAATTGGTTAATAAAGGTAAATCATAACCCTAGGAATGTGTGATGAGGTGATTCGAAACCCTAATCATTTGATGAAGGAAAACCCTAATCTTAATTTAATGGGCATAATATGTTTCTTTTGCATTGCATGGTTATGACATGTATGTGATATTATTGTTAGCATGATTTATTAACCATGCAGTTATCATAAGGTGATGAGCATAGCTAAGTAAGATCTATGATGTGTATGTGATACAAATTCAATGAGCTTTGTGAACTATGTGAATGAATACCTTGGTATGATGACCTAGAGGTAATGATTACCTGCTAAGTGGTGACAGTACTTAGTGATAAATTAAGGGTTTGAATACCCAAGCATGCTGATGATAAGAGATTCAAATCCTAAGTGTTATATGTATTGCAGAGATCATGAATGTACTTGATAAACATATTATATCTTTCTTTATAGCATCTGATATAATTCTTGCTTGCAACTTGATTGATGCTAAAAGATATTGTAAAACACTTAATTAATCAAGTTAAATGTTATCATGTAGTTTCCCAGACCATAGATCCATTAAGTTTAGGATTTGCTGAATGGTGAAACGAGTTTTACTCGGTATGCATATTTTTGAATATGTAATCATTATACTGGGGTGCTCAGTGGACTCCCCAAACTAAATAGGGGTGCTCAGTGGAATTCCCAAATTACATAGGTTGCTCAGTGGACTTCTTGATGAAACCAAACTAGGATCACTCAGTGTTCTTCTTGATAAAAATAATCTGGGAAAGTTCAGTGGTCTTCTCCTGAAGAGAGTACATGCTACGGTTGTAACTCTATAGTGAAGATGCCGCTATACCTTGGCATAGCTAATTGCACTTAACAAAAAAATGTCATACCAGTTATCTTGTACTGACTAAGACATGTGAGGTCTTGACAGTCGGCTCTGCCACTGACCTTGTATGGTACTGATTTCGACTTACTAGTGGTCAGTTGGAGTATGAGTTGTATACTTCATCTCCTCGAGGCATAAGTGTGAATGTGAACCTATAATCAGCTGTGTAACGTATTTGCTTAAAGAAAGAATATGGAAAACATTGGTTGATGCTTCATTACTTTTATACATCTTAGTAGATAGATGTTATACATGTTCTTCATATTCCTTTCAAAGCAAATAGATAACTCATAACTCTATTATCAATATTTATGCTTAGCACTGCAAATATACCTGCTAATTGCATAAAATATGCTCTGCTCAGTTTTATATTCTATTTCCTATGATAATAATATTGTTGGTAGAGAGTTATATCTCTCGTTGGGACAATAGTCTCACCCCATGGGATCTAAAATTTTTAGGTGGATGCAGACGAGGGAGTAGAAATCGGACTACAGAGGAAGGACCATGTCAGCAAGGACAACAACAGTAGCCCAGGTTGAGTGTATTGTCTATCGTGTCTTATAGATAGAAGTCCTATGTGTCGTCTTTTTACTCTCTGGTCCTTAGCAGATAATTCTTAATGGTTTTTACAAATGGCTGGAGATTTTAGTTTGTTTACCTTGAGGTTTTATGTTGTTGTTGTCTATGTTAAGTAAAGCAACTGGTACTTGTTATCCTCGAGAAGAGACGATACATTGTATGTACGATATGAACCACATGTATATAAAGTTTTGGTTATTTTTGTAAGAGTTTCTTGGAAGAGGATCTATGTGCAAAATGTTTTAATTATTAGTGATTTTTGTTAATTCCACTACTTATGGTGATTTTGTGATAATTGTTGGTGATTGCTTGATTTGTAATCAGGTCGTCACATTCGGGGTGTACCGTATACTTAGAACCATCAGCTTCTTGCAAGATATTAATCTTTAAGGGTGAACCTTCAGCAAACCAAATAGGACTCTTGTCTTAGATTCTCGCATCCACACCTACCGAGAGATGTGTTTGAGGTTTCTCCAACAAACCTTTCATCTTGTCAAGCTTTGGGATGGCTAACTAAGTAGCTACCAACTTTGTCAAGAGGTCTCATTTTATTTGTATGTTAGCTACACAAATTTGGTCTTCTAATGGATACAAAGTCCACCTAGAAAACTCTTTGAGTTATGTTCATTGGGTAGATAAGATAGCCACACATCTAAGATGTTTCTGACTAAGAGCAGCTACAACTACATTAGCCATTCTAGGGTGGTAGGCGATGGTGAAATCATAGTTTTTCATATTATCCATCCATCATCTTTGTCTCAAGTTTAGGTCATTTTGAGTCAGGAGGCATTTCATCTTTTTGTTGTCAGTAAGGATTTCAAAGGTAGCTTCATATAGGTAGTTTCATTTGATCTTTAGGGAATTAATAATTGCTTCTATTTCCAGATCATGTGTTGGGTAGTTCAGTTCATTCAGCTTGAGTTGTTTAGAGGCATAAGCAACAATATGTCTTTTTTTCTCTAGCATGCATCCTAGTCCCATTTTCGATGCATCAATGAAGACTGTGAAACCTTCATTTCCTGATGATAGAATCAACATGGGATTGTGGTCAATTTTCCTTCATCTCCTGAAATCTAGCTGCACATAAGCCGGATCATAAAAACTTCTCTTCCTTTTAGGTGATCTTGGTGAGGGGCATAGTATTCCTTGAGAAATCCTTATTAAAGCGCCATTAAAATCTCACCAATCCCAGGAAGCTGCAAATCTCGGAAGGGTTCTTTGATGATGGCCAATCATATATGTCTAGCATGATCCATAGAGATTGTCCCTCCAAATATGATGTGCCCAAGAAACATGGTATGGTCTTTCCAAAACTCACACTTCGAGAATTTCCCATAGAACTTCTGCTTTCTCAGGATATGTAGGACTCTAGCAACGTGGTCATTGTGTTTCTCTAAGTCATCAGAGTAAACCAGGATGTCATCCATGAACACTATGACAAAAGAGTCTAGGAAAGGTTGGAATACACTATTCATGAGATTCATAAACATACATGGGACATTGGACCACCGAATAGCATAACCAAAAGCTCATAGTGTCCATAGCGGGTTTGAAAAGAAGTTTTTGGGATATCCTCACACTTGACTCGCAAATGATGATACTCAAATCTAAGATCAATATTTGAGAAGACTCAGAGGATTTGAGCTGGTCAAATTGGTCATCTATACGGGGTAAAGGATGCTTATTCTTAATGCTAGCCTAATTTATCATTATATAGTCTATACACATACAGAGTGATCCATCCTTTTTCTTCACAAAGAGTACCAGTGCTCCCCATGGAGAAGTACTAGGTTGGATGAAGCCTTTGTCTAGAAATTCATGTACCTACTTTTTAAGCTCAAGAAACTTAGTGGGGGCCATCTTATAAGATGCCCTAGAAATAGGGTTTGTCCTGGGAGCTAACTCTATTGAGAAGTCCACTTCTCTCTCTGGAGGTATGCCAAACAAATCATCCGGGAACACATATGCATAGTCATGACCACTTCTATTTCCTCTAAGGGATGCACCTTTGGCTCCAACTTGGTAATTACTACATGGAATTCCTGACAACCTTTGGCTATCACCTACTTTTTCTTCAAGGCTGACACATACAAGATAGTGGTAGCATCCTTCCTACTTCTAGTGGTAAAAGGTGGGTGACATGGTCTCTCTATTCGTATCTTCTTTTTCCTACAATCTATATATGCTCTATAAATATAAAGCCAAGTCATGCCAATGATCACAACAAAGTCATTCATGTCAAGGAGGATAAGTTCCATAGGGAGTTCATAATTTATATATTTAACAAATATAATTGAGGTTCTTAAGAGAGATGTAAAGATTTGACTACTCAGAATACGACATCAAAAACATATACTAAATCGTTGATGCCCAAACAAAGCGTAGTTGCAATATTTCTTGAAATAAAGGATTGGTAGAAATAGAGTCAAACAAAGCTTTTATATTTTCCCATAATTTCAAGCATTTGTACATAGTTTTAATGATACTCAAACTACCATTGCATTTTCAAGATAAAGATATGAAAAAAGAAATCTAAGGATGGTTATTATCGGGACCCACTCTTTTGATCAGCATAAATACCAACCATTAGATATAATCCCAAACTTAAACCAAGATTATGAAATAAAACAATGAATTCTTGACAAAGGCTATTATACAATATACGAAAACGATAGATAAATTTTTCCTTTTTCTTTCTTCACAAACTCATAAATCAACATCACAACAAGGACATCACATTCAGATATCACAAATCATATTCAACTCCATTAAATCCAGAATCAAATGTTGTTCTCATATGCGGTTCAGTTTACATCAGATACATGTACATTGATGAACAAACATAATCTACAACCCATCCCTGGAAAGAGAGAGTACATGCACATTCTAATCTATCTAGATTATACTATTTATATCTTTTTTGTCACGACCTATACGTTGGATAGCATTATACCTAAAAACATTTGAAACAACCTCATGAGACTCATATAGAGCCATAGTGAGTGGATACCTCCCACTCAAGCTAGGTGCATGCATCAACATCAGATTAAGTATAAAACTTAAAAGAAACATGCAAATATTGAAAAGTATAGCAAATAGTTCTATAATGAGTCAAATATATCTTGCAATGGTAATCTAATCCAATAGATAAGGCAATCACTTAAACCAATTATAACTTTGAAACATCTTTTAAAGCATGTCTATGAATAATTCAACAGATACTTCGTAGTTCAAATTAACAATCCTACTGCATGAGAAATAAGTCACATTCTAAGCATTTTGAATCAATACATAACAATCACATTATCTTTGTGACACTCCACCAGCTGGACCAGGAACACATCCTACAGTCCTGAAGCTGAAGTACACACAATACATATCTACCAAACAATACTATCAAATAGCAAGCAATCCAACTCATATTCAGAATGGATATAAATCCCAACATTTATAACTTGTCAGCATGTCATATCATAATATGAAATAGAAACTGTCCATAGCAACATGATTACTTTCCACTACATGAAGCTTAATCAATAATGACAAATCATCAACTAGTAGTACAAGGAATGTAATAATCATTCAAATCATGTTCTACTCAGCTTATCATCTTTTATTCATTTGGCCTGAAACTACTTGTCTTGTACCTCACCAAGTAGAAGTCGCCACGCCTGATTCTCGTGTCAACAACTCACTGTCACTATCTTAGGGTTTAGCAAGCCACCCTAAGATATCAACAACAGACCATGGCCACCTCAGGGTTGCCTAAAGAGGCCCACGTCCTCATCTCGGGTACACGAGATAGGAACCAGCAAACCAATATATCACATATCACAGTATTTCACATATTTTTCATTTTACATTTCACATATTTCATTTCAACGAAGTCTATTCCATCTGGACATAGACTTTCACAGCAAGGATTTAGGGCCAGAGCTACTTTAGATGACTCACTCCTAAATCCTGGTGGTCTAACCTTTATGGCCTCGATCCACACTTTGGAAATCCTTCTCATAATTCATTGATTACTACAAGGAGATCCGTTTTGTTTCCCCACTGTGGTCCTCGGGGGAAACTCATAGTGTTCAGGGCACCTAACTAGATGTTCCATCATTTCACTCGTTATTAATCTCTTTTACTCATCTTACAAGAATTCAAAACATCATATATCATGTATGTGTATTCTCATGTAACTATAATAACATGAAACATATTAAGTTTATCAATAAGGGCAATGATCAAAGCAAGAAGCACAATAAGTCTATAGATTACAACAAATATGATTATTTCTATCTTCTGCAAGCAACCATCAATAGTGGGCCTTCAACCCAAGACATAATCTTTTTGTCCATCATTTACCCAATCAGGGTTTTATCATCATCAGTGGGCTTTCTTCCCTACACATAATCTCATTATGCAACATTTACCCTTATCATGGTTTCTCAAAGTAAGGAATGCATATTCAATTCCATTTCAACATATTCCTCATCAGTTCATTGTATACCACAGTTCTTAACAAATATTAGTAGAGCCATTAGAACTAGCAATAGTAAAAGCATATAGACATCATGTACCATTCCTCATACTCAGAATAGATTTATCATACAACATATGCTTCTTCCATCTACTCTCAATAGATGTAAATAAATTTCATGCATATACAGGCATAACAGACTTAGTTATCTTCTTCTTTTATTTCACATTCTTCATATGGGTTTGCTAGTCAACACATGTCGATTATCATTTGAATTCCTTCAAAATAGTTCATTCTCATAATACAAGTATTCTATCAAACAATCACAATACAAGAACACATTCTTGTAAGTCAATTCAAATACTTGAATTTCATCATTGAGTTGAATTCAACTACAGTTATGTACATCTCTTAATCACCCATTTGAGATTTCCATTCATTAGCATCATAAAACTCATCATTTTAGGGTAAGAGTTACATTCTTAAAATCATCCACTAATTCCTATCTTTTTCCATCATTTTATACTCAGTAGTCTTAGCTTCTTTTATTTCATGTTCATTACATCATCTGGACCAGTCTTTCTTGATTCACTTTACATACAATGCTTCTCTTCTACATAACATTTATCAAAGTACAATTCTTAGTATATTTTATTTAATTTGGGTTAATCCATACATAATTAAATAAAAGATAAAATACTTCATCATACTATCTTCATTAGTTTCATCTTTATCTTGCAATCACCATTAAGCACATCTTGTTGATATTGTCTCTTATATTCAGATAGATGTACCTTGACGTTGACTACTACTGTCATTCCTATAATCAACAATGATCATTCTTTATTATACTAAAAGAAATGCATTATACTTAGATGATATTGTAAGACGCATCATATTCAATTGAAGTATCAATACCTTCAACTTCAGCATTTGATCACATTTCAAACATCATATACAAGTTCTAGCTTTATCACTCATAATTGTCTTAGTAATAAACTTTAGGGTTTTCAGGAAGTCATTCCTTAGTTCAACATATCATAATAATCATATCATTCAGTAATCCAATCAGAGCTCAAGGGTTCATTAGGGTTATTCACATACATGGAAACCCTAGTTTCCATTTTCACACATTTCATTCATCAATCATAAGTATACATTGATTAATTGACTCGTTTCATTCACTTCCTCAACTCAAATCCTAATCAGGATATGTGGTCATTCAATTCCATTAACATTCAACAATACACTTGTAGAATACAATCTGGTACCATTCAAATTATGACTTTATACATGTCAATTCAATTCCAAGCATATCGGCCATTGGGCTGATTTTTAGGAAACATTCACATGAAATACCATAGTTATCTACCCATAAGAATACCCATGCATCCTCAATCAATATAACAAGAACTAATCAAGTTGCAATCAATGAGAAATAATCAAAATCAATAAAATTGGATTCCCAAATATCTTTCCCAAATCAAATCCAATCACATACATATACCAACAAGGTTTCTGATTATTTTAGCCGGATTGAATTAGGCTTTCAACATGAATACAAAGCTTAGGAGGGAGAAAAACACTCACCTCAGGTGCCAAGCAGCTTAAAAATGGAGGTCAACCTCTGAATTTTTGGAAACCCAATCAAACTCTCGCAGAAGAATCCAATTCTTTCTCCTCTCAACTCAGAAACGTAGAAATGGGGATTAGAAGAGAAAGAGTGAGAAAAGGGGGAGATTTGATGTGATATTGAATCAAATCAGAGGAGGTATGGAATCTTGACATGTGAGAGAAGATTCACCATGAAATTCTATGCAAACAAGCTAAACTTACTTGATTTCATCATATCTTGGATAGACAAACCCTAGGTCAGACTGGTTGGTCGGCTGAGTTATAAACTCAAGAGAAACCACATGTTTCAGAACTCAAACCTTATCCAAAAATTATAAAACTTTAACCCAATATCTGAAATTAATTTTATAAGATGCAATAATAATTTTAGATAATTTTGACTTACGAATAAATAAATAAAAATCAAATACTACACTGCTATATTGCAGTTAGCAGCATGGTCGGTCAAGTTTGTCCTTCACATAACTCGACCGACACCCCTCTCTGTAGGGATCAAAAGTCATCCAAAAATTACGCCAATTTAATAAGGTGTCTATAATTGTGTTTATTAACTACAATAAAAATTGAGATCAATTGAATATACCAATAAAGAGATAAAATTCAATTACCACACTGCTATATCAATCTGAAAATATGATCGGTCAAGTTTGAAAGTTGATCGATAAACATGTCATAACTTTCTTCAAAAATTATGATATTTTTCAATATTGTTCACATTTTATATATACAAATCATATAAAAATTTCAATTAAATCAGAGTTACATATAAAATACTAAATATCATTTAGTGAGACACTATACTTATCAAATTTTGTATTCATATGTCATCAAAACCCTAATTTGGGCCGATTAGGGTTTCTGAAATGTTAACCCTAATTAGATAGATCAAAGTATGATTAAAACTTCTCATTATATTTAAAACATGAAAATTTAACTACAATCACTAATCAAGCTTTAAACAATGATCAAATTAATTAAGCATACAATTATCCAAGTAAACCCTAATCAGATGACTAATTTGAAAATAGGTCATTACAAATTCTCCCCTCCTTTTAGGATTTCCGCCCGAAATCCAAGAAAAGATACAAAAGAATATCATATCATATAATCATTCATCTCTCTCAACATCTAGTTAGAAAGTATTCCATTTTATCTTTCGTTCATATGACATCTTTTTTTTGTATTAGATGGATATTTCATCCTATGTCATCATCATATCTCTCCTTGAGTATTACAAACACTTACTTTACAAATATTAGTAATACATCATTTATAAAGATTTGATTCACATCACCTTTCACATCCCTTTTTTTTATTTGATTGTGTATCTCATGGATTAAGGTTATGACTCATTCACATATTATCATCTGCACTCATCAATTTCCTTTATAAAGAAGATCATCTAGTATGCATCTTAGTTCATAGCATTTTCTCACAATTTCATATTTCGTACTCAAATTCAAACTCATTAGAGATTGTCTTTATAATCCATTAAGATTTCATCTTTCTTATATGAAATTTCATTCTTTCCATAGGTTCCATATTGAATTATAAAATCATTTTCTCTTTGACTATTTTATCGCCATTCTTCTCTTTTTCATCATGAATCTTATTATACTACCAAACTATGTTCATCTGAATACTGGGTCAGGGCATCTAGAAGAAGTATAGTCGGTAGTTCCATACTAGCTTAGCTCAATACCCAAATACTTGACAAGAGTATGTGGATATTGAGTTCAGTCAGTATGCACATCATTTAGATTATATTCAATATCAACATTATCAATTAGTCCTAGATCCTATTGTCCCTATAGACTCATCTAACCTAGGCTTTGATACCACGTCTGTCGGGACCCACTCTTTTGATCAACATAAATACCAACCATTAGAGATAATCCCAAAATTAAACCCAGATTATGAAATAAAACAATGAATTCTCGACAAAGGCGATTAAACAATATACGAAAAAGATAGTTAAATTTTTTCCTTTTTCTTTCTTCACAAACTCATAAATCAACGTCACATCAAGGACATCACATTCAGATATCACAAATCATATTCAACTCCATTAAATCCAGAATCAAATCTTGTTCTCATATGCAGTTAAGTTTACATCAGATACATGTACATTGATGAACAAACTTAATCTACAACCCATCCCGGGAAAGAGAGAGTACATGGACATTCTAATCTACCTAGATTATACTATTTATATCGTCTTTATCATGACCTCTCCGTTGGATAGCATTATACCTAAAACATTTGAAAAAACCTCATGAGACTCATATAGAGCCCCAGTGAGTGGATACCTCCCACTCAAGCTAGGTACATGCATCAGCATCAGATTAAGTATAAAACTTAAAAGAAACATGCAGATATTGAAAAGTATAGCAAATAGTTCTATAATGAGTCAAATCTATCTTGCAATGGTAATCTAATCCAAATAAGGCAATCACTTGAACCAATTATAACTTTAAAACATCTTTTAAAGCATGTCTATGAACAATTCAACAAATACTTCTTAGTTCAGATTAAGAATCCTACTACATTAGAAATAAGTCAAGTTCTAAGCATTTTGAATCAATACATAACAATCACATTATCTTTGTGACACTCCACCAGCTGGACCAGGAACACATCCTACAGTCCTAAAGCTGAAGTACGCATAATACATATCTACCAAACAACACTATCAAATAGCAAGCAATCCAACTCATATTCAGAATGGATATAAATCCCAACATTTATAACTTGTCAGCATGACATATCATAATATGAAATAGAAAATGTCCATAGAAACATGATTACTTTCCACAACATGAAGCTTAATCAATAATGACAAATCATCAACTAGAAGTACAAGGAATGTAATAATCATTCGAATCATTTTCTACTCGGCTTATCATCTTTTATTCATTTGCCCTGAAACTACTTGGCTTGTACCTCACCAAGTAGAAGTCGCCACGCCTGATTCTCGTGTCAGCGACTCACCGTCACTATCTTAGGGTTTATTCGGCCACCCTAAGATATCAAAAATAGACCCTGGAGACCTCAGGGTTGCCCAAAGAGGCTCACGTCCTCATCTCAGGTACATGAGATAGGAACCAACAAAATAGTATATCACATATCACAGTATTTCACATATTTTTCATTTCACATTTCACATTTTTCATTTCAACAGAGTCTATTCCATATGGACATAGACTTTCACAACAAGGATTTAGGGCCAGAGCTACTCCAGATGACTCACTCCTAAATCCTGGTGGTCTAACCTTTCAGGTCTTAATCCACACTCCGGAAATCCTTCTCATAATTCATCGATTACTACAAGGAGATCTGTTTTGTTTCCCCAGTGTGGTCCTCGGGGGAAGCTCATGGTGTTCAAGGCACCTAACTAGATGTTCCATCATTTCACTTGTTATTAATCTCTTTTACTCATCTTACAAGAATTCAAAACATCATATATCATATTTGTGTATTCTCGCATAACTATAATAACATGAAACATATTAAGTTTATCAATAAGGACAATGATCAAACCAAGAAGCACAATAAGTCTATAGATTGCAACAAATCTGATTATTTCTGTCTTCTGCATCTACTCATTACAATCATCAATAGTGGGCCTTCAACCCAAGACATAATATTATTGTCCATCATTTACCCCATCAGGGTTTTATCATCATCAGTGGGCTTTCAGCCCTAGACATAATCTCATTATGCAACATTTACCCTTATCAGGGTTTCTCAAAGTAAGGAATGCATATTAAATTCCATTTCAACATATTCCTCATCAGTTCATTATATACCACAATTCTTAACAAATATTAGTAGAGGCATTAGAACTAGCAATAGTAAAAGCATATAGACATCATGTATCATTCCTCATACTCAGAATAGATTTATCATACAACATATGCTTCTTCCATCTAATCTCAATAGATGTAAACAAATTTCATGTGTATACATGCATAACAGACTTAGTTCTCTTCTTATTTTATTTCACATTCTTCATATGGGGTTGCTAGTCAACACATGTCGATTATCATTTGAATTCCATCAAAATAGTTCATTCTCATAATACAAGTATTTTATCAAACAATCAGAATACAAGAACAAATTCTTGTAAGTCAATTCAAATAATTGAGTTTCATCATTTAGTTGAATTCAACTACAGTTATGTACATCTCTTAATCACCCATTTGAGATTTCCATTCATTCATGGATAAACTCCTCTTCCACGTTAAATCCTATGTGTGTGACCCTGTAGGCCCTTTTCACGTTGGCAATGAATGTCCATAACACTTATGACTTCCCAAGAAAAGAGTGGTGCCTAGTCGCACATTCGTGCTACCCAAGTGAAAAGGAAAGTTGGAGAACAACTTTCAATCCTACAATCCGTGATTGGTGTTACAGTGAATGTATAATTCCGTTGTCACAAATATCCCGAATGAACTCAAGGTATGGAACAATCATCCTTTCAACGTTCATTCCATCTGCGATTGTGTCTGATAGAGGTCCTATCAAAACAACCTATATTGTTGAGAAACTTGCACAGATCTACATAGATGAGATAGTGTGGTTGCATGGAGTTCCAGTTGTGATTGTGTCTGATAGAGGTCCCTAGTTTACAAGTCATTTTTGGGAATGACAACATAAAGCCCTGTGTACGCAGTTGAAGTTTAGTACATCTTTTCACCCTCAGATGAATGGACAATCTGAAAGGACTATACAGACTTTGGAGGACTTGCTCCGAGCATGTGATCAGTTTGTACGAAGTTGGCACTTACACTTGAGCTTGATAGAGTTCTTGCCTATAACAATACTTATCAGGCTAGTATTGTTATGGAACCATATGAAGAATTATATGGTAGACGTTGTAGATTTCCATTATGCTGGTTTGAGACAGGAGAATACCAACTTCTGGGTCCTGAGTTAGTGCAACAAAAAACTAAAAAGATTAAAGTAATACAACAACAGCTGAAAGTTGCATAGGATAGGCAGAAATCTTATGTTGATAAGCATCATAGACCTTTAGAGTTTCAAGTTGGAGATAGAGTGTATCTCAAGGTCTGTCCTTGGAAAGGTGTTCTCAAATTTGGAATGAAAGGTATGTTAGCTTCTAGATTTATGGGATGTTACCCAATGACAACACAGATTGGAAATGTAGCTTATAGGTTGCAATTTCCACCTGAGCTACATATACTACATTCAGTGTTTCATATATCTATGTTGAGGAAGTGTCATCTTGATATATACATAGTGTTGCAACCTGTACAGGTTGAATTGAATGAAGAAATATCCTATGTGGAAGGTCCTATGATGATTCTTGACAGATGGGTCAAGAAGTTGAAGAAGAAAGACATAGTTTTTGTGAAAGTTCTCTGGCATCATCATGGCATTGAAGAAGCCACATGGGAACTAGTGGAAGAAAGGATGAGGAAGTACCCTTCTATTTTCTCTTGAGATTTTGGGGATGAAATTCTTTTTAGAGGTTGATAATTGTAACATCTTTGACCTGGGTTATGGCTTAACCCTAGGAGTTTTGCTTAAGTTATTTACAAACTTGTTCTAATCTTTTGAAAAGTAATTAAGAATCTTTGTGAAGTTTATTTTCATGTTTGAGCTTATTTGCAAACTATGTGTGCATTATATGATAGTCTGAGTATAAAGTGCAATTTACCCAAGAAGAGGGGTTATATTGCAAAATGTCACATGTTGAATGTACCCTAAGTGTTATAACATTATAAGAGAGAGAATGATGCTAAGTGGTGGCTTGAGGAAAGCGTAAATTTAAAGTGAGAACTTGCAAGAATAATGTTAAGTGCTTCGTGCATCAATTGTGGTACAAATTGCAAAATATCTAAAATGCAGGGTTGAAGTGTAAATTACCACTTCTATATGATAAATGTATATTTATCCCTTTATTTACATCTTTTAGATATCTTTCTAGGTTTGTTTTGTTATTTATCTTCTTCATTTTTTTATTAATTACATTAGTTTGGAATTTTATATTTATTTAGAGTTTTAAATATATTTGTTTTTTTTTTGTAGGAAAATAGCTCATTAGTAAATTCCCCTAGAAGATATTTTTGCACAAATTCCCGCAGTGTCTGACTTCAGGATATACCTTTCACCAAAATTGGTATAAATCCCACATCCCAAGGTTGAATTTAATGTGCAGCTATGCGTTGGAAAGAGAATTCAATTATCTACAGGAAAAATATATTTTCGGACTGCTTACGAATTTATGACTGGCCCAAAAATACGCTTGAAAGCACTATTGTGGGAAATTACTGCAGAAAGAATGCAAAGCAATCAATTGTTTCCTCTATTGACTAGATCCAGAATGTTAGCAGACGTCGCCGTCTATTTCTTTTGCCCTAAACTTAATGTATACCCCCCTCCTTCTCCTATAAAAGGAGGGGCACTTCCTCCTCATTTGATCATCTTGGTTTTTCACTTTTGTACTAGCATTCTTGGAGCATCTTATTCTTGCATTCCCGTAGTTCAGCAATAAAGCAATTTTATTTCTTGAAGCATTGTTCATTCTTAGATTGTTCCTTGACTCTTTTATTCTGCTTTAGATCTAGAACTCCTTTTCCCCTTCCTTTGGTTCTGGAGCAAGGAATTACAAACCTGGCCATTTCATTGTCTCTAGCATAAGGATTGATTTCCTATTTTGGGCTAGACTATGGCCAAGGTACTTTCTTCCATTGTCTCCCCTTCTCCTCAACTATGAGCGAGTAGTTCTTTATCGAGGCATGGCTTTCGGTTTTTCCTTAATGATTCTAGATGGCCTTTGAGATTGATAACTAGTTGATATATCAAACTGATTAATTGATAATATCAAAAGTTAATCCGAATGGATATGGCCTTGGAAATTCATGTTTAGAACGACAATCTCAATTGCATAAGAGTTTTCAAATGAACATGGATTTTCTATTTTTAGGATGATGAACTAAGAAACATAAGCACCAGGAACAATGAGCTCGTGTGGAGATCATCTTTAGTGGATTTTTAATTCACTTTCCTTCATCGAACTCGTCGTTTAAGGATTAATTATTTGCCTAGGCTAAGGTGGTGAAAACCCCAAAAGCCTCTATTCTCTCCCTTTGATTTCAAACATCGTTTGATTCAGTTTCTTTACTTCTAAGTCTTTCCATTCACAAGATTATTTGTGCTAACAACCATTTCATTTTTCCTTGTTATAGGGGAAAAATTTATTCTTGTTGGTTACAATATTATCTTGTGTTTATTTCTTGCATTAGTGTAATCAATCAAACCCCCAACCTAACTTTTACTTTCCATTCTAAATCTGAAAATACAAAAAATAATAAAATAGTTCTTCAAAATTATTGGGATAAAAGAAACAATCTTAAAAAGTTGTCCTGTGGGATCGACCCTTCTATACTAGCCTTAATCGGAAATAGAAAAAGGATTAAACTCTAGGATAATAATCTTAGTGATTGTAAGTGCTAAACGATGCATTAATACTAGAGTGTCCTTACTCCTTCCTAGAATCATCTAGAGGAAAGAGAAAGAAGGAGACACAATGTTTGAATCATCCTGGGGAGATAGCATTCTTGGTAATGAAAAGCCTAAGAATGTAGTGTAGTTATAGCCTTTGTTTGAGTCATATCAAGTTGAGGACTTGATATAGGAGTCCCTATCGACCAAGGAGCCATAGAGGGAGTCTCCTATCAGTTTGTTGACCCTTGGCTTTTCCCATGACGGGATAAGCACCACAAGGAAGTCATATGTATTGACTTGCAACTTTTCTTTAGAAAAAGTTTGAATATAATAATAAGATGAATGGAAGTAACTTGCCCTAGAAGATAACCAAAGGGATGACCCTTATCCTTTGCATTATCCTTGAGCTTTTATTTTTGCATGGCAAGATAAATATGGGATGCATGCAAATACATGTTTCAATCCATGCATGGCAATGTGGAACTTAGTAGTTTAAACTAATGACACCTCTTACATTCTTTTTCATAAAACACAAGTATAAATAACCTTCTATTCACCTATTAGTAGAATTTTTAAATTTTTTTATCATCCATCTCTTAGATATCATGCATATCACTCTAGTATCATGCATAGTGAAGGAGAGTTGAGTGTATAGCTTGGTATTGGCCAAAGACAAAGGATATCAGACAAGTAGGGGATATCAACCTAGCAAGGTGATATCGGCCACAAGGAGTGAAAATATCGTGCAAGTGCCAAGGAGCTCAAGTCTTGGATCTTGGAGAAGCTCATCTTCAACCTTGGGAATGTGAAGAGTTGAAGCTTGGAGCTTGGAAGTTGTTTAGAGGTGGGTTATATAACTTAAACACATTTATGTTTTTATTCACTTTCAATATTGATTGACTTGTTGATTACTTTCAATTTTGAGTTCTTATGATTAATTGATATTCCTTTGAGTTATACTAAGTTTTTAGGACTGTTGTCCATGATTTAGAATAGCAAGACAAAGGTCTTGAGGTTGATGATGATGGCATCATTATGGAACAACTCGATATGGGGTTGAAGTACCTTAAAAACCGATATGGAACCCAAGATGTTAAGTAACCTGACATAGAAATGAGTGATACCTCATGAATGATATGAGGCATGTCTATGAACGATATGGGAGGTACCTACTTATACCTTATACCTGATACAAGGTTATAATTTTTTTTTCACGATATGGTACCACTAACCGATATGAAGATTAAAACCCTAGATGAAGAAGTGGAAACCGATATGCCTTTGAAATCCAATATGCCTTTGAAACCCGACGTACCCCTATTAATTTGTGATGGGTTGAAGAGAAACCAAATACCTAACTTAATTATTCAATTATATAATACAATTGATCCTTGAAGGAATAAAGGGTTATGAGTTTATCAGTCTAACCAACTTGGTAACCCGATATGTTACCCAACATGCAACTCGATATGACAATCCAAGATGGGAAACCGATATGGTATCTTGTATATGCTACTTGGACAATACCATAATGAGGTATACACCTTATTCCCGATATGGTGCACATCTACTACACGATATGGTATCAAGAATACCATTATACCCCATATAAGGTCAAGCATCTAACTCATACATGATATGAGGTTAACTTGAGATGATAGGAATTAAGTGATAACTAACCTGAGATGGTTACACGATATGGTGTTAGGGGACACACCCTAAACATAATATGATTATGTGGTTTCATCACATGACTAACATGGATACACGATAGGATGTGAAGGTTGTATTTCAAACACAATATGATAGCATATATACACCATGATGCCCGATATGGTAGGTATGCTTCAAACCAATGTATTTAACTAAGTAATATATGTTGTATGTTAAATACAACATTAAGATGTAATGAGTTTAATCTAATTTGATAATGGTAAACTAATGGAGCTTACGAGGAAAGGTAAGCAATCAACATCCTAGAAGGTATGAGAGAGAAACTTATATCAACAATGTAATGAGTATATATTGGTGCTCCTAGAATGAATGGAGTATGAATGAGGGATCCATCCCATATGATGTAATCTGAAACCCTAATTGGTTAATAAAGGTAAATCATAACCCTAGGAATGTGTGATGAGGTGATTCGAAACCCTAATCATTTGATGAAGGAAAACCCTAATCTTAATTTAATGGGCAGAATATGTTTCTTTTGCATTGCATGGTTATGACATGTATGTGATATTATTGTTAGCATGATTTATTAACCATGCAGTTATCATAAGGTGATGAGCATAGCTAAGTAAGATCTATGATGTGTATGTGATACAAATTCAATGAGCTTTGTGAACTATGTGAATTAATACCTTGGTATGATGACCTAGAGGTAATGATTACCTGCTAAGTGGTGACAGTACTTAGTGATAAATTAAGGGTTTGAATACCCAAGCATGCTGATGATAAGAGATTCAAATCCTAAGTGTTATATGTATTGCAGAGATCATGAATGTACTTGATAAACATATTATATCTTTCTTTATAGCATCTGATATAATTCTTGCTTGCAACTTGATTGATGCTAAAAGATATTGTAAAACACTTAATTAATCAAGTTAAATGTTATCATGTAGTTTCCCAGACCATAGATCCATTAAGTTTAGGATTTGCTGAATGGTGAAACGAGTTTTACTCGGTATGCATATTTTTGAATATGTAATCATTATACTGGGGTGCTCAGTGGACTCCCCAAACTAAATAGGGGTGCTCAGTGGAATTCCCAAATTACATAGGTTGCTCAGTGGACTTCTTGATGAAACCAAACTAGGATCACTCAGTGTTCTTCTTGATAAAAATAATCTGGGAAAGTTCAGTGGTCTTCTCCTGAAGAGAGTACATGCTACGGTTGTAACTCTATAGTGAAGATGTCGCTATACCTTGGCATAGCTAATTGCACTTAACAAAAAAATGTCATACCAGTTATCTTGTACTGACTAAGACATGTGAGGTCTTGACAGTCGGCTCTGCCACTGACCTTGTATGGTACCGATTTCGACTTACTAGTGGTCAGTTGGAGTATGAGTTGTATACTTCATCTCCTCGAGGCATAAGTGTGAATGTGAACCTATAATCAGCTGTGTAACGTATTTGCTTAAAGAAAGAATATGGAAAACATTGGTTGATGCTTCATTACTTTTATACATCTTAGTAGATAGATGTTATACATGTTCTTCATATTCCTTTCAAAGCAAATAGATAACTCATAACTCTATTATCAATATTTATGCTTAGCACTGCAAATATACCTGCTAATTGCATAAAATATGCTATGCTCAGTTTTATATTCTATTTCCTATGATAATAATATTGTTGGTAGAGAGTTATATCTCTCGCTGGGACAATAGTCTCACCCCATGGGATCTAAAATTTTTAGGTGGATGCAGACGAGGGAGTAGAAATCGGACTACAGAGGAAGGACCATGTCAGCAAGGACAACAACAGTAGCCCAGGTTGAGTGTATTGTCTATCGTGTCTTATAGATAGAAGTCCTATGTGTCGTCTTTTTACTCTCTGGTCCTTAGCAGATAATTCTTAATGGTTTTTACAAATGGCTGGAGATTTTAGTTTGTTTACCTTGAGGTTTTATGTTGTTGTTGTCTATGTTAAGTAAAGCAACTAGTACTTGTTATCCTCGAGAAGAGACGATACATTGTATGTACGATATGAACCACATGTATATATAGTTTTGGTTATTTTTGTAAGAGTTTCTTGGAAGAGGATCTATGTGCAAAATGTTTTAATTATTAGTGATTTTTGTTAATTCCACTACTTATGGTTATTTTGTGATAATTGTTGGTGATTGCTTGATTTGTAATCAGGTCGTCACAGTCGGGGTGTACCGTATACTTAGAACCATCAGCTTCTTGCAAGATATTAATCTTTAAGGGTGAACCTTCAGCAAACCAAATAGGACTCTTGTCTTAGATTCTCGCATCCACACCTACCGAGAGATGTGTTTGAGGTTTCTCCAACAAACCTTTCATCTTGTCAAGCTTTGGGATGGCTAACTAAGTAGCTACCAACTTTGTCAAGAGGTCTCATTTTATTTGTATGTTAGCTACACAAATTTGGTCTTCTAATGGATACAAAGTCCACCTAGAAAACTCTTTGAGTTATGTTCATTGGGTAGATAAGATAGCCACACATCTAAGATGTTTCTGACTAAGAGCAGCTACAACTACATTAGCCATTCTAGGGTGGTAGGCGATGGTGAAATCATAGTTTTTCATATTATCCATCCATCATCTTTGTCTCAAGTTTAGGTCATTTTGAGTCAGGAGGCATTTCATCTTTTTGTTGTCAGTAAGGATTTCAAAGGTAGCTTCATATAGGTAGTGTCATTTGATCTTTAGGGAATTAATAATTGCTTCTATTTCCAGATCATGTGTTGGGTAGTTCAGTTCATTCAGCTTGAGTTGTTTAGAGGCATAAGCAACAATATGTCTTTTTTTCTCTAGCATGCATCCTAGTCCCATTTTCGATGCATCAATGAAGACTGTGAAACCTTCATTTCCTGATGATAGAATCAACATGGGATTGTGGTCAATTTTCCTTCATCTCCTGAAATCTAGCTGCACATAAGCCGGATCATAAAAACTTCTCTTCCTTTTAGGTGATCTTGGTGAGGGGCATAGTATTCCTTGAGAAATCCTTATTAAAGCGCCATTAAAATATCACCAATCCCAGGAAGCTGCAAATCTCGGAAGGGTTCTTTGATGATGGCCAATCATATATGTCTAGCATGATCCATAGAGATTGTCCCTCCAAATATGATGTGCCCAAGAAACATGGTATGGTCTTTCCAAAACTCACACTTCGAGAATTTCCCATAGAACTTCTGCTTTCTCAGGATATGTAGGACTCTAGCAACGTGGTCATTGTGTTTCTCTAAGTCATCAGAGTAAACCAGGATGTCATCCATGAACACTATGACAAAAGAGTCTAGGAAAGGTTGGAATACACTATTCATGAGATTCATAAACATACATGGGACATTGGACCACCGAATAGCATAACCAAAAGCTCATAGTGTCCATAGCGGGTTTGAAAAGAAGTTTTTGGGATATCCTCACACTTGACTCGCAAATGATGATACTCAAATCTAAGATCAATATTTGAGAAGACTCAGAGGATTTGAGCTGGTCAAATTGGTCATCTATACGGGGTAAAGGATGCTTATTCTTAATGCTAGCCTAATTTATCATTATATAGTCTATACACATACAGAGTGATCCATCCTTTTTCTTCACAAAGAGTACCAGTGCTCCCCATGGAGAAGTACTAGGTTGGATGAAGCCTTTGTCTAGAAATTCATGTACTTACTTTTTAAGCTCAAGAAACTTAGTGGGGGCCATCTTATAAGATGCCCTAGAAATAGGGTTTGTCCTGGGAGCTAACTCTATTGAGAAGTCCACTTCTCTCTCTGGAGGTATGCCAAACAAATCATCCGGGAACACATATGCATAGTCATGACCACTTCTATTTCCTCTAAGGGATGCACCTTTGGCTCCAACTTGGTAATTACTACATGGAATTCCTGACAACCTTTGGCTATCACCTACTTTTTCTTCAAGGCTGACACATACAAGATAGTGGTAGCATCCTTCCTACTTCTAGTGGTAAAAGGTGGGTGACATGGTCTCTCTATTCGTATCTTCTTTTTCCTACAATCTATCTATGCTCTATAAATATAAAGCCAAGTCATGCCAATGATCACAACAAAGTCATTCATGTCAAGGAGGATAAGTTCCATAGGGAGTTCATAATTTATATATTTAACAAATATAATTGAGGTTCTTAAGAGAGATGTAAAGATTTGACTACTCAGAATACGACAACAAAAACATATACTAAATCGTTGATGCCCAAACAAAGCGTAGTTGCAATATTTCTTGAAATAAAGGATTGGTAGAAATAGAGTCAAACAAAGCTTTTATATTTTCCCATAATTTCAAGCATTTGTACATAGTTTTAATGATACTCAAACTACCATTGCATTTTCAAGATAAAGATATGAAAAAAGAAATCTAAGGATGGTTATTATCGGGACCCACTCTTTTGATCAGAATAAATACCAACCATTAGATATAATCCCAAACTTAAACCAAGATTATGAAATAAAACAATGAATTCTTGACAAAGGTGATTATACAATATACGAAAACGATAGATAAATTTTTCCTTTTTCTTTCTTCACAAACTCATAAATCAACATCACAACAAGGACATCACATTCAGATATCACAAATCATATTCAACTCCATTAAATCCAGAATCAAATGTTGTTCTCATATGCGGTTCAGTTTACATCAGATACATGTACATTGATGAACAAACATAATCTACAACCCATCCCGGGAAAGAGAGAGTACATGCACATTCTAATCTATCTAGATTATACTATTTATATCTGTTTTGTCACGACCTATACGTTGGATAGCATTATACCTAAAAACATTTGAAACAACCTCATGAGACTCATATAGAGCCATAGTGAGTGGATACCTCCCACTCAAGCTAGGTGCATGCATCAACATCAGATTAAGTATAAAACTTAAAAGAAACATGCAAATATTGAAAAGTATAGCAAATAGTTCTATAATGAGTCAAATATATCTTGCAATGGTAATCTAATCCAATAGATAAGGCAATCACTTAAACCAATTATAACTTTGAAACATCTTTTAAAGCATGTCTATGAATAATTCAACAGATACTTCGTAGTTCAAATTAACAATCCTACTGCATGAGAAATAAGTCACATTCTAAGCATTTTGAATCAATACATAACAATCACATTATCTTTGTGACACTCCACCAGCTGGACCAGGAACACATCCTACAGTCCTGAAGCTGAAGTACACACAATACATATCTACCAAACAATACTATCAAATAGCAAGCAATCCAACTCATATTCAGAATGGATATAAATCCCAACATTTATAACTTGTCAGCATGTCATATCATAATATGAAATAGAAACTGTCCATAGCAACATGATTACTTTCCACTACATGAAGCTTAATCAATAATGACAAATCATCAACTAGTAGTACAAGGAATGTAATAATCATTCAAATCATGTTCTACTCAGCTTATCATCTTTTATTCATTTGGCCTGAAACTACTTGTCTTGTACCTCACCAAGTAGAAGTCGCCACGCCTGATTCTCGTGTCAACAACTCACTGTCACTATCTTAGAGTTTAGCAAGCCACCCTAAGATATCAACAACAGACCATGGCCACCTCAGGGTTGCCTAAAGAGGCCCACGTCCTCATCTCGGGTACACGAGATAGGAACCAGCAAACCAATATATCACATATCACAGTATTTCACATATTTTTCATTTTACATTTCACATATTTCATTTCAACGAAGTCTATTCCATCTGGACATAGACTTTCACAGCAAGGATTTAGGGCCAGAGCTACTTTAGATGACTCACTCCTAAATCCTGGTGGTCTAACCTTTATGGCCTCGATCCACACTCTGGAAATCCTTCTCATAATTCATTGATTACTACAAGGAGATCCGTTTTGTTTCCCCACTGTGGTCCTCGGGGGAAACTCATAGTGTTCAGGGCACCTAACTAGATGTTCCATCATTTCACTCGTTATTAATCTCTTTTACTCATCTTACAAGAATTCAAAACATCATATATCATGTATGTGTATTCTCATGTAACTATAATAACATGAAACATATTAAGTTTATCAATAAGGGCAATGATCAAAGCAAGAAGCACAATAAGTCTATAGATTACAACAAATATGATTATTTCTATCTTCTGCAAGCAACCATCAATAGTGGGCCTTCAACCCAAGACATAATCTTTTTGTCCATCATTTACCCAATCAGGGTTTTATCATCATCAGTGGGCTTTCTTCCCTACACATAATCTCATTATGCAACATTTACCCTTATCATGGTTTCTCAAAGTAAGGAATGCATATTCAATTCCATTTCAACATATTCCTCATCAGTTCATTGTATACCACAGTTCTTAACAAATATTAGTAGAGCCATTAGAACTAGCAATAGTAAAAGCATATAGACATCATGTACCATTCCTCATACTCAGAATAGATTTATCATACAACATATGCTTCTTCCATCTACTCTCAATAGATGTAAATAAATTTCATGCATATACAGGCATAACAGACTTAGTTATCTTCTTCTTTTATTTCACATTCTTCATATGGGTTTGCTAGTCAACACATGTCGATTATCATTTGAATTCCTTCAAAATAGTTCATTCTCATAATACAAGTATTCTATCAAACAATCACAATACAAGAACACATTCTTGTAAGTCAATTCAAATACTTGAATTTCATCATTGAGTTGAATTCAACTACAGTTATGTACATCTCTTAATCACCCATTTGAGATTGCCATTCATTAGCATCATAAAACTCATCATTTTAGGGTAAGAGTTACATTCTTAAAATCATCCACTAATTCCTATCTTTTTCCATCATTTTATACTCAGTAGTCTTAGCTTCTTTTATTTCATGTTCATTACATCATCTGGACCAGTCTTTCTTGATTCACTTTACATACAATGCTTCTCTTCTACATAACATTTATCAAAGTACAATTCTTAGTATATTTTATTTAATTTGGGTTAATCCATACATAATTAAATAAAAGATAAAATACTTCATCATACTATCTTCATTAGTTTCATCTTTATCTTGCAATCACCATTAAGCACATCTTGTTGATATTGTCTCTTATATTCATATAGATGTACCTTGACGTTGACTACTAATGTCATTCCTATAATCAACAATGATCATTCTTTATTATACTAAAAGAAATGCATTATACTTAGATGATATTGTAAGACGCATCATATTCAATTGAAGTATCAATACCTTCAACTTCAGCATTTGATCACATTTCAAACATCATATACAAGTTCTAGCTTTATCACTCATAATTGTCTTAGTAATAAACTTTAGGGTTTTCAGGAAGTCATTCCTTAGTTCAACATATCATAATAATCATATCATTCAGTAATCCAATCAGAGCTCAAGGGTTCATTAGGGTTATTCACATACATGGAAACCCTAGTTTCCATTTTCACACATTTCATTCATCAATCATAAGTATACATTGATTAATTGACTCGTTTCATTCACTTCCTCAACTCAAATCCTAATCAGGATATGTGGTCATTCAATTCCATTAACATTCAACAATACACTTGTAGAATACAATCTGGTACCATTCAAATTATGACTTTATACATGTCAATTCAATTCCAAGCATATCGGCCATTGGGCTGATTTTTAGGAAACATTCACATGAAATACCATAGTTGTCTACCCATAAGAATACCCATGCATCCTCAATCAATATAACAAGAACTAATCAAGTTGCAATCAATGAGAAATAATCAAAATCAATAAAATTGGATTCCCAAATATCTTTCCCAAATCAAATCCAATCACATACATATACCAACAAGGTTTCTGATTATTTTAGCCGGATTGAATTAGGCTTTCAACATGAATACAAAGCTTAGGAGGGAGAAAAACACTCACCTCAGGTGCCAAGCAGCTTAAAAATGGAGGTCAACCTCTGAATTTTTGGAAACCCAATCAAACTCTCGCAGAAGAATCCAATTCTTTCTCCTCTCAACTCAGAAACGTAGAAATGGGGATTAGAAGAGAAAGAGTGAGAAAAGGGGGAGATTTGATGTGATATTGAATCAAATCAGAGGAGGTATGGAATCTTGATATGTGAGAGAAGATTCACCATGAAATTCTATGCAAACAAGCTAAACTTACTTGATTTCATCATATCTTGGATAGACAAACCCTAGGTCAGACTGGTTGGTCGGCTGAGTTATAAACTCAAGAGAAACCACATGTTTTAGAACTCAAACCTTATCCAAAAATTATAAAACTTTAACCCAATATCTGAAATTAATTTTATAAGATGCAATAATAATTTTAGATAATTTTGACTTACGAATAAATAAATAAAAATCAAATACTACACTGCTATATTGCAGTTAGCAGCATGGTCGGTCAAGTTTGTCCTTCACATAACTCGACCGACACCCCTCTCTGTAGGGATCAAAAGTCATCCAAAAATTACGCCAATTTAATAAGGTGTCTATAATTGTGTTTATTAACTACAATAAAAATTGAGATCAATTGAATATACCAATAAAAAGATAAAATTCAATTACCACACTGCTATATCAATCTGAAAATATGATCGGTCAAGTTTGAAAGTTGATCGATAAACATGTCATAACTTTCTTCAAAAATTCTGATATTTTTCAATATTGTTCACATTTTATATATACAAATCATATAAAAATTTCAATTAAATCAGAGTTACATATAAAATACTAAATATCATTTAGTGAGACACTATACTTATCAAATTTTGTATTCATATGTCATCAAAACCCTAATTTGGGCCGATTAGGGTTTCTGAAATGTTAACCCTAATTAGATAGATCAAAGTATGATTAAAACTTCTCATTATATTTAAAACATGAAAATTTAACTACAATCACTAATCAAGCTTTAAACAATGATCAAATTAATTAAGCATACAATTATCCAAGTAAACCCTAATCAAATGACTAATTTGAAAATAGGTCATTACAAATTCTCCCCTCCTTTTAGGATTTCCGCCCGAAATCCAAGAAAAGATACAAAAGAATATCATATCATATAATCATTCATCTCTCTCAACATCTAGTTAGAAAGTATTCCATTTTATCTTTCGTTCATATGACATCTTTTTTTTGTATTAGATGGATATTTCATCCTATGTCATCATCATATCTCTCCTTGAGTATTACAAACACTTACTTTACAAATATTAGTAATACATCATTTATAAAGATTTGATTCACATCACCTTTCACATCCCTTTTTTTTATTTGATTGTGTATCTCATGGATTAAGGTTATGACTCATTCACATATTATCATCTGCACTCATCAATTTCCTTTATAAAGAAGATCATCTAGTATGCATCTTAGTTCATAGCATTTTCTCACAATTTCATATTTCGTACTCAAATTCAAACTCATTAGAGATTGTCTTTATAATCCATTAAGATTTCATCTTTCTTATATGAAATTTCATTCTTTCCATAGGTTCCATATTGAATTATAAAATCATTTTCTCTTTGACTATTTTATCGCCATTCTTCTCTTTTTCATCATGAATCTTATTATACTACCAAACTATGTTCATCTGAATACTGGGTTAGGGCATCTAGAAGAAGTATAGTCGGTAGTTCCATACTAGCTTAGCTCAATACCCAAATACTTGACAAGAGTATGTGGATATTGAGTTCAGTCAGTATGCACATCATTTAGATTATATTCAATATCGACATTATCAAATAGTCCTAGATCCTATTGTCCCTATAGACTCATCTAACCTAGGCTTTGATACCACGTCTGTCGGGACCCACTCTTTTGATCAACATAAATACCAACCATTAGAGATAATCCCAAAATTAAACCCAGATTATGAAATAAAACAATGAATTCTCGACAAAGGCGATTAAACAATATACGAAAAAGATAGTTAAATTTTTCCTTTTTCTTTCTTCACAAACTCATAAATCAACGTCACATCAAGGACATCACATTCAGATATCACAAATCATATTCAACTCCATTAAATCCAGAATCAAATCTTGTTCTCATATGCAGTTAAGTTTACATCAGATACATGTACATTGATGAACAAACTTAATCTACAACCCATCCCGGGAAAGAGAGAGTACATGGACATTCTAATCTACCTAGATTATACTATTTATATCGTCTTTATCATGACCTCTCCGTTGGATAGCATTATACCTAAAACATTTGAAAAAACCTCATGAGACTCATATAGAGCCCCAGTGAGTGGATACCTCCCACTCAAGCTAGGTACATGCATCAGCATCAGATTAAGTATAAAACTTAAAAGAAACATGCAGATATTGAAAAGTATAGCAAATAGTTCTATAATGAGTCAAATCTATCTTGCAATGGTAATCTAATCCAAATAAGGCAATCACTTGAACCAATTATAACTTTAAAACATCTTTTAAAGCATGTCTATGAACAATTCAACAAATACTTCTTAGTTCAGATTAAGAATCCTACTACATTAGAAATAAGTCAAGTTCTAAGCATTTTGAATCAATACATAACAATCACATTATCTTTGTGACACTCCACCAGCTGGACCAGGAACACATCCTACAGTCCTAAAGCTGAAGTACGCATAATACATATCTACCAAACAACACTATCAAATAGCAAGCAATCCAACTCATATTCAGAATGGATATAAATCCCAACATTTATAACTTGTCAGCATGACATATCATAATATGAAATAGAAAATGTCCATAGCAACATGATTACTTTCCACAACATGAAGCTTAATCAATAATGACAAATCATCAACTAGAAGTACAAGGAATGTAATAATCATTCGAATCATTTTCTACTCGGCTTATCATCTTTTATTCATTTGCCCTGAAACTACTTGGCTTGTACCTCACCAAGTAGAAGTCGCCACGCCTGATTCTCGTGTCAGCGACTCACCGTCACTATCTTAGGGTTTATTCGGCCACCCTAAGATATCAAAAATAGACCCTGGAGACCTCAGGGTTGCCCAAAGAGGCTCACGTCCTCATCTCAGGTACATGAGATAGGAACCAACAAAATAGTATATCACATATCACAGTATTTCACATATTTTTCATTTCACATTTCACATTTTTCATTTCAACAGAGTCTATTCCATATGGACATAGACTTTCACAACAAGGATTTAGGGCCAGAGCTACTCCAGATGACTCACTCCTAAATCCTGGTGGTCTAACCTTTCAGGTCTTAATCCACACTCCGGAAATCCTTCTCATAATTCATCGATTACTACAAGGAGATCTGTTTTGTTTCCCCAGTGTGGTCCTCGGGGGAAGCTCATGGTGTTCAAGGCACCTAACTAGATGTTCCATCATTTCACTTGTTATTAATCTCTTTTACTCATCTTACAAGAATTCAAAACATCATATATCATATTTGTGTATTCTCGCATAACTATAATAACATGAAACATATTAAGTTTATCAATAAGGGCAATGATCCAACCAAGAAGCACAATAAGTCTATAGATTGCAACAAATCTGATTATTTCTGTCTTCTGCATCTACTCATTACAATCATCAATAGTGGGCCTTCAACCCAAGACATAATATTATTGTCCATCATTTACCCCATCAGGGTTTTATCATCATCAGTGGGCTTTCAGCCCTAGACATAATCTCATTATGCAACATTTACCCTTATCAGGGTTTCTCAAAGTAAGGAATGCATATTAAATTCCATTTCAACATATTCCTCATCAGTTCATTATATACCACAATTCTTAACAAATATTAGTAGAGGCATTAGAACTAGCAATAGTAAAAGCATATAGACATCATGTATCATTCCTCATACTCAGAATAGATTTATCATACAACATATGCTTCTTCCATCTAATCTCAATAGATGTAAACAAATTTCATGTGTATACATGCATAACAGACTTAGTTCTCTTTTTATTTTATTTCACATTCTTCATATGGGGTTGCTAGTCAACACATGTCGATTATCATTTGAATTCCATCAAAATAGTTCATTCTCATAATACAAGTATTTTATCAAACAATCAGAATACAAGAACACATTCTTGTAAGTCAATTCAAATAATTGAGTTTCATCATTTAGTTGAATTCAACTACAGTTATGTACATCTCTTAATCACCCATTTGAGATTTCCATTCATTAGCATCATCAAACTCATCATTTTAGGGTAAGAGTTACATTCTTAGAATCATCTACTAATTCCTATCTTTTTGCATCATTTTATACTCAATAGTCTCATCTTCTTTTATTTCATGTTCATTATTTCATCTGGACCAATCTTTCCTGATTCACTTTACATACAATGCTTCTCTTCTACATAACATTTATCAAAGTACAATTCTTATTATATTTTATTTAATTTGGGTTAATCCATATGTAATTAAATAAAAGATAAAATACTTCATCATACTATCTTCATTAGTTTCATCTTTATCTTGCAATCACCATTAAGTACATCTTGTTGATATTGTCTCTTATATTCATATAGATGTACCTTGACGTTGACTACTAATGTCATTCCTATAATCAACAATGATCATTCTTTATTATACTAAAATAAATGCATTAGACTTAGATGATATAGTAAGACTCATCATATTCAATTGAAGTATTAATACCTTTGACTTCAGCATTTGATCACATTCCAAGTTCTAGCTTTATCACTCATAGTTGTCTTAGTAATAAACTTTAGGGTTTTCAAGAAGTCATTCTTTAGTTCAACATATCATAATAATCATATCATTCAGTAATCCAATCATGTCTCAAGGGTTCATTAGGGTTATTCACAAACATGGAAACCCTAGTTTCCATTTTCACACATTTCATTCATCAATCATAAGTATACATTGATTAATTGACTCATTTCATTTGCTTCCTCAACACAAATCCTAATCAGGATATTTGGTCATTCAATTCCATTAACATTCAACAATACACTTGTATAATACAATCTGGTACAATTCAAATATGACTTTATACATGTCAATTCAATTCCAAGCATATCGGCCATTGGGCTGATTTTTAGGAAAAATTCACATAAAATACCATAGTCATCTACCCATAAGAATACCCATGCATCCTCAATCAATATAACAAGAACTAATCAAGTTTCAATCAATGAGAAATAATCAAAATCAATAAAATTGGATTCCCCAATATCTTTCCCAAATCAAATCCAATCACATACATATACCAACAAGGTTTCTGATTGTTTTAGCCGGATTGAACTAGGCTTTCAACATGAATAAAAAGCTTAGGAGGGAGAAAAACACTCACCTCAGGTGCCAAGCACCTTAAAAACGGAGGTCAACCTCTAAATTTTTGGAAACCCAATCAAACTCTCGCAGAAGAATCCAATTCTTTCTCCTCTCAACTCGGAAACCCAAGAAATGGGGATTAGAAGAGAAATAGTGAGAAAAGGGGGAGATTTGATGTGATTTTGAATCAAATCAGAGGAGGGACGGAAACTTGACATGTGAGAGAATATTCACCATGAAATTCTATGAAAAGAAGCTAAACTTACTTGATTTCATCATATCTTGGATAGAGAAACCCTAGGTCATCATCTCCTCCACTTTCCCTACTCAAAACCCTAGCTCTCCTCTCTCTCAAGAATTTCGTTTCTTTGACAGGAAGGACGAGTTAAGAGATCTCCTTGTGTGTTAGTTTAGTGATATAGATGAATTGAGGTGCTTAGAACATTTGCAAACAAGCCCCTCAATGTATTTTTATTTTGCTCAGACTCGTCGGTCGGCTGAGTTATAAACTCGAGCAAAACCACATGTTTCAGAACTCAAACCTCATCCAAAAATTATAAAACTTTAATCCAATATCTGAAATTAAGTTTATAATATACAGTAAAAAATTTATATCATTTGGAGTTACCAATAAATAAATACAAATCAAATACAACACTTCTATATTGCAGTTAGCAGCATGGTCGGTAGAGTTTGTCCTTCACATAACTCGACCGACATCCCTCTCTGTAGGGATCAATAGTCATCCAAAAATTACACCAATTTAACAGGGTGTCTATAATTGTGTTTTTATCACATTTAAAATTTTAGATCAATTTATTATACCAATCAAAATATAAAATTCAATTACCTCACTGCTATATCTATCTGAAAATATGATCGGTCGAGTTTGAAACTCGACCGATAAACAGGTCATAACTTTCTTCAAAAATTCTGCTATTTTTAAATGTTGTTCAAATTTTAAATATACAAATCTTATACAAATTTGAATTTAATCAGAGTTATACATAAAATACTAAAAATAATTTAGGGAGACACTATACTTATCCAATTATGTATTCAAATGTCATCAAAACCCTAATTTGGGCCGATTAGGGTTTCTGAAATGTTAAACCTAATTAGGTAGATCAAAGTATGATTAAAACTTCTCATTATATTTAAAACATGAAAATTTAACTACAATCACTAATCAAGATTTAAACAATGATCAAATTAATTAAGCATACAATTATCCAAGTAAACCCTAATCAGATGACTAATTTGATAATGGGTCATTACAAATTCTCCCCTCCTTTAAGGATTTCATCCCGAAATCCAAGAAAAGATACAAAAGAATATCATATCATATAATCATTCATCTCTCTCAACATCTAGTTAGAAAGTATTCCATTTTATCTTTCTTTCATATGACATCTTTTTTTTTGTATTAGATGGATATTTCATCCTATGTCATCATCATATCTCTCCTTAAGTATTACAAACACTTACTTTACAAATATTAGTATTAAATCATTTATCAAGATTTGATTCACATCACCTTTCACATACCATTTTTTTATTTGATTGTATATCTCATGGATTAAGGTTATGACTCATTCACATATTATCAACTACATTCATCAATTTCCTTTATAAAGAAGATCATCTAGTATGCATCTTAGTTCATAGCATTTTCTCACAATTTCATATTTCATACTAAAATTCAAACTCATTAGAGATTGTCTTCATAATCCATTAAGATTTCATCTTTCTTATATGAAATTTCATGCTTTCCATAGGTTCCATATTGAATTGTAAAATCATTTTCTCTTTGACCATTTTATCACCATTCTTCTCTTTTTCATCATGAATCTTATTATACTACCAAACTATGTTCATCTGGATACTGGGTCAGGGCATCTAGAAGAAGTATAGTCGGTAGTTCCATACTAGCTTAGCTCAATACCCAAATACTTGACAAAAGTATCTAGATATTGAGTTCAGTCAGTATGCACATCATTCAGATTATATTCACACTACTACAGAATACGCCTTTGGCGTCGGTTGTTTAACCCCCTTTGGCGACGGTTTTCAATCGACGCCTATGTGGGCGCCGCTAAAGGTTCAACTCTTCGGCGTCGGTTTTCTAACCGACGCCTATATGATCTATAGGTGTCAGTTATATATAGTTGGCCGACGTCTATAGGGTTCGCGCCACAAAAAAGGGCACCACCTAGGACACTTTTTGCGTCGGTTAACAACTGAACAACCGATGCCATACTCCCAGACGACATGGCCGTGCTTCGCTACACGACCCTGTTTAGTACTATAGGTGTCAATTTTATATGAATAAGCGACGCCTTTTCCACCACGGCCGAGCTTTCCTGCACGGTCGGGTTGTTTGTCATATTAGGCGTCGATTTTTATCTAATAACTGACATTGTAGGCCTTTGATGACGGTGTTCTATATATAACTGACGCCTATACTTTAATTATTTTTTTTCTTATCAGTTTGCAGGCCTGCTGTGGCTGGTCAGCAGGATGAGAACCTACAGTTCAGTTTTCTGAACTGCAGGTTTACGACATCCATTAATATCAGCCTACAAACAGGCCACAAACCTGTAAAATCAACAAATATTTTTTCACACAAGTAGATACATTCAGACATCAATTCAATTCTCACATTCACACATGTAGAAACATTCAAATACATGTAGAAACATTCAGACATGTATAAACATTCAGAAATATTCATTTACAAAATATCATTCAGCATCGCTATCAACATCCCAATTATATCTTACAATCGCCACTACTTGTATGGCTTTTGCCCATTCTTCTCTTAATTCATTTAATGCTTCCATCGTATATGGAGCATGTACATTTTTTAAGTGTTTACCTATAGTGCGGTCAGTTTTAAACACCTACAAAGAGAATGATGTATATATGTAAGTAATAATATAAAAATAAGATTGATATATTTCATACTAACTAATGAGACTATATATAATACCTCATGTATGGTATTAATATCCAATGCGGCATGTCGGATAATCATCTGCATAAATCGCATCACATAGTATGTGCATGCCCAGCCGTTGTCTTGTGTAGCGCACTATAAATTGAAACATACAAAATATTAAAAAATACAACTAAGCACAGTTCACATAAATAATATATACATTGGAGTCGGGAACTTACTTTTACGTTCTCCCAAATTATTGGCTGGTTCTTTCTCCTTGGGACATTTCCTCCAGCATTTTTGAATGCATCTAAACCCCTACATGTTAATGTAACACAGTAAATTGCATAATTAAATAGTAATGTAATAACAAATGTTAACGGATATAAAAATGAAATATTTCTCACCAGAATAATGGCATTCTCAATATGTGTCCAATTTTAGTGTTCAATGTACTTCCCACAGGATCTAGATGATAAATAGTGAACGTCCCGGGGAAAATAACTAGTAACTCCCAATGTCTACCGCTAGAGGTAAAAAAGTTAAAAATTAATAACTCAAAATGCACAATAAAAATGGAATTTTCTTAAGTCTAAATTATAAATAAAGTAAACTTACTTGACATTGAATGGAGCTATTATTATCATCTTCTTTTCCTGAACGAAAATTGTAAAAGCATCTATATAGTATTGTTGAACACTATCAGGGTCTTTAGCTACCATACTAATCAATGATGGAATCAAAAAAACCCACATGATCAAATGCAAATTGTTTGCATTGATCTTCGACTAAGTAGCTGCAAAACATGTATTACGTATGCATTAATATATAAGAAACCAGATCACCAGATCTTACACAAGGTATATGGATGTATAAACAAGATCTCACCTTATCCATGTCTCTATCATTGATGTATTCAGCCAATCATACATAAATAGCTCAATAATATCTTGTATAAATAAAGAGCTATCGTATGATTGACCTGCATAATCTTCTTCTAAAGAAACAACTATAGGGCAATGTATATTATGTGCCCGAAGCCGACATGTCATTCCCCTACAAGTAGGACCTAACATGTATTTTAGATCGGTTGGAACCCAACTTGGTAATGCAGGAAGTGGAGGTGGAGGCCTAGGTGCTCCATGTGTCTTCTTTTTAACTTGTATATATAATTTCAGATCAGTTGACCTCATATATACACATTAACAATCTAAAGTAATGTAAATTTATCTTACCATTTCAGTAGTGTAGACGACATCTGATTTGGGCCATAATATCACTCAACCTTCTACCTCACCAAGTGTATCAATATCTGGGTGGGCATATGGCAATGCAGCTTCCCTCCAATCGGGTAATACACATATCGGGCTCACACGAATGTAGCCTTGTGGCATTGGAGTCCCATGAAATGTTGCCCCAGGAAGGGACTGGTAAGCCTGCGCCTCTGCAACAACATAGTCTTGCATTCTTAAGTGGCATGGCTTCAATGCCTACAAATTTACGTAAAGAATGTTATACATATACACATATCATCTTGAAAACATATCATCTTGAAAAGACTAGCTACAATGTCATAAACAATACTTACAATAGACGTGTTGGGCGATGGGTCTCCAGGATTACTCGCAGTTTGTGCATCAGGAGAAGAGTGGGTGAGCATAGGTTGATTGGAAGCCTGAGATGCCTGTCACTGCACTATTTATTCCTTGACCTTCTCAGCAACTATATCATTGACCTTCTTAGCAACTATATCCTCGACTCTCTTATTCTCCTATACATCGATAAAAGAAACATTAGCTTCTTATTATTGAATTCCCTTTTGCAATAACATTCTAAAAAAAGAATAGGTTACCTCTTCTTGTGAAAGTCCCGCTCTAGGTTTGTGTTGGGATGGCCCAAAGAATGTTTTGATGCCCACACCAGCGCCTGCACCCCTAACATGTCTAGGATGCTCTAGGTTACCCAGAGCAACTGTCAATTCATCCCTTGTGCCCTGAGGGATGTACGTGCCTTGTTTCCTCTGCTCATGCAGCTCCCGCTAATCACCATCAACAGAAATTAGTAAGTTAACACCACAAATAATCAATATTCAAACGATTGATCTAAGAGTTGTATTTTACCATTTTCACAGCCGCCTCAGCAGTTACGAGCTTCTTTATTTCACCCTTCTTGTTTTGCCTCCCAGCTATCCAGATATCATGGCGAGGCATGGGTGTGGCAGACTCCTGAGTAGCAGCAGACTCCTGAGTAGCCACAGACTCCGCCTGTAGTCTTTGGTGAACACTTGCATAGCCCTTTGGACCCATAGTGTGGTCATGCACATTTTGTGCACGCCTTGCTTTTTGTGCATCACTGAGGGCCTAGTTAGTATTCACATTAATGATTTGGTTAGTAGCACTAAATGTTAATCTTGAATAGGTGAATACAACGTATATTAATTAAATTGGGAGTGATGCCTAATACCTTGAATTCTTCATATTTTCTTGAAGCAACAAAATTGTCCCAATCTTCATTGTCCAAGAAGTTCCACTGTTCAAGGGCTGACTTCTTCTTCTTATCACCATCTTTTATGTATTCTCTGTTGAGATTTGTCCTATAGTTCCTAAGCATCTTTCCAGCGCGTTGCATCACGCTTTTACGATGCAACTTCTCATCCAATGCAAACAGATTCTGTAAAATAGAATTCTTATTAACTAGTATCCAAAAATAGAATTGCAAATAATATAATTTGTAATATACAAAATAGAATTGCAAATAATAATAACTCACACATAAATCCTTCCATATCAAGTCTTTCTTCCCCTGAGGAACTTTATGCCAATTATCATACTTAACACCACAATGGCTTCGAGTGACACACCCAAGATAGTTTACAAAATTATTGTGGTTCACTCCAATTGCATTTCCTCCATTATCAAACTCCACAACCAATTTGGATCCACTACCACTTAGTGCAATTAACTTCTTCAATAGAGTGATGCCCCTTTTCTTGTTAAGTGTTTGGTGTTGCGCATCAAGTTGCTCCAGTGCTTTAGTGGGTACATGTGCATCATCAACCTAAAATTTGACAAAAATAAACCCACTGAATTAGCGCAATATAGAAATATGGGATATATGACATAACTAGAAGATAATGAATTTTATAGAAATACAGGATATGTTTTTAGAACTTACATTGGTATCCTCGCCATGCTCGTCATGGACAGCATGCTCATCATGGACTTCATGCTCATCATGGACATCATGCTCATCATGGTCAGCCATATGAAAATGTCATTAAAAGGGCAAACATTTAGCATTTGTATTAAGTAGAAAAAGGCAAACATTTAGCATTTGTATTAACTAGAAAAAGGAAAATATTTAGCATTTGTATTAACTAGAAAAAGGCAAACATTTAGCATTTGTATTAACTAGAAAAAGACAAACATTTAGCATTTGTATTAACTAGAAGATAATGTGATCTTTTATAAACATACATGCCTCTAAAATTGTGATCTTTTATCAATTAACAATCCTTCATTGTGATCTCCGCGCACATATAAGTCATCATTAGCTTCAATATTTTGTGGAGTTGGCAACCCAATTGAGAATGGACTGGAGTCATCATACTTATCATAGTACTCTTCTTCATCTATAGGATCTTCAATGAACTGTCTTTTACCATGAAGAACAACCGACCATTTATCATTTACAGGATCATCAATATAGAATATTTGTTTCGCATAAACGATGTCTACTGGAACTGGTTCGTTCACATCTACGTCATTGGAGGCAATTTATTCTTCCACCCAAGCACTGCTATCAACATCTACTGGTTTCGAGTTTGAAATCTCTCCATGCCAGTGCCATTCTATATAGCCTTGTACAATCCCATTGCACATTACATGACTTTTGATTTCCTCACCAGTGTTGACTTTCAAGTTGTTACCGCAATGCCTACATGGACAGTAGAACCTATCTGTAGGTTTCTTCCTATGTTCCTCGGCAAATCTAATAAATTGATCAAGACCAGATATAAACTATGGGGTGCAGCGATTGCGAATGGACATCCATGATCTATCCATTCTATGATCAAAGAGAAAACAAGTATATATTAGGACAACATTATGGTATACACTTACATCCTGTCCAAGATTTACTCCTATTATCTACAATGAAGCCGGACTCCATAGAAACAACATATAATTTAGTGATTGTTCATTCTAATTTATACCAATGTACAAACGGGGAAATGCTACCGAAATTTTCTCAAAAACCCAATACAAATTATACACTTACATCATAAGTGAGATTAGGTGTTCAAGAACAGTCCCAAACCGGGGACTATCCAAGATTTAAACGGGGAAATGTTGCTGAAATTTTCTCGAAAACCCAATACAAATTATACACTTACATCCTAAGTGAGATTAGGTGTTCAAGAACAGTCCCAAACCGGGGACTATCCAAGATTTACTCCTATGAGTAAATCTTGGACGGGTTTCTAGGCTAACAAACACATGTGATGTCATTCTTATATATAATAAATGTGTACCACCTATCCCATCCTTGAAAACCTAATCTCACTAGTAAGTGTATAATGTGTATTGGGTTTACGAGAAAATTTTGGCAGCATTTCCCCGATGTTCTCTAAGTACATATGTACTTAGAGAACAAACGGGGAAATACTGTCGAAATTTTCTCGAAAACCCAATACACATTATACACTAACATCCTAAGTGAGATTAGGTGTTCAAGAACAGTCCCAAACCAGGGACTATCCAAGATTTACTCCTAATGAGTAAATCTTAGACGGGTTTCTAGGCCAACAAACACAATAATAGTTATGTACATGTTAGGGTTTCATCACAATTAATGTTACGGTTTCATCACAATTGATGTTAGGGTTTAATCAAATCAAAATAGGATGCTACAATTGACAAGTTTAAATATGATTTCAACATGCATAAAAATTTACTGAATTAGGCCAAACATTACGATTAGAAGCACAAATATATGACAAATATATGCAAGCAAAAGATTTGTTCATATACTAGGATTTACATTAAGCATTAAATAAAAATTTGTTCATATCCTTACCAACAGCAAGCACGGCCGTGACTGTGTTGGCCTACCACAACTGTGCTGGACAGCACAGCCGTGGTAGGCCAAAACAGCCACGGCCATTACCACGGACGTGCTATCCAGCACGGCCGTGGTAGGCCAACACAGCCATGGCCGTGCTTGTTGTTGGTAAGGAGCTAGGGAGAAGGAAGCAAATAGGCTAGCCTACCTGGAGCTAGCGTGAAGAAGAGCGGCGGCGAGCGGCGGCAGCAGTGGCGGCGAGCAGGCGATGAATCAGAGGGGCAGGCGGCAGGCAGAAGCAACCGACAGCCGGAGAAGCAGCAGGCGTCGGCCGGAGAAGTAGCAGGCGAAGAAGCATAGCGGCGGGCGGCGGGTAGTGACGCCGGTGAGTAGAAGAGCACCAGCACCAAAGAAGCAGAGGGGTAGCAACCGATGTCGTGATTTTGGGAGAGCGGCGGAGAGCAGTAGCACAGGAGAATATCACGATGAAACAGGAACAAAGGGGGAAGAGCCGGGTGATCGGGTCTATTAAGTTGCTCAACGGCGTCGGTTATCTACAAAACCGACGCCTATTATGCTTTAGCGTCGGTTGATAGTAAAACACTGACGCCCAACTAGACAACCTTTACCCTAAATTATTTGGCGGGAACCATTATCAGCGTCGGTTATCGAGGGATAACTGACACTGAAAGTGGGACTTTTCGCGCAAATTTTCATTTTAAATAGGCGTCGGTGAATAGTTAAAAAACCGACGATGTAGGTGACCTAAAATGTTTTTGCTCGAAAATTGGATTTCGCATGCGATTTTAGGTGTTGGTCTGTTATAACTAGCCGACGCTGAATACAAAGCGGTACCCGTGTCTGGCTAGTCTTCGAATATAGACGTCGGTTTGCATAAATAACCGATGTTTAAATTTATAGGTGTCGGTTTTCCTAAATAACCGACGCCCATAAAAGCGACACCGAATGTTGTTTCTGTAGTAGTGTCAATATCGACATTATCAATTATTCCTAGATCCTATTGTCCCTATAGACTCATCTAACCTAGGATCTAATACCACGTCTATCGGGACCAACTCCTTTGATCAGCATAAATACCAACCATTAGATATAATCCCAAACTTAAACCCAGATTATGAAATAAAACAATGAATTCTCGACAAGGGCGATTAAACAATATACGAAAAAGATAGATAAATTTTTCCTTTTTCTTTTTTCACAAACTCATAAATCAACGTCACATCAAGGACATCACATTCAGATATCACAAATCATATTCAACTCCATTAAATCTAGAATCAAATCTTATTCTCATATGCGGTTCAGTTTACATCAGATACATGTACATTGATGAACAAACTTAATCTACAACCCATCCTGGGAAAGAGAGAGTACATGGACATTCTAATCTATCTAGATTATACTATTTATATCTTCTTTGTCATGACCTCGCTGTTGGATAGCATTATACCTAAAATCATTTGAAACAACCTCATGAGACTCATATAGAGCCCCAGTGAGTGGATACCTCCCACTCAAGCTAGGTACATGCATCGGCATCAGATTAAGTATAAAACTTAAAAGAAACATGCACATATTGAAAAGTATAGAAAATAGTTCTATAATGAGTCAAATCTAACTTGCAATGGTAATCTAATTCAATAGATAAGGCAATCACTTGAACCAATTATAACTTTAAAACATCTTTTAAAGCATGTCTATGAACAATTCAACAGATACTTCTTAGTTCAGATTAAGAATCCTACTGCATGAGAAATAAGTCAAGTTCTAAGCATTTTGAATCAATACATAACAATCACATTATCTTTATGACACTCCACCAGCTCGACCACGAACACATCCTACAGTCCTGAAGCTGAAATACGCATAATACATATCTACCAAATAATACTATCAAATAGTAAGAAATCCAAGTCATATTCATAATGGATATAAATCCCAACATTTATAAATTTTCAGCATGACATATCATAATACGAAATAGAAATTGTCCATAGCAACATGATTACTTTCCACAACATGAAGCTTAATCAATAATGACAAATCATCAACTAGCAGTACAAGGAATGTAATAATCAATCAAATTATGTTCTACACGTCTTATCATATTTTATTCATTTGCCCTGAAACTACTTGGCTTGTACCTCACCAAGTAGAAGTCGCCACGCCTGATTCTCGTGTCAATGACTCACCGTCACTATTTTAGGGTTTAGCCGGCCACCCTAAGATATCAACAACAGACCCTGACCACCTCAGGGTTGCCTAAAGAGGCTCATGTCCTCATCTTAGATACACGAGATAGGAACCAACAAAATAGTATATTACATATCATAGTATTTCACATATTTTTCATTTCACAATTCACATATTTCATTTCAACAGAGTCTATTCCATCAGGACATAGACTTTCACAACAAGGATTTACGGCCAGAGCTACTCCAGATGACTCACTCCTAAATCCTGGTGGTCTAACCTTTAAGATATCGATCCACACTCTGGAAATCCTTCTCATAATTCATCGATTACTACAAGGAGATCCGTTTTGTTTCCCCAGTGTGGTCCTCAGGGGAAACTCACTGTGTTCATGGCACCTAACTAGATGTTCCATCATTTCACTTGTTATTAATCTCTTTTACTCATCTTACAAGAATTCAAAACATCATATATCATATCTGTGTATTCTCACGTAACTATAATAAAATGAAACATATTAAGCTTATCAATAAGGGAAATCACCAAACCAAGAAGCACAATAAGTCTATAGATTGCAACAAATCGGATTATTTCTATCTTCTACATCAACTCATAGCAATCATCAATAGTGGGCCTTCAACCCAAGACATAATCTTATTGTCCATCATTTACCCCATCAGGGTTTTATCATCATCAGTAGGCTTTTGACCCTAGACATAATCTCATTATGCAACATTTACCCTTAGCAGGGTTTCTCAAAGTAAGGAATGCATATTAAATTCCATTTCAACATATTCCTCATCAGTTCATTGTATACCATAGTTCTTAACAAATATTAGTAGACCCATTAGAACTAGCAATAGTAAAGGCATATAGACATCATGTATCATTCCTCATACTTAGAATAGATTTATCATACAAAATATGCTTCTTCCATCTAATCTCAATAGATGTAAATAAATTTCATGCATATACATGCATAACAGACTTAGTTCTCTTCTTCTTTTATTTCACATTCTTCATATGGGGTTGCTATTCAACACATGTCGATTATCATTTGAATTCAATCAAAATAGTTCATTCTCATAACACAAGTATTCTATCAAACAATCACAATACAAGAATACATTCTGGTATGTCAATTCAAATACTTGAGTTTCACATTTAGTTGAATTCAACTACAGTTATGTACATCTCTTAATCACCCATTTGAGATTACCATTCACTAGCATCATCAAACTCATCATTTTAGGGTAAGAGTTACATTATTAGAGTCATCTACTAATTCCTATCTTTTTCCATCATTTTATACGCAATAGTCTCATCTTCTTTTATTTCATGTTCATTACATCATCTGGACCAATCTTTCTTGATTCACTTTACATACAATCCTTCTCTTCTACATAACATTTATCAAAGTACAATTCTTAGTATATTTCATTTAATTTGGCGTAATCCATATGTAATTAAATAAAAGATAAAATACTTCATCATACTATCTTCATTAGTTTCATCTTTATCTTGCAATCACCATTAAGTAAATCTTGTTGATATTGTCTATTATATTCAGATACATGTACCTTGATGTTGACTACTAATGTCATTCCTATAATCAACAATGCTCATTCTTTATTATATTAAAACAAATGCATTAGACTTAGATGATATAGTAAGACTCATCATATTCAATTGAAGTATTATTACCTTCAACTTCAAAATTTGATCACATTTCAAACATCATATACAAGTTCTAGATTTATCACTCATAATTGTCTTAGTAATAAACTTTAGGGTTTTCAATAAGTCATTCCTCAGTTCAACATATCATAATAATCATATCATTCAGTAATCCAATCATGTCTCAAGTGTTCATTAGGGTTATTCACAAACATGGAAACCCTAGTTTCCATTTTCGCACATTTCATTCATCAATCATAAGTATACATTGATCAATTGACTCATTTCATTCACTTCCTTAGCAAAAATCCTAATCAGGATATGTGGTCATTCAATTCCATTAACATTCAACAATACACTTGTATAATACAATCTGGTACAATTCAAATATGACTTTATACAAGTCAATTCAATTCCAAGCATATCGGCCATTGGGATGATTTTTAGAAAAACTTCACATGAAATACCATAGTCATCTACCCATAAGAATACCCATGCATCCTCAATCAATATAATGAGAAATAATCAAAATCATTAAAATTGGATTCCCCAATATCTTTACCAAATCAAATCCAATCACATACATATACCAACAAGGTTTCTGATTGTTTTAGTCGGATTGAATTAGGCTTTCAACATGAATAAAAACCTTAGGAGGGAGAAAAACACTCACCTCAGGTGCCAAGAACCTTAAAAATGGAGGTCAACCTCTAAATTTTTGGAAACCCAATCAAACTCTCGCAGAAGAATCCAATTCTTTCTCCTCTCAACTCGGAAACCCTAGAAATTGGGATTAGAAGAGAAAGAGTGAGAAAAGGGGGAGATTTGATGTGATTTTGAATCAAATCAGAGGAGGGGTGGAATTTTGACATGTGAGAGGAGATTCACCATGAAATTCTATGCAAAGAAGCTAAACTTACTTGATTTCATCATATCTTGGATAGAGAAACCCTAGGTCATCATCTCCTCCACTTTCTCTACTCAAAACCCTAGCTCTCCTCTCTCTCATGAATTTCATTTCATTGACAGGAAGGACGAGTTATGAGAGCTCCTTGTGTGTTATTTTAGTGATATATATGAATTGAGGTGCTTAGAACATTTGCAAACAAGCCCCTCAATGTATTTTTATTTTGCTCAGACTGGTTGGTCGGCTGAGTTATAAACTCGAGTGAAACCACATGTTTGAGAACTCAAACCTCATCCAAAAATTATAAAACTTTAAAACAATATCTGAAATTACGTTTTTAAGACACATTAAAAATTTTAGATAATTTGGTGCTACCAATAATTAAATAAAAATCAAATACTACATTACTATATTGCAGTCAGCAGGATGGTCGGTTGAGTTTGTCCTTCACATAACTCAACCGACACCCCTCTCTATAGGGATAAAAAGTCATCCAAAAATTACTCCAATTTAACAGGGTCTCTATAATTGTATTTTTCAAGTACAATTAAAATTTGAGATCAATTGAATATACCAATCAAAAGATAAAATTCAATTACCACACTACTATATCAATCTGAAAATATGACCGGTCCAGTTTTAAACTCGACCAATAAACAAGTCATAACTTTCATAAAAAATTATGATATTTTTGAATGTTGTTCAAATTTTATATATACAAATCATATCCAAATTTAAATTAAATCAGAGTTACACATAAAATACTAAAAAGCATTTAGTGAGACATTATACTTATCAAATTCTGTATTCATATGTCATCAAAACCCTAATTTGGGCCGATTAGGGTTTCTGAAATGTTAACCCTAATTAGGTAGATCAAAGTATGATTAAAACTTCTCATTATATTTAAAACATGAAAATTTAACTACAATCACTAATCAAGCTTTAAACAATGATCAAATTAATTAAGCATACAATTATCCAAGTAAACCCTAACCAGATGACTAATTTGAAAACGGGTCATTACAAATTCTCCCCTCCTTTTAGGATTTCATCCTGAAATCCAAGAAATGATACAAAAGAATATCATATCATATAATCATTCATCTCTCTCAACATTTAGTTAGAAAGTATTCCATTTTATCTTTCTTTCATATGACATCTTTTTTTTGTATTAGATGGATATTTCATCCTATGTCATCATCATATCTCTCCTTGAGTATTACAAACACTTACTTTACAAATATTAGTATTAAATCATTTATCAAGATTTGATTCAAATCACCTTTCACATACCTTTTTTTCTATTTGATTTTGTATCTCACAGATTAAGGTTATGACTCATTCACATATTATCATCTGCATTCATCAATTTCCTTTATAAAGAAGATCATCTAGTATGTATCTTAGTTCATAGAAATTTCTCACAATTTCATATTTCATACTCAAATTCAATCTCATTAGAGATTTTCTTCATAATCCATTAAGATTTCATCTTTCTTATATGAAATTTCATGCTTTCCATAGGTTACATATTGAATTATAAAATCCTTTTCTCTTTGACCATTTTATCGCCATTCTTCTTTTTTTCATCATGAATCTTATTATACTACCAAAGTATGATCATCTGGATACTTGGTCAGGGCATATAGAAGAACTATAGTCGGTAGTTCCATACTAGCTTAGCTCAATACCCAAATACTTGACCAGAGTATCTAGATATTGAGTTCAGTCAGTATGCACATCATTCATATTATATTCAATATTGACATTATCAATTAGTCCTAGATCCTATTGTCCCTATAGACTCATCTAACCTAGGCTTTGATAACATGTCTGTCGGGACCCACTCTTTCGATCAGCATAAATACCAACCATTAGAGATAATCCCAAAGTTAAACCCAGATTATGAAATAAAACAATGAATTCTCGACAAAGGCGATTAAACAATATATGAAAAAGATAGATTAATTTTTCCTTTTTCTTTCTTCACAAACTCATAAAACAACGTCACATCAAGGACATCACATTCAGATATCAAAAATCATATTCAACTCCATTAAATCCAGAATCAAATCTTGTTCTCATATGTGGTTCAGTTTACATCAGAGACATGTACATTGATGAACAAACTTAATCTACAACCCATCCCAGGAATGAGAGAGTACATGGACATTCTAATCTATCTAAATTATACTATTTATATCTTCTTTGTCATGACCTCTCCATTGTATAGCATTATACCTAAAAACATTTGAAACAACCTCATGAGACTCATATAGAGCCCCAGTGAGTGGATACCTCCCACTCAAGCTAGGTACATGCATCATCATCAGATTAAGTATAAAACTTAAAAGGAACATGTAGATATTGAAAAGTATAGCAAATAGTTCTATAATGAGTCAAATATATCTTGCAATGGTAATCTAATCCAAAAGATAAGGCAATCACTTGAACCAATCATAACTTTAAAACATCTTTTAAAGCATGTCTATGAACAATTCAACAAATACTTCTTAGTTCAGATTAAGAATCCTACTGCATGAGAAATAAGTCAAGTTCTAAACATTTTAAATCAATACATAACAATAACATTATCTTTGTGACACTCCACCAGCTGGACCAGGAACACATGCTACAGTCTTGAAGCTGAAGTACACATAATACTTATCTACCAAAAAATACTATCAAATAGCAAGCAATCCAACTTATATTCAGAATGGATATAGATACCAACATTTATAACTTGTCAGCATGACATATCATAATATGAAATAGAAACTGTCCATAGCAACATGATTACTTTCCACAACATGAAGCTTAATCAATAATGACAAATCATCAACTAGCAGTACAAGGAATGTAATAATCATTCAAATAATGTTCTACTCGGCTTATCATCTTTTATTCATTTGCCCTGAAACTACTTGTCTTGTACCTCACCAAGAAGAAGTTGCCAAGCCTGATCCTCATGTCAATGACTCATCATCACTATCTTAGGGTTTAGCCAGCCACCCTAAGATATCAACAATAGACCCTGGCCACCTCAGGGTTGCCTAAAGAGGCTCACGTCCTCATCTTCGGTACACGAGATAGGAACCAGCAAAACAGTATATCACATATCATAGTATTTCACATATTTTTCATTTCACATTTCACATATTTCATTTCAACAGAGTCTATTCCATCTGGACATAGACTTTCACAACAAGGATTTAGGGCCAGAGCTACTCCATATGACTCACTCTTAATTCCTAGTGGTCTAACCTTTAAGGTCTCGGTCCACACTCCAGAAATCCTTCACATAATTCATCAATTACTACAAGGAGATCCGTTTTGTTTCCCTAATGTGGTCCTCGGGGGAAACTCACGGTGTTCAGGGCAACTAACTAGATGTTCCATCATTTCACTTGTTATTAATCTCTTTTACTCATCTTACAAGAATTCAAAACATCATATATCATATGTGTGTATTCTCGCGTAACTATAATAACATGAAACATATTAAGTTTATCAATAACGGCAATGATCAAACCAAGAAGCACAATAAGTCTATAGATTCCAACAAATCTAATTATTTCTATCTTCTACATCAACTCATAGCAATCTTCAATACTGGTCCTTCAACCCAAGACATAATCTTATTGTTTATCATTTACCCCATCAGGGTTTTATCATCATCAGTGGGCTTTCAGCCCTAGACAAATCTCATTATGCAACATTTACCCTTATCAGGGTTTCTCAAAGTAAGGAATGCATATTAAATTCCATTTCAACATATTCCTCATCAGATCATTGTATACCACAGTTCTTAACAAAAATTAGTAGAGGCATTAGAACTAGAAATATTAAAAGCATATAGACATCATGTATCATTCCTCATACTCAGAATATATTTATCATACAACATATGCTTGTTCCATCTAATCTCAATAGATGTAAATAAATTTCATGCATATAGATGCTTAATAGACTTAGTTCTCTTCTTCTTTTATTTCACATTCTTCATATGGGGTTGCTAGTCAACACATGTCGATTATCATTTGAATTCCATCAAAATAGTTCATTCTCATAATACAAATATTCTATCAAACAATCACAATACAAGAACACATTCTTGTAAGGCAATTCAAATACTTGAGTTTCATCATTTAGTTGAATTCAACTACAGTTATGTACATCTCTTAATCACCTATTTGAGATTTCCATTCATTAGCATCATCAAACTCATCATTTTAGGGTAAGAGTTACATTCTTAGAATCATCTAATAATTCCTATCTTTTTCCATCATTTTATACTCAATAGTCTCATCTTCTTTTATTTCATGTTCATTACATCATCTGGACCAATCTTTCTTGATTCACTTTACATACAATCCTTCTCTTCTACATAACATTTATCAAAGTACAATTCTTAGTATATTTTATTTAATTTGGGTTAATCCATATGTAATTAAATAAAAGATAAAATACTTCATTATACTATCTTCATTAGTTTCATCTTTATCTTGAAATCACCATTAAGTACATCTTGTTGATATTGTCTCTTATATTCAAATAGATGTACCTTGACGTTGATTACTAATGTCATTCCTATAATCAACAATGATCATTCTTTATTATACTAAAACAAATGCATTAGACTTAGATGATATAGTAAGACTCATCATATTCAATTGAAGTATTAATACCTTCAACATAAGCATTTGATCAAATTTCAAACATCATATACAAGTTCTAGCTTTATCACTCATAATTGTCTTAGTAATAAACTTTAGGGTTTTCAAGAAGTCATTCCTTAATTCAACATATCATAATAATCATATCATTCAGTAATCCAATCATGTCTCAAGGGTTCATTAGGGTTATTCACAAACATGGAAACCCTAGTTTCCATTTTCACATATTTCATTCATCAATCATAAGTATACATTGATTAATTGACTCATTTCATTCACTTCCTCAACACAAATCCTAATCAGGATATGTGGTCATTCAATTCCATTAACATTCAACAATACACTTGACATCTGGTACAATTCAAATATGACTTTATACATGTCAATTCAATTCCAAGCATATCGGCCATTGGGCTGATTTTTAGGAAATATTCACATGAAATACCATAGTCATCTACCCATAAGATTACCCATGCATCCTAAATCAATATAACAAGAACTAATCAAGTTTCAATCAATGAGAAATAATCAAAATCAGTAAAATTGGATTCCCCAATATCTTTCCCAAAATCAAATCCAATCACATACATATACCAACAAGGTTTCTGATTGTTTTAGCTGGATTGAATTAGGCTTTCAACATGAATACAAAGCTTAGGAGGGAGAAAAACACTCACCTCAGGTGCTAAGCACCTTAAAAACGGAGGTCAACCTCTGAATTTTTGGAAACCCAATCAAACTCTCGCAGAAGAATCCAGTTCTTTCTCCTCTCAACTCGGAAACCCTAGAAATGGGGATTAGAAGAGAAAGAGTGAGAAAAGGGGGAGATTTGATGTGATTTTGAATCAAATCAGAGGAGGGACGGAATCTTGACATGTGAGAGAAGATTCACCATGAAATTCTGTGCAAAGAAGCTAAACTTACTTGATTTCATCATATCTTGGATAGAGAAACCCTAGGTCATCATCTACTCCACTTTCTCTACTCAAAACCCTAGCTCTCCTTTGTCTCGACAATTTTGTTTCTTTGACAGGAAGGATGAGTTATAAGAGCTCCTTGTGTGTTAGTTTAGTGATATAGATAAATTGAGGTGCTTAGAACATTTGCAAACAAGCCCCTCAATGTATGTTTATTTTGCTCAGACTGGTTGGTCGGCTGAGTTATAAACTCGAGCGAAACCACATGTTTCATAACTCAAACCTCATCCAAATATTATAAAACTTCAACATAATATATGAAATTAAGTTTCTAATAACATTAAAAATTTTAGATCATTTGGAGTTACCAATAAATAAATAAAAAACAAATACTACATTGCTATATTGCAGTCAGTAGCATGGTCGATCGAGTTTGTCCTTCACATAACTCGACCGAAACCCCTCTCTGTAGGGATCATAAGTCATCCAAAAATTACGCTAATTTAACAAGTTTTCTATAATTGTTTTTATCAAGTAAAATTAAAATTTCAGATCAATTGAATATACCAATCAAAAGATAAAATTCAATTACCACATTTCTATATCAATCTAAAAATATGATCAGTCGAGTTTGAAACTCGATCGATAAACAGGACATAACTTTCTTCAAAAATTGTGATATTTTTCAATGTTGTTCACATTTTATACATACAAATCATATCCAAATTTGAATTAAATCAGAGTTACACATAAAATACGAAAAATCATTTAGCGAGACACTATACTTATCAAATTATGTATTCATATGTCATCAAAACCCTAATTTGGGCCGATTTGGGTTTCTAAAATGTTAACCCTAATTAGGTAGATCAAAGTATGATTAAAACTTCTCATTATATTTAAAACATGAAAATTTAACTATAATCACTAATCAAGCTGTAAACAATGATTAACTTAATTAAGCATACAATTATCCAAGTAAACCCTAATCAGATGACTAATTTGAAAACGGGTCATTACAAATTCTCCCCTCCTTTTAGGATTTCATCCCGAAATCCAAGAAAAGATACAAAAGAATATCATATCATATAATCATTCATCTCTCTCAAAATCTAGTTAGAAAGTATTCCATTTTATCTTTCTTTCGTATGACTTCTTTTTTTTGTATTAGATGAATATTTCATCCTATGTCATCATCATATCTCTCCTTGAGTATTACAAACACTTACTTTACAAATATTAGTAATACATCATTTATAAAGATTTTATTCACATCACCTTTCACATCCCTTTTTTTTGTTTGATTGTGTATCTCATGGATTAAGGTTATGACTCATTCACATATTATCATCTGCATTCATCAATTTCCTTTATAAAGAAGATCATCTAGTATGCATCTTAGTTCATAGCATTTTCTCAAAATTTCATATTTCATACTCAAATTCAAACTCATTAGAGATTGTCTTCATAATCCATTAAGATTTCATCTTTCTTATATGAAATTTCATGCTTTCCATAGGTTCCATATTGAATTATAAAATCCTTTTCTCTTTGACCATTTTATAGCCATTCTTCTCTTTTTCATCATGAATCTTATTATACTACCAAACTATGTTCATCAGGATACTTGGTCAGGGCATATAGAAGAAGTATAGTCGGTAGTTCCATACTAGCTTAGCTCAATACCCAAATACTTGACCAGAGTATCTGGATATTGAGTTCAGTCAGTATGCACATCATTCAGATTATATTTAATATTGACATTATCAATTAGTCCTACATCCTATTATCCCTATAGACTCATCTAAACTAGGCTCTGATACCACGTCTGTCGGGACCCACACTTTTGATCAGCATAAATACCAACCATTAGAGATAATCCCAAACTTAAACCCAGATTATGAAATAAAATAATGAATTCTCGACAAATGCGATTAAATAATATACAAAAAAGATAGATAAATTTTTCCTTTTTCTTTCTTCACAAACTCGTAAATCAACGTCACATCAAGGACATCACATTCAGATATCACAAATCATATTCAACTCCATTAAATCCAGAATCAAATCTTGTTCTCATATGTGGTTCCGTTTACATCAGATACATGTACATTGATGAACAAACTTAATCTACAACCCATCCCGGGAAAGAGATAGTACATGGACATTCTAATCTACCTAGATTATACTTATTATATCTTCTTTGTCACGAACTATCTGTTGGATAGCATTATACCTAAAAACATTTGAAACAACCTCATGAAACTCATATAGAGCCCCAGTGAGTGGATACCTCCCACTCAAGCTAGGTACATGCATCAGCATCATATTAAGTATAAAACTTAAAAGAAACATGCACATATTGAAAAGTATTGCAAATAGTTCTATAATGAGTCAAATCTATCTTGCAATGGTAATCTAATCCATCAGATAAGGCAATCACTTGAACCAATTATAACTTTAAAACATCTTTTAAAGCATGTCTATGAACAATTCAACATATACTTCTTAGTTCAGATTAAGAATCCTATTGTACGAGAAATAAGTCAAGTTCTAAGCATTTTGAATCAATACATAACAATCACATTATCTTTGTGCCACTCCACCAGCTGGACCAGGAACACATCCTACAAACCTGAAGCTGAAGTACGCATAATACATATCTACCAAACAATACTATCAAATAGCAGGCAATCCAACTCATATTCAGAATGGATATAAATCCCAACATTTATAACTTTTCAGCATGACATATCATAATATGAAATAGAAATTGTCCATAGCAACATGATTACTTTCCACAACATGAAGCTTAATCAATAATGACAAATCATCAACTAGCATTACAAGGAATGTAATAATCATTCAAATCATGTTCTACTAGGCTTATCATCTTTTATTCATTTACCCTGAAACTACTTGGCTTGTACCTCACCAAGTAGAAGTCGCCACGCTTGATTCTCATGTCAAAAACTCACCATCACTATCCTAGGGTTTAGTCGGCCACCCTAAGATATCAACAACAGACCTTGGCCACCTCAGGGTTGCCTAAAGAGGCTCATGTCCTCATCTCAGGTACATGAGATAGGAACCAACAATACAGTATATCACATATCACAATATTTCACATATTTTTCATTTCACAATTCACATATTTCATTTCAACAGAGTCTATTCCATCTGGACATAGACTTTCACAACAAAGATTTAGGGCCAGAACTACTCCAGATGACTCACTCCTAAATCCTGGTGGTCTAACATTTAAGGTCTCGATCCACACTTCGAAAATCCTTCTCATAATTCATCAATTACTACAAGGAGATCCCTTTTGTTTCCCCAGTGTGGTCCTCGGGGGAAACTCACAGTGTTCAGGGCACCTAACTAGATGTTCCATCATTTCACTTGTTATTAATCTCTTTTACTCATCTTACAAGAATTCAAAACATCATATATCACATCTGTATATTCTCATGTAACTATAATAAAATGAAACATATTAAGTTTATCAATAAGCGCAATGATCAAATGAAGAAGCACAATAAGTCTATAGATTGCAACAAATCTCATTATTTCTATCTTCTGCATCAACTCATACCAATCATCAATAGTGGGCCTTCAACCCAAGACATAATCTTATTGTCCATCATTTACCCCATCATGGTTTTATCATCATCAGTGGGCTTTCAGCCCTAGACATAATCTCATTATGCAACATTTACCCTTATCAGGGTTTCTCAAAGTAAGGAATGCATATTAAATTCCATTTCAACATATTCCTCATCAGTTCATTGTATACCACAGTTCTTAACAAATATTAGTAGAGGCATTATAACTAGCAATAGTAAAAGCATATAGACATCATGTATCATTCCTCATACTCATAAAAGATTTATCATACAACATATGCTTGTTCCATCTAATCTCAATAGATGTAAATAAATTTCAAGCATATACATGCTTAACAGACTTAGTTCTCTTCTTCGTTTATTTCACATTCTTCATATGGGGTTGCTAATGAACACATGTCGATTATCATTTGAATTCCATCAAAATAGTTCATTCTCATAATACAAATATTCTATCAAACAATCACAATACAAGAACACATTCTTGTAAGTCAATTCAAATACTTGAGTTTCATCATTTAGTTGAATTCAACTACAGTTATGTACATCTCTTAATCACCCATTTGACATTTCCTTTCATTAGCATCATCAAACTCATCATTTTAGGGTAAGAGTTACATTCTTAGAATCATCTACTAATTCCTATCTTTTTCCATCATTTTATACTCAATAGTCTCATCTTCTTTTATTTTATGTTCATTACATCATCTGGACCAATCTATATTGATTCACTTTACATACAATGCTTCTCTTCTACATAACATTTATCACAGTAAAATTCTTAGTATATTTTATTTAATTTGGGTTAATCCATATGTAATTAAATAAAAGATAAAATACTTCATCATACTATCTTCATTAGTTTCATCTTTATCTTGCAATCACCATTAAGTACATCTTGTTCATATTGTCTCTTATATTCAGATAAATGTACCTTGATGTTGACTACAAATGTCATTCCCATAATAAAAAATGATCATTCTTTATTATACTAAAACAAATGCATTAGACTTAGATGATACAGTAAGACTCATCATATTCAATTGAAGTATTAATACCTTCAACTTCAGCATTTGATCACATTTCAAACATCATATACAAGTTCTAGATTTATCACTCATAATTGTCTTAGTAATAAACTTTAGGGTTTTCAAGAAGTCATTCCTTAGTTTAACATTTCATAATAATCATATCATTCGTTAATCCAATCATGTCTCAAGGGTTCATTAGGGTTATTCACACACATGGAAACCCTAGTTTCCATTTTCACACATTTCATTCATCAATCATAAGTATACATTGATTAATTGACTCATTTTATTCACTTCCTCAACACAAATCCTAATCAGGATATGTGGTCAATCAATTCCATTAGAATTCAACAATACACTTGTATAATATAATCTAGTACAATTCAAATATGACTTTATACATGTCAATTCAATTCCAAGCATATCGTCCATTGCACTGATTTTTAGGCAAAATTCACATGAAATACCATAGTAATATATCCATAAGAATACCCATGCATCTTCAATCAATATAACAAGAACTAATCAAGTTTAAATCAATGAGAAATAATCAAAATCAGTAAAATTGGATTCCCCAATATCTTTCCCAAATCAAATCCAATCACATACATATACCAAAAAGGTTTCTGATTGTTTTAGCCGGATTGAATTAGGCTTTCAACATGAATACAAATCTTAGGAGGGATAAAAACACTCACCTCAGGTTCCAAGCACCTTAAAAATAGAGGTCAACCTCTGAATTTTTGGAAACCCAATCAAACTCTCGCAGAATAATCTAATTCTTTCTCCTCTCAAATCGGAAACCCTACAAATGGGGATTAGAAGAGAAAGAGTGAGAAAAGGGGGAGATTTGATGTAGTTTTGAATCAAATCAGAGGAGGGATAGAATCTTGACATGTGAGAGAAAATTCAGTATGAAATGCTATGCAAAGAAGCTAAACTTACTTGATTTCATCATATCTTGGATAGAGAAACCCTAGGTCAACATCTCCTCCACTTTCTCTACTCAAAACCATAGCTCTCCTCTCTCTCAAGAATTCCATTTCTTTGACAGGAAGGATCCGTTATGAGAGCTCCTTGTGTGTTAGTTTAGTGATATATATGAATTGAGGCACTTAGAACATTTGCAAACAAGCCCCTCAATGTATTTTTATTTTTCTCAGACTGGTTGGTCGGCTGAGTTATAAACTCGAGTGAAACCACATGTTTCTAAACTCAAATCGCATCCAAAAATTATAAATCTTTAACCCAATATCTGAAATTAATTTTATAAGATACAGTAAAAAATTTAGATCATTTGGATTTACTAATAAATAAATAAAAATCAAATACTACACTGCTATATTGCAATCAGCAGCTTGGTCGGTCAAGTTTGTCCTTCACATAACTCGACTGACACCCCTCTCTATAGGGATCAAAAGTTATCCAAAAATTACTCCAATTTTAAAAGGTGTCCATAATTGTTTTTATCAAGTACAGTTAAAATTTGAGATCAATTAATTACACCAATCAAAAGATAAAATTCAATTACCACACTTCTATATCAATCTGAAAATATGATCGGTCAAGTTTGAAACTCGAACGATAAACAGGTCATAACTTTCTTCAAAAATTATTTTATTTTTCAATGTTGTTCACATTTTATATGTGCATAATATCCAAATTTGAATTAAATCAGAGTTACAAATAAAATAGTAAAAATCATTTAGTGAGACACTACACTTATCAAATTCTGTATTCATATGTCATCAAAACCCTAATTTGGGCCGATTAGGGTTTCGAAAATGTTAACCCTATTTAGGTAGATCAAAGTATAGTTAAAACTTCTCATTATATTTAAAACATGAAAATTTAACTACAATCACTAATCAATCTTTAAACAATGATCAACTTAATTAAGCATACAATTATCCAAGTAAACCCTAATCAGATGACTAATTTGAAAACGGGTCATTACAGTTACAGTCTATTAGACGATTAGCATTGGAATGTTCCTCCTCATTATCGACCGAAAAAACTCAGTCTTGCTTCACTCTCCTATAGGTGCGCCATAGTTGGTGCGAAAACTGCTTCTGATGATGTTGTTCCCACAGGTTGGGCTTCCACTAGACCCAAACCTCTCATATCAGGGAGAGGACAATTGCTTGAAAGTGTCCTTCTGGTTGACAATGAAAGCACACCTTCTTCTCAAAATGACACTTCTCCGGGTGTGTTATCCCATAGTTATGACACCTTGGGGTGATTCTTGTTGTGGGGTATTCCCTTTCCTCCATGTCTCCCTTCGGCATGGATGCGTCCTTGTCCTTTTTTATGTTCATTCCTTGGGACAGAGATGCTTTTAGTGAATCCTAGGAACCCTTTGGTGGGTTTTGGGTAGCCAACACCATCTTCTCCATGTCAAGGGTGATGTTATAGGTGTCGGTGATGTTTGTCGGTATGCTCGCAATCATGTGGGGTTTAATTGTAGGGTGCAAACATTCTACAGAATGATCCACTCATCTCTCCTCAGTCCACATGTAACCAAACCAATACAGGAGGCAAAACATGTGGGTGAAGTTTGTTAGAGACATATTACCCTCAACTAGGAATGTGATCTCCTTCTCTTTCTCTTTCTCTTTCTTAGTCAAGATAGGTATGAATCTGGCAGAAAAGATGGTTCAAAAGTCAGTCTAGGCCATTGGGTCTTCATTCAAATATCGACCCATGATGTATTTATCCCACAAGATCTTAGTTGCTCCTTCAAGAAGGTGAGCGGCATAGGGGACCTTCTTGATCAGCTATACTTCCAACATACATAAGTCATTCTCCACTTCCAAGAGCCAGACATATGCTTTTTGGACTACTTTTGTTTTATCTTCGCCCCTAAATTCTCAACGTTAAGCTTGATGAAGTCCAAAATGGTGGTTCTAAGGCAAGGGCGCATGGGTAGTGGCTCACCATTTTTAGCTTTCTCTATATCCTTGAGGGCCTGGTCACTAATGGCCTCAATCAATTTATTTGATTGTTCCATCTAGAGAGCATGGAGAGTGTGGACCACCACTTGTTCTACTCTAGTCTAGAGTCATTTGTAGAGTCGACATTGGGCTCATCTTCTATCATTAACTCCCTTTTCTAGTCATCCTCTAGGTTTAGGTTGTCAAAAGGGATTTTTTTAGGGTCGGGTCCTTCCTCAAAGGATTGTTCAAATTTTTTTCGCTTCATGGAGGACTCTTCCTCTATAGCCCTTATTTTCTTCTCTAAGTACCTCCTCTTCCTGTGGGAGGGCCTATGTTCAGAGTGATCCTATTGGGCATCAAACGAAATGGTGATGGTCTTGGTCTGGGCCATGCTGGTTCACATAAGCAGATAATTAATCATAGTTAAAGTTTTTGGAGCAATAGAGTATCATAAATTATATCCATGAAATCTTGATTATATGCTTTTTATTATTTGTCAGAGGGTGCATTAACCCTTAATTCTCATAATCTTAGTGCTCAGAAAGCAATACAAAGAGCATTCATAGGTACCTAGGGTGTAGTGAGTGAAGGTGATTAAAAGAAGTGATGAAAATATGAGAAATCTGAGAGGTATTTTATTTCGAGTAAAGTTGTCTTACTTTGGAAAGGTCGGAAGCAAGGGTCCGGGAGTTCTTGTAAGCTAACTAGTGGTGTATAGGAAAATATTTCTAGCCCCCAGATCATGGTCCTTTCTATACACCATCATGTTTGGAAAACACTCTGATGATTCCCTTGGGCTCTACACAAATCTTTAAATTTAAGAATTATTTGAGGTTAAATGGTAAACTAGCTCCAATACCAAATGTAACGACCCCCTCCCCATGTTATCCTCTATTTAAGCAGACTGAGAGGGAAAGGGCCATTACCATAAATATAGGACCGATGGTTTAGCAAATAACCAGAAATTATTAACAAATTTTTCACTAAATAGGAATGAGTGTGATACAAGATAAAAAGGTACACTCTCTAATAAGGAGTTACATGTTGTGGATTCTTAAAGTTGCAACATGAAGCAAAGACTAACTAACTATAACCTCCTTGATTACATTAATGTCTCTTCATTTGGTGCCTTCTTTTCTCAAGGATACCCTAATTCATCAAATTTTGGGTTACTAACTCAAATTAGATCCAAGTTGCCCTTTTTATCCAAAAATATCAATCCATTATTATTAAAAATCAATTTAGGTCGCTAAGGTCATCAAAACCTAGAAATCAGGGTTTTCATTCTTTTTTTTATCATTAAGTTTGTTTCTCATTCCTTCATAAAAAAAAATTGTACATGGGGGAGCCAAGGCTCAAGAGTCTATCTAGTGATAAACAAAACAACCTATCTATGCAGGTTTCTATAGTCACTGTCTATGCATCACCACACTTTAAGTGAGCTCACATCAATTTCATCAAAAATGATATGGTTCCTGTGAATCCAGATGTGGTAAATAGTAAGGATTGCAAGCAACACCTCATTCTTGTTTTTCAAAAGGTGTAGCTCATCCTTTCTGATGAAAATAAGAGGTTTTAGTTGCATGACTCTACCCCAAATCTCTGTTCAATTTCACAGTTCTAGATGTGGTTAGTAGACTCAGTATTTCTTCTACAAAGGCTGCACCTTGAAGCTAGGTTGTAGCCTCTTCTCTGTAGCTGATCTTCAGTGATCAACCTTCCATGCATGACCTTCCTGCAAGTGATAATTGCATGCCTTGGGGCTCTAGACTTCCACAGCCATGAAGCCCAAAGAGTTTCTACATATTTTGTTCTACAAAAATCCCACGCTTCTCTAAGGGTGACAGTCTTCAAGTTACCCAACAGACATATGTCTTCCTCCTCCACCTGAATATTATGGCACACATTAATAAAGTTGTCCATACCCCTGTTCATCGGGATCACCGACTGCCTTTCACTGATGAAATTGCTCAGGTAGCAATTCGGTCCCATATTTTTCCTGAGTTGGAGGTACCTTGGTTTGTTAACACATTGCTCAAGGAAGTGTCCATCGACCCAAGGATCTTTCCAAATCTTCACAGTGGAACCACTGCCTATCTTAAATCTAATATAAGGCAAGCACCTGTCCCTAGCTTTGAGGATGTTCCTCCACATCCAACTGGTGGTTTGTTTGGTCTTGCACGACCAAATTGATTCCTCCTTGATGTATTTACTATGAATCCAGCAAATCCATAAGGTATCTTTGTTCTTTGCAATGTCCCACAAATTTCTAACAAGGCCTGCATCACTCCATTCTTCAAATTTCCTGATGCCTAGCGCTCCTTCAACTTTGGGCTTGTAGATCGTGTCCCAAGATACCACATGGATATGCTTGCTGTCTTCTTTGTCCCCCCACAAAATTTGCAGAATATGGCTTCAATTTCGCTAGTCATGGCTTTAGGTAAAGGAAAAACCCCTATCCAGTACATGTGGTTGGCTGAAAGGGTTGATATAACCAGTTCCAGCCTCCCCGCCATAGAGAGGAGTTTGGTCTTCCATGCCTCCAACTTAGTCTTGAATTTGTCGACGAGTGGGTAGCACATCTTCTTCGTAAGCCTACCAGCAAACAATGGAACTCCCAAGTATCTAACTGGGAATTCAGTGCATTCAATCCCCAACATCGTGCTTATTTCAGGTGGTTCATTCCTGCTAAGAAAAAGTTGGTTGTTTGTAGGGTTGAGCTCCAAGACAGAAGCTTCCTTGAATCGTTGTAAACAACCTTGGATGCCTGCAACAGACTCTGGAGTGGTTCTAGAAAAGATCAAAAGTTCGTCGGTGAACAGAAGATGGGATATTGTTGTTTCTCTACTAGTAAGACGTTTGACTTCCTTCCTTCTTTCTGCCTCATCAAAGATAGAAGTGAGACCTTGCATACTAAGGATGAAGAGGTAAGGGGCAAGTGGATCGCCTTGCCTAATCCCACTGGTTGTATTGATGATCTCAGTCAGGGCACCATTGATCAGAATCTGGCATGATGCAGATTCCAGGAATTCCTTTATCCACCTCACCCAACAAATAGGAAAGTCCATAGCTTGGAGCACTTATATCAGATAGCCACAGTCTATAGAGTCATAAGCTTTGCTCAGGTCTGCCTTTAAGCAGAGCTTCTTACCTCCAGTAGCCTTTGTGAAATCATGCACCAACTCATTTGCAAGGTGTATTGCATCTCCTATCCTCCTCCCTTTGAAAAATGCACATTGGTTGAGGCTAATTAGGCTAGGAAGGATATCTCTCAACCTATTTGCAATTATCTTAGAGATGACCTTGGTAATGAAGTTGCACAGAGATATCGGCCTCCACTCCCCAACTTTGGTTGGCTATTTCACTTTAGGTATGAGGGCCACGTATGACTTATTCATCTCCTTCAGTAAATGTCCTTTAAAGAAGAAGTCCTTCACTGCACAACAGACATCCGCACCAAAAATATCCCAAGTTGCTTTGAAGAAGTGTGCATTCATACCGTCTGGGCCTGAAGACTTATCATCATCTTCTCTCTTAATGATATCATGACTCTCCTCATCAGTGACTAGGGCACACATGGTTTGTTTTTGCATTTCATTCAACTTAGGTAGGTTCCCACCTCCAAGCTTCTTGTTACTCCCAGGAGCATTGAAGATTTTATTGTAGTGGCTAACAAAGGCAACCTCGATAGCCTCCTTATCATTGATTTGCTCCCCATCCATCTTAAGCACATGAATCTGGTTCCTCTGTCTCCTAGTTTTCAAGGAAGCGTAGAAGAACTTAGTATTTGAATCCCCATTTTTAAGCCAGAAGATCCTAGATTTCTGCCTCACCATGGATTCTTCTATATTTTTTGCTGCAAGTGCTTCCTCCTTTAAGGATTTAGCGATATCCCATAACATCTCATTGTAAGGGTCTTTATCAGCTTTGTCTTGGGCTTCCAAAGCTTCCCTTTCTTTGTTCTTGGCCAAGTCACTCAGGTCCCCGCTTCTCTCCCAATTCTAGTTTTGAAGCTTCCTCTTTGTGATCTATACTTTTTGGCACAGTCTGTACATAGGACTGCCTTCACACTTCATTCTCCAAGCATCTTGAACCACCTCCTGGAACCCAGGTATGCTAGCCCATGCATTGAAGTAACGAATAGGGTATTTTCTCTTATGCCCTTCATCATCCAGATGGATCAGTTGGGCATGGTGATCGCTGTAAATAGAGGCGAAGATCTCAACCCAAATATTAGGATATCATCCAAATCCTTGGTTGTTCAGAAAGGTCCTGTCTATTTTTCTTCTAGTGTTGTTTGTGTCGCTTTGTTGGTTGTTCCAAGTGTAGAAAGATCCTTTGGCTTCTACTTCAATCAAGTTACAGTTTCCCACGAAGTCATTGAAATCTCGCATTGACCTCACAGATAGAGAAGCTCTCCCTTTCCTTTCTTCAGCTTTCCTGACGGTGTTGAAGTCCCCTATTATGATCTAATGACCTCTAACTAGGTTGCTAATGGATGACAAGTCCTCCCAAAGAAGAACTCTTTTGGCATCGTCATTAGCGTCGTACATTGCCGTAATATCTAAGCTTTTATCCTCAAAGCTCAGGAAGAAGTGAAGGATTTGTCTAGATTGGGCAATGGTTGTAATGTTGATATCGTCGCTCTCCCATATGACAAGAATCATGATCTTCTTACTTGTAAAAAACACTGGGGGGGGGGGGTGAATAGAGTTTTAAAATAATTTTAACAATTTATTGAACTCAAACAACCACAATTGAAAATTGGAAGAAGGAGACAGGTGTTTAGAGTGGTTCCAACTTTAGCAAATACTAAAGTTGTCAGTCCACTACCCGGTTGCTTACCCAACCGGGATTTTGAAAGTATTTATTTTATTACCTTCTCAAGGATTTATACAAAATACAATACATTCCTTTACACCCTTTGAACAGCCTTCACTTGAAGTAGGTGCACCAACTTTGAGGTAGCCTTCTTGAAGTAACTCCAAGCTCCCCCTTGAAGTAGCCTTCCTCTCTAGAAGTAACCTCCCATTGCACCAGCCTTCTGAAGTAGCTCAAAGTCACCTTCTTCACCAAGAAGATCTCCACCCTCTCCAATCAGCAGCCTCCAACCTAGGAGTAGCAAGGAGAGTACAAACGGTAATAGAGAACAAGAAAGGAAAAAGGAAATTACAACTTATCCTTTGTAGCCCAAGGATTGATTTGCCTAGATCAAGCGTATAGATCTCCTAACCAAGTGTATGAACTTGTGATTGGAGTAGGTAGGAGATACTAGCCTATAGGACACGAATTTTGAGCTAAGGAAGGAAATGGCCAATAGTCACAATGCTCAAATTGCTCACAAACAGATTGCTCAAAGTATGCTCAAGGATTTCTCAAGTGTAACAAGTGAATTTGAGTGTCCTATGGCTTGTCCTATTTATAGGAATGGCCTAAGGATGCTTAAGGACGTTCTAGACAACTTCTAGGGGTTTCTAAGTGCTTAACTAGCCGTTAGGTACAAGTTTGTTGCTTTAACAACGGCTAATTAATTAATTCTGCAGTTGCTGTCAGAGACCATCTCGGTCGAGGAATGGTCGACCGAGACACCTACTCGGTCGAACTTTTGTCGACCGACAGGCTCTCTGGAACAAGTGATTTGCAACGTCTATCTCCAACTGCCAACTACCTTGTCAGTAGTGTCTAACGGCTACTTTGGATCTTTCTCGGTCGAGAAGATTGTTGACCGAGAGTGTCTCGGTCGAGGAGTTTGTCGACCGAGATTGATCATGTTTCAATGTTTCAATTTAGGCACTAATTATATGTATGAGTGTGCATATGTGATTCTATTTTAAGGGGATGACCTATCTAAATATGGTGTTTAGCTAGGGAGAATCTAACGCTTGATTTACATGAAATCTAAGTACTTGTACATTATATATTTGTACAAGTTTTTACAAGGCGATTACATTTCATGAAAATACAAACATATAAGCATATGGATTTCCCTAATTGCTTTTGTCATCCACCTTGTTCCTGCACACTCAAGTAGCGTGTTAGATCAATAAGAATGAAATGTTTGTCATAATCAAAACAAAGGGATTTATAGATGTCCATTTAGCCAACAATCTCCCCCTTTTTGAAGATGACAAACATTTCCAAAAATATAAATAAAGGAAATATAAACCATATGAGTTTCATACCTTTAAATTACCTTTTGTAGCTTTTCCTCTTGTTTATAAAATGTGTGCTTATTATTCCCCTTGAATTATGGAACATGAAATCCAATTCACTAGGGAATTTAGCAATCTTTTGAATGTAAAGCCAAGAGTTTATTTATGAAACTCATTGATTGAGTGTTTCCTAATTACTAAGTTTTAGTTTTGTATTTATTTCTCCCCCTTTGTCATTTCAAAAAGATATCCGTTAGAAATAAAAACTCCCCCTTAATTAGATGTCCCATCAAATCTAAGGAAAAAGATGTCCATTTAAAAGCCAAAATATCATGATGTAAGTAAGAGTTTTTGTTTAAGTAGCACAAATATCAAAGAAAACATCTTCCAAAGGAGTGATAAGCAGTTGCTTCCTAATTTTGTTAAATTGATCTAGTGGAAGCGGTTTTGTAAAAATATCAGCCAATTGATCTTCCGTATCAACATGATGAAGGGAAACATGATTCTTGGAGATATGATCCCTTAAAAAGTGATGACGGATTTCAATATGTTTAGCTCAGCTGTGTAAAATAGGATTGTGTGCTAAGTTTATAGTGCTTGTGTTGTCACAAAAAATAGGCGTAGATGAAAGAGTAAAACCATAATTGTTTAAAACTTGTTGCATATAAAGCACTTGAGCACAACAAGACCCGGCTGCCATATATTCAGCTTCAGTTGTAGATAGGGCAACCGTATTTTGTTTCTTGCTAAACCAAGATACTTAAGCTCTCCCTAACAAGAAACAGCCACCACTAGTACTCTTGCGATCAAGTCGACAACCAGCATAATCCGCATCAGTATAAGCTTTAAAATCCAAAGATTGTCCTTTTGGATACCATAAACCAAAACAAGTAGTGCCGGCTAGGTAACGAAGAATTCGTTTAACTGCTAGAAAATGAGAGTGCATAGGTTGTGATTGAAATCGAGCACAAAGACCAACGGAAAACATAATGTCCGGTCTAGAAGCAGTTAAGTAAAGCAAACTACCAATCATGGCTCTATATAAGGAATCATCAATAGGTTCCCCATTTTCATCCTTATCAATTTTAATAGAAGTAGCCATAGGAGTAGTAGCATGTTTGCACTGATCCATCCCGAAACGTTTTAAGAGTTCCTTAGTATATTTTTCTTGTCTTATGAATATTCCGGCAGGTGTTTGCTTAATTTGAAAACCAAGAAAGAAAGTTAGTTCACCCATGAGGCTCATTTCAAATTCTTTTTGCATAATGTCACTGAATTGTGTGCACAATGAATCATTAGAAGCTCCAAAAATAATGTCATCAACATATATTTGCACAACTAGGAAATCAGATGTATATGTTTTGAAAAATAAAGTAGAATCTGAATTTCCAATAGAAAAATTATTATCAAAGAGATATGTCTTGAGCCTTTCATACCAATTCCTAGGTGCTTGTTTTAAACCATAAAGTGCTTTCTTAAGTTTATAAACATAGTCACCTTTTTCCGGTATTTCAAAACCAGGTGGTTGGGCAACATATACTTCTTCTTGAATAATGCCATTTAGAAATGCACTTTTTACATCCATTTGGTAGAGTTTGATGTTTTTATGTGCAGCAATAGCTAGTAACATTCTAATAGCTTCAAGTCTAGCTACCGGTGCATATGTTTCATCAAAATCTATTCCTTCTTGTTGATTATATCCTTGTGCTACTAACCGAGCTTTATTCCTTATTACTTCTCCTGCCTCATTTAGCTTATTCCTAAAAACCCATTTAGTTCCTATGATGGTTTTATCTTGTGGTTTAGGAACTAAATCCCATACATCATTTTTAGTGAATTGATTCAATTCTTCTTGATGGCTATTATCCAATAAGCATCTTTAAGAGCTTCAGATATCTTTTTAGGTTCAATGATAGAAACAAAAGCCATGTTTGCAACATCTTTGAAGGAAGACCGAGTTTTGACTTTATCATTAGGATTTCCAATAATAAGTTCTTGAGGATGATCCTTAATAAGCCTAGGTGTAGGTTGCGGTTCAGCTTGGTGATTATTTGTAGTAACTTTCTCACTATCATTTGGTATGTTTAAATTTTCGAATTGATTAGTGAGATCTATGATTTCTAGATTTTCAGATTTGGTCTCTTCATGAAAAGAAACATGAATAGATTCCTCAACTATTCTAGAGATAGTGTTATATACTCTAAAAGCTTTGCTAGAAGTGGAATATCCCAAAAAGAATGCTTTGTGTGATTTAGAGTCAAACTTATCTCTATCATCTTTGGTATTTAAAATATATCATGTGGAGCCAAAAGTATGAAAATAGTCAACTCTAGGTTTCTTAGAATGTATTATTTCATATGGAGTTTTCTTCAAGTGAGAGTGAATAGATACTCTATTTAACACATAGCATGCAGTGTTTACAGCTTCAGCCCAAAAGGTTTTGGGTGTGTTGTGTTCGAGCATCATAGTTCTAGCCATTTCTTGTAGTGATCGATTTTTCCTTTCGACTATACCATTTTGTTGTGGGGTGCGTGGAGCAGAAAAATTATGAGTGTACCCTTGAGATGTACAAAATTCCTCAAATATATGATTTTCAAATTCTCCACCATGATCACTTCTAATGGTACATATTTTGCTTTGTAATAGATTTTCAATCTTGGAACAAAATTATATAAAAACATGAATAGTATCATCTTTAGTTGCAATAAAGTGTACCCAAGTGTATCTACTATAATCATCAACAATAACAAAACAATATCTTTTACCACCAATAGATTGTGTCCTCATGGGTCCAAATCAATCCATATGAATTAATTCTAAGGACCTACTGGTGCTAAGTACATGTTTTGGTTTAAAAGAGGTTTTGGTTTGCTTTCCCATTGTGCATGGTTCACAGTTTTCAACTTGATCAAAAGATAAAGTAGGCAATCCACGAACAAGATCATATTTCACTAACTTTTTAATAACATGTGAACTAGCATGTCCTAGCTTTTTATGCCATAGTTGTAAGGTATTTTCATTTGCAAGTAAGCATTTTCCCACTACTGATTTCATAGAGTTAGGTTTAAGGATATAAAGATTTCCAACTCTATTTCCTTCATAAACAACATTTGTAGTGTTTTCTATCAATAACTTGCAGCAAGTTTTGTTAAATAACACATCATAACCACTATCACATAATTGACTAACACTTATCAAATTATGGTGCAAACCATCAACGAGTAGAACATTCTTTATTTCGAGGTTTGTACCAACATTACCTATTCCAACGATTTTGCCCTTATTATTGTCTCCAAAGGTGACCGTTCCACTTTTCTTTTCTTCAAAGGTTTGAAATGCATCCTTATTCCCGGTCATATGTTTGGAACATCCACTGTCAACCACCCATTCCTGCATTAAAATGTAGATTTTGGTACCCATTTGATGGTCCGATATGGTTAGAATCATTTAAGTACAGACATGTATAAGAGTTCTGAATCAGAAATCCAGTCGGTCGACAATTGTTCGACCGACATCTGTCTCGGTCGACAAATTGTCGATCGAGAAGATTATTGTATTACAAACAAAAAAACACAGAAATTTGCTCGGTTGACTAATTTTTGACCGAAATAATTGCTGTAAATTTTGATATGTTACAGACATCCGGTCGGTCGACAATACTTCGACCGATTAATGGTTCGGTCGACAATAATTCGACCGACTAAGTTTCTGTTTCAGTACAACAATGCAGAAAATTAACAGTATGCATGAGATCTTTTGTTTAGTTGAGATAAGACAATATAAATAGCAAGATGGAGCGTTTGGCCATATCTCAACTAAATTCCATTTGACTCTACTAAGTTTGAGGTTTTGGGACCCAAACTAATTCGGAATCCTTAGTTTTATAAGGGCATGAAAAGGAATAGTGTCCAAGACGTAAACAAAAATGGCAAGTAATAGAATCAACTTCATTTCTCTTTCTAGCCATTGTGTTCTTGGGTACAAACATAGTTTGAGTTCTTTTGGGTTGATTTTTCTTTGGAGCATATCCCAAACCTTTTCTTCCATTAAAACCAGTACCAATGCTTAGAATGTTATCAAGTATATCTTTTCTTCTTAACTCATAAAGTTCTCTTTGCAGCTGAGCAATATCATTCATCTTCTTGTGTAGATCATTTCTTGCTTGATCTAAATCAGATAACAATGAATCTCTTTCTTTTATAACATTATCATGGTCTAGATGGTTACACAAAATAGGTTGAGTCTGAAAATCTTTTAGTTTAGCTAACAAGTCAGTCTTTTCTTTAGAAAGAAGATCAATATTTGTTTCTAAAGTGAGTAGCTTTCTAGTGCAATCATCTAAAGATGTTTTTAAAGACAAATTCTCAAGATCAATGTTATTCTTTTCAGAAGAAAGATTATCTAATTTAGCAATTAGCTCATCATTTGATTTGATAACCTTCTTTAGTTTCTTCTTGACATCAACATACTTATCATGAATTTCTTGTAGACTAGTAACAAACTCTTCTTTAGGAAGATCAAGTAGGCTTACCTCTTGAGAGTCTTCATCATCTTCTCTTGCCATTAGACAATCCACCGTTTCTTCTCTGCTTTCACTGTCACTTGACTCGTCCCATGCAGCTTTATAGGCTTTTTCTCCCTTCTTCTTGTGTGAGCTTTTCTTTCCTTTCTTTGCTTTAGGACATTCATTTTTGAAATGCCCTTTCTTCCCACATTCAAAGCACCTAGGAGGGGTAGAAGAAGAGCTGGAAATTTTGTTAGATTTAAATCTTTTGTATTTCTTACCGTTGACGATCAAGGCTTCTTCTCCTTCTTCTTCACTTGACTCCTCACTTTCTTGTGTGATGACTTTTGAAGCTTTTAGAGCCACATCCTTCTTCTTTCCTTGCTAAAGTTCACGTGCTCTTCTTTCCTCCTCTTCTAGGGTTGCTTCATGAGCTTCTAGGTTGCCAATAAGTTGCTCCATTTTCAGTCGAGTGAGGTCGTTTGCTTCTTCAATGGCTGTCACCTTTGGCTTATATTTTGGAGGGAGTGATCGAAGGATTTTTGATACCTGATCTTCTTCAAGGACAGGTTTTCCTAGGGCACTTAAACCATTAACAATAGTAGAAAATTTTGCAAACATTTCACTAATAGATTCATCAGGATCCATACGAAAGTGTTCAAACTTTTGTTTAAACATGCTAATTTTGGAATTTTTGACTTGGACTGTTCCTTCATAGGTTATGGATAGTCTATGCCAAATATCATAGGTTGTGTCACAATTAGATATTCTATTAAATTCTCCTACCGATATAGAACAGTATAAAATGCTTACAGCTTTTGCATTCATTTGAGCTAGCTTTACCGTATTTGCATCCCATTCTGCAAATTGAGTTTGAGGGAGCTCATATGGAGTTGACACCATTCTCCATAAGTCCCAATTGATGCCTTGGAAGTAGAACTGCATCCTTCTCTTCCAATATTGGTAGTTTGTTCCATCGAACGCTGGAGGCCTAGCAACAAGTGTCCCTTCAAGGTTAAGGTTGTTGAGCACTCCATCACCCATTTCTTCAAGACTTTGTTAGGTTCCTTGAAGCCTGCTCTGATACCAATTGAAAAACACTAGAGGGGGTGGTGAATAGAGTTTTAAAATAATTTTAACAATTTATTGAACTCAAACAACCACAATTGAAAATTGGAAGAAGGAGACAGGTGTTTAGAGTGGTTCCAACTTTAGCAAATACTAAAGTTGTCAGTCCACTACCCGGTTGCTTACCCAACCGGGATTTTGAAAGTATTTATTTTATTACCTTCTCAAGGATTTATACAAAATACAATACTTTCCTTTACACCCTTTGAACAGCCTTCACTTGAAGTAGGTGCACCAACTTTGAGGTAGCCTTCTTGAAGTAACTCCAAGCTCCCCCTTGAAGTAGCCTTCCTCTCTAGAAGTAACCTCCCGTTGCACCAGCCTTCTGAAGTAGCTCAAAGTCACCTTCTTCACCAAGAAGATCTCCACCCTCTCCAATCAGTAGCCTCCAACCTAGGAGTAGCAAGGAGAGTACAAACGGTAATAGAGAACAAGAAAGGAAAAAGGAAATTACAACTTATCCTTTGTAGCCCAAGGCTTGATTTGCCTAGATCAAGCGTATACATCTCCTAACCAAGTGTATGAACTTGTAATTGCAGTAGGTAGGAGATACTAGCCTATAGGACACGAATTTTGAGCTAAGGAAGGAAATGGCCAATTGTCACAATGCTCAAATTGCTCACAAACAGATTCCTCAAAGTATGCTCAAGGATTTCTCAAGTGTAACAAGTGAGTTTGAGTATCCTATGGCTTGTCCTATTTATAGGAATGGCCTAAGGATGCTTAAGGACGTTCTAGACAACTTCTAGGGGTTTCTAAGTGCTTAACTAGCCGTTAGGTACAAGTTTGTTGCTTTAACAACGGCTAATTAATTAATTCTGCAGTTGTTGTCAGAGACCATCTCGGTCGAGGAATGGTCGACCGAGACACCTACTCGGTCGAACTTTTGTCGACCGACAGGCTCTCTGGAACAAGTGATTTGCAACGTCTATCTCCAACTGCCAACTACCTTGTCAGTAGTGTCTAACGGCTACTTTGGATCTTTCTCGGTCGAGAAGATTGTCGACCGAGAGTGTCTCGGTCGAGGAGTTTGTCGACCGAGATTGATCCTGTTTCAATGTTTCAATTTAGGCACTAATTATATGTATGAGTGTGCATATGTGATCCTATTTTAAGGGGATGACCTATCTAAATATGGTGTTTAGCTAGGGAGAATCTAACGCTTGATTTACATGAAATCTAAGTACTTGTACATTATATATTTGTACAAGTTTTTACAAGGCGATTACATTTCATGAAAATACAAACATATAAGCATATGGATTTCCCTAATTGCTTTTGTCATCCACCTTGATCCTGCACACTCAAGTAGCTCGTTAGATCAATAAGAATGAAATGTTTGTCATAATCAAAACAAAGGGATTTATAGATGTCCATTTAGCCAACAACTTGAACTCGAGTTGTCGATCCACCTTTCCCTAGCCAAGTGGTCTGGACAGCTTTGGCGATCTTTTTCCTTTTGATTTTAACATCCGTTAGAAGAGCCACGTCTGCCTTGGCTCTTCTTATTTCTTCTCAGATCGCATACAGTATCTCCCAGATGGAGATTTTGTGGACGTTCCAAGCCATCACCTTGGGCTTGCTACACATCTGACCTCTAGGCTGGCGCGTCGCTAGTGGAGGCTGTGTTTTCAGTGTTGTTCTCATTGTCATCAAGTGACTGGAACCTATTATTAACTTTCTCCTTCCCCGTGAAGTTCTTTTGTCTTCTCGTCCTCCTTGGGTTTCTCATCTTTTTTGGTTTCTCGAACCCGTCCTTGTCCTGAGTTCCGCTTGTATTGCTCGAGCTGGCACTATTGCTTGTCGAGGACTCATTTACTGCTTGTGGGTTCTGCTCCTCTACCACGAAAATCGAGGTAGTAGGGGTCTTCTCTGTAATCATTGGGGAATTTTGTCGAATAGTCTGGGCTACCACAACCGGAGCCACAGGCGTCTTCTCAACATTGCTCACTGGTGATTTATGTCGAACAGACTAGCTGCTGCCTTCATTCTGCATTTGATGGTTAGCTTGTTGATCGCCGCTCTTCACAGGAACTTTACACAAGCTCTTCTCATGCCCAAAGCTTTCGCAGTGTGGACACTTGATAGGGATCCATTCATACTCGATGTTGACACATAGTCACTACCCTTGTCCGTCCGCAGTTTGACTACCTTCTGAAAGGTAGAGCTAGCGTTGATCAACACATTCACACGAGCGTAGTCGATCCTTGACTTGGCTTTTGTTTGGCGATGCAAACATTGTGACTTCCCCAGGAATGAATCAATGCGTGCGATCATTGTCTCGCTCCAGAGCTCGAGCGGGAGACTATGGATTTTCAGCCAGACCGGGATAGATGTGAACTTTTTCTGCTCCAGCGGCTCTCCCTTCTCCCATTTCTTTAGGACCAGCAATTTCCCTTTCACATACCATGGGCCACCTTCAAGGGCATTGGCGAGGTCTGTGTCCTCCTTGAACTTTATGATGAAGCTTCCGCTTCCTCTACCCATCACCTCCATAGGCCTGATCAGCTTCCAGAGCTTAATTAGGTAGTCCTACAAGGTGGGAATGTGTGGCTTGAAGCCGATGATGTATCCCGCAAGTGTGTTCCTCCATAGCGCCACATTATCATCCACCGCCATCTGAGGAATGATAATGGTGTTGCCATCTACGGTTAGAGGTGTTTCCGGCAGTCTGGTATCCACATCCCCAACTAAGTTTTTGAATATCGTAGACCAATCTTTCGGCATGCTCACCACTCTAACCTCCTCCGCAGTGAAGCTTTGTCATTGGTTATTCCTTCCTCCTTGATTTGAGGTTCATCGATGGTCCTCTCCTGTGGCGCTGCTAGTGCCCCTAGAGCGCGGACCCATTCCCAACTCTTTCGGTTTTCATTCATTGAACACACTAAAAATAGGAACTTTTGTTACTTTTTGAACTATAGGCAGATCTTGATATTGATTATATCTTTATTGAGCATGTTTTTCTGAGGGAAATTCATATATTACTTGTCTTTATTTGATCATCCTAGTAAAATTTATGATTTTTTATAAAAATAAAACATTTTGAGCTAATAGGGGTCTACCACCAAGGCAACAAACCCCGGGTCCCACCCTGCCAGTTTGATTGTGCCAGCCAACCTGCTCTTAGAAATTAAGTGGCTAGCCTGTGTGGCATCACTGCTGGGTAAATGAAAACAAAAGGAAAAGACAATGCTGCCCTTACCTCTTCAAAGCAACACTGAGGGTAGGAGAGAAAATGCCAATGTGTCATCTTCAACCTCTACTCATCCACGATCCAAGCAAGGTAGTCAATGGTGATGTTGACTTTAGCAATCAGAATACCAGTGTTGCCACAAAAACCTCTTTTACCTCTTACACTCTCCCATGAAATCCATGGCACCTTCAATTCTTAGACAAGGGTCAGAGTTGTCGGGACAGTAGAGGAGTATCTCCGGAAAAAACCGCAGATGAACTAGGGCAAAGTTTGAGTCTTGCAAAGAAATTGAGCTTAGAGAAAATATCACAAGTTTAGGCTAAAGGTTTGGCATCACATTGTGATCTCACAGAGGATCTATGGTCCCCTATTTATACCCTCCTATGTCGGCAGAGTTAGCTCTAGGATGGGAGAATCGGAAAATCTCTTGGAAGCCTCAAAACTAGGTGAAATTTAGGGTAAGTGAGTTCATCATGTTCTCATGAAGACAAAGAGTGAGTTTCCTTGCTTGCTCATGCATTAATTTGTTGGGAAATTGTCTTGGAAAGATAGCGGGTTTGTGTTCCTATTTCCTTATTAAATTAGGGTAGGTGATGATACCAGCACCGTTGGATTGGATATCTAATGGTCCTTAGGCCACACACATAAATAAAGGTCAAAAAGTCATTTTCTAATTGGAGTATATACCTAAGGCATTTAATGTAAATCCGAATTAATCCTCTCACATTAAAGATTCTAGAAAAATCCATAATTCCTATTATATTAATCCTTATGATCCCAAATTTTAATGGAAAGTTGATAATGACTTTATCTAGTCATGGGCAAAGATTGAGACCAAAATTCAAAAAGAAAGATGATTTTTCTTAATATCAAAGTATTCTCTTTATGAATATATTTCAAGCACTAAAAGACACCCTTTTCTCTTCCCTTCTTTTGTACATTCTTTATTTCAAATATTTTTCTTATTAGAAACCATGTGCAAATAAAAACTAATTTAGTAATGAACATGCATACTACGTTTTAGAGAATTACACACAATTCTCACAAGTATACTTTGTTGTTATCTATTTTCTTTTTTTTCTTATGATTTAAATTTTCTTCTCTCTCTTTTCCCTTTCATACATTATTGTATAAACAAAACAATAAAATTCACAGAGTCAATAATCAGGGGAAATTTGCAAGAGGAAACTTTTATTTGAAAACATTGCACATACATTTCTAATATGTCCCTTTTATTTAAAGCATTACAATTCAACTAAATAAAATACAAATGAAATTGAGGTTATAACAGAACTCGTACTCCACGTGTATCCTATGTGTGTGACCCTATAGGTTCCAAGTTACATTGGTAGTGAATGTGCATAACCAAATTATGACATCAGAAGAAAAGAGCAGTATTTAGTAACACATCATTGATACCCAAGTATTGGAAACTTGGAGAACATCATCAAACTACACTCTATGATTGTTGTTACAACTATTGTGTACTTCCTTTATCTCTAATATCCGGATTGAAATTGAAGCATATATTCAACATTCTCTAAATTTTCATTCCATGTTCCTTGAACTAGAGCAGACTGTCTAAGATGTATGTGGCCTCAATATCATATATTGATTCCCATGTGCATGTTCATGTCTTTCTCAGTCTCTCTTATCAAGTGGCCATGATATTAAACTTTTATAGTAGGGACAAATCCCATCTGCATCACTCATAGTCACCCCCATGTGTCATAGTGCATCTGCTCATCACCTACATGGAAACCCTTATTCAAGGTCAATGTAGCATACTATATTTTTAAACTAATTTTAATTTGAGCAATTATTCATAATTTCCCTTAAACTTGATCCCAATTTTGATTGGGCCCTTTTTCCCAACATAAATGTAATCATTTTGATTGATTCTCATGTCCCTTGATACAAAGTAACTATCTTTTGAGTTTCTTATGCTTAAATATATTACTATTCTTCATTTGAGAGAGAAAATCAAATTTAGGCCCTCATTTGTGTATCTCTTGTCATACTTTGAGATCATCTAGTTCAATTATGTACTTTGTGCCTCACTATCCTATGAGACCTTACATTCTCTTTTTCACATAATGGCTTGGAATTAAGTTTAAATGTGCTAAGTTACTCAAAATTATGTACATATGTACTCATTGTAGTTAGATCTATAAATAGAGGTACCAATGATTGGATGAATTATGAGAAAGATTAAGTCAGCAAGACCAAGATATAAAGGGGAATGTAATGTATAAATACAACTAAACCCATGGTCAAGATCTTGAATTGTTTAGGGGTATTCAATTAGATGTTATAAAATTATGGAGTACTTAGCAAGATAGGAGTAATTACCATTATAATAGGCCAAGTTATTAGAACTCATATATTTCTTTTGTAACGCCTATGTTCCAAATGAATTAAGTCCACTTCCACCTAAAACCCCTCCTCAAAACCTAGAAACGGCCACTACCTATTATGATGGCAAACCCCTCACGACCAGTGGAACCAGAGCAACCCTCTTCTCATCCGCCCTTCTTCAAATATCGAGCCCTAGAAACACCCCATCATCAAAACACCTTGTTGTTGGTATGTATGCCCATAGAGCAAGTCATATGATGATTGTAATGGGATACTTTGTAAATGATTTGAAAATTAATAAAGGTAATTTCTGTCTATGTGTTTTAACTATTTTGAGATAATAGTATAACATGATAGATGTCTAAAGAATTGTGTTACTCAGTGACGTATGTCTTTAGGTTGAGGACCTAAATAATGAGATCATATGGATGTTAAGAGTATACATTCTTGTTATGTCCCTAGTCAATTGTTAATGTGGAAATAACCATAGACATCAATAACACAAAAGACTAGAGTGTATGTTGGTTGATGACAGAATCTCATTAGTCATGATATGTGATATCAAACCAAGCACATAGATACATCTTAGAGAACGGTGTATCGGACAGACCCACCATAAGAGTGATGCATGGAAACAACGCTTGGTTAGTCAGGGTCAACTCTTATAGTATTGGTGGTGAATGTGGTTCTCAAACCTGAAATCACTACACTCATCACATGTCATTGGGTACACTTTGACATCATCAAACACAGTCCTGAAATATGGATTGTTATAAAGGTGATGATTGGGTGACTTTAACACATGGGGTTTTGACTGTGAGTGATGGATATGGGATTTGTCCCTCCTAAGGGAGTATGATATCTTGGCCACTTGATGAGTGAGACTGAGAAATACATGGCCATGTGCATGTGAGTCAATGTATGACATTGAGCTTACAAATATCTCAAACAATCTACTCTAGATCAACAAACATGGATTGACCATTTGTAGAGGATGACCAGTCCATGCCTCAAGTTCAATCTGGATATCAGTGACAAAGGAACTATACATTAACTATAACACCAATTACATATTGTAGGATTGAAAGTTGTTCTCCAACTTTCCATTTCACTTGGGTAGCACTGATGTGCAACTAGGCACCAATCTTTGTTTGTGAAGTCGTAAGTGAGTTATGGACTTTCACAGCCAACGTGAAATGGGACCTATAGGGTCACACACATAGGATTAACCTGGAAGAGGATTTTATCCACGAATTGATTACTAAAGTGTTTAGATACTCAATTAAATGTTCAATCAATAGACTTGACTCAGAATCATCAAGTTCAAGTGTTGAACAAATTGATTAGAGTGTCAGGTTGATTGAGAATTGCATTGACTTGACTTAGAATCATCAAGTTCAAGTGTTGAACCAATTAATTAGAGTGTCAGATTGATTGAGAATTGCATTGACTAAGTTATGCACAACTTGGACCACCAACTGACCGGTTCACTGGGAGAACCGATTGACTCAAGGTCAGTGAGATGACCAGTTCACAATAGTGAACCGATCAATTCACATGGACCAACTGAGTAGGTGTTTCCCAGTTTGTGAGAAAAGATTTTCATTTCACTTGTTCAATTTGATTGGGACAAGAATTAATCTTTGCACTAATTTGAAATGAATAAGGGAAGTTCATTGTGGGCAAGTCTGTGAAGTGAAATGACCAATTCACACTCCCAACTGACTGGTTCAAAAGTGAACTGATCGTCTCACTTGCCCAAATGATCGGTTGAGTTTTGAAACGACCGATTCGTCTTCCGCAGTGCAACCAATTCATGGAAATTCTGGACCCTTTTACTCCTGCACAGACTGGGATTCCTGACCCTGCCCTCTACTATAAATAGAGGGGTACATGGGGCTTCTCAAAATAGACAACTCAGAGCATCAGTTGCTCTACAAAGTTGTTGTCCTTTGTGGTTGTGGTAACTGAGAGAGAGCAAGCAAGTTCTACCCGTCCAGGGAGGAACAGTGAGGGAAAGACAACTATAGAAAAGTAACTAATTGAGGGAGAGTGTGTCGATGACTAGTATGCTGACAGAGGGGGATGACTCCTTCAAGTTTCCTTCAGGATAGGATGACTAGAGTTCCTGGTAGTCTGTGTGGACTATCTATAGAGGCGGGAGATTTCTGCCACTCCAAACGACAACTATCAACCACATTCTGGGTCTACACCAGGAGCTGCACAGACCCCATCAAAGACTAGGTGGTTCAAGACTGTACTAGCTGTGAGGTATTGTCATTGAGCAAGCCTCAGGACCAGGTATATCTTGCTAAACCAACTTCCCTATTACATAGTTGTTGATGCGATCTGCTGGTTATGGGTTTGTGGTAAGATAAAAAATTTTGTTTCCGCTGCTTGTTCCGTCCCACAAACCCAAAACCTGTCACCCTAGCCCTAACAGTCGTGATCATCACGACCTCATCAGCTTACAACACGAGACGTCGACATACCATGAATCAACCCTGCATACGCCACCACCATGCCTCCCTACCAACCTACAAATGATAGCCATCATGTCATCACCCAACTTGACCCTGATGTTGATGCCTCTTGCTACCTCATTCCTGCAGACATGGTCGTCATCCTGCAACACAATGACCAGAGTAATTGAAGGCCCCTCCATCATGGATCAACGATTCCCCAATCCCATCTTCAACGCTACCTGGTCATAACCTACAAATTTTTCTACTGCCAGCAACCACAACTACCAACATATCCTCGCCTCTCCCCAATGTTGGACACTAACAAAAACAACTTGAAGTTGATGACTTCCTTGGTCCATACAACCAATCACCACCACAGATCTACAATAGGTCCTGCAAATGCAGTTACCTTCACTATTAATGCTTTGCCTCATTTCCCTGACTTCTTGACACCCTCAAACCCGACCGCCTTTCCCCCGGCAACATTGGTCAAGTTAGCACAACATAGTCATTTCAATCAGAGCAGAAGCCCATCTGTTGAACTTTGATTTCAGTTCAGTAGGCACCCACCATCATTTAGGTGTCACCTGTTTGACTCTGCCAAGTCACATCGTCATCGACATATTTTCCTCCGACCAACCTGTCACTCGACGCACACCAACACGCCACTTCTATCCACCCCCTTGAGACCTCAACACCCTCGACACTATTACCTCTTAGCCACCTTCATCTTTTCAATTCTAATTTGCCTCACCAGCATTAAAACACAAAAGACCTACAACTCAGATCAGAATGATACCTTGGCAGCACCAGTTCTAGAGAGCTTTGACAACCTAGTCCTCAACCTCTCCACATCCTTCCTTTCCAGCAAGTCACAACTTCTGCAGCTCTAGAACCACTACAAAACCACCATCAATGGCCTTACATCAACCTCCTTAGAAACATGGTTATCCTGGAGGTGATCCTACTGGATCTCGACAAGCCAGACGATGATCTACAACACCAAGAATTTGATCTCCTTTTCCTGTTTCACACCAGCATCAAATCACGATCACCACATGCCATGATGACAGCCTCTAGTCAGAGAAAACACCAGATTCGATCTCATCAAAGCTCTGAGGAGGAAGTCTTGCCACTCGTGAACAGAAGGGTTTTAATTTGGAGATGGCATCTACAGACCGACACCTACAATGGCTCATCTAAGATCACCTACATTGAAGACACCATGATCTAGTTAATGGAGGATGATGATGTCACCTCCTCTCTCAACGACATGTAAATTCAAGGAAATCACATTAGAAATCATTTCAATCTAAAAGTAAGCCTTCATCTTTCTCTATTTATGATTTTATGACATCAATAATAGCCAAGGGTTGCATGGAAATATTAAGACATGAAGCACATATACACTAAGTCGACTAGTAAATATATTTAGGTATACCTATTGTATCATATCAACATATAGGAAACATGTCGATACATATTAGTAAACAAGAAAGTTGTTATTGATAGTAACATGAAAATAAGTAGTGCATTAGAATATGGTTATGATGTCAAGAAAGTTATTATTCTGTAGTAACATGAAAATAGGTAGTGCATTAGAATATGGTTATGATGTCATGGGTGATAATAGTCATCTAGGCCTATGATGTATTACTATGCTAATATGTATATAATATGGAATAGTCATAGAATGAAATAGCTTGGTGTCCATGGATATCTAAGGAAGAAGAAAAAAATCATTTAAGAAGGATATAGTGAGAAGAGATTATAAAATAATCTAGTTCTTCTAGAGAAAATATGTAGGCATATGATTATAATTTATTAATTATCAACATGTACCAAATCCATGGATCATAGTAAAATAATGTTGTTACAAGTCTGAACCATATTAATATACATGGTAAAGCATATTTGGATATAACATTTTGACTTGTGAACCTAATTTGAATATTAGAATGAAAACTTAGAGATAATATCAATGACAACATATTATAGATAATCTCACATTCCAAATATAACAATAGATGACAACTTTCTTAGATCATTTAGGAATTGTGTCCATCCCTCCTATATGATGTATATCTATATTCATATATATATTTGATATTTGGTATAACATTAAAACATGTGGGAGCTCTTGGTGATAGATACAACCACTTGTTACCTTAGTAATTTAGGTACTATGGAATGATATGGGGACGATTATATCTTATCACTCTTACATATAGATAAACTTGATATTTTTGAATTTAATTATAATCATGGGGTAATATGTCAACCTAATATATAAATCAAGGGCCAATGAAGAACCTTCACCAAACAATACTTAAATTCCAAGCCAATATTCATATAGTGAAAAAATATCTTAACTTTCTAGATCTTTGCATGTTTGGAGTCCAATCAAGTATTGAGTGTTGAAAGATCTTGAAATCTTATTTTTAGTGAAAGGTACTAGATTCTCTATTCACTTATTGAGTTATTTTTTTCCCTTGTATGGTGGTGAACCATAAAACCTTTTATTAGCCTTTCCTACCTTTGAAAGTTCACCACACCTAAATTCATTATTGGATTGTGAAATTTATTAAGATAAGCACTGGAATTGAATTCTTGGAGTTTTGGGTCCCTGGACTTTGGTCCTTTTGGGCTTTGGCCCTTTTAGAGCTTTGGCTCCTAGAGATTGGGTACATCCTGCTGTCCTATGCACATGTTGTAATGGATTAGTGGTCCCCCAATATACTGGTTGAAATAGCAGGCTATTGTGACGTTCTCTCATAAATGATTGAATACATGACATTTTAGTCATTGATAAGAAATTATATGACAATGGTTAATCCTAATATTTTAATTGATCATTTTTTTGCAAATAATCTTGATTGTTTTGATATCTTGAATTGGAAATTTTCGTATAATTGTTAACCTTGTCAATATCATCTTGAATATTTTGATCTCTTGAACTTGGACAATTTTTGGATAATTGTTAATCTTATCAATACCATTTTGAATTCTATATATGGAAACCATTGATACATGTTATTCTCATTTGGCTAAACTAACTCCACCAAATAGTCCCCTCCTAGAATTCGTCTCATACCTAAATCATGTTTTGTACCTATGTTTTGAATAGCTCAATGATTGGATTTAGTACCAGCTTTCTTGACCTTTTTTTTTGGATAAGGTAATATATTGCTCAGCAAAAAACCGTATACGGGAGACATATATTGTACAGGGGTGTGTTAACTATAAAAGCCCCACTGCCTTCTAATAATTAAGTCTAAACCTTTACAAATTTTAGGCTTGACGTTACACACCAAGGTAAGCAAGTCCACCAAATCATCAAAAAGGTAGAATTGGTCTTTGTCCAAACTGCCATGAAGCCTTGAATTTCTTTCCCTCCAAATGAGGTAGACGATAGCAGCAAGGCTGAGACCAACAAAAGCCATCAAGTCATTGTCCCTCCTAGATTTCACTCGGATCCACTATAGGCATTCATCGATGCTAAGCGGGACAGCGCCGCCCCACCCATTCTTCAGCGCCCACCTTGTCACCATATTGCTGGAGAAATCACATTTGAAGAAAAGATGCTCGTGTGATTCAGGATCAGCCCTACATAGTAAGCATCTTTTATTCACGTTGATTCCCCATCCAAGCAGTCGATCCACGGTAGGTAGCCTCCCAAGAATGGACCTATAAAGGAAGCAACTCCATTTCGGAGTGTGCCACCTATTCCACAAGATGTCAGCCCAGGGAACCGGTGGCACATAGTGAGGTTTGACCCACGACTTCAACACCGCGTAGCCCCAAATGCCCTGCTCATCCACAGCAAAATCAGCCTTAACCTGGTTCCACTATTGTGTCATCTGTCTCCATGTCAAGGAGCAGCCCGATAAGGCTCTCACCTCCAGGGAAGAGCCATACCGCTGAGAGATTACGAGGAGGCTGCTAAACAGCTCAGATTGTATCCTACTGATTCTAACCTCATGAGAGAGGAAGATACTAAAGCAAAGAAACTCACGCAGATGGAAAAGGCTGAAGAATCTTATCACTGGCAATGGAGTAGAATGAACTGGATCAAAGATGGTGACAAAAATACTAGAGTCTATCATTATGCTATGAAAAAGAACCACATGAGAGATTGTATCCATGGGTTGATTAAAGAAGATGGCAGCCAAGTGAGGGGACCCAGGGAAGTGGCAGACGAGGTCGTTACCTTTTTTAAGAACCAATATAATAGTAATCATCGTAGGAAACTGGGAGCTTTACCTCTGAGGTGTGTTAATGAAGCTATGAACAGGGATCTCTTTGGGCCGGTGTCTGAGCAGGAAATCAGAGATGCCATTTTTTCCATTGGGGAGTCTAAAGCCCCTAGCATGGATGGCTTTAATGGCAGGTTTTTCCATGCATGCTGGGATATCATTAAAGAAGACCTGTGTTGTGTTGTGCGATGGTTCATGGTTGGTGGGTACATGACCAGGCAGGTGAAACATGCTTTCATAAAGTTGATTCCAAAAAGGAGTACACCTTTCTCTATGGCTGACTACATGCCTATTGCGTGCTGCTCTGTGCTTTATAAGGTGTTTGCCAAACTGTTGGCTTCTCGGCTGAAGAAAATCTTGCCTAGCATCATTTCTCCTAACCAGTTGGCCGTTGTGAAAGGTAGATCTATCTGCGACAGGGCCCTCCTTGCTGCAGAATTCCTCACGTCTTTTAATCTTAAGATTGGTACTAAGAAGGCCTGCTTCAAGGTGGACATTATTAAAGCCTATGACCACGTGGAGTGGGACTCCCTTTGGGAGATTATGAATGCCTTCGGTTTCTCTCGTAGGTGGATAAACCTGATCACTCCATGTGTTGAATCTACATCCTTTTCTATTCTAGTTAACGGTGTGCCGCAGGGGTTCTTTTCAGCATCTAATGGATTCAGGCAGGGGGACCCCTTGTCCCCTCTACTCTTTGCCATGGTCATGGAGTCACTTACTCATAGCATTAATCAGACGGAGGAGGAAGGTTGATGAATCCTTTCAAGGTGAAGAATACCCCAGCCATATCTCACTTGATTTTCTCCGATGATGTTATGGTTTTTTCGGTGGGTCATTGCAAGTACTTGAAATACACTAAAATAATTTTGGAGCATTTTGGTAAACTAATGGGGCTTTATTTCAGTCAAATTAAGTCCAAAGTCTTTCTCTCACGTTTGTGTGATAGACGTCGTGGATGCCTCTGGGCTGCTGCTAGCCTGACCCGAGGCAGATTCCCGACCAAATATTTGGGGATTCCGATCTCAGATGGGCGAGGCAGAGGAAGGGACTTTGAGGTTCTGGTTGATGATCTCAGAAGCACCATGGAAAAATGGATAGGGTTGACCATTTCTATGGCGGGACGTCTAGTCCTCTGTAACACCATTCTTATGGGGAAATTTGGCTTCTGGACGAGACATGCAGAGCTACCTTTGTTCATCATTGACAAAGTTTGGAGCCTTTTTGGAGGTTTCCTGTGGGGTGGCAAGCCTCACGGCATTGCCTGGGATACTATCACCAAAGAGAAAAAGAAAGGTGGTCTGGGGATTTCTGATCCTCAGGCTATGGCCGAAAGGTGTACTCAGAAGCGCTTATACAACTTCCTCATGGACCAGGGGTCCCCTTGTTCCTCTTTGATGTGGTATTTTTGAACACACTAACAAACTCACTCGGGGTTGAAATCCCGAGATTTTACCAAAACCAATGTGCAATAATACCACCCGCAAGCGGATTAGTCTTATCGCAGTATAGTTAAGGATCGAACCCAAAGGACAACCTTTTTAAGAATCCTTGTCAGTTGAATCTAGCTCAAGTAAAACTAATATTTAGAACGATTGGTTGATTTGAGGTTACTTAAACTAATTGCAAGAAAGTAAAAGCTGAATTAAAATTGGGTATAGATCAATGATATGGAATCGCTGCGATGGTACCGGGTTTCATCACCGTTACACACGCAAATACATTCAATCGTGAACAATCCATGCAAGATGTAACAATCCAGATAGAGCTGCTGCGAAACCCCCCATACAGATGTTAGGTTTGCGTAAGCATCACCTTAGGCATCAGATGTCTCATCACCATTTGGATAACGTACTTACGGCTCTAAAGATACAGAAATCTAACGAAGGTTGTGGGCCCCCTATACAGGCGTTAGGCACACAGAACTTTCACCGAAGGCTATATGGCTTGTCCCCTCACAGATCATACACTTACGATCTCGATGAAATCCAATCCTATTTCTAGTTTGGGAGTCAACCGCATTAACCGATAAGTAAACAGGCGGTTAATATACGAGCAAACATTGACGATTAACAAGAAGATACAAAATCCAACTAAGTTTGTGAACCCCCTATATAGGCTTTAGGTGCATAGAAGTGTCACCGAAGGCTAGATGGCTCGTCCCCTCACAGATCATACACTTACGACCTCAAGGAATCCCATTCTATTTCTAGTTTGGGAGTCAACTTGTTAAACGGCATTCAATCCTACATATAGAAGTTCTCACAACATAGGAAGAACGAAGATGAAAGCAAGCAATTAATCAAACTACGAACATATCAGTTAATGACGAAATGAAGAGTTATATACATTGTCGTGGAAAGTTTAACAAAAGAACATGATTTGCATGGGTAGTAGGGCTAGTCCCCGCACCCCAGTGAAAAGGTACTACTCGCTCATGATGCGAGAAACAAGAAGAATGAGAAAGAGAGAGAAATCCGCCATGAACTTGGGGCAGAAGGTAGTCGCAGCCCAGTGAAGAAGATACGGCCTTCTACGTCGTGTCAAAGTAGATCTGCATGTGAACGGGAGATGCCAAGACAGACCGAACAGTCCCCCTCACTCCGTCCTCCTTCTCTCCTCAGCCTCCTTGGTTGCAACACGGGCAGTAGGTGGAATGAAACTGGCGCAGATGACACTGGATATGGATCATACCTGTGTACAGGCAGCCTATCGGCGTCCCGGAACCGATGCCAAGTGAGGACCTTTGGGGTCCTATTTATAGGCACTGGACTAACCCTAAACGGTCTTGGGTTAAAGGAGATATTTTCTTTCTCAAACGGTTTACTGTTATTTATGGCCAAACGGTATGGCAATTTTATCAGCAAACGGTCTCTGACGGAGGCTCATACTAGGAACTCCATGCAGTTTGCATGCATTCTAATCAAAACGGTCCTCGTGTGGCTGCATGTCTAAACATTTTCATATGTTCATTCGATTTACATGCAAATGAGCAAACAGTCTTTACGTTGCTTTCCTCATGCAAACGGTCTACGCGACCTTCAAACGATCTTGACATTTGCAGTAAACGGTCTACGCTGCTAAACGGTCTTCGTGGCCAAACGGTCTTGCAACCTTGGTGCCCAAACGGTCTTGAGTAGATTGATTGCTAAGGACCAGGGGTGAGGGAAGGTACATTCCAACTGATTGTTCAGCTTTATCAAGACCTACATCAATTCAACCATAATTTCAATTAAAATCATGATAATTGGATTAATTAAGTAATTTTGCACATTATGACACACATTGATATTTAATGAGTGAAATAGTATATATAGAGTTGAATTTGTTCCAAAGAGATAATTGAATTCCATGATGAATATGCATTCATCAAAACACCCCAAACATAAACGTTGCTCGTCCTCGAGTAACAAAAAAACTGAAACAGTCACCATATGAATACTTTCAATTCATGTGATTACTTCATCTTCACATCACGAAAATTTTCTTTCTGCTCAATATGACTCAGTATCTCAACCTCCTGAGACCACTAAACACATATTACCATATCTTCATTCCTGAGTTCATTTTCCAAAATCACTTCCTCTTCACTTTTTCTAACAACAAGCATGTGAAAGAGTTTTGTAAGAGTCCAGAAATGCCCGTGGAACAGCAAGTGTGCATTTGATCTGACACTGGTGTTTTTTAGGATTGGGTAGGCAATCATTGTGCCATTAGGTAGAAAAGGGAGTGAATAATGGTATGGAAGTAGAAGTAAATCTCTCCTCTATTCGACTCGATATTTTTATTTTATGATGTGCAATTTCATTTATTGCATTTTTTGTGCGAATCTCTCCTCTATTCGACTCGAGATTGCATTTCTTTTTGTGTGCACTTTGGCATCTTTTTGTTTGCAAATCTCTCCTCTATTCGACTCGAGATTGCATTTTTTTTTGTGGTACGCCCCTATTTGTTTGTTAGGGGTATGGAAGAAGCGGATATAGAGGGAGGTGGTGTGCCACCCCGAACTTAGGGTTTGGCATGAATTTGGCTATTTTTGTTTCTTTTTGATGAATGGAGGGGTACGAAGATGATAGAAGAAGTGTAGAAGAGAGTTCAGATCGGAATGCAACTTGATTTACAATTCAATGCACCGGGTTGTTCTCTTTATCAAAGTCTTCTCAAATAATGACTTGATGAGGATCCGGTGGAGATTCCATGTTATTGTTCCACTAATCAGTTAGGAAGCACGACGTGTTTGATCCCTATCAGTTTGAAAAACACTTATCATTTTTGCAAAACTATCATGATGTTAGGAATCATAAGCTTCTCAAGATGATTTCAATCAAAAGGCTTGTTTCAAAAAGTGGTCCTTTTGAGGATTTACTTTGAATAAGGAGGATATAATGATTCAAAATACATAGTAGGTTAGTTAGTGACTTTTAATGAAACCAGGAAGTGTCAAAAAGTTTCCAAAATTCATCAAGTATCTATTCAATTTCTTTGAAAAACATTAAAGAATTTTGAAAATTTTGAAAATTTTATCAAGAATGTGATAGTGAAAACTTAAGTATGAAAAAGATGGGTGTAGGTGAAAAGTGAGGTACGTACCACCCACCCTCCACCCCGAACTTAGATATTTTCTCGTCCTAAGCAAACCCTAAATCCAAGATGGAGGGGCCAAAATCATGCCAGATTGACTACTAGGTGTGGTTGCGTTCCGATCAGCGTGCATCCTCTTACCTGAAAATCTCAAAGGTGAAGGGTAATTAGATCTTAAAATAGCATCTTGCGATGTGAATTTTATTTAATGAAAAATTGACTAGAATGTAGAAACAAATTGAAAAAATATTCTGATTTGAAAAGAAAATTAAAACAAATTTATTGATCGGGTTGCCTCCCGACAAGCGCCTTTGTTTTACGTCGATGGCTCGACTGAATTCTTCATCTTCATGGTGGATCCTTTGGATTGGTGAGTCCCAGCATTGTTTAGGTGCCTATGTCAATCGAGGTTAAATATCTCTTCAAGTGATAACCATTTTCCATAAATTATCCTGACTTTTCACTCCATAAAGAGAAGGCACCATGTGGGGAGATGCTTTTAACAATGTAAGGTCCAGACCAGCGAGAACGGAGTTTTCCTAGGAATAACTTCAACCTTGAGTTGAATAGAAGAACTTGGTCTCCCACTTGTATGTCTTTTCTTTTCAAACGTTCATCATGCCAAAGTTTTGTGCGTTCTTTGTTGATTTGTGCATTATCATAAGTTGTCATCCTGAGTTCATCCAGCTCTTGGAGTTGTAGAATCCTTGCTTGGACAACTTCTTTAAAATCAAGGTTTAGTTGTTTAATTGCCCACCATGCCTTATGTTCCAGTTCGACTGGCAGGTGGCAAGCTTTTCCATATATTAATCGAAAAGGTGTAGTCCCAATGGGAGTTTTATAAGCAGTTCGATAGGCCCATAAGGCGTTGTTGATTTTTTTTGACCAATCCTTTCGATTGAATCCTACCGTTCTTTCTAAAATAGCCTTTAGTTGACGATTAGATACCTCTACCTGTCCACTTGTTTGTGGATGGTAAGGCGAGGCTACCTTATGTGTTACGCCATATTTTCTCAGTAAGGCTTCAAAGCTTCTTTCAAGGAAGTGGGAACCTCCGTCAGATATCACGATTCGTGGCACTCCAAAATGGGGGAAAATAATATCTTTGAATAATTTTATGATGGGTTTGGAATCACCAGTGACGGTTGGTATAGCTTCAACCCATTTTGAGACATAGTCTACCTCCACTAGGATGTATGAGAACCCATGAGAAGATGGGAATGGACTTATGTAGTCCACTCCCCAAACATTGAATATCTCTACTCCATGCCATAGATTCAGCGGTATCTCATCTCTCTTTGTTATATTGCCTGATCTTTGACATTTGTCACATGATAGGACAAAGTCGTGGGAATCTTTAGATATGGTTGTCCAGAAGAATCCACATTGCAAAACCTTCAATGCAGTCTTTTTAAAGCTCATATGTCCTCCCACTGGTTCTGAGTGACATTGTTCCAAAATAAGTTGAGCTTCTTCTTCGGCGATACATCGTCGATACAGGCCATCAACACCTAGTTTAAAGAGATATGGTTCATCCCAGTGATATTGCTTTATATCATGCATGAACTTCTTCAGTGCATTCCCGGTGCATTGAGGATGGATGACCCCAGCAGCAAGGTAGTTCACAAAATCCGAGTACCACAGTATAACTTTTGAGACCTTCATTAGTTGATCATCCGGAAGAGACTCGTTAATCGGAATCTTCTCAGTATCCTGAGTGTGGATGCGACTGAGGTGGTCTGCTACAACATTCTATGTACCTTTTTTATCTCTTTTCTCTAAATCAAATTCATGTAATAGAAGGATCCATCTAATCAACCTGGGTTTTGCATCTTTCTTTGCCAGAAGGTAATGAATGGCGGTCTGTTCTATGTAGACAATGACCCTTGAACCAATTTGGTAGGATCTGAACTTGTCAAAGGCATACACGACATCTAGAAGTTCTTTCTCGATAGTTGCATAATTCCTCTGAGCTTCATCGAGAGTTTTTTATGCATAATAGATCACGTAATGTTTCTTCTCTATACATTGTCCAAGCACAACACCCACAACATAATCACTGGCATCACACATGATTTTGAATGGGTGATCCCAATCAGGAGCTCTAATGATGGGAGTGGTTGTAAGGGCATGTTTCAGTGTGTTGAAGCTTTTGACACATTCTTCATTGAAATTGAAATCAGTATCCTTTAGTAATAGGTTCGTCATTGGCTTCGTTATCTTGAAAAAGTCCTTTATAAATCTTCTATAAAATCCTACATGACCTAGAAAAGCACGGACTTCTTTTACGTTTGTTGGAATAGCCAGTTTAGAAATCACTTCAATCTTGGCTTTATCGACTTCAATTCTTGTATTGCTGACCCTATGACCGAGGACAATGCCTTCTCTTATCATAAAATGGCACTTTTCCCAATTTAGCACAAGATGTGCTTCTTCACAATGTTTGAGGACCAGGGAGAGGTGCTTAAGACATGAATCAAATGAATCTCCATATACAGAAAAATCATCCATAAAAACCTCCATAATGGTTTCGGTGAGACCGGAAAATATTGCAGCCATGCAACGTTGGAAAGTTGTAGGTGCATTGCAGAGGCCAAATGACTTTCTTTTAAATGTGTATGTTCTGAATGGGCAGGTAAAGGTTGTTTTCTCTTGGTCATCTGGATATATGGGTATTTGATAGAATCCAGAGTAACCGTCAAGATAACAAAAATATTCTTAGTGAGCCAACCTTTCTAGGACTTGATCTAGGAAAGGCATTGGAAAATGATCTTTTTGAGTTGCCTTGTTTAATTTTCTATAATCTATGCACATCCTCCACCCTGTGACTGTTTGAGTGGGGATGAATTCATTGTTTTTATTCTGTATAATAGTTGTTCCATCTTTCTTCGGGACTACATGCACTGTGCTCACCCATGGCGAATCGGATATCAGATAGATTATTCCAGCTGTGAGTAGTTTATTGACCTCACGACGAACCACTTCCTTCATATTTGGATTCAACTTTCGTTGATGCTTAATAGTAGGATTGTGATCTTCCATCATAGGGATCTTGTGCATACACAGTGCTTGACTGACCCCAGTGAGGTCACTCATTTTATAACCGATGGCTTTCTTTCTTTCCCTTAATTCCTTCAGGAGTTTCTCTTCTTGTTCAACTGTTAGATCAGAATTTATAATAACTGGGCAAACCTTGAGATCATCTAAAAATACGTACTTCAGTCCTTCGGGCAGGGGTTTCATTTCAGGCGCTTCTGGTTTTTCTCTTGTTTCTTCTGTAGTTTCCATAGCCTTGAGTTCTTCATTGTTGGCTCCAACATCTTATTTAGCAGAGTCGAGGGATTCGATGCAATCCTTTACTCGTTTGTCGATTGGTTCATCCACGGATGGGTTTGTTAGAGAAATTTCCAAGGGATCATTTGATTCATGATGCTCTTGAGTCAGAAGTGACATTTGTTCAATGTAGTCAATCAGATAGACTTCTTCCTGCATACTTGGTCTTCTCATACTTTCAAAAACTTTAAATTCGAGAGTTTCTTTTCCTAATCTTAGTAGTAAGGTACCAGCTTCAACATCAATCAAGGCTCTTACAGTGGTGAGGAATGGACGACTGAAAATGAGAGCATATCTGGCATCTTCTTTTATATCCATAATGATGAAGTCGCATGGAACATATGTGTCCTTGCCTACCTTGATCGGGACATCTTCGAGGATTCCTAATGGATGTTTTATCGAATTGTCTGCAAGTTGTATAGTCATGCCAGTAGGAAGCAATTCTACAAATCCTAATCTTTTGCATAGGCTAAGCGGCATAATATAGATGCTTGCACCTAGATCTGCCAATCCTTTCTTGCATGATGAATCGCCAATATGACATGAGATTCCAAAGGATCCCGGGTCTTTTTGTTTCTTGGGCATCTTTCTCAATATGATATCCGATGTAGTTGTTGTCAGTTTTACTGTCTCATACTCTTCAATTACATACTTCCTGGTGAGGAGTGACTTTAAGTACTTTGTCCATGCCGGTATCTCGGCCAGAGCATCCAAAAAGGGTATATCAACATGAAGTTTCTTCATAGCTTCTTTAAACTTATTGAATCTAGTATCAAGCTTGGTTTGCCTTAGACGAGCTGGGAAAGGTATACAAGGTTTATATATAGGGATATTAGGTTTTGGAGTTTTAGTTTCTTCATCAGTAGATTTCTCAGCACTTCCCTTCTCTGTCTTTTCATCTTTTGATTTAGACTCTAGTGTTGTTGAGTTTTGGACCATCACAGGTTCATCTTCGTCTGTAATAATCACAGGTGTCTTTACTGGGGGATCTGAATAGTCTTTTCCTGACCTGGTGGTGACTGCCTTCAACTGTTCAGGATGCTTAGGATTGTTCTTGGGTTGGCCAGAAAAGACTCCAGCGGGTGGCTTTATGCTAGCTGCAAGTTGAGCTAGTTGAGATTCAATAGCCTTCTACTGAGCTTGTTGGTTGGCTATCATATTTTGCTGAGTTTGTAATATTTTTTCAATGGCTGATAGCTTGTCATCAGAAGAGATGGCTCCTTCTTGTTGTCCTTGCTATTGATTGAGATTTTGATACTGAGAGTTGTTTGATAATTATTGTAGTTCCTATTCTGAAAGTTTCCCTTGAAATTTCCTTGATTCCCAAAATTTTGTTGTTGATTATACTGGAATCTTGGGCCTCTTGGTTGATTGTTTGAACCAAATTGATGCGAGTTTACTGCTCTAGAGGGGTTTCCATATTGAAAACATGGGTGATTCCTATTCTGATTTGGATTGTAATAACTTTGTCCAGGAATAGTGTTGATAGCATTTATATTTTCCATCTGACCATTATCTCCTTGTCCACATACATTGCTCAGTACAACGTCATAGAGAACATTGCATGATAAAGTGGAATGATCGGTGCTCTTTCATGCTTCACAGAACAGGGAAGTGGACTTGACCTATTCCGCTTGCCGAGTGGGTGAACGTCCTCTTCCAATAGAAGCTAGAGATGATTCAATACGATCTTGCTTGGCAACTAAGATCTTCAAGGTTTTAGTGATATACTTGTACTCGGGAGTAGCTTCGGCCATAGCTACATTCAAGACTCCTTTACCTACAGATCTACCCCAATTGGCTTGATTTTCTGCTCCCAGGGTGATGACTCTCCATGCGCTGTCATAACTTTGACGCATGAGGTTTCCTCCAGACGAGGAATCTAGAAACCTCTTAATATCATCATCAACACCCCTATAGAAAATTTCGATGAGTTGATTCTTAGGAATTCCGTGGTGTGGACATTTGCGTAGAAGCTCTTTGTACCTATCCCATGCTTCGGAGAGAGTTTCCCCTGGGACTTGAGTGAAATTTGTTATCCGGCCCCTAATTTCATATGTGAGAGATGGAGGATAGAATTTTTCCAGAAACACATTTTGGAGTTGTTCGCAGGTGGTGATGGGTATTGCACTTTGCAATGAATTGTACCAACTTATGGCTCTATCAACAAGGGAATACTTGACGAGACGGAGTCTAATGGCATCATCAATGACTCCATTTTGCTTTGTCATAGCACATAGATCGATGAATCTCATAAGATGTTCTTGGTTGTCCTCTGCTTGTTTGCCATAGAAAGGGTTGTTTTGAAGCAATGTGATCCAATGTGACCTAATCTTAAAATTGGCAATATTTATGGGAGGAGGTTGTACTGGATGGTGAACATTCGCAACTTTCGGGATTGAGAACTCTCTAAGATCCTTTTGTAGTTCAGCTGCTTGCGCTGCTAGGATTTCCTGTTGAACCGCAGCCCTAGCTTCTTGCATGAGTCTCTCTCTTTGTGCATTGATGGCTTGAGCCACCCTTTGGGCTACCTCTTCTTCTTGTGCCATCTTTTCTTGATTCTCTCTGATCTGACGATGGAAAGTTCTATCTATCTCGGGATCAAAGCTTGTTGTGAGTCTGGGGCTCTCTGAATGGTGCATACACTATGCCTTGGGTTGTACCTGAAAATAGAAAGATTTTTGAAAATGAGATCTACAAAGTAGAGTCAAATTCAAGTAGATGATCGATTGTTTCAAAAGCAAAAGCAAAATCCTAGATTAGTCTTAAAAGAACTAGATTTGACTGACTGATTCCGTTGTCCCCGGCAACGACGCCAGAATTTGACGTGGTATTTTTGAACGCACTAACAAACTCACTTGGGGTTGAAATCCCAAGATTTTACCAAAACCAATGTGCAATAATACCACCCGCAAGCAGACGACTCTAATCACATTATATTTAACGATCGAACCCAAAGGACAACCTTTTTAAGAATCCTTGTCAGTCGAATCTAGCTCAAGTAAAACTAATATTTAGAACGATTGGTTGATTTGAGGTTACTTAAACTAATTGCAAGAAAGTAAAAGCTGAATTAAAATTGGGTATAGATCAATGATATTGAGTTACTGCGATGGTACCGGGTTTCACCACCGCTACACACGTAAACACATTCAATCGTGAACAATCCAGGCAAGATGTAACAATCTAGATAGAGCTACTGCAAAACACCCCATACGGGTGTTAGGTTTGCGTAAGCATCACCTTAGGCATCAGATGTCTCGTCACCATTCGTATCACTTACTTACAGCTCTGAAGATATAGAAAACCTACGAAGGTTGTGGGACCCCTATACAAGCATTAGGCACACAAAAGTGTCACCGAAGGCTAGATGGCTCGTCCCCTCATGGATCATACACTTACGACCTCGATGAAATCCCATCCTATTTCTAGTTTGGGAGTCAGCCGCATTAACCGATAAGCAAGCAAGCGGTTAATATACGAGCAAACATCAATGATTAACAAGAAGATACAAAATCCAACTAAGGTTGTGAACCCCCTATACAGGCGTTAGGAGCATAGAAGCATCACCGAAGGCTAGATGGCTCATCCCCTCACGGATCATACACTTACGACCTCAAAGAATCCCATTCTATTTCTAGTTTGGGAGTCAACTTGTTAAACGGCATTCAATCCTACATATAGAAGTTCTCACAACATAGGATGAACGAAGATGAAAGCAAGCTATTAATCAAACTACAAACATATTAGTTAATGACGAAATGAAGAGTTATATACATTGCCATGGAAAGTTTAACAAAAGAACATGATTTGCATGGGTAGCGGGGCTATTCCCCGCACCCCAGCAAAAAGGTACTACTCGCTCATGATGCGAGAAACAAGAAGAATGAGAAAGAGAGAGAAATCTGTAATGAACTCGGTGCAGAAGGTAGTCGCAGCCTGGTGAAGAAGATACGGCCTTCTACGTAGTGTCGAAGCATATCTGGATGGACACGGGAGTTTCCAAGATAGACCGGACAGTCCCCTCGCTCTGTCTTCCTTCTCTCCTCAGCCTCCTTGGTTGCAACACGGGCAGTAGGTGGAATGAAACTGGCACGGACGACACTGGATTTGGATCAGACTTGTGTACAGGCAGCCTATCAGCGTCCCGGAACCGATGCCAAGTGAGGACCCTTGTGGTCCTATTTATAGGCACCGAACTGACCCCAAACGGTCTTGGGTTAAAGGAGATATTTTCTTTCTCAAACGGTTTACTATTATTTATGGCCAAACGATCTGGCAATTTTATCAGCAAACGGTCTCTGACGGAGGCTCATACTGGGAACTCCATGTGGTTTGCATGCATTCTAATCAAAACGGTCCCCACGTGGTTGTATGTCTAAACAGTTTTGTATGTTCATTCGGTTTACATGCAAACGAGCAAATGACCTTTACGTTGCTTTTCTCATGCAAATGGTCTACGCGACCTTCAAACGGTCTTGACATTTGTAGTAAACAGTCTTCATGGCCAAACGGTCTTGCGACCTTGGCACCCAAACGGTCTTGAGACCGCATGGGCTCATGTGGTCTTAAGACCGCATGGGCTCAAACTGTCTTGAGTAGATTGATTGCTCAGGACCAGGGGTGAGGGAAGGTAGATTCCAGACGATTGTTCAGCTTTATCAAGACCTACATCAATTCAACCATAATTTTAATTGGATTAATTAAGTAATTTTGCACATTATGACACACATTGATATTTAATGAGTGAAATAGTATGTATAGAGTTGAATTTGTTCCAAAGAGATAATTGAATTCCATGATGAATATGCATTCATCACTCTTGGATGACCTTTATTTTCCCTTTAATGGGGTCCATGTGTGGTATCATTCCCATTGGGAATTCATGGGCAGGTGGCTTGAAGAAGTCATATAAGAGACATGCATGAGATGTCCTCTGTGGATTGAAGACTAGATAGGACTTATGTATAATTTTATTTAGCTTCCACACTCTGATGTAAAAGCATGATTGTAATTAAGATTGTTTATATTTCTGATATTACTTTGTAAATATTCGACTGTAAAGATTGAGTCTTTACAGTCACAGTGGATGATGTAAAAGTATACTAAACGACATGTGATGAATGTAGTGATTTAGGTCTAAAAGACACACTTACCACCTTCACTACAACAGATGACTATGACCACCATTTATGGTTTCCATGTCTCACTCTCAAGGTGGGTCTGTCTGATACATTGTTCTCCAACAAGTATCTATGTTCTTGGTATAATATCACATATCATGATAGATGAGATTTTGTCATCAGCAAACACACACTCTAGTCTTATGTGTTATTGTTTACTATTATCCTTCCACAATAACATCCACCTAGGGACATAACAATAATGTACATACATTTAACATATGTATGATCTTGTTGTCCAAGTCATCAACCTAAAGACATACCTCATTGAATAATGTCATCATTTAGATGTTCATCATGTTTCTTCAATATCTCATAACTGAATGAAACAGAACAAATAAGAAGATTTCCTTTATTATCCAATTTTTTTACATGATATATGCCATTTCAATCGTGTTATGATTTCATGTCTGGTCATAATACCAACACTTACCATTGTATCACGATATGTTGAAGCACCCTGAATCTTGTCTCTTCTAGGATATTTTCATCTATATCTAAGCATTGACTTCTTCCCTTAAGATCACTACATTAGAATATTCTATGCACCTCTTTTTGTTGATAATGTCTTCCAAGAACTTTCCAAGGGAAGGAATCTTCTAAATATCATCAACAAGCGGTATGTTGATATGAAGCTTGTTAAACGTGTCTAGAAATTTCATAATCTTTTGATCAACCTTTTTACACTTCAAGATATAAGGAATGATATTAAAATCACATTTTTGTGCTAATGGGTGAAATGCAAGACTCCTTTTTAGCCTATGACTGCCATTTTATTCCTCTACACGAGCTTCCTCCTAAGATGTGGTGTCTGGTGCTCTTCTTAGTTTCATTATGTTCCTTCATCAACACCTTGCTACCACAAAGAAGTATTGCCTTCACCTACTGGTTATTAGGGGTGATATCTATATTTCATGGAAATCCTTGCTAATTGGGCAACTTGATTGATACCACTTCTGCTACCAGTTGAGAGATATGATTTTATAATGTTGCAAATTTAAGCTCATTGATACTTCTTCTCCCTTTTTGTATGGTCTGGTAAGGCCTCATTTTGACTCACTAGTCTGTCGAGCATGTCTTCAATCATGTCTATCTTACTAGGACCCATGTCCTACTAATACTGCTATGAAACGTTGCCTTGCTACTTTTTGGGTTGCTAAGCCTGTGATAGGTCTTGGTGATAATTATTAGGATATTTCCATGAGAATTTGGGATCCCTCCAAAAGTACTCATTATTGTCCCTATTGTTATGATATCGTATGAACATACACTCCTCCTATTCACCTCCAAATAAGGGGCATGATGTTTTTCTATCTTCCTTGTGAGCCTCTTCATCTAAGTGTTAAGCTGACGAGATATCCAACAACATAAAACAACACCTTCGACAAGCATTGACTTCATTAAGACAACACAAGCTATATGCTAAGTTTAGTAAGTGTGAGTTTTGGATGTCAGAAGTATCTTTTCTAGGACATATGATATTTGCTAAAGGCATTTGTGTTGATCCTAAAAAGGTAGAGTCTGTTCTAGAATGGGAACATCCAACGACACCAACAAATATTTGCAATCAAAGACTTCAGTTCTGTAGCATTACCCCTAACTACGTTAACCAGGAAGGATGCTCCTTTTGTCTGGAATGACTAGTGTCAACACTCTTTCTAGTTGTTGAAGGAAAACATGACCAGTGCACCAGTGTTAGTATTACCTAAGCAAGGAAACAAATACACTATCTTTTGTGATGCTTCAAAGAATGGTTTGGGATGTGTGCTGATTCAGGATAAATGAGTGATTTATTTTGCCTCTTGACAACTTAAGAAACATGAGGAGAATTATGCTACGTATGATTTGGAATTAGTTGTAGTGGTTCATGCCTTGAAAATCTGGAGACATTACCTTTATGGGGAGAAGTGTCAGATTTTCACAGACCATTAGAATTTGAAGTATATATTTTCATAGCAATAATTAAACATGAGATGGCATCGTTGGATGGAGCTAATCACAGATTATGATTGTACGATTGATTACCATCCAGGAAAGGCTAATGTGGTGGTAGATGCACTAAGAAGAAAGTCATCATCTTCATTCACGGATAAAGCACAGTTGAATTCTTTGGTGTGTCATAAAAGGGACATGCTAGTTTCCTTAAGACATATGAATGTACAGCTGGAGGTATCTATGCTATCTAGAGTGTTGGCACAGATGTAAGTTAAACCTACACTAAAACAATAGATTAAAGAAGCACAACAAGCTGATATTGTGGTTCAGCATATCATATCAGAATATGGTAGTGGTACCTGATGTTAATGACTTAAGGAAGATAGTTATGGAAGTAGCTCAGTCATCTATGTATGTTATGGATCTAGGAAGTACCAAGATGTATCACAATCAGAAGGATAGGTATTGGTAGCCTAGTTTGAAGAAGGATGTAGTTGAGTTTGGTATGCGGTGTCTAGTGTGTCAGCAAGTTAAGGCTGAGCACCAGAAGATGGCATGAACATTACCACCATTACTAATACCACAGTGTAAGTGGGATCACATCACAATGTATTTCGTAGTTGGTTTGCCTAGAAAATAAAAGGGTTATGATTCCATTTGGGAGATTGTTGATAGGTTGACAAAATCGGCACATTTTCATCCTGTTAAGACAACATACACTACTAAGAAACTTGCATAGGTTTATGTAGATGAGATAGTGTGGTTGCACAGAGTCCCAGCAACAATTGTGTCAGACAGAGGTCCTCAGTATATAAGTCACTTTTTTTGGAACGATTACATATAGCTTTGGGTACGCTGTTGAAGTTTAGTACTACTTTCCACCCTGAAACAGATGGACAATCTGAAAGGACTATACATACTTTGGTAGACTTTCTTAGTTCATGCATTCTTCATTTTCTAGGTAGATAGGATATACATTTGAGCTTGATAGAGTTTTCTTATAATAACAGTCTTCAGAACATCATTGATATTGCACCATATGAAGCACTATATGGTTGACACTGTAGATCTCCGTTACGCTGGTATAAAATAGGAAAATACCAACTTCTTGGTCATGAACTTATGCAACAGACAACAAAAAAGATTAAAGTAATACACCAATAGTTGAAAGCTACACAAGACAGACAAAATTCATATGTTGATAATCGACGTAGACCTTTAGAATTCTAAGTTGGAGATAGAGTGTATCTCAAGGTCTCTCCTGGTAAAGGTGTTCTCAGATTTGGGAAGAAAGGTAAGTTGGCTCCTAGATTTATGGGACCTTATCTGGTGATAGCACGTGTTGGAAAGGTAGCCTAGAAATTGGAACTTCGACCTGAGTATCATAGACTACATCTAGTGTTTCATGTATCTATGTTGAGAAAATGTCACCCTGATACAGATCTTGTATTACAAACTATAGAGATAGAATTAGATGAGGATATATCCTATGTGGAAGGTCCAGTGTTGATTCTTGATAGGAGAATCAAGAAGTTGAAAAGGAAAGACATAGTGCTTCTAAAAGTTCTTTGGCATCATCGTGGTGTCGAAGAAGCCACATGGGAGTTGGAGGAAGAGATGAGGAGGAAGTACCTTTCTCTTTTCTCTTGATATTTTGGGGACACAATCCTTGTTAGGGGTTGATAACTTGTAACACCCCCGTCCTGGGTTCTGGGATAACCCTAGAATCTTTTCTTAAGTAAGTTTTTTAGAACCTTTTCTTAATCCTTTGAAAAGTAATTATGACTTGGGAAGAGTTTATTTCTCAATTTTAAACTTATTTGCAAATTGTTTGTGCCCTATATGATAACTTTGGTAAGATTTGCAATTTACCCAATTGAGGGGTTTATGTGTAAATTGTCATCCCTAGAATGTCTCTTCTCTCTCTTAGTAGAAACTAGAGGAAAAAGAAAGAAGGGGGCACCTTGTTTGAATCATGATTGGATGATAACACTCTTTGTGGTGAAAGAACCAAAGAAGTGTTGAGTACCTTGAACCCTATATGAGGTTGTATCGAGTTTGAAGTGTATATGGGAGAGCCTATCAACTTGGAGGAGGTCCCATATCATGTTTTTAACTTGTGAAAGTGTTCATGATGGGCTAAGCACCTCAAGTACGTGAAGCCTATCGGTTTGCATGTTCCTTGTAAAAGTAGTATCGGTTTGCACATAAAGCAAGATTGGATGATGATATCGTAGCAATCAAGATACCCAAATGGCCGAGATCTTATGCATGAATTATCTTGATGAGTTTTGCATGGCAAGATAATTATGGTTGCATGAAGTCACCATGCATGGACACATGTCACTTAAGTGCACATAGTGACGACACCTTATACACACTCTCTTTCATGAACCTCAACTATATATCCCTCTCTTTTCTACTCTTAGTAAATCTTTCCATTCCTTTACCATATCTTGCTTGGAGGATGATCCTAGGATCCCAACGAACAAAGAAAAGGCCAAACATCTTTCCTAAGGTGAATCCATGATCGTCTTCAACCTTGGAACTTCTTGGATCATGATTATTTCCTTCTCTTCTTTCTTCATCAAGTTCTTAACTATGGAACCTTCTTTCATAGAGAAGTGTTGTGAACAAGTCTTGGAATTTTGATAGTCATCTTCAACCTTGGAATTTGTAGCTTTGAAGCTTGGAGCTTTTGAGTTGATCTTGATTACAGTTATATAACTTGAACCCAATTTTATTATTATTCACCTTCTATCATGCAATATTTGTTGATTACTTTTCTACTTCAATTTTTCTTATTTGAATGATGGTTCTATGAGTTCTAATGAATATATAGAGTTGTTAACCATGAACTAGAGTAGTTATGGATGAAGAGATTGAGTTTGAAGATGATGAAACCGAGATGCACAAACCAATATTGGTTTGTGGGAAACCCTAACTTGTATAGGGGTATAAGTAGGGAAACCAATATATATATGAAATCTTATTCTCTTGGGTTAATTTCTTGAGTAGGACTACTATTCTCATAAGTGTTTAGCCTTTCACTTATTGCTAAGAATATGGTAGGCCGATATCTATAAGATATCCAAGGTGACACATATGTTTCCACCATATCATGGATGGCCAATATGACTTGTGATGCTCTAAAGCAAAATGTTGTTGTTAGGTCGACATGATAGTTGTTATAAAAAACATATTCCTCGAAGGCATTATCTTGTCATGACCAAGAGATTTCTAGTAAACATAGAATATGAAATGGTAATACTTTGGTTGAGTGTAGAGGCTGACATGGTCAACTCTAACCCTAGCAATCTGATACACTCACAATCCAACACCCTCTAGCCTGGTACATCATGTGAAGATGGGGGAAATATACTCTTTGGAACCTTGAATGTTACACCAATTAATGGTAAGGTCAGTAAATGAGAGAACTAAAGTATTGAACAAGGGTTCATCTGTTACAACTCAAACCCTAGAGGGTGGTATCCCAAAATGTGCTATGTGGTTGATACCCTAAGTTGAAGGGGTGGTTGATAGTTATGTTGAGTGGTCGATGCCGTAAGTTGATAAAGAGATTGATACCCTAGTTGTTGGTGGGTGGCAGATACACTAGTTGGTTGAAGTGACCAATACCCTAGTTGTTGTTGGTGAGGCTGATACATAAGTTGATGGTGAGGTTGATACACCTTGTAGACTCTAGGCCGATACAGCTTATAGAGTGTAGGATGATACACCTTGAAGAGTGTAGGCCAATTTACCCTATAGAGTGTAGGTCGATACACCTTGAAGAGTGTAGGTTGATATACCTTGCAGAGTGTAGGTTGATACACCTTGAAGAGTGTAGGTCGATATACCTTGTAGAGTGTAGGACTATATACCATGAAGAGTGTAGGCCGATATACCTTGTAGAGTGTAGGCTGATACACCTTGAAGAGTGTAGGCTGACACAACTTGAATATAATCAATGAATACATAATGAAAGTAATGAGATGATTACACTTTAATAAGTGTAGGTTGATAACACTAAAGAAGGATAAATCAATGTAATAAGTATGTTGAAATCAATATCCTAGTAAGGATGAGAGAGAAACTGATACTACTCACATAAGAAGGGTAATATATCAAGTTGATAATCAGTTGATGACACTTGATGTAGTATGCTTGAAAACATATGGCAGTAATATAGATCTTATAATGTGAAATAGGTTTGGTTGATAATTATGAACTTGAAAACCTTAAATTAGTTATAAGAGGTGACCTTAACCCTAATCATGAGATGGTTGCAATTTGAATGTTTTCTCTTTATGGGATGGTCATGATATTTTCTTGATATTGCAATGCTATGAAATCATAACCATGAAGGTGTTATGAGATGATGAACATATCCAGATATGCACTATGATGATTTAGTATAATACAGATTATATAATGCGTTGTGATCCATGTGATGTACTTGTACAACAAGTATGATTTATATATGGGTCTAATGAGAGGTGATACTAATCAGTAATGAACTAAGGGTTTGATACCCCAAGCATATGATCATGATAATGATAATGGTGAAGGGATGAGATTTCCAATAAAGTATTCTGGGGACTGAGATCCCAAGATGAGTGTAACCAGATATGTACAAATTGGTACAAGATCTCTTGAAAATTTGTTACCCCTTTCTATATAGTATTTATAATTCATGCTTGTAACTTGATTGATGCTAAAAGATGTTGTAATGCACTTAATCTATCAAGTGAACTAAAATTGTAGTTTCCCTGACCATAGAATCATCCAGTGTCAGGATCTACTGAATGATGGAACGAGTTTTACTCGGATCATATAGTTTTGAATATGTGAGGGTGTAAGATGAGTATTACCTTGCTTCCTTCAAACCCCAGGATTTGGCCTTGATCCATTTTCCTAAAAATAGTGTTTTTGTAGGTCGTAGCTCTATTGCAATATCAGGATTGGCGGTAAAGCCATACCCCCAGAAGAAGTATACCTACATGCCATGAATCAAGATAAACAAGCATGGTTGACTGTAGGTCATACCCTAGACAGAGAACATTCTACGCATGTATCTCTGTAGCGAAGAGCCTCTATACACCCCGATAGCTAAAATGTAGATTGACTCATAATGTCATTTCCACTCTCATACTGACTGAGAAAGGAGAGGTCGTGGATTCCGGCTCTTCCATAGGCCTATATGGTACGAATACTAACTTCATAATGGTCAGTTGAAGATGGAAGGTATATTCCCATCTCCTCATGGCATAATAAGATGGAATCTTTAAAGATGTAATCAGTCGTGTAGCATTTTAAGGACCAAATATAGAATAATTGGTTGATGTCGTGCTTTGGTTTTATACTATTTAGTTTATAATAGTTAAAAATGTTATTCATATTCCTTTTAAAGTGATTAAATGATCTATCTCTCAGTTTTATATATATCTAAACTAATAAGATGATGAGACTGCTCTACTCTGCATATAATCAGTAGTTATACTTATTTAATATGGTATAGATTTGTTCTTCTCTCATTCATAAAAGTTTAACTGTGATAATAATATTATTGGTAGAGAGTTATATCTCTTTGTGTGACAAGTTGTCTCACCATGTGGATTCCACAACTTTTTAGGTGGATGTGCGCGAAAGGGTAAAGATCGTGAAGAAGAGAGTGGGCAGTAGTAGCTAGAACAACAATAACAACACAGGTTGAATGTGCTTATATGTGTCTTGTAGATATAAAGTTCTATGTGTCATCCCTGTACTCTTAAGTCCTTTAGGAGATAGTGTGTAAACAATTTTATAATCGACTTGAGATTTTGGCTAGTACACCTCGATACATTATGTTTCTTTTGTGTATGCTTTCATAAAGAAAGTGTGATCTCAAATCCTTGCAAGGTGAAGGAACATTGTATGTACAAGTAAACCATGATGTATATATATGGTTTGGTTCTTTCTGAAAAGAGTTTCCTGGTAGCGGATCTCTTGGTAAAAAGGTTTTAATTTTTACTGCTTTTTGGTAAAATGTTGTTAATGATTGATTCTGTATAGTTTTATGTGATTAAGCTATCAGTTTGATAGCGGTCGTCACAAACATGACTTGAAACAATATTCATGAATATTCCTTTAACCCTACATTAACTAAATTAACTGATATAATATGATGATCTGACTCATATGCAACAATAAAATGGAGAAGCATGAGTCAGTCTCTTGCTCTCAATCTTCTTCAAGCATCTCTTACCTTTTCACCATTCCATCATCACCCCTTCCATCAATACTCCTCCTTTTCAATTTTCTTCTGTAGGTATGGAATGAGTAAAAGAGGCCAATGATCCCAAAAGAGAACATGTGGTCAATGTAACTACAACCAAATAAAAGTCTCAAGTGGAATAGAGGAGAGAAAAATAAAATAATTGAATCTTAAAAAAGGTCTCGAGTTGAGTAGAGGAGAGACGGGGGAATCAGGTTCATACTATGTCTTTCTCCCCCTTTCTTCCCTTTTTTCATGCCCGGGGGACTTATCAAAATTCTACCCAAATAGACAAATAGACTTGACTTCTGCTTACTTCTATTTGGGCGGACATATCAGGAGTATTATTGATATGAAAGAAGTTTGATGTAGGTATTGGGGTCAGGAGACTAGAGGAACAAGCCCTAGTTGGGGGATATTCAAGTGTGGCAATGTGACCCCCAAGGGATAGGGTTGCTTGATTGTGATTGGTGAAAAAGGGATCAAAAGTTTGCTCAGTTGAGAGAGGAAGGCATGGATCCTAGTGTCAATTGTTTATTTCCTTTTTATTTTACTTCAACTGAGATGAGCAAAGGATTAAGTGTGGGGTAGTTTGAAGAGTTTATTTATACCCATTTTCACATACTATTTTACTCACTTTTTAGGGGTTGTTGTGTCTCTATTTCCTATTTTGAGCTTTATGTTCACTCAATTGTAATTATATTTCCTTTTCTGAATTTAATGCATTTTATTTTATTTTGTGCAGAACCAGACACAACTATTCAACAACACCAGATGGACAATCATGCCCTCATAGTTCTACACCACACGAGATGGAAGGCCCAAAATCTTTCCATTTGATCACCTCCCAACCACCTAGTCAAGCGAGCGGTTGAGCCATCACCCGACTCGAGCCACTCTCTACCCAGAGTCTTCTAGATTCTTATGTATTGATGTGCACTTTCTATATTCAGTCCATCCTGATTCACACCATGTTGGTCCTCCAGAGAAGCGGATGTAAGGCCCAAATTGAGTAACTCAAGTGAGTCTCATGTTGAACCGAGTATCGGCCATACAATCAGATGCCTTCAACCACAAACATTCAACTTTAGAGTTTCAAAGGAAAGGAATGCATCTATAAAAGGGAACCCTTATCATCTATCCAAAGGGTCTCTGATCAATGATTAGAAGCCACATTGTGTATCACAATACCCTATCGAGGAGCAAGGTGGTGGAAGACGTAGCAGAGAGATTGATCTTCTTGCCCCAGGCGTCATGTCCTTCTCCATCATTTCTACTATCTCTTTGTTGTTGTCCCTCTCCATGAGCGGTATACTTTGTGTTGGGGAATGGATAATAGCTCTGATCGCCTGTATTTTATCTTAGCTTCTATCTAAACTTGACAATATAGTTTCTAAATAAAGTATCGTTCTTCTTAATTATTTGCCTTGTAAATTAATGACTTGCTTTGCATATAGGTTATAATTATGCATATGCAGGTTGCTATGAGCATGATTATAACACCAGAATGATCTTATTATCCCCCTTAAATGTTAGTAAGGGATAGTGAGGTGATTTGACTTCGGTCTGCTATGTGTCGAGGATGGTCGATCATAAGTAAGGGAGTTTAGTTGGAACAAATAGGGAACTTGGGTGTCAAGGATGGTCAGTTCCAAGGGAGTTTAAGCCAAGTGACAACATGTATCCCATGAGGGTGCAACAACTAAGCCTCAATTTATCCACAATTACTGGAGAGTTAGATCTTGTTAGGATAATTACACAGGCTCGGGTAGTGAAACCCCATGCCCTAGAGCTCTTTATTATCTTTTATTTACTTATTTAATTTATGTTGCTTTAGGAAACTACTTTTTTAACCAATCATTCAACTACTTAGTGATAAATATTACTCATAATACTTCTAAATCTATATAACTAATTAAAAAGATTGTCCTTTGGGTTTGATCCTAAAATATATTGCAATAATGCTTTCTCTTGTGTAAAGTGGGGAATTAGTGCACTACTTTTAGTTAAGCCTAAAAAGTTATTCTTTTAGGGTTTTCTTGATGCTACATTTGAAGCCCCATCACCTGTGTAAGTAGTAGGGCACTCTGATCCCCTCCTTCCCAAAATGCCAAGGAAGAAGGACAATATGTTGAAGTCGCTGACATGGTGGCCAGTAGCCGGCGAGTGTAACAAACCTACTTGGTCAGATTTGAAGGGCATAGAGCGACAGAGACTTGTCAGGATAGGCCCTTATAGGTGGGGTGTGGTCGCAGCAGGCGGTAACATGGCCCACAACCATGGATGAGTGTGGGTGGGTCCTCTCCATCCTTCTTTGTACCATTTTCATTACCTAGAGGGATATGACCACTTTCTTTTCTCATACAGGCATTGGAGGCCACCTACATAGCAGGGAGCCATGACCAAATTGCGGTCTAAGAGTCATGGACACATGGGCTTACTCTGGTCAGGTGAGTTCATCAGAGAAGTGTGATGCAGCCTGGAGACTTTCGTGTGGTAGTCTGCCTTGAAGAGGGAGAGACAACCTCTCGGTTTATCGTTGTAGACTGGTTCCTTCATCTCTGACCATGGAGGATCACCATCGGTGGTTGGTGGTGTCTGGCAGGGTTCTATGGAGGTGGCATGATCTTGCACTAGCCGTGCAGAGACATGAGGAGGAGGGTTTTGTGTCGGAGCAGACTCCCCTAACAGGATCGTGCCTCACGTGCAAAAGATGGAGAGATAGAGTCTAATGACTCATATGACTTGTCTATTTGTTCAAGACTCATGGGATAACTTGGTCTTTTCCCCCTAATTCAAGTTAAAAGCATGGTAAGTGAATAATTAGATCGCGTTGATGTGCCGCCTTGGGGTTGGCCAATAAAGGATTATCTTTCTAAAATTATAGAAATCGCTAGGAAGCTCTAATGAAAATATGTTATATATGAAAATTGATCAGAAAAACAAGAGGAATCTAAATAAATTAGTTTCAGAATCTAATTATGATCCTAATTCCAATAGTAGTGTAAATATGGGTTTCAGTGATGATTGATGCATCTAAACCCTAGTTTTGAATATTAACATGTTAAATATGTTTAAAATCCTTCGTTTATGTTATTATTTGATCTTGTTGAATAACCTAATTTCCATGATGACCACGATAATAAAGATGTCAATTAGAGTTAACAAAGTGGATAGCTAAACATGTGAATAAATATGGTTATGAAACCAAGGTCATACCTTGTTATGTTGATTAATGAAGTTAATCTCATCTAAGTGTTCTTAATGGAAGGATATGGTAGATTTTCATGGTTATAGTTAAATATGAATTGAGGTTCTTAAGTCATTGGATCAATGAACATGGGAATTGGAGTGTCAAACATAACCCTAAATATAACTCGAAAGTAAGGAAACCTAAGCCCTAGTTTAGGACCAAGTAGGGTTTAGTGTGATTAATGTGATAATGGGATGGTGACACTTTAGAATTTACATACATGCATACATAATATAATTTCCTAGATTCATCCTTGTTGATTTGATTTTTTGAACATAATTGAAGTGTATTCTACATGATAATTTGCATGACTCACCATCAAGGTATGTGGTTATGCCTACTATTAACCGCATTAGTATGTTGGCACTTTTTGAGGTTTTTCTCGAGGATTGAATGATTAAAATGTTGGTTGTTGATTTAAATTATATTCAATCACAATGACACTATGAATATCGATTAAAGAAAAATCATATGAAGAAGATGCCAGATTATATTTTCAAATAATCACTGGAATGTATGTTGTTATATACTTGCATTTTTGGATGCACCCAAGTACCAGTATGGAAACATACCAATCGTGTATTTGTTTCACACCATTTAAGGTATAAATCAATTTACATGATAAAGAACGTGAAGACAAAGATGGACAAAAGTCATCAAAAATATGGTTAGCTAGTTATTTCTTCTCAAATGTATAGTTTTGAGGATAGAATGTTAATGTAAGAATCTTGTAAACAAAGTTTGTGAATTAATGAAATTGTTTATTATTATTTGTTATCTGACAAATTTGGATCTTGTGTAAAAATTGTAGGTAATGGATCTCATCTTTATGGCATTCCTTAATTGGGGGTTGCTGAAAAGTGAGGTCGTTACAATGATGTTGTAGGGGAACATTGGAAAGGGGAAAAGGATTTGTTGTTGTGTCCTAAAAGGTGGTGATTTGGATAAATACTACAGGAAAACTACAAGAGCATGCCAAACCAGACAAACAATCCAGTTGGACGAACATCATTATAAATGGAAGCATGATAAGATAGCAATGTATCAACTTTCAAAGAAAAGAAAGGCAACAAAAGTTTTATCAAATGTACTGACCAAAAATACAACAAGATGGCCTCCATAGAAACAAGATTGCTAAGTTCATTTTCAAATGCAAAGGTTTGTAGTAATATCATTTTTCATATGTATATTGATACAAGTAATGAGCGTGTTAATAATAATGTAGCATGTCTTAATGGGTACCATATGTATAATGATGACAAAATTATTTTAATATCACTTGATTTCAAGACAAGGGTTGGAACTTAGTGGCTAGTAGAAAAAATTGTAGAATCCTACATCCACAATATCAACTAAAAAGAAATGTTAGGCACTAAGAATAAAGTGAAAATAATATGCTTTCTATTTGCAATCTCAATTCTTCGATGGGTACGCAAGTGCTCTAAATACTCATTTAGTATTGTATGAGTGCTCATTTAGTATGGTCTCATAACAATAATAATAGACAAAAATGGTTTGTCCTCTCATTCATGATGTGTTTTATCTTAATATTTGTACATTACTTAACATGAATATTTATCTGAAAAATGAAGTATCTTTATTTTTGGTTGAAAAATAGTGAGGCAGACCTTAAAATTAACAATTATGAAGTGGGATGTAACAATGAGTAAAATTTAACTTATGTAGGATGTATTTGGTATAGATTGTTTTAAGAAAAAAAAGGATTTTGATGTACCATATGTAATTTTGTAAGTAAATTTAGTATATTTTACTTTAGATAATAGAAGTTTCCTTTTTGAATTTCATTCTAAATCAATATTTACATGAAATATAAAGTTAGATCACTACTAGCATACACCATGTGTTTTAGTTCAAAAAATATCTTTCCCATATTAGCTTATGATTTCAATATAAATTTGATGCTTATTACAAAGTACATGGGATTCAAATTATTAGTATTGCAAGGAAATTTTTTGAGGTTAAAAGGAACGCACTCGACGGGGATGAATGAAAACTAGAAACTCCAGAGGTATTTGTACAACTTGATGTCCATAATTACGGGTTGTTTGTGATATTACTGATGCGACATTGGATAGGGCATATTCCAGAATAATTGTTTAGTGGACTAAACTATCATTTCTCACAAAGCTTCATGTAGAGTTGGTTGCAAAAGATTTGCTATCAAATGCAAAGACTGACATAGAAGAAGTTTTAGACCAAGTGTCTTAATGATTGTTTCCTCTCCGAATCACAATAATAAAATAAGAGTAGAGTTGTAGTGCAAATGAAACAACAACCCAATATAGTTGTATTATAATATTTTTTTAACTTTATTTGTTATATTTCTATGAAGGTGTTTCATTTGTTGTTTTATCTCCCATGGCAATGAATCATGAAATAATCATAAAATATTCTATGATTACATGTGATGATAATTTATAATGTACCCAGATGATGTTTCTTAAGCTACACATGAATATTTGTCTTTGAAATGGTTTTGTATAGAACATGCAATTTAGAAAAGTAAAAAAATCATATTATTATAGTAAAAAAATATGATTGTATTAAATTACATTGTCAAGGTTGTTCAACAATACATGTAATTATATGTGGATATGGGATTTGTACTTTGTGTAGATCACATGCATGTAACCATGAGCAATAGGAAAAGTTTGAGTTAGTCACAATTTCCAAAATGGGGGTGGGTTCCACTTTTAACACCCCATAGGAGCACAAATATGAAACAAATTGCAACCAAGAGATGTTCAAAAAGTGTCATCATTGCTGGGTGAAGCCATGTCCACTTATTCAATAATTTCTTCATTGGATTCAAAGTTTAAAAAATACAAAGAGTTTAAGACTTCATCATCATTAACATGGCATCTTTGTCATCCTCATATTCATCATTACATATGGTTGTCTTGATGTAGTTAGATGAGGAGGCATCTCAAGATAGTACTTATGTTTCCATACCTCGTCAATCTTCCATCTCCCTTTTGGATCAACTCTTTGTGGTTCGTCTTCCTTTTCATCTTATTTGCTAGTCTCTACTACTTTCGTTTAATTCTTATGTTTGATGTATTCTTTAGCTAGTGTGAGAAAATTTTCACTGAGGTTTGGGCTTTGTAACTCTTTCTAGAAGGTCCTTTGATTGGGATCTCTAAATGATGGTGGTGTAACAATATGCATATCATCAATGTTGAGATGAGGAGGGGGTCATGGCCAAGTCCAGCTTTGTTGAAGAGGCCCATCAAAAATTTATTGTTATCTAAGGGAGTTAGTGATAACATGTGTTTCTCATCCATTTTTATGTCTTTGATAAGTTGTTTCCAACCCCAGAAAGATAGCGAATTGTCACTAGAGTGCCAAATGAACAACACATACCTACAACATTGTGCAATGTTGATCAGAACCCAATTTAGACTTACCTCCAATCGATGTCTTTGCAAAATGTGAGGAAGAAAAACATTCCTTCTACCAGATATTTTACAATTATATTAAAAACAAAGATCGGCAAGAAATGTTTTTTTGTTTGGTAGTAGATATTTGGTTTAGGGTCTTTCTCTATGTTTATTTGCATATTGAGATTGTTGTTATATAGTTCTTTTGTGAGTTATGATGGGGATTTTTTTATTGGTTAGGTGGGAAAATAATACTCTTTGAAGCAATTACATTTGGGAGTTTGTGCACTTTTTAAGATTTATATATGAAATCATCATAAATTGGAGTACAGCAAAGCCAAGAGGAGAATTGGAGAGGGAGACATGATGATTTCTAGATCACTAAAGCAGTAAAGCAGTAAAAAAGGTACATTATCTATCAAGACCTAACCTTCAAAAAAACAAATATCAAAAGATATTGGTAGGATTCCAAACTTTAGTTGTCAAATACTATAGTCAACAACAGTTCATAACTTTTCACAAATATTGGAGATACTGAATATTCATGACTGCATATACTAGGTAGTTTACGTGTATGACCAGTAGACAATTGACTTATCATATCTAATACAGATTAACAAATCTTGGAGTTATTGAATGACGAATTCCTATAGTAGGTAATCTATCAATATATCCAGTATGAAAAATGGTTTCAAGGATGACTGATACCAACATGCAAATATAATAAGAACCATTATTACAAGAAGGAATGTTACCATAGTATATATAAGACATGAAAATCTAATATGTAAAACAAAAGATGTGAAGACATCATACATAAAGATCAACAAAGGTGTCCTACATATAAATGTACACAAATATGGGAATAAGTTGTAGATATATATTAGAAACTTTGGGGTGGGTTCCCCTTAAAAAAATCGTAGATCAAAAAAGTGTAATGCAAGTAGGAGTTGTTTATGAAGGATTGTCTTGATCGGGGGAAGCCATGTTCGCATCTTCCTTAGGTTCAAAGACTTCATTGTCATCATCACCAAAACCATCACCTATGAGTAATTGTTCATGCAGAGAGATGAGGAGGGATCTCTTGCTACAACTGTTGATCTTTCCATGACTTCCTTATATTTCTATTTCCCTTTGGCTGGCCATACCCTCTATTGTAAGCTACTATGAACTCATTTGGACTCATGGCAGTCAGACCCATGCTTATTAACTCTTCCTACAAGGTTGTCATATCAAGACCTCTAAATATAGGTGGTGGAATGATGTATATATCATCATTGTTGATACTTGGAGAGGGGGTCATAGACACGTCGAGCTTTGTCAAAGAGGTGCATAATGAGTTTTTTTGTTATTAGTGGCAGTCAGGAGAAACATTGTTCTTATTTCATTTTCACGTCTTCGATAAGCTATTTCCAACCTCAAAAAGATGCATGATGGTTGTTACAGTACAAAGTGAACAACACATGCATGTGGCATTGTCCAATGCGGATCTGAACCTAACCTAGTATCTATGGTCCAAGGCTTTTCCACAGGAGAGGGAGAAAATCTATAGATTTGGTGGTTCTTTGTAGCTCATATTGAAAACACATATCATCAGGCAACCTTGCTCTGTCTAGAGAATACATATATTTTTGGGTTTTCATATATGTGTTGGGTTTTATGGCCTCAGAGTATTCAGTGGAAACAAAACTTTTACTGGCCATTAACCCATAACAGGAGATAGCATCAATGACTATGTAATGGGAAGGATGGTTTTAGAGAAATATACCTGGTCATGGGGCTTGCCTAGTAATAACACCTTGTAGCCATGTGCGGTCTTCGATGCCATGTCTTGGACAACGTCTGTGAACTCCTGGTCTTCACCATGGACTCTGGCCTCCACCTCAGACTTCTACTGATGTGTCCTCCTGAGCGGAAGACATCTTTCACCTCAGTAGATAGTCCACACAGACCACCTAGAAATCATGTCATTCTAGAAGAATTGGCAGGAAGGAGACGAACCTCCTGTTGGCGTACTAGCACCAACCTGCTCTCCCGAACTCAGACTACTTTTTTGCAGTTGTCTTCCCCTCATTGTGCCTCCCTATTTGGGTAGCACTTGCTCGGGCTCTCTCGGTTACCAGAATCAGAGAGGACAACAACTTTCCAGAGTGAGTTGTGTGTTCTGAGAATCCCCCAGTACCCCTCTATTTATAGTAGAGGGGAGGGTCAGAGTTCCCAATCTGTTTGGAAGTAGAAGGATTCAGAAATTCTTTAAATAATTTTTACTACGGCAGGCGAACTGGTTGTTTCATAACTGAAACGGTCATTTGGCAAGGTGAGCTGATCGGTTCACTAGTGAACCGGTCAGTTGGGAGTACGAACCAGTTGGTTCACTAACTGAATCGGTCGTTTCACTTCCCATACTTTCCTACAATTGCCTTTCCTCCATCATTTCCAATTAAATCAAAGATTAATCCATATTCGAATCAAATTGAACAAGTGGAACGTGAAAGTTATCGTCCAACTGGGTAAATACTTATTTCCTTAGTTGGCAAGACTGTGAGCCACCCAGTTCACCAAGTGAACCAGTCGGTTGGCTCACACTAGTTGATCGGCACACAAGGGTGAACCGGTCAGTTGGTAGTCCTGATATTGCCAATGTAGTCTCCAACCGACCTGACACTCGAATCAGCTAGTTCAACACTTGAACTTGATAGTTTTGGATCCAGTCAGTCAATTGTATGTTTAATTGAGTACCTAAACACCTTTAGTCTCAATCTAAACATCATTCATGAAAAATCTCCTCTTCCAGGGGTATCCTATGTGTGTGACCCTACATGTTCCAATTTACATTGGTAGTGAATGTTCATAACAACTTATGACATCACAAGAAATGAGCAGAATCTAGTAACTCATCATTGTTACCCAAGTAACTCAGGATGTTGAAGAACAACTTCAACCTACAATCTATATTTAGTCTTATAGTGATCATATAGTTCCTTTGTCACTGACATCCAGATTGAACTCGAGGCATGGAACGCCATCCTCTTCAACATTTAATCCATGTTCCTTGACCTATAGCAGATTATCTGAGATGCATGTGAATTCACATATCATATATTGAATCACATGAGTATGGCCATACAATTCTTAGTCTCTCTTATCAAGGGGCCCTGGATATCATACTCCTTGTAGGATGGACAAATCTCATATCTATCACTCACAGTCAAGTCCCCATGTATCAAAGTCGCCCAATCATCACCATTATAACAACCCATGTTTTAGGACTACGTTTGATGATGTCAAAGTGTACCCAATCACATGTGATGAGTACAGTGATTTTAGGTCTAAGAACCACAATCACCACCATCACTATGAGAGACGATTGTGACTACCATTCCATGGTATCCATGTATCACTCTCACGGTGGGTCTGTCTGATATACTATTCTCTAACATATATTTGTGTGCTTGACTTGATATCACTTATCATGACTAATGAGACTCTGTCATCAGTCAACACACACTCTAGTCTTATGTATTGATGTTGTCTATTTTGCTTCCACAGTAATATTTGACTAGGGACATAACAAGAATGTATGTACTCTTATCATACATATGGTCTCATTGTTCAGGTCCTCAACCTAAAGACATATGTCATTGAGTCACATCATTCTTTAGACATCTATCATGTATGTTTCATCATCTCATGAGTGAGACATACATAATAGACGGAATTACCTTTATCATTATCAAATGAAGTATCGTATGCCTCATTGCAATCATCATATGATTGTCTCTCTGGGCATACTATACCAATAGACTTCCACTTGCACTTAGAGTCAATCAGCCATGAATCATATTCCAAGTGATTCTTAACATGTCCATCATGTTTCTGCTCCACAAGTGCTTTTATAGAAGGTAAGCAACATTTTCTTCAAGTCGGTATATTGCATGTTCCACATCCCCTCACTGTATGACAACTCGTATGGGATGGAAGTGTGGTAGTATGCTATCTGAGATTCCTTTGCCTAACTGTTAGATCCATTGTTGTTACTGTATTACTATTGAGTCATCAATGGTAGGAACCTCCCACAAGTTCATCCATATGAAATTATAGATCCATACAATATCCTTTACAGTGTTCATAACACTAAGGTACTCGACTTCTTATTGTAGAATTAATCAACTGTCTTATGTTGGAACATTTTCAACTAACAATTCTTATTCTAAGGTCAAACACAATTTTTGTCATTTTGTAAGCTTGCATCGGTGTAACTCTTTACACCCAACTCTTCCTTATTACCATAATTAAAGAATTAATCCTTTTATTACTTCACAAGTACATCAATATGTCCTTCATGGTAATCCAGTAACTATTACTAGAGTTCGACAGATATTCATTCGTCATGTCCAATACATATGAGATAACTGGATATTTATATCATCTTGTCATACAAGATGATGATTTCATATCTTCTTGTCATGTCCAATACATACAAGATGATGAGTTCGTATATTCTTGTCATGTCCAATACATACAAGATAATTAGTTCATATTTTCTTATCATGTACAATATATACAAGATAACGACATGAGCTCATATGTGATAGATCCAATTGTGAATGCATATGGCATATATCCATGTGTTCCTTATTCTTCATAAGAATTGGGACACTTGGCTCTTGAGAGACTAACTCCATAGATCATGGACATGTTTTCTTTCATCATGCTGAACCCTTTCTGCATCTAGCCAAAATATGTTCTCTTTCCTAGGACAAGAAGCCCTCTTGATCTATCTCTATAAATCTTGATTCCTATCACATAGGATGCTTCTCTAAAAACCTATTAGAATGCACTTTGTTAGTATAAGGATGATACTCCCCATCAATATGTGGAATATATATATATATATGCTCCCACTAAATTCTTGTAATCACACATTACATCTTCATTCTGAATCAAGACAAACTCTTTGACTATCTCATCAAATTGAAGATCTAGTTTTGAGGTTCTTTGTGGCAACACATCCCATTATCACACAGATAACGAGGTGTTACGCGAAAACATGCGGAAATCACCATAACCACAGATTATGAAAATACGGATTAATTAAAACCGATTTCGGAAAACATATGAACTGTGAAACTATTACTTTCCAGTCCTCATCCTGCATAGGAACATGTCATATATACATACACAAGATATGATACGTGTCCACAGCTTACTGAAACATCTGTTCATCCATCACATGGGTTCATCACCTGTTCATATACACGGAGGCCCGCATCCGGCCAACAGCAGGATATACAAAACATCTTCGATCATTCATCGTGAAACATTGTCAAAACACTGCCAAGGACCTGAGAGTACAGGGATGACTCTAGACTCTACTACAAAACATCCAAACAACAGCATATCCATCGCTTGCCTTCTATTGCTCTTCAAGCTGCTCGGCCGCAGCACCACGACCACGACCACGTCTACCTCGACCACCTGAAAACCAGCGGAGTGAGACAATTGAACAATTGTCCCATCGGGAAACATAACTTCCCACCGCAACTACAGAACCTCAGGAGCTTAAGCTATAACAATAGGTAATTAAAAGCAGGTAAAATAAGAGTAGTCTATATATGTATTTATAGCAAAGATATTCTTACCGACAAGCTCACCAGCTGTACACAAACATATAACCAGATGTCACTCAATGAAACATGATTGACAAGATATATCACTATGTAACATGATTATTAGAACAAGATTGCCATATAACATGAAAGGTACAACAGAGATATTTACACAAACAAGGCCTCAACCAATGTTTCGCGTTTGATATAATCAATGAATACTAAACGGTTGTATTACGTGTTATTATGCCCCGAGGATTTGAATCGTACCATTCAAATCCAACCTCTGGCTGCGAAGCCCAAGACTGGTGCCATACAAGGTCAATGGAAGAGCCGGACTCCACGACCTCCCACCTCGTGGTCAGTACACGAGTACAACACAAGCAGGACCGTAGTCACATGTTGAAGTGGTCTAAGCCACTGGGTCAGCTCCATAGGCTACCCTCACTCTAGCCTGCCTTGGTACAGGTCTCGGCGCTAGTACAACTTGATCCATGGGCCTGATCAGCGTGCTCTGAGCCATGAACGTATTCATGCTCTTCACATCACCTATCCTGAGCCATGGGCCTGTTCACCATGCTCTATATACGTATCTGAGTCTGTAACCGAAGTTACACTCTTACCTCCTTACTTTTGGCTAGGAGTAACCTCGCATATTCAACAATATGCGCTCCGGGTTAACCCGTAGGAGAACCCGTTTCACCATCACCAAGTCCTGACGATGATGGATCTATGGCCAGGGCAAACTACATGATATGATTTCACTGTGATTAATTAGTATCTTTTAGATGGATTGCAGGATTCAACCAAGTTATATAACATGCAAGATATAACAGAAAGTAAAGAACATTTTATTATTATTGAAACCACATTAACGTGATCCATCCAACATCACCTGTTACCACTTGGCCTCTTGCCAACCATCCAGATCCATATCAAGGATCATCCCATACCATGGGATCTCAATCCCTCATCATGTAATGTCACTGCCTCTTAAGGCTCACATCATTACCATAGAACAGACACATCGCATATATATAATCTCATAGAATGATTATCAAGGTAATGTTACTTATCACATATGTCACATAGCCCTTTCATGGCTACACATCACCTGCATGGTTAGGATATACAATAACCATAGGTTCAACATAAGGAGTATGCTCACTATCATGAACTATCATTCAAGATACTCTATTCATCATTATTACACTACTTGATGATCAAGATTGTTAATCACATCATTAACAAACCATACTGAGGCTTACCCCTATCTCAAGATTATACAAACAATCAAGGTATTCACTTTATATAAAAGCATGTTGAGTATACGGAGCAAACGCTACTGTTACCAATATCATTACTGTTACCATCCACTATCATCATTCATATCTTTATCATCAAGAAACCATTAATGTAACTACCATTAATTATTGCCATTTACAATTAAGCATAAGACCTATATTATGCATAGCATTACTACCCTTGCTACCATCAATACTATTATCACATCATCATCCATCTATTATTTTTATTGCTATGTCATTAAGAAGACTATTAATGTAACTGTCACTTAGCCACATTATTCCAATCATTAACATCATTAACCTCATTATATTATTAACATCATTATTGCTTTCACTATGAGCAAGGCATTATCATCATCTTGGTTATCAACAACATTATCATTATGGCTATCATTAGCACTACTAACATTATTATTATGTAAATAACATTGTGCATAACCGTTCACTTCAATGACACATGAGACCGTCATTAGGAAACCACATAACCCTCACTAAACAACCCACACCATCGGCTAGCACAAGAGTTGCAACAACGCTGCGTTGTACCCTTCCGGCCAACACACTTCAAGGTGTGACGCCCGTCACAACTCAACCATAACGCCCGATAAGCTAGGGCTATCGTCCAGCTCACACCTCACCTCAACCACTAGGAGAGAGAGAAAGAGAGAGAGATCACACCCTCAAAACTAGCAACCATCACCCAAGGCCTATCGGCCGATACACACCCAAACCCAAAGGCGTGATGCCCGGCATAGCCCACTCCTGATGCCCGTCTCACTCAAGGGTTATCGCCCGATACACCCCCACACCTATCGGTCGTCACACCTCTCTCTAACGCGCGTCACAGCCTCAAGAAGATAATGCCCGTCAGGGCTATCGTCCAGCACCCTCTTTGCATGTCGTGCAACTCCATCAACTCATCAAAGGATGTCCTACCATCCCCCAAGAAACCAAGCCTATCGTCCAAGAGAAGGACAAGAACATAGCTCACCTATCGTGCATCATAGATACCACCATATCGGCCAACAACCATTGTTCACCCTATCGTCCAACTCATGGGCAGGGTAACGGCCAACCTCAAGGACTCACCATAACGTCCACCAAGGTACCCTATCGTCCCACATAGAGAGCACTCTATCGCCCAACACCAAGTCAAGGGAACCATGTCGTCCAACCTTAAGGATACCGCCCAACAGATCCACAACACAAGGGATATCGCCCAACACACCAACAACGAAGGGATATCGCCCAACCAAAGGCTGACGCCCGTCAGGCATGCTGCCCATCACAGCCATAGCGGCCAACACAGGTACAAGGCAAGGTACACGAGCATATGAACAAGAACATAACGAGAGGAAAAGAGTTAGGGATAGAAATCATGCAACCCGCCTTGAAGCTCCAAGGAAGAAGAAGAAGCACTCCAGCTCCAAGGGTATCATCCACCACAGCTCCAAGGGAGGTGTATCGGCCAACACAGCAGAAAGGGAAGGGATATCGTGCACTCAAGGTGGAGGAGAGACCAAAAGAGCAAAGGAGACTAAGTCAAGGGAAAGAGTTGTATATATAGAAGGAAGGGGAGGAGGAACCAAGGTACAACCATGCCATGTGTCGTCCACCCAAGGGACACTTGTCCTAGGGTCCAAGCCAACACACTAGCAAGGCATGGGACACTTGTCCAAAACATGCACCAAGTGTCCACTACACAAGACCAAGCATCCTGGGCGACACAGGCAGCAGCTCTACTGGGCGACACACCAGCCTGTCGGGCGACACAAAGCAGGTCCTGGCCGACACAAGGCTCAAGCAAGCCCAACCCAGGCACCTCAAGGCCCAAACAAGCTCAACTCAGGCTCAGAGAACTCAAACAACAAGCCCAAGCCTTCCTCTCAACCCTAAAGGAAGCAAAGAGAGGGGAACATCTCACAAGATGGCAGACTTGCACACAAAACCCTAAACTTGGGTTATTTGCAAGTAGCCCCTCGAACTCTCAACAAAGCACAAAAAAACCCTAATCACCACTTAAAGGTGATTAGCAAGCATCAAAGCACCGAGATTAAGCAAAACAAACATGGTAAACCCTAAACGCAGGTCAGGGTCCTTACATTCTTGCTTCAATCCAAAGATTGATCTATGCAGCTTTATATACTTTATTTGCATTATTGGATTTATAAAACCTTTAGGTTGTGCTACATACACATCCTGCACAATATTCCATTTAAGGAATGTGGTTGTTAACATCCATATGCCAAATCTTATAGTCATATTAAGCTATAATAGCAAGCATTATCCTGATGGATTTATCCTTGTAACTGTTGAAAGGATTTCATCATGTTCAACTCCTTGAACTTGTTAGAAACTCTTTGCAACCAAATTACCCACCATGCCAATCTTCTTCTAGAATACCCAAAAGTGTCCTATGGGTTTTACCCCTTCAGGTGCATCAACCAAAGTCATACTTTGTTGATGTACATGGATTCCATCTTGGATTTCATGGCTTCAAGCCATATCTCAGTTTCTGGCTCTCATTAGCATCTAGGTAAACTGCGACTTATCATATGATCAACTCACTGCCTTCTTATCCATAAGATATCATATATCTTTCAAGCTCTAGGTGTGTTCTACCATAACCATGAGTTTTGTGTGTTACTTAAGGAACTTTGATATTCCACAACAATTTGTGATTCTCTTTATTCCCCGTGTTAAGCATGGGAAACTTGAAGTTTTATCTAGTAATCACACTCTGACATATCAAGGTGTGATTCCTTCTTTCTGATACACTTCTCATGATACACTATCATTGTGTTTCAGATGGAGTCCATCATGATACATTATCATGATCTTCCACAAGGTTCTCAAACTGTTAGTTCAAATTATTTCCATATTAATCATATCAAAATTTAATACTTATACCAAGATAATTATGTACTTCATTCTGATCTTCTTGAACACTTGAAGAGATTCATGTTTGTGTTTCACTAAATACAAACTATCATATCTACTGAGGTCATTAGTAAATACATTAAAGTACTAGAGATTACCTTTAGCATTTATTCTAAAAGGCCTATATACATCAATATGTATAATCCTTAATAGAAAAATCATCCTCCCACTACATCTAGTGAAGAACCTTTGTCATATTGCACATTTAATGAGATTAACTTTTCTCTATTGGTTCATCAACCAAAAGAATCTAGATATCCATCATATGGATTCTAAAAATTCAATCCCATTTATACACTCTAGATGACATCGCTATAGGCATTCAAGTTTGAGTTATCATGTCAATCATTACATGTGTCACACACATTTGTCTCTTTAACTATCAAGTATAGTTAGTGAGACATAGGCATTTCCATCAAAGACCATATCTTCAAAATGAAACATCAATCCATAACACTCTTTCCCATACAAGATGTATTATGTTTTCATTGATGTCTGGTATATAATAGCAATTCACTAATTCTATTACATGCCCATGAATGTCATAATGTAACTATAATGGTAGAAACTCTTTCTCCACACAATTTCTAGCTTAATTCCTCTCAGGTCCTGAAGTACAGATCTCTATCTCTATCATCTTCCTAAGATCCATTATAAAGAGGTTATTTCACTTTCCTACTTACCCCTCTCCATATCTTGAGTGCTGAAGACTTGGACATAAGCTTGGCTTCAGAACACTTCTTTACCTTGCTTTAGTCTATGGACTTCACTTTGCTGATCATTATCAAAGGTTTTGTCCTTTCTTCATTCATGCTTTGGCATCAACATGCCAAGCACTTCAAACAGTGGTTTGGCCAAGTTTATCAACATTTGATAAATTGGCTATATGATTCATACAACAATTTGTAGAATCATATGTTTGGTCAACTCTTGACCTAATAGAAATCACAGTTAACCTATATGCACAGTCATATTGAGCATATGAGATTATACTTGATCTCCATCTGTCTAATTATACCCAAACATTGCATTGAAGACATCATACGTTTCACACTTTATATGATTCTTAAGATGTATAACCATCTTAAGAATGTCCATGCTTCAAGATATTTATGAAACACATAGTTCATATAGCTTAGTATAAGGTTCTTGACGTATTAGGCATCATAGGCATACTTCAAGCAAGCATCAAATTTTAGCCTTAGGTGCATTTGGAATTGTTCTACTGGCTCTAGTCTTTTAAGGACTTTAGAGTTTACACTCACTATTGAGAACACTTCTCAAAAGTCTCAAACCAGATTTAAAGTTTATCCCATTTATGAACTGATCACAACGATAATGTATCTGTGTTTGTCATTTGGATTTACAAAAGAATTTTGTAACATTTCAAAACATTTTTGATTTGTTTGATTTGATAAAGTTGACAATATTAATTAGGTCTTTAATTAATTATTGCTCCCACTATTTTGTTCAAATTGATAACCCTCATAATTCGGTCCTGAGCGGCAGACATCTCCCGCCTCAGTAGATAGTCTACACGGACCACCTGAAACTCATGTCGTTCTAGAAGAATTGGCAGGAAGGAGACGACCCTCCTGTTGGTGTACTAGCACCAACTTGCTCTCCTGAACTCAGACTGCTTTTCTGCAGTTGTCTTTCCCTCGATGTGCCTCCCTAGTGGGGTAGCACTTGCTCGGGCTCTCTCGGTTACCAAAACCAGGGAGGACAACAACTTTGTAGAGAAACTGATGTTCTGAGTGGTGTGTTCTGAGAATCCCCCAGTACCCCTCTATTTATAGTAGAGGGCAGGGTCAGGGTTCCCAATCAGTTCAAGAGTAGAAGGATTCAGAAATTCCATGAATAATTTGTACCGCGACAGGAAAACCGGTCATTTTATAATTGAAACGGTCATTTGGCAAGGTGAGTCGATCGATTCACTAGTGAACCAGTCAGCTGGGAGTGTGAACCGATCGGTTCACTAAGTGAACTGGTCATTTTACTTCCCAGACTTGCCATCAATTGACTTTCCTCAATCGTTTCCCATTAATTTAAAGATTAATCCTTATTCCAATCGAATTGAACAAATGAAACGTGAAAGTTTCTTCCCACCGGGAAAATCCTTGTTTCCTCAGTTGGAAGGAATGTGAGCCTCCTGGTTCACCAAGTGAACCGGTCGGTTGGTTCACACCAGCCAATCAGCTCACAAGGGTGAATTGATCGGTTGGCAGTCCTGATATTGCCAATGTAGTCTCCAATCGACCTAACACTCTAACCAGCTAGTTTAACACTTGAACTTGACAGTTCTGAGTCCAGTCAGTCAATTGTATGTTTAATTGAGTACCTAAACACCTTTAGTCTCATTCTAAACATCATTCATGGACAATCTCCTCTTCTAGGGGTATCCTATGTGTGTGACCCAGTAGGTTCCAATTTACGTTGGCAGTGAATGTTCATACCAACTTATGACATCACAAGCAATGAGCAGAATCTAGTAACTCATCATTGCTACCCAAGTAACTCAGAAAGTTGGAGAACAACTTCAACCTACATTCTGTGATTAGTGTTACAATGATCGTATAGTTCCTTTGTCACTGACATCCATATTGAACTCGAGGCATGGAACATCATCCTTTCAACATTCAATCCATGTTCCTTGACCTAGAGAAGATTGTCTGAGATGCATGTGAATTCACATATCATGATTGAATCACATCAGTATGGTCATACAATTCTCAGTCTCGTTTATCAAGGGGCCCTGGATATCATACTCCTTGTAGGAGGGACAAATATCATATCTATCACTCACAGTCAAGTCCCCATGTGTCAAAGTCACCCAATCATCACCGTTATAACAACTCATGTTTCAGGACTGCGTTTGATGATGTCAAAGTGTACCCAATCACGTGTGATGAGTGTAGTGATTTTATGTCTAAGATCCACAATCACCACCATCACTATGAGAGATGATTGTGGCTATCATTCCATGGTATCTATGTATCACTCTCACAGTGGGTCTGTCTGATTTACTATTCTCTAATATATATTTGTGTGCTTGACTTGATATCACTTATCATGACTAATGAGACTCTGTCATCAGTCAATACACACTCTAGTCTTATGTATTTTTGTTGTCTATTTTGCTTCCACATTAATATCTGACTAGGGAGATCATATGAATGTATGTACTCTTATCATATAGTCTTATTATCCAGGTCCTCAACCTGAAGAGATATGTCATTGAGTCACATCATTCTTTAGACATCTATCATGTATGTGTCATCATCTCATGAGTGAGACATACATAATAGAGGGAATTACCTTTATCATTATCAAATCAAGTATCATATGCCTCATTGTAATCATCATATGATTGGCTGTCTGTGCACACTATACCAAGAATATGGTTACCCACCCATTTTTGTGCTTGTTCTTATGTAGCAATGGGTAGGCATTGATAATGAATCTCTTGGTCAAAATGGTTAGGTGGGAAGGAAACGACCAACATGTGTTTGGAGTTTGTGTGATATTTAAAACCAAGATGGATGAAATATTGAGTCGTATTATCCAATGAACGTCGGCAATGGTTTTCTCTAACCATTGAGTTTCACCTTTAAGTGAAGATAAATGTATTGATTGTCACCTACAAAATTGGTAAAATAACGATTCTTGCAATCCTATCAGCGTCAGGACTGGTCTGCTCCAAACAATTTACGTAGAACTGTGTTATTGACCTATCAAAAGCAATACTAGAATACAGTCATTTCAAAAATGAATTTTGAAATTTACAAATATTTGTTAATTATGTTTACATTGATCATATTTAAAAAACTATTAATATAAACCTATAAGCAACATTACTGATTAGTAAAATGCATATAGTGGAACGATAGCGCTGCATTTTTGAGTGACAATGAGCGAGAAACAGAGAGGGAGTGGGGCACAAAGAGACTGAGCTGAAGTTATTTATGAGTGTGAGTAATAGCAGACCTCCGGCACAAGAGAAAAAGGTACATTGGTAACAACTCATCGCATTTTCACCACTCACGTGCACTTGGTTAATCCAAAACAACAGCTCATGTAGGAATTTAATATACCAAAAGAAAAACCGGCGCACGCCTCTCTGGATGCGAGCACCAATTATATTCATGGACAGGAACAGCAAGCAGCACCATGAGCCAGAAGAGCAGGCAGCAACATGGGCCAGGAACAGCAAGTCCGTCAACGGTCCACATTCATTGGACAGGAACAGCAAGTCCATGGCCAGGAGAGACTCATCTCTAACACCAATACGTGGATGGATCAGCGCCGAAGAAACAACACGCATCACTATTCACCAGCCGACAGGACTTTTAGAAAGTTAGTTTCCCCAGCAACCACATCAGTCATGCAACAACTCCATACAACCCGCTCTCAGCTCTTGTTTCTTTTAGCATTTCGTTAGGTGGGTTAACATCTGTATTGCAGAATGCAACAATTGCATTACAAGCACCTATGTCTAACTCTTATTTATTATCACATGATACAATGCACTTGTATTATTACATTTATATCTTATATCATGCTAATCTTAGATGTATATAATAGGTCGGCTTTTGGAATTGGCTCCGGGTTACACATTTTAAAAGCGGGCCCACATCTCATTAATAAGAGGGTTTTAGATCAAACCAAAGCGGGGTTATAGTCACAACCTGTCCCCAACCAGACCAGAATGGGATTTACAATCTAATCAAGTTCTTTATTCTAACTAGAATTTTTATTCTAACCACATTAATCTATACATTCGACTGCATAAAACTCTGGATCTTGGGTCAGCTTTAAAATGGTCAATTTCATAAAATATATGTGGCATATCATTTACTATATCAGCTAACAAAGAGTAACCAATGGCTTAAGAAGATGCGAGCTTCACATAATTGAAAACTTAAAGACGTTGATTCATTCAAACATCAAGGCACATAAGCCTTAATTTTGCTGCAGTTAATGGAAGTTACACTGACGCTTAAGGTTGAACCAGGCTCACTTAAATGAACACTTAACTCGAGGGTTTTCTCATAACAAGCCATCACTTATGGTTATAAGATGTCATCATTTCCTAAAGACCTTCGTATAAATGTACCTTAAATATCCATGGAAAAGTATTCACGTCTCCATCGCTCCATTTCCATTTTATGCGCGCAAGTTTTTCTCATGCAATGATCTTCCTCCGTGTCTAAGACATTATCGCCTTCACTAGGTTAGAACAGAGGATGACTGTCAGTGGTGAAGCCAGAAATTTCAACCGGGTGGTACATACAAAATAAAAGACCAAACATCAATGTACATTGAGAAAAGAATATGCACTGAACAAGATCACACAGTTTCTACTAATGGTGATACTGAACAAAATACTGGAAAAGATAGTTTATGCTCAATGAGAAGTATGCATGTATCTCGTTATAATTATCCAAATTACCAATTGATATTGAGTCGTTTAATTGTTTTGTCGATATAAACATTCCGTTATAGATTATGTACAACGTGGCTGCAAAAGATATGAGAGCACTATGTACTATCCTAAATATTTAATGTAAGTGAATTACATTTGATTCACCCATAATTAATATGATGCATTACCAGTTATATATAAGAGTGAGTAAATTAATGTGCGATTCAATAGAGGACTGCGACAAGTCACTTGTTAGTGATAACAAAGTCAAGGAACCTGCTCGTGTAGAAACAGTGGAGCTTTACAACATAGTATCAGAAACACAAGGATTTTCTTCACCTCCCAAAAGGTTTGTCATATGGATAAACAGGAATCTACCGATTCACTCATGTCATTGGAATTGTAAACACATATATTCTACCAGCAAGTTGTTGTTTGCATTCTTTATATGCCCATAACATCTTGTAGAACATTTAACATTATGAGTTTACTGATTAAGAAATGAATCGCACAAGTATAGTCCTTACTACACACATTTCTTACTGCGGTTCGGTTTCCAAATTCATCTCTGTTTGACTGCAGATCAGTTAATGATCATCAATTTGTCAATTAAAGATACAGTGAAATCTCTTACGACGTTTCCAATATGAAGATAAGTTTGAGGGTTGGCATGGTGAGTGTTGTTTTGCCATGAAGGAATGAATGGCCGCAAGGCCCGTAATGCTTGCCATGAAGGGGCACGATGGTATGGCAACGGGTTGGGCACAATTGCAATTCGAAGGCGGGGCTGTAGTAGTTTAGCTTGTGTTTTGTTAGTATCAGCGGCAACGGGTAGGGCATGTGTTGTTAATATAGGTTATTGTCGTTCATGCAACAGCGACATGTGCAATTTAATTAACAATTCAGGCAGATCCAAAATAAGAAACAAAGAACAAACAAAGCAGGAGAATAGAAAACAAGAGTTAGATTCGCAAACCAGATTGTTCGTTTTTAGTGTTACTTAAAGAAACCAGTGCCCGGAAATCCTCGCGGATAGACACCGTTCTCCCAGTCTCGATCCGGCACGAACCTGGAAGTTGCACGTCTTGCTCGCGCACGTCGCACTGCTACCAGTGCAGCACAGCCACCGCAGGTACCACCGCCTGACAGCTACGTCTGAAGGAAAGGACGAGTCTCGCTTTGCACATGAGGACAACTCCTCAAAGCAACTCCGGGGACGACGACTCTCGCACTCGGGATTAGGGCTCACAAAACACACGGCGGCAGAAAACTATTTTCGGTGTGTTTAACCCTAATGACCGGAGTCATATAAATAGTTACGCACGTCCCTAATCCTATTCCCAGTTAGACGCAACACTCGGTTGCTCTCGTACACAATACGGAATAATCCGTAAAAGAGAAACACTTTGTAATTAGGATTTAAGAAATCCGAATAAGAAAGCAACAATTAATTACACGAGTAATTAATTACGTAGTTGTATCCTAGTGCAAAAAGAAGACGGAAGACATTCTCCACAATCTACAATCCACAATCCACAATCCACAAGCCACAAGCCCAGGCGAGGCGAGGCGAGGCGTGGCGTGGCGCGCGCGCGCATGCGTGCGTGCGTTGTGATGTGACAATCCCACCCACCAAGGAGGTGAGCATACCTCCCTCCTAGGACTCCTTTGGACACTAGTGCCCCATGTGATCCTACATATGAGGACCATAAAAGTTCTAGGTGTGAGCAATATGGGATTAAACTTCTTTGCCATTTGCACTAGAAACACTACATTCTCACATGTACTTGCTGCACTACATTGGGCTTAACCCATGCTAAATAAGTGATTACCACAATAGTCTAGCTACAGTAACGAGCTGCTACAGTAACTAACTAATAGCTACAACAACTACAATAGCTAATCACTACCGTAACCAGTTATCTAACAATCCCCCACAAAGTCTAATGTGTAGTGTGCTCTACCATTCAGTCCTCCATACTGTGCTTTCAGCAGATACCTTTCGGTTTGAATCTACCTGAGTTATCCAACTGTGACCCTCGTAGGAACTAGGTGAACAAAAGTCTTGAACCTGAACCTTGGGTATAAGAGTATAGGTTGGTAACAACACAATAAAGACATGGTAGAAAAGAAAACAATGCATTAAGGCCATGCATACAAAATATAAATCATGATTGATAACAGAGAACAACCCAATTCTCCTATTGCGGCCTACACAACATCAATCACTTAGATGGAGTCTCCAAGGATGTACTGCTAACATCCTGTCCTAAGACTTGACACCATTAAGAGACTACCCTCTTACTAACTTGCAGTCATGACACTAACATGTTTCCCAGGGAATAGACACACAGATGCAAGAAGCATCACACAAGAATACATAGTGTCATCCGATTTACCCGACAGCTTGTTATTACCACATTGAACCCAATTTATGGGATCTCCACTCTTTTGGGTTGGGTTGCTACTGCCTGCAAATCTATAGGGGTTTCAGTCCCATTCCCAACCTGGATTTTTCCACTAAAACCAAGGTAAGACCTTTAGTGAAAGGATCAGCTGTATTATCTTTGGTACCAACGTAGTCCACAGCCACGACCCTATTAGACACTAACTCCCTTACAGATTTCAATCTGACTTGGATGTGTCTACGCTGTTTTTGATTGTACTTGGAACTCTTTATCTTAGCAATAGTTGTAGTGTTGTCACAGTGAACTGAAATTGCAGGAAGCGGCTTCATTACCATAGGTAAACTAGACATAAGTCCATGTAGCCATTCAGCTTCCAATCCAGTTTCATCTAAAGCACACAACTCTGCCTCAAAAGTGGACCGAGACAATATGGTTTGTTTCTTAGACCTCCAGGAAACAGCTCCTCCTCCCAACAGGAATACATATCCTGAGACACCATTACTCCCAGAATTCACGGCAATCCAGCTTGCATCACTATATCCTTCGACTACGGAAGGATGTTTACCATAATGCAGCCCAAGGGAACGTGTTCCCTTGATATACCTCAGAACTCTGTCAAGAGCTTCCCAATGGGTCTTGTCGGGACAACTGGTGTATCTACTTAACTTGTTCACGACAAACGCAATGTCTGGACGTGTACAGTTCATAAGATACATCAAACTTCCGATAATCTGAGAGTATCGTAATTGAGCTCTGGAACCCCAATCTCATTCTTGAACAATGGTTTGGATGAATCATATGGAGTCTTAACAGGTTTACGTGATGTGTACTCAAACCTCTCCAATATCTTCTCAACATAGTGAGACTGAGAGAGAGTTATACCATCAGTAGACCTTATGACTTTAAGCCCTAAAATCACATCAGCGACACCCATATCCTTCATCTCAAACTTGCTACACAAGAATGACTTTGTCTCTTTTACTACTTTCATATCAGAACCAAAAAGCAGGATATCATCGACGTATAAGCATAACAAAATGAATCCATTATCGACAACCTTGCAGTAGAGACACTTATCAAATTCATTAGAAATAAAGCCAAACGATGATATCACAGAATCAAACTTCTCATGCCTTTGCTTAGGGGCTTGTTTCAAGCCATATAATGACTTAACAAGTTTACACACTTTGGACTCATTCCCACGACCCACAAATCCCTCAGGTTGTTCCATATATATCTCTTCTTGAAGATCACCGTGTAAGAACGCAGTCTTCACATCCATCTGATGGATATAGAGATTATAAATGGAAGCCAATGCTAGTAGCACTCGGATTGTGGTCATGCGGGAAACAGGTGAATAGGTATCAAAATAATCTATTCCTTCCCTTTGTGTGTAACCCTTAGCAACTAACCTAGCCTTATACTTATTGATTGTCCCGTCTGTATTAAGTTTCTTCTTAAAAATCCATTTGCAACCAACTGTAGAACAACCAGGAGGCAAATCCACCAATTCCCAAGTTCCATTCGAGAGAATTGATTGGATTATATCATTAACAGCTTCTTTCCAAAACTTAGCTTCTGGAGATTCCATAGCTTGTTTGAAAGTAACAAGATCATCCTCAACATTGTAAGTGAGAAACTCACTTCCAAAGTCCTTTGATGTCCTAGGCCGTTTACTTCTCCTTAGTTCAACTATTTCTTCAAAATCATCAGATTCAGAAATAGCTTGTTCTGAGTCGCCCCCCACATTTGTCATCCTTTCCACGTGCTCGGGAATGGAACCTGTGGTAAATGAATCTTCTTGAGAAACTTCATTGGGCACACCAGATTTCATAGGAAACACATCCTCAAAGAATGTTGCATCACGTAATTCCACAATTGTATTGACCTCAATGCCAGAGATATCTGATTTTACAATCAAGAATCTAAAAGCATAGCTTGTCTCTACATAACCTAAGAATATGGCATCAACCGTTTTCGGTCCTAATTTCTTCCTTTTGTGTTCAGGGACAAGTACCTTAGCAAGGCACCCCCACACTCGAAGATATTTAAGACTCGGTTTCCTTCCTCTCCATAACTCAAACAGACTACTCTCTGAATGTTTATGGGGAACTCTATTCAGAATATGGCAAGCCGTATTCAAAGCTTCCCCCCACATAAAGTTGGGTAATCCAGATGTTTGGAGTAAGGTATTTATCATATCTATTAATGTTCGGTTTTTACGTTCAACTATTCCATTTGATTGTGGTGAATAAGGAGCAGTTACCTCATGAACTATACCATGCAATTGGCAAAATTCCAAAAACAAATTCGAGGTATACTCTCCTCCCCTATCAGACCTTAATCGCTTAAGTACTTTACCGGTTTGAGTTTCCGTTTCTTTCTTATAAATTTGAAATTTATCCAATGCCTCATCTTTACTTCTAAGTAAAAAGACATAACAGTATCTACTCGCATCGTCAATAAAAGTTATAAAATAACGTTTTTGATCTCTCGTAGCAACACCATTAAATTCACAGATATATGTATGCACTAAATCCAAAATTTCCGAATTCCTATTCACAGAATGAAAAGGCTTCCTAGGCAATTTAGCTTGTACACATATTTCACATTTATTGTTGCTAATTTCAGATTTAGGGATCAAATCTAGATTCATCATGCGCTTCATTGAGGCAACATTAACATGTCCCAAACGTGAATGCCATACATCGAATGAAACAAGATTCATGCAAACAGAACTATAATCATTCAAATTTAAAACGGAATTTGAAACAGGTTCAACATGAATCTTAAACAAGTTCTCCACATCACATAAGTACCCCTTGCCAAAAAACAGAGAATCACGAAGGCGTGTAATAATTGCCTTATTACATTTACAGTCTACTCTATAACCTTCTCTAACTAATATGATGCCACTAAGGATATTGCGTCAAATGGTTGGAACATGTCTGACCCTGTTAAGAGTCAAAACCTTCCCCGAAGGGAACTTCAAGTCCACTCGTCCTTCTCCTTTGACTTCTGCAGAGCTGGAATCGCCCAAAGTCACTGACCGACCTCGAGAGGCCTGATAAGACACAAACAGGGATTTATCAGCACACGCATGTACATTAGCCCCAGTGTCAATTATCCAATAAAGTGGTTCAAAAATAGAAAGAACTTCAGGTTTAATAGACACGTACCCATCCTTGAGGTTCAAGGATGTAGTCATCATATTGACCACAGCCTCCTCAGTTGCAGATGCGGTAGCTTTCTTTGCCTTCTTAGTAAGACAATCCTTGTTCCAGTGGACAACCTGTCCACAAGTCCAACAAGGTTTGTTCTTCGGTTTTTTTGGATCTTTGCCTTGGGTTTATGTGCTTATCTTTGGTGTTTTTCGTAGAAGTAAGATTAACAGTTGGATTAGCATCAATAGGCACCTTGACCCCTTTCTCCTTTAAGTGTTCTTCTTGTATATTAATATCCATCATTAATTCATCCATGGTGTGTGTCCCTTTGCGATGCTTCAGAGATATACCAAACGACTCCCACGACTTAGGGAATTTTTCTATGATAGACATAACAACAAATTTCTCAGGCAACACCATCTTGGCATCTGAGAGTTCATGAACTAGGAGTTGTAGATTGTGTGTTTGATCAGAAACTGACTTACCCTCAACCATCTGAAACTTAAGAAATTTAGACACACAGTATTTTTCAACACCCTGATTTTCAGTGCTAAAATTCTTAATTAACAATTCCCATAAAACTTTGGACATAGTGACCGGCGGCTTTGAGTAAGAATCATACAGTTTGTTATTTAAACTAAACAGAATCAACCCGCGGCACGTTTTATCACCCTTCTTCCAGTTAGCAATAATGTTTGCATTATCAGGAATTGTGTCATCAGATACATGTTCAGTTTCAATTAAATACTGATCATATCCCGCAATATTCAGCCAAATTTCCATACGACTCTGCCAACGGGCAAAGTTCGTACCAGTAAACTTTTCAGACATATTGGTTGTATCAATCTTACATCCCGAACTACCCTGACCGACCATGTTAATTAACGACAGAAAATGGTTTCTTTAAGACTGTTGTTAATATAGGTTATTGTCGTTCATGCAACAGTGACATGTGCAATTTAATTAACAATTCAGGCAGATCCAAAATAAGAAGCAAAGAACAAACAAAGTAGGAGAATAGAAAATAGGAGTTAGATTCGCAAACCAGATCGTTCGTTGAGAAACGAACGTGTTACTTAAAGAAACCAGTGCCCGGCAATCCTCGCGGATAGGCACCGTTCTCCCAGTCTCGATCCGGCACGAACCTGGAAGTTGCACATCTTGCTCGCGCACGTCGCACTGCTACCAGTGCAGCACAGCCACCACAGGTACCACCGCCTGACAGCTGCGTCTGAAGGAAAGGATGAGTCTCGCTTTGCACAGGAGGACAACTCCGCAAAGCAACTCCGGGGACGACGACTCTCGCACTCGGGATTAGGGCTCACAAAACACACGGCGGCAGAAAACTGTTTTCGGTGTGTTTAACCCTAATGATCAGAGTCATATAAATAGTTACGCACGTCCCTAATCCTATTCCCAGTTAGACGCAACACTCGGTTGCTCTCATACACAATACGGAATAATCCGTAAAAGAGAAACACTTTCTAATTAGGATTTAAGAAATCCAAATAAGAAAGCAACAACAGGCCAGGCGAGGCGTGGCGTGGCGCGCGCGCGCGCGTGCGTGCGTGCATTGTGATGTGGCAATCCCACCCACCAAGGAGGTGAGCATACCTCCCTCCTAGGACTCCTTTGGACACTAGTGCCTCATGTGATCCTACATATGAGGACCACAAAAGTTCTAGGTGTCAGAAATATGGGATAAAACTTCTTTACCATTTGCACTAGAAACACTACATTCTCACATGTACTTGCTGCACTACATTGGGCTTAACCCATGCTAAATAAGTGATTACCACAATAGTCTAGCTACAGTAACGAGCTGCTACAGTAACTAACTAATAGCTACAGTAGCTAATAACTACCGTAATCAGTTATCTAACAGCATGTGCCCTCCCGTGCCGCTATGTGGCTCCGTCACTGATGACTGTCGACGATTACCTATGTGCATGTCGTAGACGCCACCAGTAAATATAGATTTTCTTAACACAAATGTCATTGTCAATGTCCCTTAGGAGCATCCAACAAAAGTAGCTCTAGTTATTAATACGTTTTTGACCTCTGACAGTCCTCAATTTTTATATGAAACTGACGGTACAGAAGATCTATAACGTTGGTAGATACAACACAATCATGACTGTTGGTCAGGTCTTGCCCATTAAGAAAAATACGGGTACCATTTATATTTAACATCGTTTTCTTTGTTAAGAGCCGATATCTAAAATAGTCCGTAAAATCTAGTTTTACAGATAATTTTTTTGACGTAGACTTATTACGTTAGTTTTAGAAAAATTGAAGACAATTTCCTTTTTGCAAAATAAGTTTTGCCTCCAAAAAGGCTATGTCGTTGGTTTCACACAAAAAAAGTAACGTCGTAGATCACACCCACTATAGAAACTTTTACCTTAAAAAATATGTGGTCCCACAAAAAATATTTTTCCCAAAATTTGATTATATCGTCAGTTATTTTCATGAAACCGGCAACACATATCTCAGTGATGTCGGAAATTTTTAACAGAGATAAGCACACGTGATATCGGCTTTTTATTGGGCAATTGACGACATAGATAGAGATATGATGTTTAGCAAGGTTGGCTTTTTTTTATTAAGGATAAATACTATCAGTTCTTTTATGGGTAATCGATGAGAAAGACAAAGATATGACATTGTTTTTTCCCTGCAACCAGTGACTGACATCTTAGCGAGATTGTCTTTTTTTATTAGAGATAAGTACATGATGTGTCGAGTTTTTAGTGGGTAACTGACGACAAAGATGAAACTATGACGTTGATTATCCCCTGCAATTGACGACTGAAGTTTTAGTCATTGGTTTTAGTGACGCCTAAGTTGTTCTTAACTACACCCACAAAGCCCCCATTCTCTATCTCATTGCTATTTGGTCTCCCCCCCCCCCCCCCCCCCCCCCCCGTGAAAAACCCTACTACTACTCTGGCGATTCCCCCTCCTCCAATGTTCCTCTTGCTCCTCCACTGATGCTCCTCCTGCTCCTCAGACATGCTATTGTTGTAGCTACCTCTGTCGTCACATCCACTGCCATAGTCTCCCAAGCTCCGGTCGGTGTGACGACCCCAATTTCTACATACTTTCCTTAGTGACATATACAGATATGCGTGCACTCATATCTATAAATGTCAGAAGGGAAAATAATAGAAATCAAGATAGTCAACTAAAAGCAGAGATAAGCCAAGACTATGTCCACATCATCATTGATAGCCACACAACACTTCATTCATTGATAAAAGATAAAGTCATACATGTTGATAAAAGAGAAGGAAGAATGATAAGTCTATGAAAGCAAATATGATTATTGCATAGGATCTATAACATCCTATTACATCATCTAGAAAAGAAAACTATCTAACTGGAATGACCAAGGTGAGAAGTAGAGATCTATCTATTATCCTCCAGGCTCATTATTTAGTGGCTTCTGGTACTTTGAAGTGCTTCATCATTTGCTTGTACCTAGAAAATACGAGAAACAAATACATCAACAAAGTTGGTACATGGAAGTAAAAGCTATACTATGTTGGTATATATAAAATACTCAAAATTGGAGATAGAGAATGAAAACATTATTTAAAGGCGGAAATCAGGTAATCTCAAGTTATTAGCCTCATTTAGACTGAAAATGCATTACTATGGTGGACTTAGCACAAACATAAATATTGGGCCCTATCCCTGCGTACCTTGTACCATTAGGGATCTCCCTGCGTACCTTGTACCATTAGGGAGGTGCTAGTCAACATTAATACCTTCCCTCTCTAATAGGGAGATTAATGAGCGCCACTAGTAACTACATTTCACTTATATACAATTATGTTCTTTTATGTTCAAGGCGGTAAATCATCAATTAATCATATATCCACATCCATCAATGTATATCAATTTGATGCAAACAATTACACATATATATATATATTTATATAGAGAGAGAGTCAGGCTAGAATACACTCGAGTGTATCCGGAGCGGAATACACTCAAGTAGTTTTCCATGATGTAATATTTTTTTTGAAAATCTAATCCATTGATCTTCTTAAACAACTCGTGAACAACTCATACGCAAAATTTGATCACATTTGGATATGTATAGCTCATGTTATGAAGACTGCAAAAATTATGCATTTCAAATTAGTTTCGCGCGTCGATTTTGTTGCCCTTGGATGAGTGGCTTACACTCATCCAAATGGGCTCAAAATTTGTATGTAGCCTAGTTATAGTATGACGGTGAAGATCAATGGTTTACATTTTGCAAAAAATAGTCTTGATATGTAAACACACTTGAGTGTATTCGTGCGATCCGTACACTCGAGTGTATTCTAGCCTGACTCTATATATATATATATATATATATATATATATATATATATATATATATATATATATATATATATATATATATATATATATATATATATATATATATATATATATATAACATCCAACAAAATCTAGTCATATAATTATATCCACGTACCTTTAATTCTCATATCTGAATTCCACAAGTCCTAGGTTATGAGAAAGATAGTAGATCACCGTGAAATATAGAAAAACCCTAAAGTCACCATGGTTTCTCATCAATCAACATTAATTATTATTATAATTAGGGTTTAGGTTATTTGGGATGTCACTTTAGGATACATAGATTTCAGAGTTGGGGTCTGAGATTAGGGTCATCCAGGTTATTCAAGGACATTTTAGTTATTAGGGTTTTTCATAAATTGTACATAGTATTCATGATAAGGTGAGAAAAAACTAGAAATTAGGGTTCTTCTTCAATTATTGAATCAACTATCTTCCCTAGATAGGTTTTCGAGTAACATGATGACCAAGATCATAATTAGGGTTTAATCTTTTCTCAAAGCAGATTTAAAAACAATTATGACCCTTATTACACAAAATATAAATATTAAGGGTCATTAGGACTTGTGGACCATACTTTCTGAAAAGGGGTCGGATCTAGGTCCTGGAATTATTTTATTTAAATAGCTTGGATTTTTCTGATGAAAAAGATGTATAGGTTCGATATATTTTGATATTCCTATCATTTTCTAGGGTTTTCATAAGATCTGACCAATCAGGAATTTAAAGAAATTAAACAAAATAAAAAAAGATTTGCGAGCTCTGGCTCGCGGATCATGCGAGGTATTCGACCAACCGGACCCTCTCACTGATCCACGAGCAAGCGCTCATCCAAAGAGGTTCAGGCTTGATGCGAAGGTCAGGAATGCCCCTGAGGGTCATCTGTGCTTCGTGACAGGGCATGGGTGAAAGGGGAAAATCACCCTTTTGATTGTTGCTCGTGCCATGGCAGTGGAGTACGATGACTGCAGGCAAGAAAGGCGATGGGTTGAAGCCGCTAGACGGGTGCTGAGTGCGTGCGCATGAGCAGGTCTCATTCGCGGGATCTCCCTGAGTTCAACGAGCCCAAGAAGCTCGCCGGAGGTGAACTATAGCTCCGATGATGATGACAGGAGGCTCGGTGAATGGAATTTGGGTTCTAAGGTTTTACCTGCCCTCCGGCTGGATTGAGGGGTCATGAAGCTCCGTGTGAGGTTCGTGAGACTTTGTGTCCACTTTCCGCTACTCGATGTGCCCTAGACCTCGTCGACGTTGGCACTTTTGAGCTCAGCTGCGGCGACTAGTCGACTCGAGGTTCCATACCTTCGCGGCTCCAACCGGGGGTGGTGCTCGACTCGTCAGGATCCCAGGAACGTGTAGCCGTGGTGAATTGGAAGAAAGGTGCTCCTGGAGTGAAGGAGGAGACTGGGGTCAGACGAGGTGGGGTGCTTGAGGTCAGGGAGGTAGAGGGGATCTTCATTGCAATTGAGAGGCCCTTGCGACTAAAAGGGAGGTGGCGGAGCTACTGGGCTCCTTAAATAGGTGTGGGGGGCTCTAGAAGGGGAAGCCCTAAAATTGGTTGCCGCCGCCATAGAGAGGTGTGAGGGCTTGGGAGGTTGTTCTCCCTGCTCTGGGGGAGATGGGTGGCATGGTAAGGATTGTTGAGCTCGGTTTGAGGAGAGGAGTTGGTCCTCCAAATATCTCATTGTGACATGGTGAGGATTGGGTGTGAGGGGCGCTGGGTGATCGTTGTTCTGTTGGGGCCGAAGCCCGGGTCCTGCGGGAGGTAGGAGACGATGTCTCCCCCGCTAGATTGTTGATCAACGGCCAGAAGAGCTCGTCTTAAATCACGACCCGTGTCCAAGCCTTCAAAGGCTGTGTGACAAATAATGTCACGCATTGGATTCAAATAAATCCCAAACATAGATCCTAGGGTTCAAAATGAATGGAAAATACACTAAATTAAATGAGTCATATCTCCTAATTGGTTGACCCAATTGCAATCAAATTTTAGGGGTAGTTTAATGGTGTTATGATGTAGATCAGGTGCAAGATTGGAGTAAAAATTTGAGTATTGACTATGCCAATTGACTAAATGTCATTTTGCATTAAACAGAGGTCTATATGATACTAGAGATGTCATTATATGAAATTGATGGACCATATAATCAATTTGGAGTGAGGGAAAAATGAGGGCATAAATGGAACAATTAAAATTGTAGGAGAGAGAAACTAAATAATGTATATGTAAAAACTCACTCTGTCACAGTCGGCATCCTCCTACTCCTCAGCCACTTCTATTGCTTCCTCAATCGCTGGAAGAAGAGGTATCTCCTCCACCTTCCCACTTCTCCCTCTCCTCCTCCTTCCCCACTCATCCTTGTCCCTATCCTCCTTCTCCTGCTCAATTTCTTCTCAAATTATAGTGAAAACCATGATGAATGTTAGTATGGATAAACAAGTATATTGTATGATATGAAAATTACGATGAATCTTCCTTTATTATCTACATTAAGTGCATAATTTGTTTTTAAAATTTTGAATCTTAGTATGGATAAGTAAGTGCATTGTTTGGTATGAAAATTGTGATGAATCTTCCTTTACTATTGTGTTAAGTGCATTATTTATTGTTAAAAATTTGAATGTTAGTTTGAATAAATAAGTAGATTGTTTAGTATGAAAATTGTGATCTACTTCCTTTATTATTTATGTTAAGTGCATTGTTTAGTGATAGCAATTTGATTATTAGTATGGATAAATAATCAAACCTCGAAATTAATACATTGAAGTTTATACGAATTTCTCTAAATGAACTTAATTTTCATAGAAATTTATATTACCTAATTAACCCTAAACTTCTAAACAATAAACCCATTTTTGTACCTATCTTTTATAGTCTGTTGCTCTAGAAACTGGTCTAAGATTTACTTATTAGGAGTAAACCATGGATAGTTCCAGATTTAGGAATATTCTTAAACACTTACTCTCACTTAGGATGTAAGTGTATAATGTGTGTTCCATTTCAAGAAATTTTGGCAGCATTTTTCATTTTGTTCTTTGGGAATATATATAGGTGGGCATTTTCCCATCTACACCGGTGTATTTGGAGAAATGTGGGGAAATGATGGAATTTTTTTTTAAAATTGAATACACACTATACACTTACTAGTGAGGTTGAGCATTCAAGAATGGGATAGGTGATACACATTCATCAATGTGAATGTTAATATATGATTGGGATATAGTTCAAACTTATTTTATCTGAAATGGACTTATTAGTAAAAAACTAATACAATACTCATCTTCCATCTAATCATAGGGTGGATGGATCATAGATGTCCATTCCAAACCTTTGCACACTAGAGTTTAATACTAGTCTTGATCAATTTATAAGATTTGAAAATGAACATAGGAAACAACCTGGAGATATGTTTTGCTTTCCATCTAGTAATTGTAGTAAAAACTTAAAAATCGACAATATTGTCAAAATAAAAAGTCATGTCATGTGAAATTGTATTGTACAGGGAAATACAAAAGGGTTATGACATGAAGAGATTCTTAATATGTGATCGGTAGAGATAGAAGTACTTATGTTAAAGAAGAAATTTTCATTGATGGTGTAGATTTGAACAAATTGATTCTGATAGACATGGTTGATGTGATAGTCATGGAGTAAATCTTATTGATCCAACTTACTTATTTAGAAACATTATGTGTGTTGTTGGGAGAACATTTTACTTAGGTTTTACTAAGTTTATGATGCTGAGCGATGTGTTGAGATTATATACTATGAAGGCTAACAATAGAATGAGCGACAAAAGCTTCACGTCTATGTGTCTTTGTTGAAAGAATTTTTTTCGTGAAGAAAATGAGATTCTAATCTAAACATGTGAATTAAAGAAAATAGTATGCTCAATGGGAAAGGAGGCTAAGAAGATAAATGCATGCCCAAATGACCCTATGTTATTTCAAAAGGACTATATCAATTTGAAAGATTGTTCAAAATGTGAGGCATCAAGGTAAAAAATGATGACTTAAGAAAAGTCTAAAACTGTCTCTCCTTACATGGTGATGTGGTATCTACCTATAGTATCACAATTTTTTATGCTTTTTTTCCAATACCATAGATGCACTGGATTTATCTTGGCATGCAGAGACAAAGAAACACAGTGATCGGACCATACTATATGTGTTATTTCTCACGATGGATGTTGATTGTGGGCCTCAACCAACCTAACAGTGATATTTATATATTTCTTAAACCTCTAATTGATAACTTAAAGAAACTCTATAGAGAAGGTGTGATGACCTATGATGCTTCACGTAGAGACATTTTGTTTGTGTGTGATGTTGTTTTGTACCATTGATGATCTTTTAGCATGTGGTAATTTATCTGGATACAACATAAAAGGATCCAAAGCATACCCTATATGTGAGTAGAACACTAATTCAATATGACTAAAACATGGTAGCAAGAATGATCTTGATCATCGAAGGTTTCTTCTAAAAGTGCATCCTTTCTAAAGGTTGCACAAAGCATTTCATGGATCAAATGAGGAATGGATTTCCCCTAAACCTATATCAGGTGAGTTTGTTTATGAAAGAATAAAAGTCTTTGTCAATGCATTTGGTAAGAGATTGTATTGTATCAATATCATGCATGAAGAGAAAATGGTCCATGATAGCGTAATTTGCACTCTGTTGAATATAGTAGGTAAGACTGAGGATGGCATCAAATCCAGATTGGACCTACGTGAAATGGGTTTAAGGAAAGAATTAACAACGTAAGTTAGCAGGATTGAAAAACACATTTACCTCCTTATTACACATTATCTAAATAGGAGAAGAGAAATTTTTGCTAGTACTTGCTAAATGTTACGGTACCACAGGGATACTCTTTTAATATCTGTAGATTGGTATCAATGAAGGATTTGAAGCTGATTGGTCTTAAATATCATGATTTTCATACTCTAATGCAAAAAATATTATTCGTGGCTATTTGATCTATACGTCTGAAACATGTAAGGTTGGAATCATCAGGCTTTGTTTCTTCTTCAACACTCTATGCAATAAAGTTATTAATCCTAAGAATCTTGATATGTTCCAAAGAGAAGTGATTGTTACCATGTTCTAGCTTGAGATTTATTTTCCTCCTTCATTTTTTGATATAATGGTACATCTTTTTTTTCTATTCGACTAGGGAAGTGAAAATGTTGTATATGATTTTCTTGCATTGGATGTATCCTTTTGAATGGTACATGAGTCTTTTTGAAGGTGTTGTTTGAAATAGTTATTGGCCTGAAGGGAGTCATTACAAAAAAAAAGATTTAGCTACAATTATTCTAGCTACATATCGTTTATTTGTAATAAAAAAATACTTTCCTTTACAAATTAAAGAAGTGTAACTTAAATAATTGTAGTTAACTCTAATGACTACAAACGTGACTGCATATCTGAAATAACTACAAAATTTTCTTCCAGCCCCTCTCCCCATTCCCACTCCAAAAAAACAACATGCCCAAATTTTCAACATTTCCGCACACTTCTCCCTTTCCCTTTTGGGCGTGACATTCCCTCCTCTCCCAATTACCAACGGATCCCTATTGCACCTGAATTGACTGCCCATGATGGCTCTCCACCTCCACCCATCATTCTCTCTCCAACATTCTCCATCCACACTACATACTTGCCCATTATTCTCTCTCCTTCCCACTCTCTCCCCACCCCACTTATCTGATCTCTCTCTATCCCTCTTCTCGTATTCTCCTCCCCCACACCCCCAATCATCTCCCCTATGATACACCTTATCTCCTAGGTGGTGTAGAGGAGGAGGATAAAGACATGAGAGGAAACAAAAGAAAGATATATATGTTGAAGAGAAGCATCTCAAGTACAGGGGTCGTCATTCCCTAAGTTTGTGTCTCTTCATTAGAAGGTAAGTTATTCTATATAGCTAGACTACTTCAGTGTTGCATGTTAACACAACTCATACTTTGGTTCATGCATGGTTGACTTTGTAGGAGAGGGCCTATAACTCACTACATGTTGATATACTCACGGCCCCTATGACATGGGTTATTTCCGTGATGTTCACTCCAAGTAAAATTTAGAAGATCAATTCAATTGTGATCCATGTAAGATTATTTCTACTATCTCTTATCTCTATACTTGTGCATTTCTATAGGAGAGATATCTAGATCTTCTCTCTCTTTGGGGGATGAAGGTGTTTACACTTGAGGTCGGTGCATGCATCACCAGTCTTCATTGGGTTTTAGTTTCCAGAAAGGTTCAGATTGGCTTCCCAATTTTGACATAGTTTCTCAATAGTGTCTAGTTACTCACTGTTGTATTTTCTAGTGTGCCAAGAACAACTATTATTGTATTTTCTTTCAGAAGCTATGGAAAAGTGTCCTAATGTTAACCTAGAAAGAAGCATCACATTCTTTTTATTCTAAGACATATCTTGCTGAAATTTGTTCCACCTATTTCATCACTTGCCACTTAATGTCATATAGTGTATTTTAATATCTTTTTACTAAGAGTAACTTACCTTTGAGTCATTGAGAAGGTTCATATATTGATTTCATTGGTGTAATGTGACTCGTACTATATGGTTGAGAAGGAAGATACTTTTTTAATAACTTCTTCCATCAACACTTTCATATAATATCACCGTAATGGGTTTCAAATTCATATACATGATTTTTTTTTTAAAACTCACCCCTCAGTAATACTACTCAAATGTTTCTTTCAACGATTATGTTATTGGCCCTACCAAAGTCCTATAAATACAAGTGTAGGGCTTCTTTAGGCGGCCTTTGATAAAACAAAGAACAATCATTGTTTTTAAGTGGATTTTTGCTAGGCTATCTGCTAGCTCGTTTCTTTTTTCTGCGACTAAACCGGATTGCAATATTTGTCCAGATCTTCTTCCTGATCTTCATAAGCCAGAGTGTGAACCTGGGTCAGGTTTCCTCTTCTTCCTCGATCATCTTCACTACCACTTTGCAGTCGGACTCCAGCAGCACCTTGGGCTAATTGTTCATCTCTGCTTGTTCTAGCGCCAGGTAGATCCCTGTGAGTTCAACTTCAATAGCATTAGAGGTGGATACATTCCTGCCCCATGCCCCAATCCAATCTCCTATGTGAATCTGAGCTATTGCGACTATTGTTGCCCCCTTCTTTTTTTACTACTGCATACACATTAATTTTGATTGTATCTTGACATGGTGGTGTCCAGGTCTCAGTTGTATTTCTTATAAGCCCAGTTGGGGTGGTTGCCCAAGCAATTTCATGCAGTCTGATGTCCCTCCGTATACTTGCTCGAAAGTGTTCTTTTCTCATGTGGTTGCCTTCCATAACACAGTTGTTCCTCGCTCACCATTGTGACAGATCACCCATAAAGTTTCTTCTTGCACGCCTACAATATTAACAATGTATCTACGCCAGGTCTCCATATTCATAGCTTCAAAGAATAGTCATCATTTAGTTGGGAAAATGTGGTCACTCCACACAAACTTGGAATCGTCACAGTCCCTTAGCATGTGGATTAATGACTCATCTTCTTTCCCGCATGTTGGGCATTGGCTATCTTCTGTCATGTGCTGGAATTTCCTCCTCATGTTTGTAAGTAAGGCATCATGTCTAGAGAGTCAAGAAAAGATCTTTATCCATCCTATCATTATTAGATTCTACAAAGTGTCACACTTCCCCGACGACATTACCTCTTTCTGACTTCACATGATCTCGTATGCTGATCTTGTGGTGAACTATCCATTTCCTGTGTGAATCCAGAAGCTGCGGTCCATAAGGTCATCTTCCAGAGGTACATGGATATGAAGTATTAACTGAACCGTCTCACTATCAAACCAATCATTTAGAAATTCTATCTCCCAGCACCTGTCTTCTGTTATAAGAGGGTTGACTTTAAGATCAGCTATGTCCTCAAGTATAGGGCACTTTGTTACTTCTCTCAATCTCAGATGCTCCTTCAGCCAGATATTGTCCCATACGTTCACTGAGTTTCCACTGAACGGGATCATCCTGGTGTTCTTCTTCATAAATTGTCTTATCACTAAACACGCCTGTCCCAGCCGCGATGGTGAGCCTTTGCCACTTCCCCAAGATCTGTTAAGCCATTCCTACATCATCCTGTACCATATGGAATTCCTTCCAGACATTAGATTCCTAGAGTGCTTGGATAAGAGGGTTTGGTTCCAATCTCTCATCATTTTGATCCCCAACCCTCCTTTACTTCTTGAACTAGTGACTTTCTCCCACGGCACAAGTGAGATGGATTTGTTCCTGCCGCCTCCCCTGATAAATCTATGTATTACACTGTCCAACCTATCACAGAGGCTTAGTGGGAGGATCACTATTTGCATCGCATAAGTGGGAACCGTGGTGAGAGTTGATCTTGCAAGGCAAACCCTTCCTGAGAATGACAAGCTATGGGTATCCCAGGCACTAACTATGCCCTCCACCTTCTCAACAATGTTTGCATAGGTGTTCTTTGTCACTCTAGAATGGATAACAAGTACACCTAGGTAATAACCAAGGTCGTTGGTGACTTGAAATTGACATAAGCGTTGAATGTCTCTTCGAGTAGATGTAGACACACTTGCAGAGAAGAATATGTGGGATTTTGGTGATGAAATGGATTGTCCGGATGCATATTCAAAGCTTCTAAAGCACTGTAAGATACATCTTATTTGTTCTTTACTTGCCTGAGAAAATAGAATCAGGTCATCGACGAAGCATACATGGGCTACTGAAATGCCTGATCTGCCAAGCTTGACTGGTATCTAGTTCTTGTTGTGTTCTCGCCTGGATCATCTGGCTTAGCCACTCAATACATAACACGAATAGGTACGGGGAGAATGGATCTCCGTGTCGTAATCCTCGACTCATTTTAAAGGATCGAGAAGCCTTTCCATTCCATATAAGTGAAGTAAGCCCTCATGAGATGGAGTTTATGATGTACATTTTAATGGAAACTGGGAGACCCACATGATCTAAAGTATCTTGTATAAACTTCCAAGACATTTGATCATATGCGTTTGTCAAATCAATCTTGAGAGTCATCGTCTTGGCCCCTTTGGGTTCTTCATGCCATGTATAATCTCCAGGAGAAGAGCTATATTGTCAGTGATCTGTCGCCCTGGTCCAAAGCTACTTTGCTCCTCCGACGCCCATGTAGGAATATACTTCTTGAGTCTTTCCACTATTATCTTTGAGGCCAGTTTTAGCATGATATTGTTCAAAGAAATAGGGTGCAGCTATTCACATTTCTCTGGATTTGGGACCTTGGGAATTAAGATAATAGTTGTGTTGCAGACCTCATCTGACAAAGGTCATCCTTCTAACATTTCCTGGATAGATTTAGTAACTGAGTGGCCTACAATACTCCAATTACTTTGTAGAAATTTTGCATTTACTCCGTCAGGCCCAGCTGCTTTGTACGCCTACATTTTGTTTAGTACCTGCTGTACTTCACTGCTCGTCGGTCTCACCACTAGCTTGGTAACTTCAACTTCACTTGGTTGTTTGAATGCCCCTGGGATGCGTTATTTAGACCTGGGGTTCCATGATGTTTGACTTGGTGACGACGCAGACAATGTTTTTTCAAAGTGAGATACCACCACTTGCATGATCCCCTTCATCATTGATCCAGTTGCCATGCTGATCTTTTAGTGCCAGAATGGTGTTGGCTCTCCTACGTTGCTTGGCCCATGCTTGGTAGAAGCATTTGTTATTTTCCCCGTTACGGATCCAGTTGACATGCGATCTCTTCTTCCACTCCTCCTCTTCCTGATTGATGAAAGCCTACAATTCAGCCTACATGTTAGAGCATAAATTGTCTATTATAGGGTCATACCGATCAACCAACATCTTTTGTAGTGTGGTAATATTGTTTACTAGACGAGTCTTTTTCTTGACTGTCTTGATCTTGTTGTCCCGCTCCCAATTGATAATATGCAGTCTTGCCGAGTTGAAAGATGTATATAGGTCTTCTATGCCTTTCCATGTGGACGCCAACATGTGTTTAAAACCCGCTTCCTTGTTCAATATGACTTTAGGGAAGAAATGGGTAGTGTGCCTTTCTTTTTTCTTCATATGGAGAAGTAAGGGGAAATGGTCAGAGGAAATCCTGGGTAAGTGTACCACATTCAGATTTGGAAATGAATTCATAAATTCAAGATTGGCAGCCGCTCTATCCAACCTTTCTTATAACCCTCTGTGTTTGTATGTGAATTTCACTCCTGAGAAGCCAAGGTCAGACAATCCAACATCCATCAACATTTATTTGAAGATTCTAGCCTCACTATAGAGATACCAGTTGCTCCCCATTTTCTTAGCAGGTGAGAGTGTAGTATTGAAATCTCCAAGAATGACCCATGGCTCATTGATCCTCCTCCTCATGTTAATGATGTGTTTCCATACAAGTTGTTGAATGGTTCAATGAGGACTGGCATAATGAATGATATAACCATATAGTTGTTAAATCTATAGGTGATGAATTGCCTATGGCAGTATAGTATTTGAACCTTCAACCTTTCATCTCTCCAACACACCCAAATACCTCCACAAAAACTCCTGGCCTCCACCCGATAAGAGAAATTGAAGCCTAGATGCTTAATCATTTGTAAGTTTTGATTTTCACGGATCCGAGGTTCAAGGATAGCTACTACTTCAGGTCTGTACTCCCTCATTAAATTTGATAAAATAGAGCATCTGTCCTTATTTCCTATGCCTGTTACGTTCTAGCACATGATGTTCATGGTGAACTTGGTTCTTCTAAGTGAATTTGGTACTTCTATATGAAAGGTAATGTGGGTTGTCTTAATGTTACAACCCCAATTTTTGGGTTCTTTTGATGAGAAATGTAATTTCTCATATTAAAGATATTTGAACAAATAATGATATAATTTGTTTTGAATAAATGGATTTCGTTTACAATAGCCTTGATGGCTGTGTTGTGGGCTTTATTGGCTATTGGGCCCAAATAACAAGAAAATTCAATTAGTTAATGAATAATGGAATAATTAAGAAAAGGAAAAATGTGGAAACCTCTAGAAGTCAAATCCAAATAGGTATTTCGTGCCTCTTGGGTTCCTTTGGTTCCAAGGAGTCCAAAGTTGCATAGAGAAGGCAATAAGAAAAGAAAAGTTTAATTAAGTATTTCTTTATTAAGAAAGAAATTGAAAATAATGGTAAGATGTGGAAAACATGTGGAAAAAGGTATAATTGAGTTATCTTGGTGGATTTTCATATCCAAAGGATTCCTAAGGTTAGAAGGAACTCCAAATAAGGAAATAAAAGAGAGATAAAGAGAAATTCTCAAAAAGAGATATTTTAATAAAGAAAAAGTAAGATAATAAGAAAAAGGATGAAAGATAAGGAAAAAAAGGATAAGGAACATACCCAAAATGGGAATTCGAGCCATTAAGGTTCCTTGAGGTCCAAGGAAATCCAAGATAATAATTTAAAGACAGAGGAAAGAGAAAATAGATGAGAAATATGCAGAATTGAGTAATAACTTACAACTAAAGAAAGGGATTCGATTTCTTTAGATAATGGGTCCCAATTCGGCATAATGAAAGATTTAGTTATTTCTAAGCTTCCCTCAAATTTTGGGATTAAATGGAGCCATGGTTTGAGAGTTATGATTTTCCCAATTTATCCTAAAATGAAAAGGACTTTGCTTTAAAAAAAATAGGAATCAAGTTTTCCTTTGTTTGGACGTGAGCAGTAAGGATCGTTGGATCCCGATCCAATGCCGGCCGAGTGTCTTCTAGTTCTAACCGAACCAGGAGATAGGCCGTGGACAGAGGGGTTTTTCTACCCAATTATTCTCGCAATATAGTTTATGTACAGACGAATAATCTTGTTAGTTGAGTCGGGGAGGGGAATCCGCACATGTTTGACCCCGATTCTCCATGCTGTCGATGCTTCTAGAGAAAGTGCCCAATTACCTAAAAAGGACATGTAACGACGGGGATTGGAAAACCCTAAAGTTGACCCAAGGATCTATATATATAGCCTCCTCTCGACTCTCCATGGTTACATGAGTTCAATCGGCCTTTTTCCATCGTCTCTCGTGTCCTACCTCCATGGATTAGATTTGCTCCGGCAAGCTCAGGCTGCGGTGCCGCTGCATAGCCTTCTATTGGGTTAAGAAGGAGACGAAGTGCAGATCCCCTTCGATCTGTTTCCATTGTGGACCCAGGGCGCAGATCGACGACCCAGGTCATCCGCGATTTCAAAGGAGCTGCTAGTGGGCGCGAGCAGCATAGGCCACGCGATCTTGCTCAGTCAAAGTTGATCGAGGATCCAACGACTCGGGCATAAAAGCACGCGAGCAGGCGGCTGAGTGGAGACGATTGATGCTGATCGTCTGATCAAAACAGCACCGTAGACCGCTATGCATCCAACGATCAATAAAATTGGTAATTTCATCTCTCTGTTAATTAAATCATAAAAAGAGTTTTTCTTGTGAAATTGATAGAAATAACTAGGAGCCTCTGACGGAAAAACATTATATATGAAAGTTGTGTAGAAAAATACAAGGAATATGATAAAAATATTTTCAGAACTTGGTTTCACTCCGTTTTGCAAAAGTGCCTTAATTTGCTAATAATGTGCTTTTAAAATTTATGAAGAACCCTAATTGAGTATAAAGGGTGAATTTTGGGGAATTAATAGGTCAAATCTATAAGCTTTACCCTGTTAATGATAAAGGTGGTTTGTTTATCCTTTTTGAATGCAAGGTTGCCTAATTTAGAGTTATAATCCATAAAAGAAGGATAATCTAAATGGAAACCCTAATTTAGGAGAATATGTCTTTTAAATGGTTTAAGTGTCCAAATCCATGAATCAATAGGGATATGATGATCCTAAGTCAAGTTGGGTATAAAGGACTATTAAAATGGATAATTTGAGCAATTAGTGTTTATATGAGTAGAAAAGAGTATTTTAGGGTTTGTTAACCTAAAAGGGATAAAGTTTGAGAAATTGATCTAAGAAACCCTAATGAATATTAATGAAACATTAATGGAGATTAGAAACCCTAGAAAGAGAATCCAAGTCAATAAAGTGGATTCTTGATAAAGTGTGTGATAAATAGAGTACATATTCTTTTCAGGAATTATGTGATGATTGAATTACTTGCTTGGATCTGTGGATTGGCTTGATTGTATATACATGAAGTATATGTTGAATAATCTGCATGACTCATCAAATTAGGTATGTGGTTATGCTTATGAATAATCGCTCTAGTTTCACGGCGATTCCCGAAGTTTTAATCGGTTGCTTGAAAATAACTATTAGATGTTTATTTATTTCATGCAAATATCAAGTGACTATGATTATCACTATGAATGTGCGTTTATAACTGACTAGATCCGGGTCCACCTCTATTTCTTTGAAAAGGCTAAGAAAAAAAGGGGGTAATCCTAGAGCAAGGTCTAGGTTACCGAGAGTTAGAAACTGGGCTACCTACGTGTAGTGCCATGAGACTCATTAGCCTGCCATGAGTTAAGGAATGGGCTACTTACGAGTAGTGCCATGTGACTCAACCCTAGAAATTGGTTCACTTATAGGTGGATCATGAGGGGTTTAATGGGGACAACATAGAGGATAGGGTACTCTTGGATCGCAGAGTTATATCTAAAATGTAATCTTGGTTCTTAAATGATTAATTGAATGATTACATTGTTAACATATTTACATGATTATTGTTTCCCCCACATTCCAGCTTCGGCTGACCGACATTTTGTTTGTCGGCATTTTAGGAACAAGCCAAAAGGACAAATAGTAAATCGTCATACTGTGAAATACATGAAGTAAAATACAAGGAGGATTAGTAGAATTTTTAAGTGGATAAAAGTTTAGAGATCTAAGTTTTCAAAAAGGTATGTAAAAATTTATTTCTTACAACCTTTCAGTATAGTATGTTAAAATTTGATAATTATTCTTGGTTAAATGTTGAACCTTTGATCCGGAAGTTATGGGTGCGGCTACGACCTCTCGCTCTCCCTTAATTGGGGGTTATCGGGAAGTGGGGTCGTAACATTTGGTATCAGAGAGTAGGTTCCTCACTTAACCATTAATAATTATTAAATTTTACAAACTCCATAGAACCCAAGGGAGTTATTAGAGGATTATCCAAAAGATGGAGGTGTCTAGAAAAGGATCACGACCGGGGGATGGCAATATTTTCCTCCGCACCGCTAGTCAGAATATGAGGACTCCCGGATCCGTGTGACTGCCTGGCCAAAGTCTTAGGGTATGAATCGAAATAAGATACCTTTAGGACTTTCTCATCTTGTTCATCCCTTCTCATCACAAATTCTGTTAAGGACCTTAAGGATTAAGGTTTTCCCTCTTCTCCTCACCCTCTTAAGGTATGGGTAAGATTAACAAGGTCTAAGGAATCCTCCATCAAATTAATGAAAGGCATGTAAATAAGATGTCATGGACATAAGCTTAATAGAGTAAGCGCAAACTAAAGAATAGATACTTGCTTAGGTCGTATGACATAAGTTGTCATGTCCTCAGAAGAGACCTGAGGCTAGACCTTCTTGTCAGGAGAATAAGTTAGTCTTGGAGATAGAGATCTCCATTGCAAGTAGAGACCTGGCACATCCTCTGAGGATGATGCTCACCCTAACCCTAAGTGAAGGTTAGAGAGAGATGAGTTGGACCGGGTGTTTGAAAGGACATGTCTTTGGGATGCCAAATGATCCATGGGTGACCTAGCACCTTTGGCAACCCAACCCTGGGAAGGGTTGTGCATGTTAGAGTAAAGGATAGCTCCTTAGATGATGATGTTAGTGAAGGACCTTAGAAACCCTATGGGCTTGTGCAAGTAGGGTATAGCTGGCACCTTGGGCATGTCATAGTGCTGACATTAGGATGAAACCCTGGATAAGGAATCATGATGGAGCATAAAGGGTTATGGATGATCTTGAGCAAACATAAGTTCGAACATGGGCTTCACCCATGTAGGGCAAGCTCTTAAGGTTGATCCTTCATGAAGAGAGGACCCCTAATGGTGAGGTTGGATGTAGGGTTAGCTCTAGAGAGAGCAGGAAACCCAGCAAGAAGGTTGGAAGCCTAAAACCCGGAACAATGGATGATAGTGGTTGCCTCATGATCGATCCCTAAAAGTTGATGATATCTTGGTTGCCTTTAGAGGGACCAAACCCTAGAGAGAGAAGATGAAGATTCTGGTACCTATGTGCCTATGGTATAGGTGTTTACCTTATGAGGTAGGAAGAAGAGTTCCTTAGACCTAGAAAGGTTTAGTAATGGGTTATGAGGCCTTACACCTTGTTGGTTGTTCTTAGGAAGGACCCAACTCTAAGTGTTGCTCGAGTTGAAGGATGACAAGGAGTGCATGTCATACCTATTGCATGCTTGGTTCGTAGTTAAGAGATAGAGCATGCAGTTGGACACCTAAAAATAATCCTAGGGTTCCTGATCTAAGAGGAGAAGTGGTATACCTAATGCTCATGATGAGAATTAAGTTGCTATAGTTTCGAGCATGGTACGCCTCATGTATAAAGGAAAAGGGAAGCCCCTTAAGTTTAAGGTATGTTTGATGAACACCTCACAACTAAGTTGATGACAAGGGAAGGTATGATCTTGATCCAATGCTGAGGAATGAAAACAAGTACGACCTAGCATGGTTCAGTAGGTGATTTGCTTGTGCCTTAATAGCTTGCTAGGGTTAAGTATGCTCATGTGGATGTAAACCCTAGACCTAAGAGATCTTGTGACCTTGTTGTCAAGAGTTAGTTTTACTCCCATCCTGGGAGAGGGACCCCCTTTGGTAGGGTGTATATCAGTTTTGTTGGTAACCTAATGAGGTCTCATAGGGTCTCGAGAAGCAAAGTGAAAAGTACATGGTATGAGAATGAACCTGTAGACCCATAGATATCCATCTCTAATTGCATATGAATGTGTTACCATGGAGGTAACTGGTATGGGGCTTGACCAAGGTAGGCAGGTTGCCATGATCCCTATGAAAGGATGAAAGCTAGCCCATGAATGTAGAAAGAGATATGATGAAGGCTTGGGTAAGGTTCTAAGTGAACATGTACTATAATGGAGAATCCTAAGTCTATCCTAGGGCCAGGTAGGGATAAGACCAATGAAAGTAGGAGTTGCCCCATTCTCTGTTGCACATGACCATAGGGTCGGGAGGTAACAACTATCATTTTATGAGGGCCATGGGTTAGGAGATTGATCACCTTCATGAACTCATGGGACCCAAAGGGCAGATGAGTAGGGCACTCTCTTGATGCATGAGGGAAGACGGATGACCCCAAAAGAGTCGGTACCCTATAGACCTAGAGGAGATGACCAAGGATACAAACCTCAGTAGGTTCAAGACTAGTTTGATGTCATGATGTCTGGGATATAGAGACATATGTGGCACGTTGCAACTTAGATGTAAAGGTGTATTGGCAATGAGGGATATACCATCTCTACCCTTGGAACAAGAAGAACTCTGTATTTGGACTGCAGCCAAATGCTTATTTCCTCTTGTTATGGGGGTGGGAGATAGGACGTTACGTATGCCATACACCAAGGATAAGAGATGATGTAGGTTGGAACGTTGCCACGAGAGATGGGGATAGAGAAGATAACCTAACCTGGTAAAGAGAATGATACATGGATGGTTTGCAAACACTAAGAGGAATGAGGTAGTCACCTTATGAGGATGTTTTATCATGAGCTATGTGGAACTTACAAGTTATACCAGGTTGAGTTTGATCACCATGATGATGAAATCAGAGAGTGTTCTTAATGAAGATAGACATAGAGTTTGAGGTGAGATGATAAGTGAAATACATGGAAGTGTATGTCTTCAACGTTACCTAATACCTAAGGATGTGAAGTGGTAAAGGATGCTCTGGTTGTGATACATCTGACTTGTTTGACTAGAAGCTAGAAGAGGTTGTTTGAATAACCCTAAGTTTGAAAATGAGAGGTGTTTGGATAACACTCAGATGTAACAAGATACGTTGAAAAGTTAAGGGTTGTTTGGTTAGCCAGTCTAGTCCTTGATGCAATGAAAGGATGGTAGTAGAACCTCAGATGCACTTCTTTGGAAAAGAAGGTGATGAAACCCCGACTAGAGTGGTTTAGGGTTTTAGAGGAATTGATCTTGAGGAATCATGACATACAGGAAATCATGATTGAAGATCACCATACACCGTGGTTCTACCAAGATAGTAAATGATAATAGCACTTTGGATGCTTAAGATGAAGTTGCATGTGGTATATGGCCATGCAAGCCAGGAGGTAATGGACGAACCCCAGTAACCCAGTGTATCGATATAGAGAATAAAAGAGTCCCTGAGAGGGAATGGTAGTTCATCACTGTGGATGTTGTAAGTCTCCCCTGGACCAAGGAAGGTCGAGATGCGATATGGGGTATGGTAGATCTTCTTACCCAGATGACATGAGAGAGAAAGAGTTCTGTCAAGGGACAGATCTGGTTGAACTACCCATGAGAGAGATTCTTCAACTACACCATGATGTGAGTTCAAAGGTTCTTGAGTTTGACCTAAAGGTTCACTTCCATAAAGTGGAAGTAGGTACACGAAGAACTCAATGTTAGTACAGTTTATCACCTCTAACTAATGGTTAGTATGATCCAGACTAAAGAGTCTGATGAGGGCATATGTGCTCGTTCAGGGTGATATCTAGAGACATTTCTTGTCCTATGAAAAATGTGATGATAACCACCATCGCCAGTATCAGGTGTTAAAGAAGCTTTGTAAGGGAGGTTGTGTCAGTCACCACTTCAGTAAGGTGATGTTGGTGAAAGGACCACGTGATGGTTAGAAAAGGACCATAGTGTGTGTAAATGAAGTCGCTTTGATCGTGCAATGGCAGAAAGGAGCCTAGAGACGACGTGAGTCGTGAGAAAATACAAAGTAGATTGACATGCAGTTCACTGTGGGAGAATATGTGACATGAAAATCCGACCCCTCTAAGTTATAGTTAAGAGAGATGAGTCCCCGATGCATGGGTTCTTTTGGCATGGTTTGGTGGATCTTACCCCTCAGGATAAAGAAATGTGTGATGAGTTTTAGGCATCCAATTTAGAGCACTATGTGAGGTACCCCAACCATGTGCTGAGCAATGAACCTAGTGAGCCCCAAGGGAGGATGACATGGCCTGAGTCACCTGTGCAGTTTATAGATGCCAGGATGAAAGAACTCAGAGAAAATATTATGTGATGATAAAGGTTCTTTGGAAGTGCCATGAGTACGGTAAATCCACATAGGGGCCAAGGATGGACATGGAAAAGTTTTATCCTGAATTGGGTTTTTGCTTGATAGAATTTTGAGGACCAAATTCCTATAAGAGGGGAAGGATGTTACAACCCCAATTTTTGGGTTCTTTTGATGAGAACTGTAATTTCTCATATTAAAGATATTTGAACAAATAATGATATAATTTGTTTTGAATAAATGGATTTCGTTTACAATAGCCTTGATGGTTGTGTTGTGGGCTTTATTGGCTATTGGGCCCAAATAATAAGAAAATTCAATTCGTGAATGAATAATGGAATAATTAAGAAAAGGAAAAATGTGGAAACCTCTAGAAGTCAAATCCAAAGAGGTATTTCGTGCCTCTTGGGTTCCTTTGGTTCCAAGGAGTCCAAAGTTGCATAGAGAAGGCAATAAGAAAAGAAAAGTTTAATTAAGTATTTCTTTATTAAGAAAGAAATTGAAAATAATGGTAAGATGTGGAAAACATGTGGAAAAAGGTATAATTGAGTTATCTTGGTGGATTTTCGTATCCAAGAGATTCCTAAGGTTAGAAGGAACTCCAAATAAGGAAATAAAAGAGAGATAAAGAGAAATTCTCAAAAAGAGATATTTTAATAAAGAAAAAGTAAGATAATAAGAAAATGGATGAAAGATAAGAAAAAAAAAGGATAAGGAACATTCCCAAAATGGGAATTCGAGCCATTAACGTTCCTTGAGGTCCAAGGAAATCCAAGATAATAATTTAAAGACAGAGGAAAGAGAAAATAGATGAGAAATATGAAGAATTGAGTAATAACTTACAACTAAAGAAAGGGATTCGATTTCTTTAGATAATGGGTCCCAATTCGGCATAATGAAAGATTAAGTTATTTCTACGCTTCCCTCAAATTTTGGGATTAAATGGAGCCATGGTTTGAGAGTTATGATTTTACCAATTTATCCTAAAATGAAAAGGACTTTGCTTTAAAAAAAAAAGGAATCAGGTTTTCCTTTGTTTGGATGTGAGCAGTAAGGATCGTTGGATCCCGATCCAATGTCGGCCGATTGTCTTCTAATTCTAACCGAACCAGGAGATAGGCCATGGAAAGAGGGTTTTTTCTACCCAGTTATTCTCGCAATATAGTTTATGTACAGACGAATAATCTTGTTAGTTGAGTCAGGGAGGGGAATCCACACATGTTTGACCCTGATTCTCCATGCTGTCGATGCTTCTAGAGAAAGTGCCCAATTACCTAAAAAGGACAGGTAACGACGGGGATTGGGAAACCCTAAAGTTGACCCAAGTATCTATATATATAGCCTCCTCTTGACTCTCCATGGTTACATGAGTTCAACCGACCTTTTTCCATCGTCTCTCGTGTCCTACCTCCATGGATTAGATTTGCTCCGGCAAGCTCAGGCTGCGGCGCCGCCGCATAGCCTTCTGTTGGGTTAAGAAGGAGACGAAGTGCAGCTCCCCTTCGATCTGTTTCCATCGTGGACCCAGGGCGCAGATCGACGGCCCGGGTCATCCATGATTTCAAAGGAGCTGCTAGTGGGCGTGAGCAACGTAGGCCGCACGATCTTGCTCGGTCATAGTTGATCGAGAATCCAACGGCTCGGGCATAAAAGCACGCGAGCAGGCGGATGAGTGGAGATGATTGACGCCAATCGTCTGATCAGAAGATCACCATAGACCGTGGCACATCCAACGATCAATAAAATTGGTAATTTCGTCACTCTGTTAATTAAATCAGAAAAAGAGTTTTTCTTGTGAAATTGATAGAAATAACTAGGAGCCTCTAACAGAAAAACATTATATATGAAAGTTGTGTAGAAAAATACAAGGAATATGATAAAAATATTTTCAGAACCTGGTTTCACTCCTTTTTGCAAAAGTGCCTTAATTTGCTAATAATGTGCTTTTAAAATTTATGAAGAACCCTAATTGAGTATAAAGGGTGAATTTTGGTGAATTAATAAGTCAAATCTATAAGCATTACCCTGTTAATGATAAAGGTGGTTTGTTTATCCTTTTTGAATGCAAGGTTTCCTAATTTAGAGTTATAATCCATAAAAGAAGGATAATCTAAATGGAAACCCTAATTTAGGAGAATATGTCTTTTAAATGGTTTAAGTGTCCAAATCCATGAATCAATAGGGATATGATGATCCTAAGTCAAGTTGGGTATAAAAGACTATTAAAATGGATAATTTGAGCAATTAGGGTTTATTTGAGTAGAAAAGAGTATTTTAGGGTTTGTTAACCTAAAAGGGATAAAGTTTGAGAAATTGATCTAAGAAACCCTAATGAATATTAATGAAACCGTAATGCGGATTAGAAACCCTAGAAAGAGAATCCAAGTCAATAAAGTGGATTCTTGATAAAGTCTCTGATAAATAGAGTACATATTCTTTTCAAGAATTATGTGATGATTGAATTACTTGCTTGGATTTGTGGATTGGCTTGATTGTATATACATGAAGTATATGTTGAATAATATGCACGACTCGTCAAATCAGGTATGTGGTTACGCTTATGAATAATCACTCTAGTTTCACGGCGATTCCCGAAGTTTTAATCGGTTGCTTGAAAATAACTGTTGGATGTTTATTTATTTCATGCAACTATAAAGTGACTATGATTATCACTATGAATGTGCGTTTGTAACTGACTAGATCCGGGTCCACCTCTATTTCTTTGAAAAGGCTAAGAAAAAAAGGGGTAATCCTAGAGCAAGGTCTAGGTTACTGAGAGTTGGAAACTGGGCTACCTACGTGTAGTGCCATGAGACTCATTAGCCTGCCATGAGTTAAGGAGTGGGATACTTACGATAGTGCCATGTGACTCAACCCTAGAAATTGGTTCACTTATAGGTGGATCATGAGGGGTTTAATGGGGATAATATAGAGGATAGGGTACTCTTGGATCGTAGAGTTATATCTAAAATGTAATCTTGGTTGTTAAATGATTAATTGAATGATTACATTGTTAACATATTTACATGATTATTGTTTCCCCCACATACCAGCTTCGGCTGACCGAAATTTTGTTTGTCGGCGTTTTAGGAACAAGCCAAAAGGACAACCAGTAAATCGTCATACTGTGAAATACATGAAGTAAAATACAAGGAGGATTAGTAGAATCCTTAAGTGGATAAAAGTTTAGAGATCCAAGTTTTCAAAAAGGTATGCAAAAATTTATTTCTTACAGCTTTTCAGTATAGTATGTTAAAATTTGATTATTATTCTTGGTTAAATGCCAAACCTTTGATCCGGAAGTTATGGGTGCGGCTTCGACCTCTCGGTCTCCCTTAATTGGGGGTTATCGGGAAGTGGGGTCGTAACACTTAACAAGAAACCATCTCATCAGCATCACAACCCTCAGTCATCTCATCATTTTCATGTTCTGACCTTCATCTTTTTCTTGGACCACTTCATTTGTTGCAGTACTCAGTTGCCTTCATTATACAATTTCTGATATAGCTTTAGTCAACCGGGCACTCCTTCGCTTCCCCACCCCTATATTAGGTGGTCTGCCCCTCCTCTTGGTAGAAGAACTATTGGATGAGCCGTATTTACGAGGTTGGAGAGTATTTTCTTTCTCTACATCGCCTTTGCTACCTTTGTGATTTCTTATCCTTGTCTTCATTATGCTCTTGGTTTGCTTTGATTGGTCATCTTCCTCCTTGTCTTCAAGGACAATAATAATATCTATAACATCTTCCATTTCCTCTACTATTATGACTTCGTCTGCTTCTGGGTTGACTACCTTGTGCTTCTCCTTTTCTATGTGTTTTTCCTTCTGTGCAGTGTTAACGTTATTTATGTTGTTTACCATCTTGTTGGTAATATCTCCCAACACTGGCATACTTCCATTAACTACTTCACTCGGGTCTCCATTCATCCTAGATGAGCTCTTCTTCTTTCTCTAAATCTTTGTTGTCTTGTTTTGGTGTGACTGAGTGCTGGGTGCTTGCTCCTTTGATTCTTCTATCATTGTTAAGGCATCACTCCCTTCCTCCTGTAATCCTTCAAATCTATTTGTGTGAACTTCCATAGTATCTCCCTACATATGATGGTGCCTCCATCTTCCATCTTTGGATTTCTGAGTTTGCCACCCTCATGTTGTGTATTTATCAGTAGATGTGTGTTGTGGTGGCATTTCTGAGTTGGGTTGTTTCTCCTGTTCCTCCCCTCCAGTGTCATGTTTCACACAATTCTTGGAAGTATGTCCTTCCATTCCACACTTAGAACATGCCCAAGGGAATCCTTCATACACCACTTCATAGCTTCTCCCATTTATGAGGATTGAGCTCACTAGCTCCTTAGTTGTGTTTATTTCTATCGCCAGTATGGAAAAATGACTCCTTGATCTATTGTATACTTTGACTAGGCTCCCTAGTTCCATGCCAATGTATTCAAACATGATTGATACATACAAGTGCATGGGAAGATTCACTATTCGCACCCAGGTTACAATGTAGTCTGGGAAGTCTTCGGTGGGTTGAAATAACGAGTAACGTGCCCAAACAACAACATTACATCCAGCTTCCAGGGACCGCCCGTGAGAGCAGTGTCATAATCATTCCTATAGGATAACTACACGATGAAGTGTCTGTGTTCCAATTCAAACATGTTAAATCTTCCCTTAATGCGCCATAGAAGTTTCAGTTTATCCTTCAGCGTCATATACCCAATCTCGGTCCCGAGCATCTATACAACCACTGCATATCTCTAAGGGCAGGCAAGGTCTTCCTCCGCCTCTAGATCGATCGTGATGTTTGGGATTCCATCATCATCGATCAGTGAGACAACACCCACTGGTAGATTTTGTTCAAATAGATTCTCAAGAAAAACTCCTCTCGATCTGTTGAGTCTTGGTCCCCAACTTTCTGTGTTGTCTTCAGAGCCACTATGTCTACAAACGAGCTAGGCATGTCGCTTGTATTTGCAAACGACCCTTGATTCCTCTCCAATCTGCTCTACTTTTCCAATTCCCCTTGCATATCTTTTTCTATAGTTTTGTAGATAACTCTGGGGCTTGTTGTTCCTCTCATCCCTACCACCGTGAAGTTCAAACCAATTTCAGGGATGGAATGGGTTACCTTGCCCCGACAATTTTCCTCTCTGTGGAGAATCTCATCCATTTGTACATAACCCTCCCCACCCCTTTCAGTTTCTTCTGATGTTCCGTACTGTCTTTCTTTTGGTTCCAGTTCTCTGCCATTTCCTTCATCTCCGTAGGTTCCCTGATCGCCCCTCTCACCCCGACTGTCTCTTCCGAACCCTAGAGCCATACGTAACCCTCCCCGCCCCTAGTTTCAAAATTCATATACATGATTTTAAAGGCTTTCTCTTATACTTGGAAGGTATATTTTCTTTCTTTTTAGTGAGTTTTGAGTTGAGATGCATGAGTTGTAGGGTTCTTTTTCAGAGTGTATGAGCACATATAATCTAAACAACTTAGATTGATGTCTGAAAAAGTGGCTACAACTATAACATCACCTTAGGATAAAAATCACACAATGCAATATATCCTAACAATGGACTAATTTAATCCAATATACTATGTAGTTGTAGTTTTATACTTGTTTATAATGCCTTTGTCTTTCGTTTGCCCCAGCCAATGTAAAACCAAATACTTTGTAGGGTACATTCCTCTGGCCAAGATGGTGGGACCTCACAGTTGCGTTCTTTTTCCCTAGCTAGAGGAAGATAATTAGAATCTGGATCTAATATCATTCACTTTTAGCCTCAATTAGACCATTGAAGAATTTTAGGATATAGCCTCAAGGTTTTCATGTATGCAACAGAAAACAACAAGACATCATCTGTAAACACCACCTTTGAGAGTGTTCATCTTCCAAGAACCTTGAAAATCATTCATATATTGTATTGAACAATATACTATAGTGAATGATACCTTCCACCTCCAGGAGTCAACTAGAGCAATAGATGGATTATAGGGAAACCAATGAATACCATCTATGAGGATTGAGGATAATCTTATGAGAAAACCTTGGAAGATGATAGGGTGTTAGGACTATTTTAGTAGGCAGGGTATATGGATGGGTTAGACATGAAGAATAGATTTCTGTACATACATGATTCACAACTACAATTTCTGATAGGTGTTGTTGAAAGGTGTGATGATAATGATATACAAGCTTGATATCTTATACTTCTATCAATGGTATTTCATGGTGAATTTTTAAATGATCGACATGGGGTATCCTTTAGTATAAAGGTGGATAGGAATGCCAACAACAATGGTACATATGGTAATGTGTTTAGAAAGGAGTATTTTTAACAAAATAATGGTTGGAGGATGCTCCATCTTGGATATGAATAAGGATTGTTTGTTAGCATTTAAAAGCCTCTAGAACTGGAGATATTTTATGTTGATTACATAATCCAGGCTAGCTGGGCATATTGATATTTTGAGTGCTTCTGAGATCAATATATATTTTTATCCCAGATAACGTGTCCTGGCAGTCTGCGCTAGGATTTTCACCTTTAACTTGGGTGAAATTTGCTCTTATTTCTTCATCTATCTGAATTTGATTCACAATTACTTATGATTCTAAAAATCCTATGACTCTACATCAACAAAATGTATATGTACTTATTTAATTTATTAATTTAACATACTTGTTATTGTTTCCACATGTATGGAAAAACCTAATAGGATTATGAACACTACTTGGTGTTTTCATATTGGATGAGTCTTTCTGCTTTTCTTTTCAAGGCTAGGAGTTCTTCTAGATTGGAAGGTAATTCTAAGAAAATGATGTGAATGAATGCCATCAACTATTTTTTTTCATCACAAAGCAACCGAGTATCACATTGATATATCTCTCTATTTTTGGTTTATACATGTACTGCCACATGAATTCTTGCTTATATACAATAAAGACAATGATATCAACTTTAGTCCAAATATAAATAATGGATACTTTCATGTACATGTGTTAATGAAGTCATCACTTGACTTATATAACCAAAATAAGATATATCTTTGTTTGTTAACTTGTTGATGAACTTGGTTAGCTTGGGTACCTTTTACATTACTAATTCCATCGGCACAATAGTATGAACATTGAGAAACAAAAGTACATAACATGAAGCAAGAGAAAAAATTAACTTTCTATGAGAGTAACATGCCATATTTTGCATGTGGCGGTCTACTCTGGCCACATACGGAAGGAGGGCCTACAAGATACACCAAACTTGCCAATCTTCTAAGTGTCTGATACACAATGTTAGGAATGTGGAAATATCATAGAAAGAGCATAAATTTCCATTAGTTTTGTAGTAATTGTTGGTTTATCATATACAATGATTCACATGTTTTATGTTGCAAGGCCTCTCTTCCTTCAACATCTCCTCAACTCTCTTTCATAGAGAGCCTATAATTTGTCAAGATAAGAAAATGTTGGTCATGTTTTCCCCCACCCTGCACCCTGATTTCATGCCTTGCACCTACCTATGTCTTCTACATTATCAACCTTCTAGTCTTTTTACTCTTCTCTTTATCCTCTTTTCTTTGTGTTATTCCACCACCCCTTCTATGCTCTTCCTCCTATTGAACCTCCTTTTCCCCTTTCTCATGTTGTTGGTTCTGCCTCATCTTTGTTGTTTTGTTTCTCCTCATACATGTGGTCCTACTCTAGGTCTTCTACAATCTCTTCCTATTTCCTATCATCATTCTATTCAGACTCCTATTTTTCTCCTATCCTCTTCCTCCTGTGCTACTCCATCATATTCCCACCCTCTTACTCCCACTCTTTCTTCGGTTGATGCTATTATCCTACTGCCTCCTCTAAAACTACCCAAAATACTATAGGAATACATTCATATTGTTCTTAATTTTCTCTGTGATTACTTCAACTATCCATTTATGTTTAAACTATACAACATTTCTTGCTACCATCTCAGGTCTAGGATCCATGCTACTTAATACGTGTTGTAATGTTGCTCCATTACAAGAAGGAAAAGTTAAAGGTTGCAACCACAAGATCTAGCATGTAGCGACTTGCTCATTTACAAACATATATAGTATACTTAGTTATTGTATTTTAGAAAATTCAATTCTAAGTTATAGTATTCCAATTTACCATATTGATGAGTTTGCACTCCTTTTTTAGTAATCCACACAAAACATCAATTAAGGTAGTTAATTAGTTAAAATTAAGCTTCAAATTGGCATAATATGTTAAGAGATCATCATGGAATTGTGAAATTGGAGACTATAGAATAATGTGGAAGGTTCAATTGTTTTATGATTTCCTTCTAATTCCACTATATAATTTAGACTGTAAAACAAATCGTTCAACACTTTTTTCCTATAATGTGCTTAGAAGTTCAGGCAATCATGAAATGAATAAAAAGGACTGACTAGTTTGTAGATAGTGAAATTTTTTTTACATGATCTTACACTTGTCTACCCAGTCCTTATGCTTTTTCTAGGATCTAAGAGGAACTCTTGAGCATCATCTGGAACTTCCTCCTCCACTGTTCATGTAGAGTTCTTCTAATAGATTGGAGAGTATAGGAGAATCCACATCTTTACAACACTTCAATAGTATAAGTTTCAAATGTATGATCAAATCATTGGATATGTTCCTCTTAAATTCTATATTATGAATAACACATCTATTGGCAATATCTAGTGGGGTTCTAAAGATAACCAAGTAAATTTCTTTCATACAAAGATTCAAACATCTAATTTCCCTATTATTTGTTCCTTATCAGCACTTGAACTTGGGGAGATGTAATTTCAACTTGATTTCAAGAAGTTGGCCACATAATGGTGCGGAAATACAACTTCTCTCTTAAATTTATGTTTTTATCTCTCTTTTGAAGAACTAGATGGAGTGGTACATAAAATTCTCTCTTAAATTTATGTTCTAATCTCTCTTTTTAAGAACTAGATTGTGTGGTCATGATGTTCTGCATATCTAGCCACTGTTGTTGTTACCATATTTTTGCCATAATTGTGACACCCTTTTTCACACTCAACAAAGCAAGATTACTCAAAATTACCAAAAAATATAGGAAATTGAAAACGATTTCATAACCATGCAACAAGCTGAACTCATCATGTCTAAAGCCATAAATTAGAGCCACTTGTATTTCATTCATATCAAAAGTTGTTGAATGACATAGTTCACTGGCTATGTACCCACAACCTGTTACATGTGACAACTTGTTCATGTACACAAATCATATCTGAACCATTATCGTATATGTCCAAAAACTCAAACTGATGTACAACTTCTATAAAACACCCCCAAGGACCAGAGTGTACAGACACGACACATAAGACTCTATTACTAGAAACTAGCTATATATCCATGATCGAATAACTACAAAACCTCAGGATGTCTTCCTCAGAAACACGATCTCTATCCCAGAATGCACGTCCATCTAAAAGATGTGGAAACCCACCGATTTAGACCAAACTTCCCAGTGAGAGTTATAACTCTTTGCCAACATCAATTAAAAGCACAAAAAGATAATACAGGAGATTATACTATTAATATATAAGAAGATTCATCTAAATGATATAAGAAGATCAATTAATATCCTAAAAAGGAATATGAAGAACATGTATATTCTCTATCCATACAACTATACAAAGGCAAAACAAAGCTTCAACCGGTGTTATTGTAGTTGATCCTACACAAATACACTACATGGATGTGGTACATATTTTATTATGCCTTGAGGATTTGAGTTGTATCACCCAAATCCAACCACCCCCTATGAAGGAAAACCAACTATTCCATACAAGGCATATGGAAGAGTTGGAATATGTGAGCTCTCCACCACCTCTTGGTCAGCGCAAGAGTAACAGTGACATATAGTCAATTGAAAGATCGGCTCACGCATGGTCATCCATAAAAACACCCTAGCCCACCTTGGTAGAGGTCATAGCACTAGTGAACTGAGATACGACCCGTAGTCTCACTCATGCCAGGGTATGGCTCGTAACCAATCCTGTGAAAATATACACCAAGTCACAGCATTGAGCTACAACCCGCAGCCACACTCATGTCGGAGTATGGCCCGCAGCCAATCCTATGAATGCATATACTCAATAGTATATGACTCTGAGCTTCCACGAGGGAGAACTCATTTCACCATCCAATAGTAAGACTAACTATTACAACCCCAATTTTTTTGGGTTCCTTTGGTGAGGAATGTAATTTCTCACATTAATGATAATGGAACAAATAATGATATAATTTGTTTTGAATAAATGGATTTTGTTTACAATAGCCTTGATGATTGTGTTGTGGGCTTTATTGACTATTGGGTCCAATAACAAGAAAATTCAATTCATAAATGAATAATTGAGTTTTTAGAGAAAAGAGAGATGTGGAAACCTCTAGAAGGAAAAAGAATATAATCCAAAGGTGGATTTTGTGCCTCTTGGGTTCCTTGGGTCCCAAGGAGTCCAAAGTTGCATAGAGAATGCAATAAGAAAAGAAAAGACCAATTATGTTATAACCCCAATTTTTGGGTTCAATTGGTGAGAAATGTAATTTCTCATATTAATGATATTTGAACAAATAATGATATAATTTGTTTCAAATAAATGGATTTCGTTTACAATAGCCTTGATGTTTTTGTTGTGGGCTTTATTGGCTATTGGGCCCAATGAAAGGAAAATAATAAAGGAAATTCAATTAGTAAATGGATAATTGAATTTTAAGAAAAGAAATATGTGGAAACCTCTAGAAGGCAAATCCAAAGAGGATTTCGTGCCTCTTGGGTTCCTTGGGTACCAAGGAGTCCAAGGTTTCAAAAAGAAAGCAATAAGAAAAGAAAATATTAATTAAGTATTTCTTTATGAAGAAAGAAATTGGGAAATAACGATATAATGTGGAAAATGAATGAAAAGAGGCATAAATGAGTTTTCTTGGTGATAATTCATATCCATGAGGTTTCTAATGATAAAAGGAATACCCATGAGGAAAATAAAAGGGAAATAAAAGAGAAATTCTCAAAAAGAGATATCTTAATAAGAAATAAACATGATAATGTGAAATAATGCATACAGGTGCATTAAGAAAGATAATGAGTATTCCAATAAAATGAATTTCGAAATAATAGAGTGCCTTGGGATTCAAGGAGTCCCAATAAAGTGGAAAGAAAGAGAAAATACCAAAATAGAAAAATCAGAAGATAATGTGGATATACAATTAATGTATTACATGGTATTGCTAAAAAGAAAGAAATTACTATTAAAGGAAAATAGGATTTCGAGATAATAGATTCCTTGGGGTTCAAGGAACTCAGAATCAAGAAATAATGATAAAAGAAATAAACAAGAGATAGGAAATATGATTAATATGATGATAACTTGCATATTAAGAAAAGGAATCGAATCCTTATTATAATGACACCAAATTTTGCAGGATGCAAGATAAGACTAAAATCGAGATGCCCTCAAAATTTGGGAAAGAAAAGAGTAACCAAGTGGGAGATATGAATTTTCCAAAATTCAATTGGAATAGGAATAAAATCCAATTTTAAATGGGAATTAGTTTCCCTTTGTTCTTGCGCGTGTGATGAGAGCCCTTGGATCTTAATCCAAGGGACATGACTCATCGTCCAAGTCCCAAAGGGACAGGGACTGTAGCCGCGTGAGAGGGATTTTTAATCCCTTGATTTTGTGAGCCCTGATGCATGTGCATCTTTGGAAACTCTCCCTCTGAGTCCGGGAGAGCAAGAGGTTGAGTTCTAACCCTAGTTTGATGGGGTTTCGACGTGAGTTCAAGAAACCCCAATTGGGCTCGGACTGTGTTTTCGGCTGGGATTGGGAACCCTAATAGGGACCTTCCACTGCCTATATAAGGGCACCCCTCGATCCCTCGACTTGCTACGGACTCGAACGACATCTTTTAGAAGCTTGAATCCCTCTACATCTCTCGATTAGCCGAGGTCCGGCAAGAGCGCCGCCGCGGCACCGCCGTGTTAAGAAGAACAAGAGACGAAGGAGACGACGAGCAGGTGTCGTCGGATCGCAGCACACCGTGGACCGGGAGCATCGGACGATCAGCTGCCAAAGGACCCGCGTGCTAGCGAGTTAGTGGGGACGATCGCCTGTGAGCGTTGGATCAGAGCGCGGACCATAGGCGCATCAATCAAGCTGCTGGGAATTTTTTGGTAAATCCCTCTCTAACCAAATAATCAACAAAAGGGCTTTTCTTGCAAAAATGATAGAAACTACTAGGATTGTCTAATGGGAAAACTTTGTATATGAAAGTTGTATAGAAAAATGCAAGGAATACGATAAAAATATTTCCAGAACCTAATTCCACTCCATCGTGTAAAAGTGCCTTAATTGGCTAATAAAGTGTATAAAAAATTGATGAGAAACCCTAATTACATGTTAAGAGTGTAATTTGGTAAATCAATAGGTCAAATTGCTAAGTTTGACTCTGATAATGATAAAGGTGGTTTGATTTACTGTTTGATTGTAAAAGTGCTTAACTTAGAGTTATAATATCTAAAAAGAAGGTTAATTTACATGGAAACCCTAATTTGGGATAAAAGGAGATAAAAATCACATTTTGTGGAACAAGGTAATCATAAGCTTAATAAAGGAAATTTAATGAGAAATTAGGGGTTTTATGAAGTCTTGATAAGTTAAGGATGATAATGATGAAAGAAGAAGTAAAACCCTAATTCCCAAAAGATACCCTAGTGTTGGAATTGAAATCCTAAATAGTATAATGAAATTGGATAATTAGTAATAAAAGGAAATTGGTACTTTTATTTCAGGATTTCTCTTCCTCCTTGCTTGTTGATTGAGTTACTCTTCATAACTTGGAATTGTCTTGAAAACTGTAATTAAAGGTATGTGGTTAATTGTGAATAACCGCTTTAGTTTCCCGATGGATTCTCGGATGTTTAATCGCATTGAATGCAACTAAACTGTTGAATGTTTATTTATTTCTTGCAACTATAACGTGACTACGATTATCACATAAGATATGTGCCTACTAGCTGAGATCCCGGTCCCCTCTGTGTCGTAATGGCTGACCTAGTACATGGCTACCTAGAGGGTAGTTCCATCAGGTCATGAAAGACTTTGTCTGCCTAGAGGGTAGGTCCATCAAGTCACCTTTATAGAGGTACCATATAAGTCCTTACAGGGACAACACAGAGTTGTGGATAGGTATGGATTGAGTAGTTTGGCTTAAAACGTAATCTTGATTATTAAATGATTAATTGAGTGATTACATTGTTACCATAGTTACAAGTTTATTTGTTTCCCCTACATACCAGCTAAGGCTGACCGACGTTTTGTTTGTCGGCGTTTTAGGTACAATGAAAAGAACAAACAGTAAAGTGACTCATGTGATACTAAATGAGAATTAAAGTGCAAAGGAGGATTAGATAGATTAGTATTGGTGTGGATAGAAGTTTAGAGATCCAAGTTTTCAAAAGGTATGTAAAGAAAAATTTTATTACCATTTTCAGTATAGTCTGTTAGAATTTAATAATTGTTTATGGTTATATGTCGAACCTTTGATCCGGGATTAATGGGTGCGGCTTCAACCTCTTGGTCTCCCTTAATTGGGGGTTATCGGGAGGTGGGGTCGTAACATTTGGTATCAGAGCGTAGGTTCTTCATGTAACCATTGGTAATTATTAAATTTTACAAACTCCATAGAACCCAAGGGAGTTATTAGAGGATTATCCGAAAGACGAAGGTGTCTAGAAAGGGATCATGACCGGGGGCTGGCAAGATTTTCCTCTGCACCGCTAGTCGGAATACGAGGACTCCCGGTCCCGTGTGACCGCCTGGCCAAAGTCTTAGGGTATGAATCGAAATAAGATACCTTTAGGACTTCTCATCTTATTCATCCCTTCTCATCACAAAATTCTGATATGGACATACAGGATTAGGGTTTCCTTTATTCTCCTCACCCTCTTGAGGTATGGGTAAGGTTAATAAGGTCTAAGGAATCCTCCATCAAATTAATGAAAAGCATGTAAATAAGATGTCATGGACATAAGCTTAATAGATTAAGCGCAAACTAAAGAATAGATACGTGCTTAGGTCGTATGACATAAGTTGTCATGTCCTCAGAAGAGACCTGAGGCCAGACCTTCTTGTCAGGAGGATAAGTTAGTCTTGGAGATGGAGGTCTCCATTGCAAGTAGAGACTTGGCACATCCTCTGAGGATGATGCTAACCCTAACCCTAAGTGAAGGTTAGAGAGAGAGATGAGTGGGACTAGGTGTTTGAGGGGCATGCCTTTGGGATGCCATAAGATCCATAGGTGACCTAGCACTTTTGGCAACCCAACCATGGGAAGGGTCGTGCATGTTAGGGTAAAGAATGGTTTCTTAGATGATGATGTTAGTAAAGGACCCTAGAAACCCTATGGGCTTGTACCAGTAGGGCATAGCTGGAACCTAGGGCACGTCATAGTGCTGACAGTATGAAACCCTGGATAAGGAATTATGATGGAGCATAAAGGGTTATGGATTATCTTGAGCAACTATAAGTTCGAACCTAGGATTCACCCATGTGGAGCATGCTTTTGAGTTGGATCCTTCATGAAGAAAGGACATCTAATGGTGAGGTTGGATGTGGCGTTAGCTCTAGAGGGAGCAGGAAACCCAGCAAGAAGGTTGGAAGCCTAAAACCCTAAACAATAGATGATAGTGGTTGCCTCATGATCGATCCCTGAAAGTTTTTTTTGATACCTTGGTTGTCTTTAGAGGGACCAAACCCTTGAGAAAAGATGAAGCTTCTGGTACCTACGTGCCTATGGTAGAAATGTTCACCTTCTGAGTTAGGAAGAAGAAAGGTTTAGTAGCAGGTTATAAGGCCCTGTACCTTGTGGGTTGTCCTTAGGGAGGACCCAACCCTAAGTGTTGCTTGAGTTGAAGGATGACAAGGAGTGTGTGTCATGCCTTTTTCATGCTTGGTTTGTAGTTAAGAGACAGAGCATGCAGTGATCCTAGGGATCCTAGGCCTAAGAGGGGAAGTGGTGTACCTAAGGCTCATGATGAGAAGTTGAGTTCCTATAGAAGAGAGCATGGTAATCCTCATGAATAGAGGAGCCCCTTAAGTTTAAGGTGTGTTTGATGAACCCCTCATAGCTAGGTTGATGATAAAGGAAGGTATGATCTTGATCCAACATAGGTTTAGTAGGTAAACTTCTTATGAATTAAAAGCTTGCTAGGGATAAGTAGGCTCATGTGGATGTAAACCCTAGACCTAAGAGCTTTTGTGACCTTGCTGTCAAGAGATAGTTTTCCTCCCATCCTGGGAGAGAGACACCTTTGGTAGGGTGTATATCTCTTTTGTTGGTAACCTAAAGAGGTCTCATAGAATCTTGAGAAGCTAAGTGAAAGGTACATAGTATGAGAATGAATCTAAAGACCCATAGATATCCATCTCTATTGCAGTAGAAAGTGTTACCATGGAGGTAACCAGTATGGGGCTTGACCAAGGTAGGTAGGTTGCCTTAATGCTTATGAACAGATGAGAGTCATCCCATGAATGCAGAAAGAGAGATGATGAAGACTTGGGTAAGATTCTAAGTGAACATGTACTATAATGGTGAATCCTAAGTCGATCCTAGGGTCAGGTAGGGATAAGACCGATAAAGGTAGGAGTTGCCTAATTCCCCAGTTGCACATGACCATAGGGTCGGGAGGTAACAACTATCATTGTCTGAGGGCCATGGGTTAGGAGATTGATCACCTTCATGAACTCATGGGACCCAAAGGGCAGATGAGTAGGGCACTCTCTTGATGCATGAGGGAAGAGGGATGGCCCCAAAAGAGTCGGTACCCTATAGACCTAGAGGAGATGACCAAGGATATAAACCTCAGCAGGTTCAAGACTAGTGTGATATCATGATGGTTGTGATGAAGAGACATATGTGGCACGTTGCAACTTAGATTTAAAGGTGTACTGGCAAGGTGGGATGTACCGTCTCTACTCTTGGAATAGGAAGAACTCTGTATTTGGACTGCAGCCAAATGCTTATTTCCTCTTGTTATGGGGGTGAGAGATAGGACATTATGCATGTCATACACCAAGGATAAGAGATGATGTAGGTTGGAGCGTTGCCACGAGAAATGGGGATAGAGAAGATAACCTACCGGGGTAAGGTGAATGTTACATGGATGTTTTGCAAACATTAAAAGGAATGAGGTAGTCACCTTATGAGGATGTTTCTAGAATGAGATAAGTGGAGCTTACAAGTTATACCAGGTTGAGTTTGGTCACCATGATGATGAAATCATAGAGTGTTCTTATGAAGATAAAAATATAGTTTGAGGTGACATGATAAGTGAAATACATGGAAGTGTAATGTTACCTAATACCTAAGGATGTGAAGTGGTAATGGATGCTCTGGTTGAGATACATCTGACTTGTTTGACTAGAAGTTAGAAGAGTTTGTTTCGCTAACCCTAAGTTTGAAAAGGAGAGGTGTTTGGATAACACTCAGATGAAATAAGATGCGTTGAAAAGCTAAGGGTTGTTTGGTTAGCCAACCTAGTTCTTGATACAATGAAAGGATGGTGGTAGAACCTCAAGTGCGCTTCTTTGGAAAAGGAGGTGATGAAACCCTGACATGAGTGGTTTAGGGTTTCGAAGGAATCGATCTTGAAAGAATCATGACATACAGGAAATCATGATACACCATGGAAAATGGCAATAGCACGTTAGATGCTTAAGATGAGGTTGCATGTGGTATATGTCCATGCAAGCCAGGAGGTAAAGGACGAACCCCAGTAACCCAATGTATCGATATGGAGGACAAAAGAATCCCTGAGAGGGAATGAGAGCTCAACACTATGGATGTTGTGATAAGTCTTCCCTGGATCAAGGAAGGTCGAGATGCAATATGGGTTATGGTAGGTCGCCTTACCTAGAAAACATGAGAAAGAAAGAGTTCTGTTAGGGGACAGATCTAGTTGGACTACCCATGAGAGAGATGGTTCAACTACACCATGATGTGAGTTCAAAGGATCTGAGTTTGATCTAAAGGTTCACTTCCATAAAGTGGAAGTGGGTACATGAAGAACTCAATGATAGTATAGTTTATCAACCTTAACTATGGTTAGTATGATCCAGACTAAAGGGTCTGATGAGGGCATGTGTGCTCATTCAGGGTGATATCTCGAGACAGTTCTTGTCCTATGAAAGATGTGACAATGACCACCATAGCCAGTATCGGGTTTTATATGAAGCTCTGTAAGGGAGGTTGTGTCGGTCACCACTTCAGTAAGGTGATGTTGGTGAAAAGGACCTCATGATGGTTAGAAAAGGGCCACATGATGGTTAGAAAAAAAAGACCCCAATGCGTGTAAATGAAGTCACTTTGATTGTGCAAGGGATGAAAGGAGCCTAGAGACGATGAGAGTCATGAGCAGATGCAAAGTAGACTGACATGCAGTTCACTATGGGAGATTATGTGATATGAAAATCTGACCCCTCTAAGTTATAACTAAGAGATCTGAGTCCCCAATACATGGGTCCATTACAGATGGATGGGTGGAGAAGGTTAGGTTTGACCCTACCCCTCAGGATAGAGTAATGGGAGATGTTTTCCATGTGTCCAATTTAGAGCGCTATGTGAGGTACCCCGACCATGTGCTAAGCAATGAACCTAGTGAGCCACAAGGGAGGCTGAAATGGCCTGAGTCACCTGTGTAGTTTATAGACGCCAGGATGAAAGGACTCAGAGAAAAGAATATGTGATGATAAAGGTTCTTTGAAAATGCCATGGGTACGGCAAAGCCACATAGGGGCCAATAATGGACATGGAAAAGTCTTATCCTGAATTGTTTGATTGCTTGTTTGAATTTTGAGGACAAAATTCCTATAAGAGGGGAAGGATGTTATAACCCCAATTTTTGGGTTCAATTGGTGAGAAATGCAATTTCTCATATTAAATATATTTGAACAAATAATGATATAATTTGCTTCAAATAAATGGATTTTGTTTACAATATCCTTGATGTTTTTGTTGTGGGCTTTATTGGCTATTGGGCCCAATGAAAGGAAAATAATAAAGGAAATTCAATTAGTAAATGGATAATTGAATTTTAAGAAAAGAAATATGTGGAAACCTCTAGAAGGCAAATCCAAAGAGGATTTCGTGCCTCTTGGGTTCCTTGGGTACCAAGGAGTCCAAGGTTGCAAAAAGAAAGCAATAAGAAAAGAAAAGATTAATTAGGTATTTCTTTATGAAGAAAGAAATTGGGAAATAATGATATAGTATGGAAAATGAATGAAAAGATGCATAAATGAGTTTTCTTGGTGATAATTCATATCCATGATGTTTCTAATGATAAAAGGAATACCCATGAGGAAAATAAAAGGGAAATAAAAGAGAAATTCTCAAAAAGAGATATCTTAATAAGAAATAAACATGATAATGTGAAATAATGCATATAGGTGCATTAAGAAAGATAATGAGTATTCCAATAAAATGAATTTCGAAATAATAGAGTGCCTTGGGATTCAAGGAGTCCCAATAAAGAGGAAAGAAAGAGAAAATACCAAAATAGCAAAATAAGAAGATAATATGGATATACAGTTAATGCATTACATGTTATTGCTAAAAAGAAAGAAATTACTATTAAAGGAAAATAGGATTTCGAGATAATAGATTCCTTGGGGTTCAAGGAACTTAGAATCAAGAAATAATGATAAAAGAAATAAAGAAGAGATAGGAAATATGATTAATATGATGATAACTTGCATATTAAGAAAAGGAATCGAATCCTTATTATAATGACACCAAATTTTGCAGGACGAAAGATAAGACTAAAATCGAGATGCCCTCAAAATTTGGGAAAGAAAAGAGTAACCAATTGGGAGATATGAATTTTCCAAAATTCAATTGGAATAGGAATAAAATCCAATTTTAAATGGGAATTAGTTTCCCTTTGTTCTTGCGCGTGTGATGAGAGCCCTTGGATCTTAATCTATGGGACACGACTCATCGTCCAAGTCCCAAAGGGACAGGGACTGTAGCCGCGTGAGAGGGATTTTTAATCCCTTGATTTTGTGAGCCCTGATGCATGTGCATCTTTGGAAACTCTCCCTCTGAGTCCGGGAGAGCAAGAGGTTGAGTTCTAACCCTAGTTTGATGGGGTTTCGACGTGAATCCAAGAAACGCCCAATTGGGCTCGGACTGTGTTTTCGGCTGGGATTGGGAACCCTAATAGGGACCTTCCACTGCCTATATAAGGGCACCCCTCGGTCCCTCGACTTGCTACGAACTCGAACGACATCTTTTAGAAGCTCGAATCCCTCTGCATATCTCGATTAGCCGAGGTCCGGCAAGAGCGCCGGCGCGGCACCGCCGCGTTAAGAAGAACAAGAGACAAAGGAGACGAAATCCTAAATAGTATAATGAAATTGGATAATTATTAATAAAAGGAAATTGGTACTTTTATTTCAGGATTTCTCTTCCTCCTTGCTTGTTGATTGAGTTACTCATCATAACTTGGAATTGTCTTGAAAACTGTAATTAAAGGTATGTGGTTAATTATGAATAACCGCTTTAGTTTCCCGATGGATTCTTGGATGTTTAATCGCATTGAATGCAACTAAACTGTTGAATGTTTATTTATTTCTTGCAACTATAACGTGACTACGATTATCACATAAGATATGTGCCTACTAGCTCAGATCCCGGTCCCCTCTGTGTCGTAATGGCTGACCTAGTACATGGCTACCTAGAGTGTAGGTCCATCAGGTCATGAAAGACTTTGGCTGCCTAGAGGGTAGGTCCATCAAGTCACCTTTATAGAGGTACCATATAAGTCCTTACAGGGACAACACAGAGTTGTGGATAGGTATGGATTGAGTAGTTTGGATTAAAACGTAATCTTGATTATTAAATGATTAATTGAGTGCTTACATTGTTACCATAGTTACATGTTTATTTGTTTCCCCCACATACCAGCTAAGGCTGAATGACGTTTTGTTTGTCAGCATTTTAGGTACAATGAAAAGAACAAACAGTAAAGTGGCACATGTGATACTAAATGAGAATTAAAGTGCAAAGGAGGATTAGATAGATTAGTATCGGTGTGGATAGAAGTTTAGAGATCCAAGTTTTCAAAAGGTATGTAAAGAAAAATTTTATTACCATTTTCAGTATAGCCTGTTAGAATTTAATAATTGTTTATGGTTATATGTCGAACCTTTGATCCGGGATTAATGGGTGCGGCTTCAACCTCTTGGTCTCCCTTAATTGGGGGTTATCAAGAGGTGCGGTCGTAACAAATTAAGTATTTCCTTGTTAAGCAAGAAATTGAAAATAATGATAAAATGTGGAAAATAGGTGGGAAGAGGTGTAATTGAGTTATCCTTAGTGGAATTTCGTATCCCAAGGATTCCTAATAATAAAAGGAATACCAATGAGGAAATTAAAAGAGAAACAAAGAGAAATCCTCAAAAGGAAATATTTTAATAAACAAGATAATGAGAATAATGCATTTAGATGCATCTAGAAGGATAATGAGTATCCAATAAAAAGGATTTCGAAATAATAGAGTTTCTTGGGATCCAAGGAGTCCCAATGAAGAAATAAGGAAAGAGAAAATACCAATAAATCAAAATAAGAAAATAGTATAATACATTATTAATGGGTTTTGTGGTTTTGCTAAAGGAGTGGTATTTTCTACTTAAGGAAATATAAAAATCCGTGGTCAATGAATTAAAAAGGGTAAGTATAAAGAAAATGAAAGAGGAATTTTGAATTCCTAATATCCATAAAGTAGGGAATATCCAAAGGATTAAGAGGAGAGAGAAAGCTTGCTTTCTAATGAAGGGATTGGATTCCTATTGGGACAAGATCTTGCATCTTGGTGGATGCATATCTTAGGGTGCAAAACCCTCCCTTATAAAAGGGGTAGAGCTCAGGGGCGAGTTCTGAGGAGTTGCACGTATCCTTTCTTCCTTCTTCTTCTTCTTCTTTGTTTTGGGTAAAACCCTAACCATGAAGGAAAGTGCGACCCTAGTACAATGAGAAGTTGTTGAACAATCTTAATGGAGAGAGTGTGCTCTCATGACTACTGAGGGGAGATCGGTCATCACCCCTTGCCTACACCTTCGCGTAGCACCAGCGGGAGGACTACAACGTGGCTGCAGGTCGAGGACAAACCACCCGCACCCCCGGCCACCCTGGCCGTGGGTTAGAGCTTGGAGGGATGCGATGGAGGCTGTCCAAGGGCACTTAATGGTTTCTGGTCACCTTCGAGGTCCAGGGGTGGAGGAAGAGCTGCGCCAAGACTGTGGAACTGCGGCTAGGGTGGCCGCAACCATGAGGCTCGAGGAAGAAGAAGGGTGAAGGCATATTGGATGCTTTTGCCCTTCGCGGGCTAAGGAGCTACCCAACTTATCAAAGGACATTTCAGAATTTTTGTTATGTTCTCAAAGTAGCAAGCTGTGTTGCATGGGACAAGGTGACGTGGCGCCCTCCCATTGGCCAGAGTAAGTGAATTTTGCTAAATTCATAACTAATTAACGGTAGCTCGGATAGATGCATATTATACATGAATTTTTCTCAGAAAAGCGAGAGGAGTCTATTAAAAATATAATTGAAGCATGATTCCTTTCGCAATTCAAAAATTAATAGAAGATATCAACTTTAATGTATTAATGTTTAAAGAACCCTATTTTGATATGATTAATATGATTAGTAGGGTTGAATTGATGATTAAAGTTGATATTAGCCTATTAATGATAAAAGGGAACATTTCGAACAAAAAGGATAAATTTTGCACGTAATTAATTTAACTTAGAGTTTCATGTTCATGAAAAAGCTTTAATGGGCCTTGAAACCTTAATGTTGGCAAATTCGACTCTTAATGGCTTTAATTATTTGATTTCATGTATACAACTGAGTTTTCATGGTTAAAAGCTATTTCGAGTATTAAAGTTCCTAATTTATGGATAAATACCCTAAAGGTAGTAATTAGGGTTTTATCATGAATAAAAGGTGGAATTAATGGCAAATCGAGTTCATATGTGATATGGACCATAATGAACTATGAATTGATGATAAATGTGAATAATGATCTTGTCATGGATTAAAGGGATAAAAATACTAGCTTTAATGTAAAATAGGCTTAATGAACTTAATTAATGGCTAATTATTCCTTTAATCCAAAATTGAGGATTAGATATGGAAATAATTAGGGTTTGTGATCAATTGCATTAAAATAGGGTTTAAAATAGTAAAAGATGAAGGGAAACCCTAATTGCAATGGAAACCCTAAAAGTGAACTAGAAACCCTAGGAAGCGAGCTAGATTTAATAGATCTTAATGACATGAATAATAAATGGAAATTGTATAATTATTTCAGGATCTTATTGAATGTTTGCTTGCCTATTGGTTGATTGGCTTATTTCTGTCTCACATCAACTTGACAAGTATGTGGTTACGCCTATGAATATCCCGAATTAGTTTCTCGAGGATTTTCGAGGTTTTATCGATGACTTGAATTAAACTGTTGGCTGCATTTAATTCTTGCAAATCATAATGTGGATATGACTATCACCTAAGATAAGTGCCTACTAGCTCAGATCCTAGTCCCCTCTATAGCTTTATAGATTGACCTAGTAAATGACTACCAATGGGGTAGGTCCATCATGTCATTAAATGACTTAGTAAATGGCTACCAATGGGGTAGGTCCATCAAGTCATCATGAGTCAGGGATTGGGCTACCTTTGGGTAGGGCCATGTGACTCCATAACCCTAGGAATTGGCTGCCTATGTTGTTGGACCATGGAGGTAAGGATCTACCATATGAGAGAGGTAGTATCCATGTCCACTACAGGGACGGTACAGAGATAGGGGATAGGCAAGGATTGAGTAGTATTGCTTAAAACGTAATCTTGGATGCTAAATGATATTTGGTTGACTACATTGTTAACATAGTTTCACAATTATGGTTTCCCCCACATACCAGCTTCTTGCTGACCGACGTTTTGTTTGTCGGCGTTTTTGGTACAATGAAAAGAACAAACAGTAAAGTAGCATATGTGAAACTAAATGATAAATAATGTACACAGGAGGATTAGTTAGATTAGTATCTTCATGGATAGAAGTTTAGAAATCCCAACTTTTAAAAGGTAAGTAAAGTTTTTATTTTATACCAATTTTTTGTTTAGTAGTAGACATTCATAATTATTATTGATTATTTGTCAAACCTTTGATCCGGGTTATTAGATAACGGCTATGATCTCTTGGTCTCCCTTAAGTGGGGGTTACCGAGAGATGGGGTTGTTACAATTGGTATCAGAGCATAGGTTTCTTCAATTAATCTTTAATAATTATTAAATTTTACAAAATTTATAGAACCAAGGGAGTTATTAGAGGATTATCCAAAAGACATAGGTGTCTAGAAAAGGATCACAACCGGGGGCTGGCAATATTTTCCTCCGCACCGCTAGTCGGAATATGAGTACTCCCAGATCTGTGTGACTGCCTGGCCAAAGTCTTAGGGTGTGAATCGAAATAAGGTACCTTTAGGACTCTCTCGTCTTGTTCATCCCTTCTCAACTCAAATTCTGTTAAGGACCTTAAGGATTAGGGTTTCTTCTCTTCTCCTCACCCTCTTGAGGTATGGGTAAGGTTAATAAGGATTAAAGAATCCTCCACCAAATTAATAAAAAGCATGTAAGTAAGATGTCATAGACTTAAGCTTAATAGAGTAAGCGTAAAGTAATAGATACATTCTTAGATCGTATGACACCAGTTGTCATTGCCACAGGAGAGACCCAAGGATAGACCTCCTTGGAAGGAGGACAAGTAGAGGGAGTTAGTCTTGGAGGTAGAGACCTCCATTAAAAGTAGAGACCTAGCACATCCTTTGAGGATGATGTTAACCCTAACTCTAAGTGAAGGTTAGAGAGAGAGATGTCATGATGAGTTAGATGTCATGGTAGATCAGGTGTTGGGATAGACATGCCGTGGATGCCATATGAGCCATGCGAAGTTGACAATTGAGTACCTTTGGCAACCCCAACCCTAGAAAGGGTTGTGCATGTTTGAGTGAAGGATAGCACCTTCATGGGGGATGTTAGAGAAGAACCTATAGAAACCTTTTGGGATGTTGCAAGTAGGATATAGCTTGCACCCAGAATGCATCAGTAGTGTTGACATTTGGATGAACCCCTAGATAAGGGATCATGATGGATGGCTTATGATATCAGCATAAGAGACTATGGATAGTCATGAGTAAACATAAGGTTGAGAATAGGCTTCACCCGTGTAGAGGTATGCCTATGAGCTTGATCCTTCATGGAGAGAGGACCTCTAGTAGTATGGCTAGATGTGGAGTCAATTTTAGAGAGGGAAAGAAGGAACCAAGCAAGAAGGTTGGAAACCTAAAACCCCAAGATGTGAGGGACAATGGGGAGTCGAGGATGATGTGCCCTAAGTGGATGATAGTGGTTGCCTCATGCATGATTCTTGGAAGTTGATTATATCTTAGTTTCCTTTAGAGGAACCAAACCCTAGAGAGAGGATGATGCTTCTGGTACCTATGTGCCGGTAGTATAGATGTTACCTTCTGAGACAGGGAGAAGAGTTCCTTAGACCTGGAGAGGTTTGGTAACATGTGGTGAGGCTTTATACCTAGTTGGTTGTCTTGGAAGAGGACTCGATTCTGAAGTGTTGCTCGAGTAGAAAGATCATGGAAGTACATGACATATCTTGGACATGCTTGATTTGTGGTTAAGAGGTTGAGAATGCAGTTGGACACCCAAAGGTGGACCTAGGGTTCCTAGGCCTAAGAGGGGAAGTAGTGTATCCAATGCTCATGATGAGATTTGAGTCTCTATAGTTTCGAGCATGGTACTCCTTATGTGTAGTGGTAAAGGAAACCCCTTAAGTTAAGGGTATGTTTGATGGACCCTTCACAACTAAGTTGATCTAATGTTGAGGAAAGAGAACAAGTATGACCTAGCATGGTTTAATAAGTGGTCTACTTGTGCCTAAGTAGCTGTTGGGTTAGGCATGCCCATGTGAATGTAAACCCTAAGGACAGTTGTGACCTGGTTGTCACGATTTTTAGTTTCCTCCCATCTTGGGAGAGGGACCCTTTGGTAGGCTGTATACCAATTTTGTGGGTTTTGAGGTAACCTAAAGAGGTTACATAGGATCTTGAGAAGCTAAGTGAGAAGTATGTGGTATGAGAATGAACCTATAGACCCATAGATAACCATCTCTATGTGCATGTGGATGTGTTACCATGGAGGTAACCAGTATGGGGCTTGACCAAGGTAGGCAGGTTGCCATGATCCCTATGAAAGGATGAAAGTCAGCCCATGAATGCAGGAAGACAGATGATGAATGCTTGGGTAAGGTTCTAAGATAGACATGTACTATAATGGAATCCTAAGTCTATCCTAGGTTCAGGTGGGGATAAGACCGATGGAAGGAGGAGTTGCCTAATTCCCTAGTTGCACATGACCATAGGGTCGGGAGGTAACAACTATCATTGTCTGAGGGCCATGGGTTAGGAGATTGATCACCTCCATGAACTCATGGGACCCAAAGGGCAGATGAGTAGGGCACTCTCTGGATGCATAAGGGAAAAGGGATGACCCCAAAAGTACTGGCACCCTATAGACCCAGAGGTGATGACCTAGGAATGTGAGTAAACCTCAGTAGGTTCGAGACCAGTTTTCCATGGAAGTAATTTTTTTTGATATCATGATGTTTGTGATGTGGAGACATGAGTTGCACATTTCAATGTAGATTTGAAGGTGTACTGGCAAGGTGGGATGTACCATCTGTACTCCTGGAATGGGAAGAACTCTGTATTTGGACGGCCGCCAAATGCTTATTTCTTCTTGTTATGGGAGTGAGAGATAGGACAATACGCATGCCATACACCAAGGATAAAGATGATGTGAGTTGGAACGTTGCTATGAGGTATGAGGACAGAGATGATAACATACCCTAGTGGAGAGAATGATACATGGATGGTTTATAAACAATAAGAGTATTAAGGAAATCATCTTGTGAGGATGTTTTATCTTGAACTAGGTGGATTTTTGCAAGTGTGAGAAGGAATCACAAGGTGGAGCCTGATAACTAAGAGAATGTGCTCAGAGTGTTTTTGATGAAGATATACTTAGAGTTTGAGATGATATGATAAGTAGAATACATGGAGGTGTATGTCTTCAACATTACCTAACACCTAAGGATAAGAAGTGGTAATGAATTATCTAGTTGAGATATAGCTACCTAGTTAGCTGGAAGCTAGAAGAAGTTGAGGTTGTTCGACTAACCCTATGTTTGGAAAGAGGATGTGTTTTGGCTAACACACAGATGTAACAAGATATGTTGAACAAGTTAATGGTTGTTTGGTTAGCCAGTTTAGTCCTTGATGTAGTAAAAGGATGGTAATAGAACCTCAAATACACTTCTTTGGATAGGAAGGAAATAAAACCCTTTTGAGAGTGGTTTAGGGTTTCCGAGGTATCAAGCTTCATGAATCATAACAATACATGATGTCATGATATACCTTGGTACTAAAAAGATAGTAAGTGATGGTAGAACTCTGGATGCTTAAAACAAAGTTGCATGTAGCATGTGGCCATGCAAGCCAGGAGGTGAAGGACGAACACCAGTAACCCAGTATATCGATATAGAGGATAAAAGAGTCCCTGAGAGGGAATGGGAGTTCATCACTATGGATGTTGTGGTAAGTCTCCCTTTGACCCTGAACGTCAAGATGCAATATGGGTTATGGTAGATCGCCTTACCTAGATAACATGAGAAAGAAAGGAGTATTGTCAAGAGATAGATTCTGTTGAACTACATAAGAGAGAGAGATGGTTCAACTACACCATGTTACGAGTTTAAAAGTTCTTGGGTATGACCAAGGTTCACTTCCATGAGGTGGAAGTGGATACATGAAGAACTCGATGATAGTACAGTTTATCACCCCATACTAATGGACAGTATGATCCAGACTAGAGGGTCTCATGAGAGCATGTGTGCTCATTCAGGGTGATACATAGAGACAGTTCTTAAAGATGTGATGTTAACCACCATAGTCTTTATCGGGATGCAAGAAGTCTTATAGAGAGGTTGTGTCGGTCACCACTTCATTAAGATGATGATGGTGAAGGAGGCCTCATGAAGGTCAGAAAAGAACCATAGTGTGTGTAGATCAAGTCACTTTGATCATGCAATGGCTGAGAGAGAGCCTAGTGGTGACATGAGTCACAAGCTGATGCAAAGCAGACTGACATGCAGTTGACTATGGGAAAATATGTGATGTGAAAATCTGACCCCTCTAAGCTTCTGTTGAGATAGTTGAGTCCCCGATATATGGGTCCATTTGAGATGGATTGGTGGAGATGGTTGTGTTTATCATTGCCCCTCAGGATAACATGATGTGTAATGTGTTCCATGAGTCTGATCTAGAGAACTATGTGAGGTACCCAAGCCATGTGTTGAGCCCTGAACCTATTTAGCTTTTGAGAGGCTGAAATGTCCTGAGTCAACTATGACGGTATGATATACCACGGTAAGAAAGAACTCAGATGGAAGAATATGAGATGATGAAGGTTCTTGGGAAGCACCATGGAAAGGATGATGCCACATGGGAGCCCTGATGAACGTATGAAAGGTTTATCCTGAACTGTTTGTTTGCTTGATGTAATTTTGAGGGAAAATTCTTATAAGAGGGGAAGGATGTTACAACCCTAATTTTTTTGGGTTCCTTTGGTGAGGAATGTAATTTCTCACATTAAATATATTGGACCAAATAATGATATAATTTGTTTTGAATAAATGATTTTTTTTACAATAGCCTTGATGATTGTGTTGTGGGCTTTATTGGCTATTGGGCCCAATAACAAGGAAATTCAATTAGTAAATGAATAATTGAGTTTTTGGAGAAAAGAGAGATGTGGAAACCTCTAGAAGGAAAAAGAATATAATCCAAAGGTGGATTTCGTGCCTCTTGGGTTCCTTGGGTCCCAAGGAGTCCACAGTTTCATAGAGAATGCAATAAGAAAAGAAAATACCAATTAAGTATTTCCTTGTTAAGAAAGAAATTGAAAATAATGATAAAATGTGGGAAATAGGTGGGAAGAGGTGTAATTGAGTTATCCTTAGTGGAATTTCTTATCCCAAGGATTCCTAATGATAAAAGGAATACCAATGAGGAAATTAAAAGAGAAACAAAGGGCAAGTATTAGTGGTTTTGCTAAAGGAGTGGTATTTTCTACTTAAGGAAATATAAAAATCCGTGGTCAATGAATTAAAAAGGGCAAGTATAAAGAAAATGAAAGAGGAATTTTGAATTCCTAATATCCATATAGTAGGAAATATACAAAGGATAAAGAGGAGAGAGAAAGCTTGCTTTCTAATGAAGGGATTGGATTCCTATTGGGACAAGATCTTGCATCTTGGTGGATGCACATCTTAGGGTGCAAAAACCCTCCCTTATAAAAGTCGTAGAGCTCAGGGGTGAGTTCTGAGGAGTTGCATGTATCCTTCCTTCCTTCTTCTTCTTCTTCGTCTTGGGTAAAACCCTAACCATGAAGGAAAGTGCGACCCTAGTACAATGAGAAGTCATTGAATGATCTTAATGGAGAGAATGTGCTCTCACGACTACCGAGGGGAGATCGGTTATCACCCCTTGTGTAAAGACCAAGTCTCTACTAAAAATCATGGCAAACAAAATCATCAAAAGTATGGCAGCGGAAGAATTAAATCTTGACTTCATTCAAAATGTATAAAGAGTACATTATAAAATTTTCCCAATTGGGAGTACAACTTTATACAAACAACTAGGATCTAGGTAGAGGAAGACTAAACTAATGCAACATTGTCTCCAAATAAACTATTTCAAACATATAAGCAACTATGATCATATACTATATGTTCTTCATCTTTCTTGTCCTATCCTTAGCCTTAGGTTCACCAAGCTTCCATGCGCACTCTGATCCTATCCTGGATGGTTGGGGTCATCCAGCAAGAGAAAGATAAAAGGTATGTGTTAAAAAGAAAGTATTGGACAAGGAATAATAAACAACATTGCATAATAAAGGATTTTCCATGTTACACGAGTTTAAGAGAATGAGAAAGATATTCAACTAAGAATAAGAGAACTGCCATATACAATCACCACAATAATAAATCACATAGCATGAATATATTAAGACACAAACTCATCTCAATGTAGGGTGAGGCACCTACCGGACCTCAACCAGGAGGAGAGGGGAAATAACATCCCAAACCTCAAAAATATATATAAATTGGCAGGGGGACTAAAACCCCAGTGCCTGGCAGGGGGACTAAAACCCCAGTGCCCATGGGTGGTTTGTACTCATGTACACTACATTGTCATTTGGCCTAAAATACATCATGCTTAAATAGTCACTTGGCAGTATAGTGAAAAGTAACAAGATAGCATTGGGAATAAAACCCAAATAAACAAATAACAAGACCATCATAGGTCACAACCATATCCAAGAGTTCCAAGAATTAAGAGAGTCAACAAGCATCAACATTATACAATGTTCCAAATATTTCAAAAGGATAAGCCAACATAGGCAACAACAAGATTAAAGCATTTCCAAGTTAAGGAGGCATCATATGTAGAAGCATGATTCAATTAAGCCACAATGGCATAAACTAAGTAAAGAGCCAATAAATGCAATTAGAAGGATTACAAGGCTAGCACAATAAGGAATGTGGGGTTGGAAAAGACCCAACTGAGAGATTACGATTGTTTGCACAATAATCAACCACATAGATTCCACATACCAAAAATAGGCATCCCATACTGAAATAGGTCTCACATACATAATAGGGTGCACATACTCAAATAGGGGCACATACATAAATAAGATTCACATACTGAAATAGGTCTCACATACATAATAGGGTGCACATACTCAAATAGGGGCACATACATAAATAAGATTCACATACTGAAATAGGTCTCACATACCTTAGATTAAATACATTACCATCATATCCATCAAACTGATTGCAATCCATCCACATAATATCCTAGTTACATCATTACACATGTATTAATATATGTAAAAACATAAATCATAGGAAAAAACCCTAATTTTACAAAACTACGATTTAGGGTTCAAAACCAAGTACAAAGGATTATACATACTCTCCTGATTAACAAAACGTATTTTATTTTACAAATCGGAGTTAAAATGGATTAACTAGGTATTTTAGAACATTTACATACTAAAAATGCAATCAAAGAAAACTTCGGAAAACCCTTGAGAATCAGGTCTCAAAAACCAGAGAAACAGATTCTACATTAAAAATCCTTTCCATCGACTATTTATTCATATTTTTCTTACCAACGGTTGATTTACTATGAATTAAGTAAATCCGACCAATCAGAAATTAGGAAAACTATAGCGTGACATGTAATTAAATCAAAATGTAACTCGATGTAAATAATAGAGGAAAAGACTGACCTACCCTTGCTCGCAAAATCAATCAAATAAAACGACGAGGGCATAACAGACATTTGCACAAATCCATTGCTTTGCGATTGAAAGAAGAAACTGGGGGCGGAAAAGACCAAAATGTCCCAGCCCGAAACAAAGGCTCCATGGCCGGGGCATGGGTGCCTTGGTCATTGCCTGACCAGGCATCTTCCAGCCCAGGTCATGGTGCGAGCAAGGCAGCCTGGAACTCGGCTCCATGGCGCATCTCGCCATCAGGGCGCGCAACCGGAAACGGAGACTGGGAACGAGTTCCCTAGGCCCAGCCGAACACGAGGATCCCCTGCCCACGCACTCACGTGCTCTGGAGCAGAAGAACAAGGACCAACCTGGCCGGAAACAGGGGAAGCCAAATCGGGGAAACCATACACTGAAAACACACGGAAACAAGAAACCAAGGGCGTGGTTACCTTCGTGGGACCAAGGCGAGTCGAAAGGATGTGTCGCCGCGGGCGGAGGAGCACCAGGGCCAGGAAAAGCATGGCGCTGCCGACGACCCCAAAACTGATCTATAGGACCCAATGATGGAGTGCATCACGAGGCCAAGTAACCAGGTAGAAAGGAAGAGGAAGCATCTAGGATGCTTACCCTGCAACTAATCGAACGGAGGTGGCTCACTGAGACCAGGGGAGGTCGCCATCGCCGGGGAAGAAGATCGAGTAGGGCATGGAGCTTCAGGGCAAACCGGAAGAAATTGGAGTGGGAGAGGGAAAGTTCGAAGCCTGAGGGTGCTCTAAGGCCCCTTAAATAGCCGCGGGGAAGGTCGGGGTTGTCTCTGCGATTCCATGGTGGAGAGGGGAAGCTCGTCAGTTTTGGGCATTTTTCCAACTGGTCACAGTGAAGGCTGATTAATAGCTTGTTGAGACCGACGTCATGAGACAAATCCAACGCGCTCAAAATCGTGCGAAACGGTTGACAGAGCTGTGAGAAAGGGAACAGTATGCAAGTCGCCAAGTCTGGAGAAACGTTCGGAGGTAGAAGGCGACTTCTAGGCCGCTGGATCAGGATCTCGGTTGGACCGAGCCGTCCGATCGGGTATCAACGCGGTTGGGCATGCGTGACAGAGATTTTTCGGCCAACCTTGGCGTTACAAGCACATTAGAGTGATTTTCATTTATTCCTAAGGTCCCCACTATATTAAAGGCAAATAAAATGCATTAGAGGGGTTAAATCAACTCCAAAAATAACCAAATTTGGACCATAAGCTTATAATGACAAATATTACAATGCTATGCAATCACTTTCTCGTTTAATGCATAATAAGGCCCTTAATAAATATATAGCTCATAAAAGAGTATAATAATATATTAAAAATGAAGGAATTATATGAAAAAGCCTATTAATGAGAAACATGTGATTAATCTCGAGATATAAAATACATTAGGATACAAATAATCATTTCTCAACAAAATAACATATTAATATGAATTAAAATCATATTTCGAGGAGAGAGAAACAATAAAGGTTAATATCCCCATATATGAACTCAAATACACATTATTAATAATATATTTATCCAAAAAGCTCCAAATAAATATTATCTAATAATATTATCCCATAAATGACCAAATTACGTTATTAACCCTAACTTATCTCCTAATGTGGGTTATTTGTGCAAACACCCCCTCATTTACATAAATGAGGGTAAATAGTGATTTCAACCTCAGATTGTGCTCAAAATGCACAAGAAGTCCAAAAATGATCCAAAAGGATGGGAAATTTATGGAAAAGGTCCAATTGGACTAAAAGGCAAAGAAAATCTCAAAAGTGGGTAAATTGCAGGGAAGACCCTAAGTTTCAGTATGATACAGCACACCACCCCTTAAAGAGGATTTCGTCCCCAAAATCACAACAAGAGGAAATAGAGGGTGAGTGTGTAAAATCCCAACCTTAAACACTAGGTTATAACCCTTAACCTAGGGTACAACACCAAATCTACATAAGTCAGGTATTACTAAGGTTTCCACAAACCAAAAGCCTTTTATCAAACTCAAATTAACATCTTGTTGCATAAACTCTATCATGAAAAGGCAGCATATCTATTATACTATCACTTGTGCCACATTTTATCCAAAACAATTTTATCTCAATATGTGTATTTCCCTCATCAAGGGTTTTAAGCACAATTAGGGTTTTCTAAGCCATTACAACATATATTAAATGCATTAGGTCACAAACCTAAATAACTCAATATTACTATCCATTAACTACATCATGTGGGATTATGACATATAATTTTATCCAACAAATTATTAATCTAATAACAAGACTAAATGCGTCACATTAATGGCTTATATCTAAGTTACATATTGGCACAACATCTAACATACCCATATCATGAATCATTAATCATTTTCTCTTATAACACTAATTACTATGAATTAACATCACATTATATGAATCAAATTACTCATTATCATATTACTGATTTTATTCATAAACCAATAAGATGATCAATAAGATGTATTTTAGTGAACAAGGTGATATGCCTAACATGTGTTGATAATTAGGTCACAAATATGATTAAGTGATTATAATCCATTTACATGCATTAAGGTATACCATGTGATGACACCTAATGTCACTAGAGTATCATGAAAGGCATGAAGGGTTTATATATGCATATGTTGTCAAGGCTAGATGATTACATCTTAGGGTTTAGGTCCACATGACCATTACATATCAAGGCATCCTTAGGGTGTATTTTACCATACACATTTTACCATTAGGGTGACTTAATCAAAACTATGTATATTCACATATGAATAATTAATGATTATGTGCATCAAGAATATATTAAGGTTCAAGCATAAGGATTATGTGACTTATACATTTGTTCATTAGCAAACAATATGAATTACAATCATATTAGGTTTGTTCAACACTAAACATATAAGCTCACTAATCCCATATCTAAGGAGTTAGGATTTCTTGATTTCAAGGCATTGAGGGACTCCAACCCCCTAAAGAGGATTTCATCCTCGAAATCAACAACTCCAAAATCTAACAAGGTACTAACACTACTCTTCCACTCAAAGGGTTGACTAAGTCAAACTACTTCATTGGTATAAGATCCAACACTAAAAGTTTTACTAAACTCTATCTTCCAACTCAAGGTATAGCATAGGGCATAGGGTACACAAAACCCTAAACATAGAAATCTAAGACTCATATATGGTACTTAGGGATTACAAGATGATTTTTGTTTGAGAAAAGAAATCAAATCATCATATAAGGGTTATAAAGGTTACTCAACAATAAGGCAATATGTCTAAGGGTAGACTATTTCGAGATGTCCGTTTCAGATCAGGCCAGGCCAGGTCATATGAGCTCAGGAGTCCTCGTTACCAAGCTAGTGGGGCAGAGGAAAATATTTCCAGCCCCTAAGCTCTGACCCTTTCTAGACGACATCACTTCAACTTCTTGCTCTAATAGTTACTCAATTAGACAATTCACCAAAAAGTTGACAAATTTTATTTATAATATGAAATTATTATAATCCTAAATCAAACTTTCATGCTAGTCAACTCTAAGGTGAAAAACTAACTAAAGGGAAACTATATAAGATAAGGGTTCTATCTAGGAGACAATTTTGAACTAGTCAAGAATCCGACTACCTTGATGCTCTGATACCATGCTGTAAAGACCAAGTCTCTACTAAAAATCATGGCAAACAAAATCATCAAAAGTATGGCAGCGGAAGAATTAAATCTTGACTTCATTCAAAATGTATAAAGAGTACATTATAAAATTTTCCCAATTGGGAGTACAACTTTATACAAACAACTAGGATCTAGGTAGAGGAAGACTTAACTAATGCAACATTGTCTCCAAACAAACTACTTCAAACATATAAGAAACTATGATCATATACTATATGTTCTTCATCTTTCTTGTCCTATCCTTAGCCTTAGGTTCACCAAGCTTCCATGCACACTCTGATCCTATCCTGGATGGTTGGGGTCATCCAGCAAGAGAAAGATAAAAGGTATGTGTTAAAAAGAAAGTATTGGACAAGGAATAATAAACAACATTGCATAATAAAGGATTTTCCATGTTACACGAGTTTAAGAGAATGAGAAAGATATTCAACTAAGAATAAGAGAACTGCCATATACAATCACCACAATAATAAATCACATAGCATGAATATATTAAGACACAAACTCATCTCAATGTAGGGTGAGGCACCTACCGGACCTCAACCAGGAGGAGAGGGGAAATAACATCCCAAACCTCAAAAATATATATAAATTGGCAGGGGGACTAAAACCCCAGTGCCTGGCAGGGGGACTAAAACCCCAGTGCCCTGTGGGTGGTTTGTACTCATGTACACTACATTGTCATTTGGCCTAAAATACATCATGCTTAAATAGTCACTTGCCAGTATAGTGAAAAGTAACAAGATAGCATTGGGAATAAAACCCAAATAAACAAATAACAAGACCATCATAGGTCACAACCATATCCAAGAGTTCCAAGAATTAAGAGAGTCAACAAGCATCAACATTATACAATGTTCCAAATATTTCAAAAGGATAAGCCAACATAGGCAACAACAAGATTAAAGCATTTCCAAGTAAAGGAGGCATCATATGTAGAAGCATGATTCAATTAAGCCACAATGGCATAAACTAAGTAAAGAGCCAACAAATGCAATTAGAAGGATTACAAGGCTAGACAATAAGGAATGTGGGGTTGGAAAAGACCCAACTGAGAGATTAGGATTGTTTGCACAATAATCAACCACATAGACTCCACATACCAAAAATAGGCATCCCATACTGAAATAGGTCTCACATACATAATAGGGTGCACATACTCAAATAGGGGCACATACATAAATAAGATTCACATACTGAAATAGGTCTCACATACATAATAGGGTGCACATACTCAAATAGGGGCACATACATAAATAAGATTCACATACTGAAATAGGTCTCACATACCTTAGATTAAATACATTACCATCATATCCATCAAACTGATTGCAATCCATCCACATAATATCCTAGTTACATCATTACACATGTATTAATACATGTAAAAACATAAATCATAGGAAAAAACCCTAATTTTACAAAACTACGATTTAGGGTTCAAAACTAAGTACAAACGATTATACATACTCTCCTGATTAACAAAACGTATTTTATTTTACAAATCGGAGTTAAAATGGATTAAGTAGGTATTTTAGAACATTTACATACTAAAAATGCCAATCAAAGCAAACTTTGGAAAACCCTTGAGAATCAGGTCTCAAAAACCACAGAAACAGATTCTACATTAAAAATCCTTTCCATCGACTATTTATTCATATTTTTCTTACCAACGGTTGATTTACTATGAATTAAGTAAATCTGACCAATCAGAAATTAGGAAAACTATAGCGTGACATGTAATTAAATCAAAATGTAACTCGATGTAAATAATAGAGGAAAAGACTGACCTACCCTTGCTCGCAAAATCAATCAAATAAAACGACGAGGGCATAACAGACATTTGCACAAATCCATTGCTTTGCGATTGAAAGAAGAAACTGGGGGCGGAAAAGACCAAAATGTCCCAGCCCGAAACAAAGGCTCCATGGCCGGGGCATGGGTGCCTTGGTCATTGCCTGACCAGGCATCTTCCAGCCCAGGTCATGGTGCGAGCAAGGCAGCCTGGAACTCGGCTCCATGGCGCATCTCGCCATCAGGGCGCGCAACCGGAAACGGAGACTGGGAACGAGTTCCCTAGGCCCAGCCGAACACGAGGATCCCCTACCCGCGCACTCACGTGCTCTGGAGCAGAAGAACAAGGACCAACCTGGCCGGAAACAGGGGAAGCCAAATTGGGGAAACCATACACTGAAAACACACGAAAACAAGAAACCAAGGGCGTGGTTACCTTCGTGGGACCAAGGCGAGAGTAAAGGATGTGTCGCCGCGGGCGGAGGAGCACCAGGGCCAGGAAAAGCATGGCGCTGCCGACGACCCCAAAACTGATCTATAGGACCCAATGATGGAGTGCATCACGAGGCCAAGTAACCAGGTAGAAAGGAAGAGGAAGCATCTAGGATGCTTACCCTGCAACTAATCGAACGGAGGTGGCTCACTGAGACCAGGGGAGGTCGCCATCTCCGGGGAAGAAGATCGAGTAGGGCATGGAGCTTCAGGGCAAACCGGAAGAAATTGGAGTGGGAGAGGGAAAGTTCGAAGCCTGAGGGTGCTCTAAGGCCCCTTAAATAGCCGCAGGGAAGGTCGGGGTTGTCTCTGCGATTCCATGGTGGAGAGGGGAAGCTCGTCGGTTTTGGGCATTTTTCCAACTGGTCACAGTGAAGGCTGATTAATAGCTCCTTGAGACCGACGTCATGAGACAAATCCAACGCGCTCAAAATCATGTGAAACGGTTGACGCAGCTGTGAGAACAGGAACGGTATGCAAGTCGCCAAGTCTGGAGAAACGGTCGGAGGTAGAAGGCGACTTCTAGGCCGCTGGATCAGGATCTCGGTTGGACCGAGCCGTCCAATCGGGTATCAACGCGGTTGGGCGTGCGTGATAGAGATTTTTCGGCCAACCTTGGCGTTACAAGCACATTAGAGTGATTTTCATTTATTCCTAAGGTCCCCACTATATTAAAGGCTAATAAAATGCATTAGAGGGGTCAAATCAACTCCAAAAATAACCAAATTTGGACCATAAGCTTATAATGATGAATATTACAATGCTATGCAATCACTTTCTCGTTTAATGCATAATAAGGCCCTTAATAAATATATAGCTCATAAAAGAGTATAATAATATATTAAAATCAAGGAATTATATGAAAAAGCCTATTAATGAGAAACATGTGATTAATCTCGAGATATAAAATACATTAGGATACAAATAATCATTTCTCAACAAAATAACATATTAATATGAATTAAAATCATATTTCGAGGAGAGAGAAACAATAAAGGTTAATATCCCCATATATGAACTCAAATACACATTATTAATAATATATTTATCCAAAAAGCTCCAAATAAATATTATCTAATAATATTATCCCATAAATGACCAAATTACGTTATTAACCCTAACTTATCTCCTAATGTGGGTTATTTGTGCAAACACCCCCTCATTTACATAAATGAGGGTAAATAGTGATTTCAACCTCAGATTGTGCTCAAAATGCACAAGAAGTCCAAAAATGATCCAAAAGGATGGGAAATTTATGGAAAAGGTCCAATTGGACTAAAAGGCAAAGAAAATCTCAAAAGTGGGTAAATTGCAGGGAAGACCCTGAGTTTCAGTATGTTACACCTTGCCCGCACCTTCACGTAGCACCAGCGGGAGGACTGCAACGTGGCTGCAGGTCGAGGACAAACCACCTGCACCCCCAGCCACCCTGGTCCTGGGTTAGGGCTTGGAGGGATGCGGCGGAGTCTGTCCAAGGGCACAAAATGGTTTCTGGTCACCGTCAAGGTCTAGGGGTGGAGGAAGAGCCGCACCAAGATTGTGGAACGACGGCTAGGGCGGCCGCAACCATGAGGCTCGAGGAAGAAGAAGGGCGAAGGCACATAGGACGCTTTTGCCCTCCATGGGCTAAGGAGCTACCCAACTTATCCAAGGGCGTTTCAGACTTTTCATTATGTTCTCAAAGTAGCTAGCTGCGTTGCATGGGACAAGGTGAAGTGGCGCCCTCGCATTGGCCAGAGTAAGTGAATTTTGCTAAATTGATAACTAATTAACGGTAGCTCGGATAGATGCGTATTATCATGAATTTTTCTCAGAAAAATGAGAGCAGTCTATTAAAAATATAATTGAAGCCTGATTCCTTTTGCAATTCGAAAATTAATGGAAAATATCAACTTTAATGTATTAATGTTTAAAGAACCCTATTTTGATATGATTAATGTGATTAGTAGGGTTTAATTGATGATTAAAGTTGATATTAGCCTGCTAATGATAAAAGGGAACATTAGGAACAAAAAGGATGAATATTGCACGTAATTAATTTAACTTAGAGTTTCATGTGCATGAAAAAGCTTTAATGGGCCTTGAAACCCTAATGTTGGCAAATTCGACTCTTAATGGCTTTAATTATTTGATTTCATGTATAAAACTAAGTTTTCATGGTTAAAAGCTATTTCGAGTATTCAAGTTCCTAATTTGTGGATAAATACCCTAAAGTTAGTAATTAGGGTTTTCTCATGAATAAAAGGTGGAATTAATGGAAAATCGAGTTCATATGTGATTTGGACCATAATGAACTATGAATTGATGATAAATGCATATAATGATCTTGTCATGGATTAAAGGGATAAAAATAGTAGCTTTAATGTAAAAGAGGCTTAATGAACTTAATTAATGGTTAATTATGCCTTTAATCTGAAATTGAGGATTAGATGTGGAAATAATTAGGGTTTGTGATCAATTACGTTAAAATAGGGTTTAAAATAGTAAAAGATGAAGGGAAACCCTAATTGCAATGGAAACCCTAAAAGTGAACTAGAAACCCTAGGAAGCCAGCTAGATTTAATAGATCTTAATGACATGAGTAATAAATGGAAATTGTATAATTGTTTTAGGATCTTATTGAATGCTTTCTTGCCTATTGGTTGATCTGATTATTTATGTCTCACATCAACTTGACAGGTATGTGGTTATGCCTATGAATATCCCAAATTAGTTTCTCGAGGATTTTCGAGGTTTTATCGATGACTTGAATGAAACTACTGGTTGCATTTAATTCTTGCAAATCATAATGTGGATATGACTATCACCTAAGATAAGTGCTTACTAGCTCAGATCCTAGTCCCCTTTGTAGATTTATAGATTGACCTAGTAAATGGCTACCAATGGGGTAGGTCCATCAGGTCATTAAATGACTTAGTAAATGGATACCAATGGGGTAGGTCCATCAAGTCATCATGAGTCAGGGATTGGGCTACCTTTGGGTAGGGCCATGAGACTCCATAACCCTAGGAATTGGCTACCTGTGTGGTAGGACCATGGGGGTAAGGATCTACCATATGAGAGAGGTAGTATCCATGTCCAGTGTAGGGACGATACAGAGATAGGGATATCCAAGGATTGAGTAGTATTGCTTAAAACATAATCTTGGATGTTAAATGATATTTGGTTGACTACATTGTTAACATAGTTGCACAATTATTGTTTCCCCCACATACCAGCTTCTTGCTGACTGACATTTTGTTTGTCGGCATTTTAGGTACAATGAAAAGAACAAATAGTAAATTGGCATATGTGGAACTAAATGAGAAATAACGTACACAGGAGGATTAGTTAGATTAGTATCTTCATGGATAGAAGTTTAGAAATCCCAGATTTTAAAAGGTAAGTAAAGTTTTTATTTTATACTAGTTTTCTATTTAGTAGTAGAATTTCATAATTATTATTGATTATTTGTCAAACCTTTGATTCGTGTTATTAGATAATGGCTCTGATGTCTTGGTCTCACTTAAGTGGGGGTTACCAAGAGACGAGGTCGTTACACTAACACTGATCTATGGCCAAGGCAAACTACATGATTAATGTTTCACTTGATTAGTTAAACCAATTTAGTGTCTGTTAGCATCAATCAAGTTATGACATATAAAGAAGAACAAACTCTATAAGAATAATGGTATAGTACAACTTCAAAGAATATAAAATGTGAACTTGTGAACTTGTGACATCATCATATAGAATAATAGCACTGTCATTGACAAGGCCATCATCACTGTGACACAGCCACACAAGGCTATCACTAATGTCACATCACCATGTGATATCAATCCCTCAACTTCATTCTTAGAAATAACATCTCAACTAAGCAATATGCCTCTACCAGGTCATAGAAACATTCACATCCTATTTGTATCACAATATCTCAGCATGCCTCATAAAGGCTTATTCAACATGTGTCACATCATACTTATCATAGCATGTACTAGCAATGATGTCCCATTACATTTCACCTACAAGATTAGGGGTTTATAAACAATATAGAGAGCATCATAACATAGTAACCAATCCAAGAGGGAAGTGAATGCATCATACATTCTCACATTAGGTTTAGAGTTCCATACATTATCCGATTTAAGGTTTTGTATCATACAACATCACCAGACCCTAGGTACATAGTTTCCTACTTCCTTGGATCATATGATGGTTAAGCATCATAGGGTCAAGCATTATTTTATTAAAACAATACCATACATGTATTATCCTGTGTTCAAGTATATGTGCTAACCATGTATCATGTATATGTATTAACACACACCATTCACATGTATGTGACCCACTACCATCTAGGTCACGACCACTCAAGGAACATAGGTGTAGTGACCTGCCTAACCCATGTGTTACGACCATAACACATCACTCATATAGGTCTCAACATGTACATGTCATGACCACCAACCCTATGGGTTGCGACCACCAACTCATCAAGGTGCCTTGACCACCTCACAACACTTGTCTTGACCTCACATTAACATGACGTCGCGGCCAACATAGAAACATGGCATTACGAGCACTCTCAAATGTGGCGTCATGAGCACCAACATGCATAGCGTCTCGCCCATGACAAAAGATAGTATCGCGACCATCATCACGACAAAATGTCTCACCCACAACAAGCATCACGGCAAAATGCACCATAGCGACTAAAACAAGGCCAAACCAGAGTGTTGCGATCAAGCAAAATAATGTCGCACTCGCGATGCAACATCGCAACCAAAATAGGACTAGGGTGTCATAATCAATACGCAAGGGGTGCAACTCGACCATCTGGACATAAGGTGTCTCTACCCCTAAAATATCAAGAGCACATATTATTCAACCTCAAACAACAAAAGAATTCCACTATCTTGAACAAGATAAAAACCAACATCAAGAACACCAGGCGTTATCAAGATCAAGCTCAAGGTTCAAGATTATCAAACCCTAAAACAAGAACCAAGGAGAACAACAAGCAAAACCACTTAGGAGAAAGAAGGCCAAACAATAACCCATGAGGAAAACATCCAAGACACTAAAGAAAACATATGGGCCGAACTTAAACCATGATCATAAAACTAAATCTTATGCTACATGTGATAAGATATCCTCAATGGACAATTAATCATACACGAATTTAGGTTTTAAGAAAAAAAGGGTAATCTACATGAGAATACTTCAAATTCTTGAACCCTAAATTCATGATAATATCATATATCTCATTAACACCATGTTTAGACATGAAGATAGAAGATTTCATCAAGGAGAAAATGTCATACAAAAATAGTCACCAAAAACCATAAAACTCATTTTATAGAACCATCATAGAACAACCTTGTGCAATAGAGGTGAACCCACATTTAACCCATAAAAAAACATAAAATCCATATTTCATCATGGGACATGAATCTCATGCATGCGACCAAAACCAAAATCAATACATAGCAGGTAAACCACTATTACGCAACCATGTCCAAAATCAGTTACCTAACCATAGAGTTTTGGATTCCAAGCATATAAAGCATTATAACCACCATCACTTAGGCTCTAGATCAGGATATCATCTACTAGCATATTAAGAGCACATTTTAGAGTGAGAAACATAAACATACAAATAATATTAAAGTTGCTAGTAATAGAGGAGGATAGATAGTTATAAAACCCTCCTTAAGAAGCTCAACACCAAGGTTCCAAACTCCAAGATTAAGGGCTCCAAGCACACGATCCAAAGGTTGAAGAAGCTCCACCAAAAGCTGCACTCTCAGACACAAGATCACCTCAAGAAGGAGAAGACACCAAGGTCAAAGATCATCACCTCAAAAAGTTGTAGGGTGATCCAAAAGAGAAAGGGAGAAAGAGAGAAGAAATCCTCCTCACACATGGGTCTACATTGTCAAAGCATGGTTTATGACCCTTGTAATGAGAAATTTCTCTCCCAAAACGACCACAATGGAGGAACCATGGTCTAGGTATGAGAAAAGAGAGGAATATGGAGGTAAGAGATCAAAAGAAACACCATCAATGAAGATAAACACTTACTAAGGGTTGAAGATGGGTTATGTTCACCACAAGCACCACATGCAAGAAGAGTTTGATCACCAAGCTCCAAGGTTGGATCTCCTTTCTCAACCAAGCTCCAAGAACAAGTATAAGAGAAGGAAGAAGATGGAGGGATGCAAGGGTTACAAGCATGTAGAGATGAGGGGTTATATATGTGGAAGATGAGAGAGAAGGCAATGGATGATGTGTCAACACTCCAAGGTACCGAAGGGACACTTGTCCACTCAAAAGACCAACATTCAACCACTCTATCCTAACATGCAAGACATGGTGATACACTCTAGGTTGGTCTCAACCACCTTGGTCACCCACATGGTTGTGATCGTGACCCTCCCATGGTTCTCCATCCATGGTCGTAACACACCCACACCACCATCACCACTTGGTCGAGACATGGGACCACCTCAAACCCTAAGTCGAGACATCATGTAAGAGGGCAACCATCTCGACCCAAGACCACCCAGGACCATTATCGTCATGAAATCTCTCATATATAGGGTTGTCTCGACCACACACCAACCAAAACAACCCTAGGTTGCGACCTAGGTTGAGACAACACACTATATATACTTAGGTTGAGACACTCAACCCTCATAGAAACCCTAATCACCACTAAGGGTGACATTCCACAACCAAGGCTTAAAAAAGGCACCCACTTCTTTCAATCTCATCTAGATGATGTCAAGAAAGAGAAAGAACACTCTAGAGGTGAAAAATGCACATCAACCCCCTACTTTAGATAAATTGCAATTTGCACAAAAACTAGCACATAAAGTAGAAACAACATTCAAACAAGCTCAGATCTGAAACTTAAGCTTTCCACAAGTCCTAATTACATCTCAAAAGATTATATCATGGTTCTACATAACATAATTAAGCCAAACAAATAGGGTTACCCCAAAACCCTGGTTAGGGGTCTTACAAGCCTTTGGGTGTACTAGCTACAGTTGTTGCAGCCATTCGTGGCAATGCAAAGGCACATGAAGAGCCATTGGCTCTACCATTTTTTTAAGAACTCCTCTCTTCTTGGTTTTGACTGATCACCAATACTTTAGCTTTGTTAGCTTGGCTGCTGATCAATGTATGGCTCTGGGATTTAGCTTGTTATTCTATGTCTTGATTTGTCATTGACATGAATTACATTCTAATCATTTCTATTAGATTGCTACTAAAATCTTGAAGAAAAGGGTCTTCTATATTGTTGGGGTTGGGTTCCTTTTGATATAGTCATCTCCAGGTTGTTGGTGCATCTTTTCTTTTACTATTGTGTCAGTGTTCTAACATTCTTGGAAGGATTTAGAACTTGGTACAAAATGACTCCCAATTTGTATCCATTACAATTTATACTTGGGTGGAAAAGGGGTTCAATATTATGGAATGCATTAGAATTGATTGTTTCAATATCTTTGTGGATATTTTTACTGGGCATAAATTTCATTATGTTGATGTAATGTGTATCTAGGCTTAGGTTGAACTACATGATGAACCTACAAAATATAAAAAACATGGTCATGAAGATCCCACTACAGAGGTATTTATTCAACATCCATTAAGTACGTCTTCTAATAATAGATGCAATGAGAACTAGTAATATAGTAAAACATATGTTGTTAAGCTGCATTCGATTTTTTTTCCTTGATCCTAGCATGCATCTTTTTGAAGTTGGTTTTGAGGCCTACACTGTAGATTCCCCCAAATAGCTTGAGTGTCTCAAGTCAAAGTGTTGACTCTCTAACTATTTGACATGCTGACAGGGGAAGTCATATACAATTTACGTTTCTGATAATGTACATAGCGACTTGTGTTGTATGTTTCTACTTCAAATAGTCTAACTTTACATGGGACTAGTAACTATTTCAAAAGTAAAAATAGAAATAGTGAATGCCACTCCAATTCATAGCATTGACCCTTAATATAGAGACTAGTAACTCTTTACAAAATATGTAACTGCAATTTGTTCATTTCGTGAAAGATTATTTCGGGATTATTTTCTTTGGAAATAGCTTTCTTTAGCTATATCATTTAGGCATTGGCAGAGATACAATTGAAAAATGGGTTCCTAACACTACAACCCAAGCAACAACTATTGAACACTAATGCCCATTGTACCAGCCCATCACCCTCCTCTTCCTATGCCTTTCCCCACATTGTAGACATTGTGCCATCTTTCCTCCTACTTGTTGATCCTACTAGTTCCTCACCCACTCTCTTTATCCCATCTCACATCCCCTATATTCCCTATACTTAATCTCTGTTTCCCTTCCTAACTACGGATTCAACATACAATCCTTCCCATCTTTTCCCTATCCAACCATTGTTGTTCCTCACAACTTCTTCTCCCTCTTATCCTCTGCCCTCCCTATACTTTCCATCATTTATTTTTAGACCTTTTTACCTATTTACTCATCCCATGGTGAGTAATTTACATGTTGTAGCTCTTCAAATAGGCTTGTGTGCATCATTTTCTAGGTAGCTTGGGTTGATAACTTGCCATCACATCTCCATTATTTCCTCTCCCTAACAACTCTTATAATACTTTAATCAGTTTCTAGGTAGCTTGGATTGAGAACTTGCCATCACAACTACCCTTGGGATTGATCAGACTTGCCATCCTTGAGTTAGAAGTCACATTGGGGATGACCTTCATTGTGGAGCTAGATAAATTGCAATCTTCAAGAACCCATCGACCACTCTAGACCGTGTAGTTTCCCCATTGGGCCATCATGTCAATAATTTATAGCCAGCAAAATCTAAATTAGTTTCTTCTTCTTATTGTAGCATATTTGGACGATCATTTAGATATGGAGGTTCAATGTACTCAAATTCAAGTGGAGGTTCAAGGTACCTTTTTTTCAAGGTATCCAAGTTACAGTGGAGATTCAAGGTACCTTTTGTAGTAACGATTATCTGATGTGATATCAATTATCTTTCTTTCATTTGTTAAGCTTGTAGTTACCTTTTATCCTTACATAATTTTTGAGTTGTGGCGTCTCTAATCATTCATTGACAAAATTCTATTCATAATAGTTGCTCATGCTTTATCTTTAATCATGCTTGTCTGTGAAAGTATGCCATTAATTTTAATACATGTGAATTGATTATGTGAACTTATCAATGCCATGTTCAAAGTACCCAACTAAATTGCATTAATGTGAGTTATGTTGAATGTAGTATTATGAATTTTCCATCTGTTGTTTATTAAACACGGAATGATTATGTTGTTTCATACATGTTTCTAGTTTATTTTCTATGGGTTTCTTTTTTCTAAATTATCATCGGGTTAAGAATATTGTGGTTTGTGCCAAAATGGCAAACAATTTTGTCAAGGACAACATCTCATGCACAAGTGGTGTGTAAAAGCTTCTCAAATGCTGAGCATGTATAAGTTCTTGAGAATTTTGTGCACAAGTTTGATGTTACTATTCATTCTAATTACTGATTTTTGGGATTTAGGCTAGCTTAACTTTCAAAAAGAAGGAAATGGTGAAGATGAGGCCTGAACCATTAGGACTGCAATAAGGTAGCTAGATAGGATCTTGGTCAGTGCATATTTTCTCCTTGATTATGATAGGTAATCACTCTTCCCTCTTTGTTAATATTACTATAGTGATGACATAAAACATCCAAGAGACTTGCCATGTGCCAACACTAACATTTTCTAGAAAAGGATCAAGGTGGCACATCGAGCTGGTTGGTGGATGGGGACACACTAACCATTTTTGCCATGCCATACTCAAAGGCGAGGAAGTCATATTTCTATACCAATATGATCGCAAAATGTAAGCCATATTTAGTTGTTGCAATCCAATTTATACAATAAGAATTTCCAAGCATTTTGGGTAGATTAGTATGTGTATAATTGTGACAATGTCATCTGTGTTTGAAAGATCCTTGAGCCTTCCCATATACCATGAGCATTTCTTATTATCAATCATCTTCTAAACAAAGAGATCCTAATAGGTTATGCACTTTATCACACCTAATACAAATGTTCATAACCTTTTGCTGTGAAAATAACTTTTCAAGTAATCTTAACTAGAAAGTGCACCCCTATTTGAGATTCAGCTGAGTGACTCCCAATGTTGACAACAGTTAATGAGTTCCACATAGTTGGCATTTAATATATAATATAACAATACAATCAAATGAGGAAAGATATTGATAGTTTAACCATCTCCTACTATTAGATCCACTTATGCAAGATAATTCGAACTATAGTTTTTGGTCCATCCCCGCAACATAGAGGTATAGAAAAATAGGCCTTTGGAAAAAAATACTAATACTACTAAGTCACTTTGTCTTGATCCTTGTATAGATTTATGACACCCTCTAATATCCCTAGTGGTTTGACCAATTTTTCGGCAACCTAGAATGCAAACATCATGTTGTAGTGTATTCATACATCACCTAGCATTAAACATTTCTTGATATAAACAAATATCTTCAATATATCTCCTATTTTCGATGAATTTTAAGGAAGTAAAACTACACTACATTGAGCAAATTAACTAGTGTTCTAGCTAAGTAACTAATATCATTTCTTGGAAGCTTTGAGTAGATACACTATATCCACTCTTGTGAAGTCAAAATATCTATTAGATTATCTTCGGATGTTTTTGGAATGCTTTCTTGATCTCTGTATTTACTAGTCAATATCTAAATATTATTTGTGCTCAAATTTCATTGATATTGTTCTAGTCTAGAGGTTTAAATAGGCATTATAGAAATCTTGACGCCCTAGTCATTGAATGCTGGTAATGACTTTTATCTCCTATTTATAAAATCAAAGAATTGACATGCTTTATTTGTTGTGTAATCTTAATATGATATGACTTCTGTTTTAACATTCAATCATCTTTATTATTTCAGGTAGGGTATATGTTCTAACTTTTGTTGATCTCATGTATATCCATTCCCAAAGAAGTCACATCAATGGAGTGTGGCTATTTAGGGTGGGGTTGGTGCAAATGTAAAGGAGATGGATATGGATTGGGATCGGTTGGAATTACGTCCTTTCAATGCATGGTCCTGATTGTATAAAGAGAAGATTGAAGGTGGATGAGATTCATGAAGTAAGCTACATTGACAAATGGTTTATCCTCTGCTAAAAACTCATTTATTTATAATAATATCTCTTAGGTAATAGTGTATCTGAACTATTAAAAGGTGATATTAATGAAGTGAAGAAAAGGGGATTAAATAACAAAGGAAATATGTGATTTCTTCTAATTATAATTCCTAAAATAAAATAAATGAAACATTGTGATCTTCTAGATTTAATAATCTCAGGAATTGGAATTTTTATTAGCATTTGTGAGAAGAATAAGCTATCAGAATATATAAAATGACTAGCTAGTAGCCTTTAATCTCTCTCTACCTATCAAAACTTTGATGGTGTATCTAACTTCAACCAAATTTTCTTATCTTGTTATCTTTATCATACTACTCATAAGGATATTGATTATGGAAATTTATGTATATACATTTTGCAGTTCATCACCCTTGTGGTTGGTGTTTCATATGGCCTTCTAGAATAGAAGATTTCATCCATGATTCTGTGAGGCCTCCATGCAGGATGTTGTTGATACACTTGTATAATCTTGAAAGCTTCTTCCTACTCACTACTTGAACAATTGATTCATATTGGGGTAGATGATTTTGTGTGCTATTGTTTGTATCTAAAACCAATTAAACACTAGAATCTCTAGAATTTTGATTTATATATGTACTCATGTAGATTTCTTCCAACTGCTTATAAATTTTTAGCTTGCAAGCTATCATATTTCTTGTGCAAGGTAGAAAATCAATTACCACAAAAGCTAGAGCATAAGAAGTTTAATTCAATGCTTTGATCAACAAGTGAGGAGGCAAACCCCTTCAACCTCATGAGGCTAGAGGTATGTTCTATTCTTTATATTATCTATTTTTGGAGATTAGGGAACTCACAACAAAGGAATACTAAGTAGGACCAGTTTTCTATGAAACCTAGTGTGAATCATTATTGCAAATTGGCAATACTTTGACCCTCGTGGAAGCCTACAAGGGATGAACTCCCCGCAAGAACCCTTAGCACATGAGAGTCTTGAAATAGTGACAGTAATGGTAGATAAAAATTGCAACTTCTATTGTTGTGGGTGCAGTCATCCTTGTGTACACAAAATAAATACTACACGTCTGAATTATTATCTAAATTACAAATTTTTGGCCTCCACATGTCTAAGAACTACATTCTTTCTCTCTAACATACTAATATAATTCTGAATTAGTATCCTTTAATACATTATACTATTTAATATTTTATTTAAAGTATTACCTTATGTCTGGTGATTGTTCAATGAACCTACTAGTTTAGTGAAATCCATGTTGTTGCTTGTTTCTTTCTTCTCATGTCCTCATCAGTCAACATGCATTTAGATGAATATTATCTTTAGCTCCAAGATATACCAGCTCCATTCACACCCCTTTCTTCTTTGATAAATGACCACGACCATTTGGAGGCCTCTTACTCTCTGTATGGTCTGTAGTTCTCATCTATTTTTTAATGTTTGAATCAAACTAACAATCAATTTTATATATTTTACAATGCACATTACACATCTTGTCATGCATGATTATGTTCATCTAGTCCTCTGTGATTTTTGAGTGCTCTGTGATCTGCTGGTGGTTCATTTTTAATAATCATTATGTTCACCTATAGAGTTTTGGGTCTGCTACCTCACCACTTTAAACAATAAGAAATCTCATCCCATTTCCCTTATTATGTCACAGAGCTTGTGGTATGAAAGGAATTTCAAGTTGCTCATAAAGAAAATTATACTCTATTTTTAGGGGGGTTTCTAAATATGTCATGGCTTAGCTCAGTCTTCATTTTCTTTTTATCTTGATGAACCCTGTGTTTTGGCTGCTATGTCGATGTAACAGCAACAACAAACCTTGTAGAAGTCCTCTTTTGCATTATTGATGACACATGTGTTGTTTTGACATGCATCCATGAATAGCTCTTGTATTTTCATTGAAAATTTGTTTGTTCTACCACTCATGGTCTTAGGCTATTGATAGATTTCCCTGGGTTTTGTAGAAGCTTCTCATTTATTTTTTTTCTTAGATACTCTAGAGAAAGAATTGTTTCTCAAGATGTGCATTGAACTTGGTTGACACAAAATCTACACCAACCTAGTTCATCCCGTGGTTTAAAAACTACAAACAACTTCAAGTAGTAGAACATAAATCACCTTAGGTAAAGTGGCAGATACTATCATCAGTGGCAAAGAAAGGCGTTTCTATACTCTTCTGAGTGTGCTACAGAAGTTGAAGGAAGATCATTTAGTGCCTTATGAAGGAGCTACACCAAGACATTTTTCCCTATGCCCTTTGAAATCTGCAAATCAGAGTACCTGCTAATCAAATTCACAAATTAGTGGGTCTTTGTCTACTTGTCCATCCTAGTGAATTTTTTAGGAGTTTGCATTCTTTATAAAGGAAGTTGTAACTTTTTCTAAGGAACGAATATGGTGCCTTATGTTCTTGGAAGTTGTTAAATTTGACCAGAGTGGTCAAAGTTTCTTCACATCTCCTCTATGCTCATTAAGCATTTTATATTCTCTCTTATCTTACATTCTAAGGCATCTTATAATGCACTTTCACAATATGGATAACAGGGCTGGGTGGAATGTTGGATAGCAGTGATTGGTAGCAACATTGTTTCTTTATAACCTTCTTGCAACAATTACATGAAAAAGTTAGAACCTTTATTCTTTCAAACATTACATGAAAAAAGTCAAATAAATCATTATTCAACCATATATATCTATGGAGACTCTCTGATACACTTTGTTTTCTATATAAACAAGTTGCCTAAGAAATATAAATGTGTTATACAATCAGAGCTTTCTTTTTGTACTGACTTGTATATGTAAAAATTGAAACCAGATGGATACCATAGCTTTTCCTCCAACCAGGCCTTAACCATGCTCAAATAGGAGTTTTTATAAGGATTTGGTGTCAATACATAATCAACAATGATTCTTTTCACTCAAGCTCATTTCTTTGATTGTCAGTGTATAACTAAAACACAAACTCTTACTAACAATCTAACCAGACTATTTGACCATAGGTGAAGAAATGTATTAGATACCACAAGGAGATACTATTGTTTGGATCTATATTTTATGTCTTCAGGTGCAACCTAAGCTATAATTCATCTTTGGTAGCTATACATGCACTCTGTTGTTTCTAAAGGGCATGAAATACGTGTTATCTTGACGTAATTGTCTTGTCTTTGACACGGTAAACTTTCTCCCAAATTGCTTCCTGATACTATTAGCCTATTATGATATGTTGATCTAGGTTTTCTCTTTACTGGTGGTTTGACCGCAACCCTATGTCATATTTTTTAGCATTTTAACTGACTGGGAAGCACAATAAGGCCTCAGATAAGAACACTCTCTGATACAATGTAGGGACACTTCTAGGCATGAAGGGTGCCTTGTTCCACTATATTGTAACACTCTCTGGTATGATTTCTTATATGTATTTTCTATCCCATCAACTTCCAAATATCCTTATTCAATGGGCATTAGCCAATAGTCTACTTTGGATACATCTTTTGATGAGTGGCCATAAATTTTTTCACTAACAATATGTTACCCTCTACACATTATGGAACATAACTATCTAGATACCACTTTGACTGAGTAGAACTACTGTGCAATGTAAAAATAACCATAATAGGCATAACAATGAAACTACTCTTACAAAAATCAAAAGGAATTGTGCAATATGATTTTATCTTTGGGTCACTAAATATCTTCCACCATAAAAGATCACCACATTTTCATTGAAGTTTTGCATGTCAGTTGTAAGTTTTATGTATTGATGGTGGCTTCTCCAGCCCCAGTGCAACCTTGTGATTATATGCTCGATTACACAGTTCTTTTTTAATGACACCTTATTTTGATCATTAACTTTAGGAACCAAGAAACATGCATTATAATAAAGTAGGGATTCAAGTTTTGTCTTCATTGCAACCAAAGATTGCACATGTCCTATGGATACATCATGCTGAAGCTACCCTATGCATTGAGCTCCATGAAATTCCCACCATTAATACTTTTCAGTTGCAGCGTTTATGTTTTCCACCCAAATGTATTAATTAAATACTTTTTTATTTCTAATACGAGCATTTCATTTGGTTTAATAGATTTGCATAACACGCATGGTCATGCACATACATGGGTTGAAGTTGTCACGCACATGGACATGCATTCCTAATAGACATGGGATTATGTATTCCAATAGGAATGCATCAACACAAAACATAGGATATTACAACCCACACCTCATGACCAAACACATATACATGCCACCAACACCACAAAAAAATGTCCACGTACAAAGTGGTAGTTTTGTTTGGTTTGTAAGATATAGAAAATTTCAGATTGTTATAGAAGAAAAAAATTTTAGACCCACATGCTCTCTTCGTATCATCTTATATTTTCTACTTCTTATTGAAGTTTGTATCAGTAGTTTAATACATTGCAAATGTTAGAAATTTGGATGATTATATATTGTGTACGTTACAATTTGGTTAGATTGTGGTTCATAGTGGTTACCATACAAATTTGTAAGTAGTGAATAAGTTGGATGCTATTTTGAATCAAACCTAAATCTTCTATAGGACATAGATCCATATGACACAAGAGTAACCCTATTTCTTGCTCTATTCAATGTGAAATAACTACACACCATTGTATATCATGAATGAACTTGAGCAATGCATATAATCCCTACAATCAATTCTCATATGTTGGTCCTGTGCAACTAATTCTCATGTGTTTGGGTTTGTAGCTTCTTTATTGGTGTTTCTCTTTAAGAAAGGAGAGTATGTTGAATGTGTTATAGATCGGGGACCTTCATGTTTGCATACACTTAGCACGTTCTCATATGACATGGTTGCAATGTGGTCATACTAATAGTAAGAGAGCATATCTCTAACAATGATGCTTTCCTGGAGTTTTCCTACTTCTAGGTTTGAGGTCATGCTTGCTTATGTTTATCATGCAATGTTTGAACTTCTTAAGGTAGAGTCTGTTGCTTATGGAGAATTGATGTATGCTCTAGTCCATGTGTTTTTTGATATGTTTATGATGAGTGTTTCTTTTCAAGTATTCTTACAAGAATTCTAGCAGTGTCGAGTCCCTTTCATAGGACATTTTAGGGAGATGGAGACACTCAATGCGAAATATGTTTATGTGAATAATGGTACACGTTTGCATAGAGGTAAACAAGTTGGTTAATACTAATGAGGTTCGCAAAAAGAATGCATCATTCATTCTTTTTATATTTATCTATTCTTTGTATTGTATGCAGATTGTATACTCATTTTGGCATGATGTTGATAAGTTATTAATTTGTTGAATCTTGTAGGTAGACTTACTCTATTTTCTTTAGTGTCTTGGGGCATCAAAACCCTTCAATGTCCTATCTTCTGATTGGGAAGATTGATGGATACACATGATCAATGTGACTTACCTTTAGACGACCTAAGATTTTTTTTCTCTTGCTTGAAGATAGCTCTATGTTTTGGCTTTAGTGGTATATGGTCTGATGATATGAAATTTGAACATAAGCCTACAGGTCCCAATCCAAGTGACAACTACATGATGATTTTTATTTCAAGTTAAAAAAAGTATTGAGCGCTAAAGTATATTGTAGGGTGAGACTTCGAGAGTGATGTAAACTTAAATTCTCATGGGGGTCAATGTAACATATATCTTTTTTCCATGTTGTAAAATAGGGGAAATATTTATGTCCTCCCCATGTATACTCATTGTTTCAGTATAAATAAATGTATGATTATTGACATCACATCTTGATTTGGATCAATATTAACCTTTGCTTCTTTATGCAACATACTTTTCTATCGATAATTTACTGACCAGATACATAATCCTACTACATATGTATATGTTGTACATGATGTGTCTCACTAACCACTAACTACAATTACAAGAGTAGTAAGTGTCAATTTTTACTACACATGAACTAGATATGTAATTGTAACAAATGAAATTCCCCCGTACATATCTTAGCTACAGTTACACTTGTAGTCATATATTTAACTACAATTGAGACTACATATTAATGTGCAAGGACAACTTTTACCTACAGTTGGGGTCACATATGCATTTTTAGCTAGATGAATATCTAACTATATTTCTGAAAAGTGTAGCACAAACAATTAGCTACACGGGTATTAGCTTCACATTTTAAATGTAAGGATAAATGTAGATAATTTTTAGCTATAAAATTTGGAATTTTTGCTACAATTTATTTGTGTAGTGAGTATTATCGGGGGTTATGTGATTGGTGAGGTTATGAATTTTTGCAATGACTATCTGAGTTGCAATAAAGCTCCTGCCTACAAAAACAATATTGATCCCTATTCCAACAAAGGGTCTTTAGGAGCATTAGTGAAAGTAATTGGGTGTGATCTGTTGAAACAAGCACACTTGTATATTTTACACAACATCAATGAAGTGGATATATATATATATATAATATATATATATATATATATATATATATATATATATATATATATATATATATATATAAACTGAGGAGAAGCAAGTATTTTACATCGATGTTACAAATGAAAATGGTCTTTCATTATTCATGGGAAAAGGCAGTTCATTGTAGATTCTATAGATGAAGAAGAGTATGATGACAAGTATGATGACTTTAGTCCATTCTCAGTTGGCTTTCCAATAACAAAGAAGAAATATTAATTCATCTAAGATGCTAGATGTGTAATTTACATTCCTTATTAGATTTATATATGTTTCACATGTGACATGCACATTTACCATTCTTTATCACTTATATTTCATTCTTTGACAATTTTTAGTATGGCATTTTTTAGATGGTGCTTGACGGTGAGGATGAGCACGGTGATGGTGTACTGTACTATTTTATTACATATATGTGTATTTTACATTATCTATCACAGGTATTAAAAAGATGTATATTTTACATTCTCTATCACTTATATGTGTTTCTCGAATATTTTAGGGTGAGGATATTGAGGAAGTGCACCTTCAGGATCTTGCTGGCTTTATAGAGGAACATCATGATTATGCACGTAGAAGAGGCATCACCATGATCAACAAGTTAGTAGCACAATGGGGTAAAGGACCAAAGCTAGTTGTTGACTTTGATGATATAGGAAATCGTATTAGGAAAAATCATAATACTTTCACACAATATCTAGGGGCTATTACTTCTAGAAAAGTGGAGATAATAATAAAATCCATGCATAAAGTTGATCCTTCCATGAAAGACTACATATGGAAGGACTTATATGTGAGATATTCTAATTTTTAAAGATGTTCACAATTCTTCTTATATAAATAAGCCACTAGGTATATGAAATCTTAGAGAGCATCTTTGATCTTGATGAAAAACTACATCGTAAAGTGTTGTGCAATGTTGTGGTAGGCTATTAAGGAATTATAGGACAAGTATAACAAGAGAATACATAATGAGAAACAAGAAGAAGAAATCTGCCACTGAGAAATGGGCCTATCTTGACCCGAAGGTGTGGGAAGAGTTTTTTTTCTTCAAGACAAATACATGAATTCAAGGTATTAAGCCTCCTTTATTTGTACATATATACTTTTGATTAATCAGTTAAACTTAATGTATTCTGTAATGTGATATTTAAAATACATTCTTATAATTTCAATTTATTACATAATGTATTGCATATTTAAAATGTATTCTTATGATTTCAATGTTTTACATACTTAATATATTGCTTGTATTAACCATGATTTACATGTTGCTAAAAAATAAAGGCATGTAAAGAATGTTCATGACCACAACTTGGGTCCAGGTGGCTACACAAGACATCACCAATAGAGACTGGAAGCATCTTCTTCTAAGCAACCTACTCATGGGTCTGCTAAGTCATCTACTACTCTTGCACCTTTACTTCATCATGAGGAGTGGATAGATATAAGGAACCAGAGATGTACTTGGCCCCGCAACCCCTGAGGTGGCTGCAAAAATGGTAAAAATCAACTCTTAGAGTGCACGTTCATTTTTGACCTTGATTTTTATGGTTTACATACCAATTTCTATTGTTGATGATTAGAGAGAGCTCTATGAGCAAAGAAAAGAAGGCATGTTCATCCCTAAGAGACCGAGGGATGAATTGATGGTTTCTCCATGTACTATAGATTATCCAGGACGTGTTAGGGACAATGGGGTTGGTGATGATATAAGATCCTTTTTTAGATCATTAGAGATGTGAAAATATGTCAAGAAAGGAGGATTGTCACAAGAAAAGTTGAAATACATGATTGCAAAGGCAATAGAGGGTGCAGTGAGATGGTTTCAATCACTATGTCTCAACCTCTTTGTAAAATACATATGCATCCCCTCTCTTTATATGAGGTGACCACCCTACAACAAAGGTGGTTGTAATCCCATGGACCCACCAACCGACATGCCGAGTGTAAGTCTTCAAAATATATATTTATAAGATCTTCCCATGTTAATATAGGACTTACTCTTCTTCTATTAATTATTGATTGACTCAACATTAGTCGGTCTATGTTGCACATGTCCATACCATCTGAGTCAGCCCTCACACAACTTGTCATCAATGCTCACCACCCCCACTTTGTTCCTATTATAGTCATTTATCAAGTGATCTTTTCTTGTCTACCCACATATCCATCTCAACATATGCATTTCAACAACAAATCTTATTGAGACCTTATTTCTTCGCAACCCGACATTCACTCCAATAGAGCATGGTTGGTTGTACAGTAGTTCTATAAAACTTGATTTTTAATCTAAGAAGGATCTTTCTATCACATAATACTTTAGTTGCACTCTTCCATTTCAACCATCATGTAGTGATCATATGACAAACATCATTTTGGGCATCCCCATCTATTTGAATAATTGAACACAACAAACAAATTATCACATTTTCGTATGTTTACTCCATCCAACTTGGATCGACCATTCACAATGCGAGATTGAATGAAATTGCAATGCGTACACTCAATTTTGCTCCTACTAATCATCAATCCATTTGATTCCATTGCCTTTCTCCAAAGTTCAACTTTGTCATTCATCCATCTTTAGTTTCATCAATCAATAGAATATCATCATTAAATAACATACACCAAGGAATATCATCTTGAACATTCTTTGTCAGCTTATCCATAAAAAGAACAAATAGATATGGGATAAGTGTGGATCCTTGGTATACACCCATTGTGATAGGAAAAGTTGTCATCTCTCCTCCAAGAGTCTTCACACTTGCAGTAGAGACATCATGCATGTCTGTAATCAAGTCATTGTATTGGATTGGCACACCCTTTTACTTCAAAACCATCCACAACACTTCCCTAGGTACTCGATCATAAGTCGTTTCCAAATCAATAAAAAGCATATGAAGATCTGTTTTGATTTCTCTATACTTCTCTATAAGCCTCCTTATTAGAAAGATACCATATGTTGTGTATCTTCAAGGCATGAAACCAAATTGGTTGTTTGATATCTGTGTTATAGATCTTATCTTCTACTCAATAATCCTCTCCCAAAGATTGATTGTGTGACTCATCAACTTGATACCTCTGTAGTTTATACAACTCTAAATATCATATTCGTTCTTGTAGACGGTTTTACGATCTAGTCCAATTGAAGATTCAATCTCTATGATGCTTGCTTCAATCCATAGATTCACCTTTGTAGTTTATAGACTTTATTTTCATCAAGGGACTTATAAAACCTTCAGGTTGTGTCACACACACATCCAAATAATGATTCTTGTTAAGGAATGTGGTTTTAAAGTGAAAAATTGCCAAAGAGGTTTTTGGGGAGTCCAAAGGTTATGGGCCTCCATAGAAAGGAACTTGGTGGTGGAATGATGAAGTAAAAAAGGCTATTAAGATGAAAAGGGAGATCTATAGGAGCTTTCCCTAATCTCGAGATGATGCAACGTTCCAAAGATACAAGAAAGCAAATAAAGAATCTAAAAAGGTTGATATATATATATATATATATATATATATATATATATATATATATATATATATATATATATATATATATATATATATATATATATATATATATATATATATATATATATATATATATATATATATATATATATATATATATATATATATGGGCTTATCTTTAATACCTGCGCGGGTAGCCTGATTTTTCTCTACCCACACATCCAAAAGAGTAACTATATGGTATACAAAAGTAACTCTAAATTTCAACAAAGTAACTATATGGTAGGTAAGTGAGAGAAGCTCCAACTTCTCTCTAGAAAAATCACTCCAGTCCATCCCCATCTCAGCTCGATGCGTTCGGCCCCTTCCGACGTGTTCCCCCCGCCTCAAAGCTTTCGCTCGGCCTCTCTGCTGGCAAAGATCATCCTCATTCTGCCGGCGTCAGATTCTCCCCATCCAGGTATCAAAAAACCCTTTTTAGGTTTTTCCTTCCTCGACCTACTCTCTACTTGTCGGAGATGGTTGACATCCTACAACCATGAGATCCTTTTTTCCAACTCTAGAGCACTTCCTCACCACCGGGATCCAGTGCTTCCCAACATGCACTTGGGTTTCCCAGGTTTGAAAACAAAATCTCCTCTGCTTTTCTGATTTTTCTCTCCGGCGATACCGAATCGAGTGCTTCATCTCCTACCTCCACCATATTCCGCCAAATCTTTTCCTGAAAAGGCTCCTTCTTTTTCTCCAAAACAGTCCGCAATAAATTTTGAAAATAACAACATCCTTTGCAACACTCCTTGGGCATCACAAACGGTTTACAGTTACATGAAGAAGTTATTTCATTGATTTTGCCTTGTAGAACATCTGAGATCGAGCTTACCCACGAGCTTCATACCAGCTAAGCTAACATCTCCACCCTCATACAAAAATCTTGCTTCAAAAATCCAAAATTCTATTCTCTCTTCCAGTTAGTGCTTTCCTTCGCGAGAACACCTTTGGCAGTCAGATCAAATCAGCACAAAAGTCAGCACAGAGAATAGCAATAAAGACCCATCAATTGATCCAATAACATCATGCGTACAGGAGGCGTGCTCACCCTCGCCTCATGCATAAATTCACCTTGCATGCATAGAAACGGTAAGACTTTAGCCTTCCGCCGAGCTCTAAGGAAAAAAAAACCCTTGGTAACAAACGAAAGCACAAAAACTCCATCATCTCCTGCCAACATGAATTCCCATTTCTCCTTCATAGAAATCCCTCTCGCTGATCCATCCTTATCTGCGAGCATCCCATTACCACAATCTTGGATCTATCACAAGAACGACATCTCGCCTGGCACCTGTATGATAAACATTGGTCATCTCTCCTTCCAGGTGAAGGTCTCGTGGTCCATCCCCACCAATCAAACCTGGGGCAAAAAAATTCCCTTCCTCCTCATATTGGAAGGCTGGAGCGACATGCACGACAAGTTGAAGCTCAATCCTGAATGGTCGATTTTCTTACAGCCGATGGAAAATTGCACTTTTCATGCCTGGGTGCGTGACTTCATCCATAACACTCCTCCAGAGCTAGCCTATCTTTACAAAAAACGTGATCAAGATAGCTCTTCATCCTCCAACTCAGCGGACCAACTCTTCGTCAGGGACGAGTACCATGTTGGTATGTATGCCCATAGAGCAAGTCATATGATGATTGTAATGGGATACTTTGTAATTGATTTGAATAATAATAAAGGCAATTTCCAATCTATATGTTTAAAATGTTTCTGAGATGATGGTGTAACATGATAGATGTCTAAAGATTGTTTTACTCAATGACGTATGCTTTTGGGTTGAGGACCTAAACGATGAGATCATACAGATGCTAAGAGTATTCTTTCTTGTTTAGTCCCTAGTCGGTTGTTATTGTGGAAACAACCATAGACATCAATAACACTAAAGACTAGATTGTGTGTTGGTTGATGACAGAATCTCATTAGTCATGATATGGTGATATCAAACCAAGCACATAGGTACTTGTTAGAGAACAAGGTACCAGACAGACCCACCGTGAGAGTGACACATGGAACCATGACATGGTAGTCACAGTCAGCTCTCACAGTGATGGTGGTGAGTGTGATTCTTAGACCTGAAATCACTACACTCAACACATGTCGTTGGGTACACTTTGACATCATCAAACGCAATCCTGAAACATGGGTTGTTATAAAGGTGATGATTGGGTGGCTTTGACACATGGGGCTTTTGAGGGGTGAGTGATAGATATGGGATTTGTCCCTCCTGAGGGAGTTTGATATCCTTGGCCACTTGATGAGTAGGATTGAGAATGGCATGCGCATGCACGTGTGAATCAATATGTGATATTGATGTCATACACATCTCACTCGGTCTACTCTGAGATCAAGGAAATGAATGAACATTGACAGGATGACTGTTCCATGCCTCGAGTTCATTCTGGATATCAGTGACAAAGGAATTATACATTCACTGTAACACCATTCACGGATTGTAGGATGAAATTTGTTCTCCAACTTTCTACTTTCACTTGGGTAGAAATGATGTGTGACTAGACACCGCTCTTTGCTTGTGAAGTCATAAATGTTATGGACTTTCACTGCCAACGTGAAATGGACCTGCAGGGTCACACACATAGGATTTAACCTGGAAGAGGAGTTTTGTCCACAAGCAATGTTTAGATTGATTACTAAAGGAGTTTAGTAGTTCAATTAAACACTCAATTAATCGATAACTCAATATCATAATGTTCAAGGTGTTGGACGCATTGATTGGAGTATCAGATTGATTGAAATCGCATTTGACTGATTCTGCACAATCTGCACTCCCAACCGATCGGTTCATGTGATGAACCGGTCGGCTGAGGTGGCTGAACCGGTCGGCTCAATTGTTGAACCGATCGGCTCATGCACAAAGTGAAACGACCGGTTCAAGTGTTGAACCGATCGGTTCAACTGGTGCAATCGAGCAACTTGGGAAAGTAGGATTGGTGAGAATTTTCCTTTCGTTTCAATTGCCCAATTTGATTGGGAATAATATTGGTATTTGATACCAATTGGGAAAGAAACAAGGAAAGTCAATCGGGAACCAACCTGGAACCCCAACCGATCGGTTCATGAGTGAACCGATCGGTTCAAGGGTCCCAAACGATCGGTTCAGTGGTGAACCGATCGGTTCAGGTCCCCAACCGACCGGTTCACTTGTGAACCGATCGGTTCAGGTTGCGAGATGGTTGCTTTTTGTGGAAAATCCCGAACCCTTCTACTCCTGCTTTAGTCCCGTATTGCCGGGCACAGAGAAGCCTGTCCCATGACCCTCCTATATATATAGGGGTATTGGGGGCTTCTCAGAGTACAACTCAGTGCATGTTGATTGCTCTGCAAAGTTGTCGTTCTATCTGGTTTTGGTAACCGAGAGAGAGCCCGAGCAAGTGCTTCCCGCAAAGGGAGGTGCAGCAAGGGAAGGACAACTGTAGTTGCAGTCGACAGCAGGAGAGTGTGTTGGCGACTAGTACGTCAACAGGAGGGTGCGACTCCTTCCACTTCCTAGTGGGACAAGGAGAGTGGAGTTTCGGGTGGTCCGTGTGGACTACTTCAGAGGCGGGAGGTCACTGCCGCTCAGGAGGACAACTATCATCCGACAGTCCGGTAGGAGGAGGAGTCTTCAGTCCCGGTGCGACCAGGAGATGCACAGACACCGTCCAAGACCAGAGGTGAAGACCGCGCAAGGCGCGTGGTATTGTCGCCGAGAAAGCCTCGGGACAAGGTATGTTTCAAAAACCATCTTTCCTATTATATAGATGTTGACGCGATTCCTTTTGTTCCGGGTTTTGGGAGAAAAATTTTTGTTTCCGCTGCTTCTCTGCCTCCTCTAAAACTCAACAGTGGTATCAGAGCCACGTCAACCTCTCTATATTTTAGGATTATCGATATGATCGATTTTGGTTTATCGCCTTTATTTATTGCATGCGATGCGAATAATATCGGCTTTATACATGTCCAATCCACAAATCCCTAATATACATATATGATATGTAATGCACTTGATACGCGTCGCCCTTAAACGAGTTTTGTGGTGGATGTGTAGCATGATTATGGCCTATAAACCCCTATATCTGTGTGTGGTTGTTTGTGTGGTTGCTTGCATCTCGGTCTGCGCACCGATTCCCTTTCTCATATTCCTGATGTAACTCGAAATAATTCGAGAATTCTTTCCTACCTTTGCTCCCCCCAAATGTAACTCGGGGTTTCACAATTCAATTGTAAATAGGATAGATTTTATTTCATGTTATGTCAAAGAACGGCGGACAACCTGAAGACGATCGGTTGGTGATCCAGACAGCCGGTTCGAGGAACGAGATGAGCGGGTGGCGACCTGAGGAGATGCACGATGACCAGTGAACCGATCGGCTGGAGGCGCCAGTCGATTGGCTGGTGGCACCCGAGCAACCAACCTGATGGCGAGCCGATCAGTCATGGAGATGAGCTGATCAAACCCATAAAGGCAGGCACAAATTTCATCTTGTATAGGTTGCATGTGATGTAGACCTAGATGACCGTGATTCCTCTTGGCTCGAGGAATCACAAATAGGATGGCCATAATCATTGCTTTTTATCGTTTATGCATGTTTTCTGTGGGATATAGCATGTATATGATACGCACTATATTGTGGTGATTGGATATGTATATGTATATATAAAACCCAAATCCCTCATTAAATATTAAGTTTTAGATGCCTTCCAAATGCGACACACGTGAAAAGCTTGATCGACCAAGTGTGGGCACGCCCTAGCGTGGTGCACCGTCTATCTCGTGGAAGCGTGAAGGATGAATGTGTGGGTCTGCCCTAGCAGGGTGCATGTTCATCGTGTTGGCTTTGGGTCGGACTTAACAAGGTGACCTAGATAGGATCTAGCGCCTTGAGGCATGGAGATGATCATTGCAAGGAGTTGCATATGACATCTTTCAAGAGTTGCATATGATGCAATTGGCAAGAGTTGCCTACCTGAGAGATCTGAGTTGTGGGTGACAGCCCTATCTGGTCCATGGCTCAGAGGATTTCAGGATCTTGACCCACTAGAAGATTGTACGTTGCAATCTTCCAAATTGATGGTGAGGGCTATCAATTTGAGTCAAAATAGTGGGAGCGGTAATTAATTAAAGGCCTAATTAACTATCGTCAAATTTTATTCAAATCAAATCAAAAGGGTTTTGACAAATGCAAATTTTCTCTTGTAGAATGGCAAAAGAATCATCTTTTAAAATGGGCAAATTAATTGAGAATAAATTCCATAATTGGTTGAGGAATGTGAGAAGTGTTCTGCACAATCCAGATATACCAGGAGCCTTAGAATCCACTCTATGTACGCTTAATGCATTGGTGAAGAAGAAAGTAGGTAAGGGAGAGAAGTGTTCTCTCGCCAAACCAATTTCTTCTACATGGAGAGGATGGAAGGAACAATGGAAGAAGAAGTCGGAGATAGAGATCTCTACTTCTGGTGTATACGTGATAGAGATTAACTTTACTACTTCTTCATCATGGGTACTTGATACTGGATGTGGATCTCACATTTGTTCAAATGTGAAGGATCTTAAGAGAAGTAGGCCTTTGGGGAAAGGCGAGGTTGAACTACGTGTTCCTAATGGGGCAAGAGTTGCCGCCAGTGCCGTAGGAACCTATGAGTTAACTCTACCTAGTGGGCTAATAATAGAGTTGAAGAACTGCTATTATGTACCTGCCATAAATAGGAATATTATTTCTGTCTCTTGTTTGGACAAAGATGGATTTGAATTTCTTATTAAGAATGGAAAGTGTTCCATTTCTAAAGATGGGATCTTTTATGGCAGTGCCCCTATGTCTTATGGTCTATACTTGATAGACTTGGAGACAAGTGTATACAACGTAAACACCAAAAAGCAAAAACTCAACGACTCAAACAAAACATCTCTCTGGCATTGTCGTCTAGGGCACATAAATGAGAAGCGCATTTCTAGACTCCATAAAGATGGTTATCTAGACTCTTTTGATTGTGAATCAATAGAGACATGTGAATCTTGTTTGTTGGGCAAGATGACCAAGACTCCCTTTTCAGGTAAAGGTGAGAGAGCTAGTGATATATTAGGACTCATATATACTGATGTATATGGGCCTTTTAGAACTACTGCCAGAGGTGGGTATCAGTACTTCATTACCTTTACTGATGACTTCAGTAGGTATGGCTATGTGTACCTGATGAAACATAAGTCAGAAACCCTTGAAAGGTTCAAGGATTTCATGAATGAAGTACAAAACCAGCTTGGTAAAAGTATTAAGGCACTTCGTTCCGATCGAGGTGGAGAATACTTGAGCCAGGAGTTTGAGGACCTTCTACGAGCCCGTGGTATTGTATCACAATGGACTCCGCCTGGAACACCACAGCATAATGGTGTGTCTGAAAGAAGGAATCACACATTGTTAGATATGATGCGATCAATGATGAGTTTTGCTGATCTTCCAATTTCTTTCTGGGGTTATGCTCTTGAAACCGCCGCGTTTACACTTAACCGTGTGCCATCTAAATCGGTTCAAAAGACACCATATGAGATATGGTACGGGAAGCGTCCCGATTTGTCTTTTCTGAAGATTTGGGGTTGTGAAGCTTACGTCAAGAAAATGTTTCCTGATAAGCTTGGACCCAAATCCGATAAATGTTATTTTGTTGGATACCCCAAGGAAACGAGGGGATATTACTTATACCACCCTACTGACAACAAAGTGTTTGTTGTCAGGACAGCTGTGTTCCTTGATAAGGAATTCATTTCCAAAGGAAGCAGTGGGAGGAATATAGAGCTTGAAGAGGTTCAAGCCCAACAAGAAAACATTGAACCAGTAGATGTACGAGAGGAAAATGGAGATTCACAAGGTGTTGTGGAATCTCATTCTCCTCAAGTAACACAAGGAACTCGTAGATCTAGTAGGACTCGCCTTGAACCTGAGAGGTTTGGATACCTTGTGACTCAGGAAGGTGGAGAGTTGATCATAGATGATGATCCAATTACCTACATAGAGGCTATGGAGGGACCAGATTCTGAGAAATGGCTTGAAGCCATGAGATCCGAGATGGAATCCATCTACTCCAACAAAGTATGGACTTTGGTGGAACCACCCGAAGGGATAAAACCCATAGGGTGCAAGTGGGTCTTCAAGAAGAAGACCGACATGGATGGCAATGTGCAAACTTATAAAGGCAGATTGGTTGCAAAGGGTTTTCGACAAATTCAAGGTGTTGACTATGACGAAACCTTTTCTCCAGTTGCCATGATTAAGTCCATCAGGATCATGCTTGCTATTGCAGCTTACTATGACTATGAGATTTGGCAGATGGATGTTAAAACCACATTCCTTAACGGGAATATACATGAGGATGTGTACATGACACAGCTTGAAGGTTTTGTAGATCCAAAGAATGCCAATAAAGTTTGTAAACTGCAAAGGTCAATCTATGGATTGAAGCAAGCATCTCAGAGTTGGAATCTTCGATTTGATGAAGAAGTCAAAGTGTTTGGCTTTATTCAAAATGAAGATGAACCTTGTGTGTACAAGAAGGTTAGTGGGAGCTCGACCACATTCCTCATATTGTATGTGGATGACATACTCTTGATGGGGAATGATGTCTTAGCCTTAGAGAAGGTAAAGACTTGGCTTGGGAAAACTTTCTCAATGAAGTACTTAGGAGAAGCATCCTACATTCTAGGAATTAAGATCTATAGAGATAGATCTAGAAGGCTTCTCGGACTAAGTCAGAGCACGTACATTGACAAGGTGCTGAAGCGGTTCAACATGGAGAACTCAAAGAGAGGCAACGTCCCTGTGCTACATGGAGTTACCGTCTCTAGAGCTCAATGTCCCCAATCTTGTGAAGAGAGGGAGCGTATGAATGGGATCCCATATGCATCAGCCATCGGATCCATCATGTACGCTATGTTGTGCACACGCCCAGATGTCTTGTATGCTCTCAGCATGACGAGCAGGTACCAGTCAGATCCCGGGGATGCTCACTGGACAGCCGTGAAGAACATCCTCAAGTACTTGTGAAGGACTAAGGATCAGTTTCTTGTGTACGGCGGCGAGGAAGAGCTGGTTGTAAAGGGTTACACCGATGCAAGCTTCCAAACCGATAAAGATGATTATAGATCGCAGTTAGGATTTGTCTTTTGCCTTAATAATGGAGTTGTGAGCTGGAAGAGTTCCAAGCAAGAAACAGTTGCCGATTCTACTACAGAGGCCGAGTATATTGCTGCTTCGCATGCAGCAAAGGAGGCTGTGTGGATCAGGAAGTTCATTTCTGAACTTGGTGTAGTTCCCAGTAGCTGTGATGCAATTGAGCTTTATTGTGACAATAATGGAGCTATTGCACAAGCTAAGGAGCCCAGATCACATCAGCGGTCCAAGCACATACTGCGGCGCTTCCATCTCATACGAGAGATCGTACAGCGAGGAGATGTGAAGATTTGCAAAGTACCAACTGAAGACAACATAGCTGATCCACTGACTAAGGCCCTTTCTCAGCAAAAGCATGATGGGCATGCTAGGTCACAAGGACTGCGTTTCCTTGGTGACTGGCTCTAAGTGCAAGTGGGAGTCTGTTGGTATGTATGCCCATAGAGCAAGTCATATGATGATTGTAATGGGATACTTTGTAATTGATTTGAATAATAATAAAGGCAATTTCCAATCTATATGTTTAAACTGTTTCTGAGATGATGGTGTAACATGATAGATGTCTAAAGATTGTTTTACTCAATGATGTATGCTTTTGGGTTGAGGACCTAAACGATGAGATCATACGGATGCTAAGAGTATTCTTTCTTGTTTAGTCCCTAGTCGGTTGTTATTGTGGAAATAACCATAGACATCAATAACACTAAAGACTAGATTGTGTGTTGGTTGATGACAGAATCTCATTAGTCATGATATGGTGATATCAAACCAAGCACATAGGTACTTGTTAGAGAACAAGGTACCGGACAGACCCACTGTGAGAGTGACACATGGAACCATGACATGGTAGTCACAGTCAGCTCTCACAGTGATGGTGGTGAGTGTGATTCTTAGACCTGAAATCACTACACTCAACACATGTCGTTGGGTACACTTTGACATCATAAAACGCAATCCTGAAACATGGGTTGTTATAAAGGTGATGATTGGGTGGCTTTGACACATGGGGCTTTTGAGGGGTGAGTGATAGATATGGGATTTGTCCCTCCTGAGGGAGTTTGATATCCTTGGCCACTTGATGAGTAGGATTGAGAAAGGCATGCGCATGCACGTGTGAATCAATATGTGATATTGATGTCATACACATCTCACTCGGTCTACTCTGAGATCAAGGAAATGAATGAACATTGACAGGATGACTGTTCCATGCCTCGAGTTCATTCTGGATATCAGTGACAAAGGAATTATACATTCAATGTAACACCATTCACGAATTGTAGGATGAAAGTTGTTCTCCAACTTTCTACTTTCACTTGGGTAGCAATGATGTGCGACTAGACACCGCTCTTTGCTTGTGAAGTCATAAATGTTATGGACTTTCACTACCAACGTGAAATGGACCTACAGGGTCACACACATAGGATTTAACCTGGAAGAGGAGTTTTGTCCACAAGAAATGTTTAGATTGATTACTAAAGGAGTTTAGTAGTTCAATTAAACACTCAATTAATCAATAGCTCAATATCATAATGTTCAAGGTGTTGGACGCATTGATTGGAGTATCAGATTGATTGAAATCGCATTTGACTGATTCTGCACAATCTGCACTCCCAACCGATCGGTTCATGTGATGAACCGGTCGGCTGAGGTTGCTGAACCGGTCGGCTCAATTGTTGAACCGATCGGCTCATGCACAGAGTGAAACGACCGGTTCAAGTGTTGAACCGATCGGTTCAACTGGTGCAATCGAGCAACTTGGGAAAGTAGGATTGGTGAGAATTTTCCTTTCGTTTCAATTGCCCAATTTGATTGGGAATAATATTGGTATTCGATACCAATTGGGAAAGAAACAAGGAAAGTCAATCGGGAACCAACCTGGAACCCCAACCAACCGGTTCATGAGTGAACCGATCGGTTCAAGGGTCCCAAACGATCGGTTCAGTGGTGAACCGATCGGTTCAGGTCCCCAACCGACCGGTTCACTTGTGAACCGATCGGTTCAGGTTGCGAGATGGTTGCTTTTTGTGGAAAATCCCGAACCCTTCTACTCCTGCTTTAGTCCCGTATTGCCGGGCACAGATAACCCTGTCCCATGACCCGCCTATATATAGGGGTATTGGGGGCTTCTCATAGTACAACTTAGTGCATGTTGATTGCTCTGCAAAGTTGTCGTTCTCTCTGGTTTTGGTAACCGAGAGAGAGCCCGAGCAAGTGCTTCCCGCAAAGGGAGGTGCAGCAAGGGAAGGACAACTGCAGTTGCAGTCGACAGTAGGAGAGTGTGTTGGCGACTAGTACGTCAACAGGAGGGTGCGACTCCTTCCACTTCCTTGTGGGACAAGGAGAGTGGAGTTCCGGGTGGTCCGTGTGGACTACTTCAGAGGCGGGAGGTCACTGCCGCTCAGGAGGACAACTGTCATCCGACAGTCTGGTAGGAGGAGGAGTCTTCAGTCCCGGTGCGACCAGGAGCTGCACAGACACCGTCCAAGACCGGAGGTGAAGACCGCGCAAGGCGCGTGGTATTGTCGCCGAGCAAGCCTCGGGACAAGGTATGTTTCACAAACCATCTTTCCTATTATATAGATGTTGACGCGATTCCTTTTGTTCCGGGTTTTGGGAGAAAAAATTTTGTTTCTGCTGCTTCTCTGCCTCCTCTAAAACCCAACATACCAACCCCCCTTGGGAGCAAAATCATGGCCTATCTCCATCTCCTCTGGCTCTGAGGGCGACGATGATGCAGTCACATCCTTTATGGAACAAAAACAAAGTTCAATCGCTGAAAGGTACAACCTTTTCCCCTCCCCATCGTTTAAGGAAAAATATAAGCCCAATTTATCATCTTTACATAAAACCCTAATCCCTCGTACCTCCCTGGTAGAGGATGTCATTCCAAATGACTTATTTCGCCTTAACTCTGAATTCCCTATTATGGGACAAGCAAAATCATCCTTTCTCATAAACAATCTCCTAGACAAAACCCCCACCGCCCAAATATGGACATCGGTCCCCCCCAAAAAACCTTTTAGAGCTCTGCACTGTTCTCTTTGCCTCCGTAACAACCACTCGACATCTAGATGCTTTTCTCGCCACAGATGTTTTGGATGCCACCAAATAGGTCACATAAAAAGATTCTGCAAAGCACACCTCCTCCCAAACCAGGACCAAAACCATGCAGATCCCATCTCCTCCTCCATGCACTCTATCTCGACTAGTTTCTCGCCTTTTCAAAAAACCTCCAAAGTCCCAAAAAATCTCTTTTCTGATCCCTGGCACAACTCACACCTCCCCAAACATCATTACCTTTCAAAAAAACCCTATGCATGCCTCGCAAATCTCCCGCCTGATCATGCAAATGCTACCCCTTCACGCCATCCGCACACAAACTCTTGGACTCCTCCTATATCTAAACCCTTTCACAAGCCAAAGAACCATACAATCACTACGCTCAAACCACAATCCAAAAACCCTCCTCCTCAAACTCCTTCTCAATCTCACAAAACAAACTATCAAACTACCTCATCAAACATGAATGTCCCTGACCACTTGGAATATGCGATCGCTCTTGACCTTCCAGCCAACTCCATGCCCCTTCTCAAGGTCCTCACCCTAAGAAGCATTCTCGTTTCAGTTGAAAACAACCTTGACAACAACCCTATCAACGTCTTGGATATTACTCGCGCCTTAGCCCTTCTCCTTCACGGTCATACCATCCTTAAACCAAAAATTTTCTCTCCCTCCCAGCTCATCTATACCATCCCATAAGGTACTAAGATAAATCACCTCTTCAATCAAGTCCTCACCATACCATGTGGATCGAGCTTCATCATGGCCAGACTATCAAAATGGTCTGCCGACCTAGGATCTTTTCCTGCCCCCGCAGGTGGCTCCGACTGGGTCGCCAATTCAAATCTCCCTCCTCATCTTTGGGAAATTGAGATCTTCATAGGCATTGCACACTCTATCGGGGCAACACTACAATACATCAGTCCTGAAACCTTACACCCATCACAATACATCAAAGCTTATTGTCTCTTTGTTGTCAAAGCAGCCATCTCCCTTCCTCCTTCTATCAATATAAGAATTGGCGAATCCATCTATCATTTAAAACTTTTTGTTGAACATCCTATCATTAACAACACTGCCTTTTCTGACCTTACATCACATCCACCATCTTGGTTTAGCCCAAACAAAGATAAAATGTCTTCCTTGCTTTCCAGGGCTTCAAACGACCGAAACCATGTCTGGATCCGGAAAAACTCAAACCAATATGAAAACTCTTACCTCCAGCCATGTAAGAAAAGAACCAGATCACCCTAACCTTATCTCCATGATAACAAATACAAAACTAGAGGGTTCCACTTTCCCATCTCCTTCCACTACAAAGGAAAGTTGCCCATCCCTAAACCAAAACCAGTAAGAAACAAAGAACCAAGCCTCTTCTCAGCTCAAGGATGAAAATTCTTTGCAGAGTTCGGACCAGGAGAGCCCAAAACAAAGACATACTTCCAGCTACCTCCAGAAGATCATGCAGCCAAACCACAAAGATCCAAAAGAATCTATCATCATCAACAGACTAAAGAAAGGTACTACTCCTATAATCTCTCCCTGCTCATTTAGTGAAATTACTTCTGCTTCTTCATTATCATCTACTCCCTCTTATAAATACAAAAATAAAGACTTAGATTCTATCGATGATTTAGCATCTTGGTGAAACATAAACAACTTCACTTCCTTTGCAAATAAGATTGGAATTCAACTTGACGATGATGATGATGCACATAAAGTTCTAGATAACCTAGAAACCTTTATGGGTTGGACAAAAAGAAGACTCACTCCTACTGTCTCCAAAACAGTGTCCATCTAATTAGCCTATTAAACACACATCATCCCAAGTTTTAAACATGAAAATCTCTTCTTGGAACATATGTGGAGTTGCAAACCTCCAAAGGAGAAAAAAAATACGTTCTCACATTTACAAAAATAAAATCGACCTTATTACTATTCAAGAAACAAAAGCTTTTCTTTCCCCTTTTGCTCTCAAAACAATAGGGGGTAATAGAATCACAAACTGGATCCAATTACCTCCTGAGGGTTTCAAAGGGGGCCTCATTGTTGGTTTTAAAAATCAGTCTCTAGCTTCACAAAACACATCAATCCTAAACTTCTCAATAACCATTGAATTCAAAAACCTCTCCGATATATATCTTTGGTTTTTCTCGGGTACCTATGGGGAACCTGGACACAACAAATCCTTGTACCTTGCGGAACTAAATCACCTCTTTACAAAATTTCACTTGACTCCCTGGGTTTTGGGTGGAGATTTTAATCTGATCACTCAAAACTCAGATAGACTCAACTCCAATCATTCCCCACATACGATGTATGTTGCTGACAAAAAATTCAGTCAGATGCTTACAAACCATTCTTTGATCGACATCAAACCCTCAAATGTTTTTACACCTGATCTAGAAACCAGACATTTTCCAGACTTGACCATTTCATTTCCTCAAACCTATGGGAAGATAAACACCCTCTATCATCAGTTCATATCTCCCACCGAACTATATCTGATCACTTCCCCCTTATCCTTGACACATCTTTAACCTCGTGGGGCACTCGACCTTTCAAATTTGAAAACTGTGGGCTCTCCATAAATAACTTCTCCAGATCCTGTCTTGAATCATGGAAACTTGCCGACTCACAAACCGCTAACATTGGTCTACATATCCAAAACGACACAAAAAATATAAAAACTCACATCAAAAAATGGAAGCACCAAAACCAAATAAACTTATTTGAATTACAAAAAATCTTGAAGATCAATACCTTTTCGTAGACAAGGACCCAAACGCCGACCCTGCTCTTGTCCTTACCATCAAAGCCGAACTTGACCACATTAATAATTGTATTGACACCATATGGAGACAAAGGGCTAAAATCACTTGGGCTAAAGAAGGGGATAAAAACACAAAAAAATTCACAAAATTTGTAACCAAAACTTTTGACATAATGCCATAACCCATCTATCAATAAATGACAGACTCACATCACACAGACAAACCATCATAACTCACATAAATAGCCATTTTAAACATATCTTCAATAACAACCACAATCCCACATGTCTAAATAACTTATCTTGGAATACTATTTGTCAAAAAAACATAAAAAATCCATAAGAACTCATAAAATCCTTCTCCATCAAAGAACTGCAGTCTGCTATCTCAGACCTTGGAAAAAATAAATCTCCCGGACCTGATGGACTTAACTCTGAATTCTACCTGGCAAATTGGGACCACTGTAAAAATGATTTCTTTGCTTTTCTGTCTGCTTTCCATGCTAGTTCAAACCCACAAAACATCATCAAATTCATCAATAAAACTTTTATCACTCTGATTAAAAAAAATAGTCAACCTGACCACATATCTCACTTCCGACCAATCAACCTTATAAATACCTCATATAAAATCATTGCTAAACCCTAGCAAACTGAATAAAACCTCACTTGGAGGACATCATCCCTCTTAATCAAACTACCTTTCTCAAAAACAGAAGTATTCAAGATGCCTTCCTGATGGTCAATGAAACGATTCATCTTTGCCATAAAAACAAAACCCCCCTTTTAGCTATTAAACTTGATTTTGAAAAAGCCTTTGACTTTGTTAACTGGCAATGTCTTTTAAAATCTCTAAAGGGTTTTGGTTTTCCCGACATTTGGGTAAATTGGATCCATGCTTGCATTTCTACAAACCATTTCTCTACTATCATAAATGGTGTTCCGTTTGGTTATTTTCATAACACAAATGGACTAAGACAAGGAGACCCTCTATCTCCTTATATGTTCATCATCCTTACAACTATCCTTTCCCGTATGATCCAATTGGGCAAACAAAATGATCTCATCATTTCTCCTGGTGAATGCAAGGAAAATATCATTCAATTTGCAGATGATACCATTATCTTCTCCTCCCCATATGAAGCCTCCCTTCTAAATATCTTCATAATCATTGGCATCTTCTCATATATCTCGGGGCTTAAAATAAATATGCAAAAATCTTCCATCTTTGGGGTAAACATAAATCAACCTACTTTGGAGCACTTTAAAAACCTCTTAAAATGCAAGACTGAAGATTTTCCAATCAAATATTTGGGTCTTCTCATTACTCCACACAACATAACAAATGCTATCTGGACCCCTATCATATCAAAAATAAACACAAAACTCACAAATTGGACAAATAACTTCCTTAACCTCACGGGAAGACTCACCCTTCGAAACAGTGTCATCACTCCTATCACTACCCACTTCTTGAGCTGCATTCCCCTGCCCTCAAAAACAAAATCCATATTAGACAAAATCAGAAGAAATTTTCTGTGGAACAACTCCCACAAACCAGATAAACCAGGAAAATATTATCATCTTGTAAATTGGAAAACCATATCAGCTCCTCTCGATCAAGGTTGTTGGGGCATCATCAACATTGAAACACACTCACTCTGCCTTATAGCAAAAATCATTGATAGTCTGATCCGAAACAAACAAAAAAATCTGGACCCAACTCATCAAATACAAATATTATCAAAGCTCACCTCCATGGCACCAAATCCCTAAGAAAACAGCCTCCCCACTTTGGAAATTCATCAACAAAAACATCCACACGATAACACAAATCATTAACACACCCCCGCACTCGCAAAAAAATATATCATTTTGGTTTGATCCTTGGTTCGAAAACAACTTAGTCATAAATCTTCGACCAAATTAGACTATTCCAAATAGACTTCTCAACATAAATATTGAAAAAGCTCTACATCTGATCACTAGCAATAGATCAAATTCCCTTAAAAGATGCATTCTTTCTCAGATCAGTCCAAACAACTTCACATATCTAGCTCTCTCCCTGGAAAATAACACCTCAAATTCTATCACTTAGAAATGAGGCAGCAAATTTTCGGTTAAAAAAGCCTACACCTACCTTTCCTACAGAGGTCTTTCCCCATCTACATTAAAAATATGGAAACAGAAATGGCCACAAAAATACAAAACTTTCCTTTGGCTTCTACTTCACAACAAACTTCTCTCAGGTGATAATATTACAAAAAAGGGTTTTATTGGCCCTTTCAGATGCCCACTTTGCAAAAAAAAATAGTGATTCGGTCGATCACATCTTCTTCAAGTGTATCTTCTCACAAAATATCTTCTCACATTTTACACGATACTGCCTTCCTGACCTCAAGGAAGCTACTTTTCCCTTACAAAGAACACCAAATAGACTTTACAAAAATTACAAAAGTAGTGATATTTTCACCACTATCAGTTGGAATCTTTGGAAAGAAAGAAACAACAGAATTTTCAACAACAAAAAGAATATGGTACAAAATATTATATCACAAATAGATGCAGATCTTTACATTCTAACAAAATGCAGGTAACCTAGAAAATGGTGGACACGACGAATCTGAGGAAGGAGAATATGAAGCGGCTTTTCTGTGTGATCTCAAAGCCATGGTCGACGATGAAACCGGTGTCAATTTAGTGCAGCAACAACTGTGATTCCTTGCTCAGGCGGATATTCTGTTACAAACTAGGGTTTATCATCTTTATAACATCTAGAGGCTTGTTATGGGGTGCCTCCCCCTCATTATCAAAACAATACTTTATCTCTCTAGGCTTGCATGCTTTCAATTTTTTTTAGTTATTCTGAACATTTTCAACATCTTGTAAGGTTCTCACATAAGCAGGTTTTGCTTGCTTGATGTGCTTTCAATATATGACTAAACTTTTCCTCAAAAAAAAAAGTAACTATATGGTACACAAGAGTAATTCTGAGATCAAAAAAGTAACTACACATAAAATATACAGTCAGTAAATATATGGATGGGTTTTTTTATTTTGGGGAGGCAAATGATATTATTTTTGGATGAAATATTTTGGTGAGCTAGATAAAATGCTCCTATAAAATTGCGAATTAAAAAAAATGAAGGGAAGGGTGCGTGGGTAGCTACCCACGTGGGTATTAAATTAATCCCCTATATATATTCATATATATATATATATATATATATATATATATATATATTGGCTCGTATAAGAGAAATGAAAGGCAAAGACTTGATTCAAGTAAAATTCCTTATGAATGAAGATGGTAGAGTTTTGGTGAAGGATGACGATATCAAGAACCAATGGAGAAATTACTTCCATAACCTTTTCATTGGAGATGTTGTAAATAATGTTAAGTACACGTGTGACACATATACAGTAGATATCATTTACAAATGATGAGTTTCACTAGTTGAGGTCATGAATGCTTTGAAAAATATGAAAATGAAAAAGGCATGTGGACCATACGATATTCCCATTCATGTATGGAAGAGTATGGGGGATGAAGGAGTTAAGTTGTTAACAAATTTCATTAACAAGATCATTAAGACCTAGAAGATGTCAGATGAGTAGAGAAATAGTACTATATTCCCCATCGTTTGACTTTAGAATAGAATGAAAATTTTGATTATGAGAATTTCATGGGAGCATGTTTATATTCCACATGATGATGGGGAAGAAAAACTTATAATGCAAATATTAAAATATGGCAAGGAAGTACCTTCTACTTGAGTAGTTTAGGCAAAGGATCCTATGTAATAGGAATTGAGATCTATATAGATAGATCTGGAAAGCTTATTGACCCTAGAAAGAAAACATACATTGGAAAGATGTTGAAGGGATTTGACATGGAGGAGTCAAGAGAGAAAATTTGTCCATGTTCCATGGGATTAGTCTCTCAAGAGACCAGTTTCCCAGTTCATGAAGAATGGGAAACCATTAGTGAGATACAATATGAATTCACAATTGGATCTGTAATGTATGAAATGTATTGCACCCATCCCGTTGTCTCGTATGTATTGGACATGATCAATGAATATCAGTAAAAATCCAGTGAAAGCCATTGAACTTACATGAAGAACATTCTTAAATACTTGAGAAGTACAAAAAGGATCAGTTCCTTCATAATCAAGAAGAGTTGGGTGTAAAGGGTTACACCGATGAAATATTCAAAAATGAAAAAGTAGATTGCAATGAGAAATTGTGTTTGACCTTGAAATAGAACTATAAGATGGAAAAGTTCTGAGAAAGAGATATTTTCTAATTCTACATTAGAAGACAAGTATCTTAATGTTATGAAAACAATAGAGGATATTACATGGATCTAGAAGTTCATATAAATTAACTTGTGGGAGGTTCCAACATTGATGACTGGTTAGGCAAGGAATATCAGATAGCATACTACTACACTTCCATCTCATATGAGAAGTCGTATAGTGAGAAGATGTGAAACCTGCAAAATACCAACTGGATGCAAATGTTGTTGACCTGTTATAAAAGAAATTATGCAGCAGAAACAAGATTTACAAGTTAATATCACTTGGAATAAGATTCATGGGTGATTGGCTCTAAGTGCAAGTGGGAGTCAGTTGGTATGTATGACCATAGAGCCAATCATATGATGATTGCGATGGGCCATCATATATTTGATTTGATAACGATAAAGGTAATTCTGTCTATTTGGTTTGTCTCAATTAGGAGATGATGACACAACTATAATAGATTTCTAAAGAATGATGTTCCTCGATCACATATGTCTTTAGGTTGAGGACCTGAACAATGAGATCATATGTATGATAAGTGTACGTACATTCTTGTTAGGTCCCTAGTCATATATTACTGTGGAAGTAAAATAAGCAATAGTAATACATACAATTAGTGTATGATGTATAATGATAGAGTCTCATTAGTCATGATAGGTGATATAAATCAAGTACATAGGTACATGCTAGAGAACAATGTATTAGACAGACCCACCTTGACAGTGATACATGAAAACCATGGAATGGTAGTCAGCTCTAATAGTGATGGTGGTGATTTTGGTTCTTAGATATGAAATCACTACACTAGTCACATGTTGTTTGATGTACTTTGACATCATCAAATCAAATGTGACCTTGAATAAGGGTTTCCATAAAGGTGATACTCAAATACATTACAAAACATGGGGATTGAGTGTGAGTTATGTGGATGGGATTTGTCCCTCTTATAGGAGATTGATATCCTAGCTACTTAATAAGTGAGATTGAGAAATGTATTGTGATGTCTCTAGATTTTCAACATCTTAACCACATGTGTGGCACCCAAATTGAACACTCACCTCAGCAAGAATTCCAATTCAATTTGCGCACACTAGGCCAAGAAGAAGAAAATTAGCGTAAGTAAAAGGAAACCAAAGTATCACATGCACATGAAAAATACACAAACCCCAACCATGAGCCCATAGTTCAACATATCATTACGAAATGACTAATTACACATTGAGTAGTAAAAATTTACATATGCACATACTGCCATATAACATAGGATCTTTAGACAATAGGTCCATCTATACATCAACTCGCCAAACAACTCTCAACTATCCTAGTTATTCAAGAGCTTATATCCACAACCTAAACAAAAGATTACAAGTGGTACACGTCAACACAACATACTAAAATATTGTGTTGACTATGCCTACGTGTCTTTTTATATACCTCTTTCATACTATGACTTGGCAATAAGATAAAACTAATACTTGGAAGTAATTACAAAATAAATAAGAAAAGTATAATTGAACAACCACCATGTTCTCATCATCATAACCCTAGTTGATTCGTTAGGGTTTTCTTAATCATTAGTATATTCCCATTTTTACATGTATTCTTGTCTTGTAATTGTTTTACTGATATCTAGTTTCATATTATGGTTCATTAGCCATTAATCATATTTCACATTATTTTGTGAAAATACTAACCTACGTCACATACATTACAACACTTAGGGTTTCAAACTATATATTTATGAGTTGTCATCATATTTCCATGAAATTTGTGCATAAGACTGATGTATTGATTGCATATCAGTTCCATATATTATTATGAGCATATTCTTGAAATTCAAGCATTTATGGAGCATTAAAAGATTTTTTTTATGTAGGGTTGTTAGCCCTAATTTGACATATTCAACAAATTCCATCATTGTATGATAGAACATTATCATCTTTGACATTGTATGGATATCTCATTCTTGATTTAAATATATATTTTCACAATTTTGGGTAATCATTTATTATTTATTTAACATGAAAAGATCATATTCAATCTTACATGATAACCCTAGTATTTAAGAATGAAACTACTTATGATAATCTTACATCTTGTTCTACTAATTAATCTGAGAATTTTGGTGCTTGTTTCATAATTTTTGGACATGACATGTATTTATTATGATTTATCTAAGATCAATAATTTTCGAAATATATCTGGCATGATCTTACCTTCTGGCCAATTAGAAGTCTCCATGTGGCTCCTTAGGGAGCCCTACCTTACTTGGACCAACCGGTCTAGTTCACTAGGTTGCAGGGTTCTCTGACTGATTCACAATTGATCTAGCCTAGGATTTGGATTGGTCTGGGTTCTAAACCAGTCTGGTTGAGCACTTATTTTAGAAATTTCCATTCGTCTCCATCTCCCTCGCGTGACTGTGTCTATGGAGGAGCATATGCTTCCACTCTTTAGAATCATCATCGCAAGTACATGATCCACCCAATGGGGCTCTCCTATGGCTGGTTTGGTCTTCCAAGTGGGGCTCGAGAGTCTCTCCTCCATGAGTATGTTGAACTCACTGACGTCATGGTGGGGAGAAAAACGGGAAACCCCTCCACGCTAACAAACTTTACACAGAGGTGCTAGGAGCTTTGCACATGGTCAATAACTTAATGGCACCATCCAAAGGGGTGAGTAGGCATAGAATTTGACACCGAAAGTAGAATGTCTTCTCCAACTTGGTTGAACTTGGCGATGACAAAACCATATAGGGAAGACCTATAGAAACTTAGTGTAACTCCTCTACACATACTCTCCATTTCCCTCTCCCATCTCCCTCTGATCTACACTCTAACTCCTTCCTCTCATAGTCCTCCCCATCTGTAAGTGGTGGTGGAGAAGCCATTGAGTGGGGAATCTTGTTCCGTCTCTTCAGTCCTCTGTATGCCTCAAATGAGGGACCCTTTGAGAGCTCGTACTATTTTGAAGCTCACTGTATGGTCAAAACTTCCTGTTACACCATGTTGGGTAAGATAAACGTAATGTGAGGTCATGGCTCTTGGCCCTAAACTAACCTCTATGAAGAAGATGACTTGGAGACTGTTCAATACAATCCAAGTGTTCACAACAAGAGAATAGAGGAACAGATCTGTGGCTCCTCATATTGCTAAGGGCATGTACACTAGATCCAAGATCTACAGACAATAGAAAGGCCACACAACTTATGCAAAAATAAAAAGGGGGGTGTGACACCAAGTTATATTAAAACTTAGGATGAATAATCAAATATCATGGTCCAACTTATGTTATTCATCTACAAATTTACTAATTTCAAACACAAATAACTTTCTACAGGAACCATGAAACATTTTGAAACTTCAACCATAGATTTATCATACCTCAAGCTATAACCGGTTCAGAATTTGTGCCAAAACTTAACTATTTGAATTGTGAATTGTTACAACCCCAGTTTTGGGTTCTTTTGGTGGGAAATGTGATTTCTCATATTAAAGATATTTGAACAAATAAAGATATGATTTGTTTTAAATAAATGGATTTCGTTTACAATAGCCTTGATGATTGTTTTGTGGCCTTTATTGGCTATTGGGCCCAATAACAAGGACGAGACAAAAGGAACTCCATTATTAATAAGAAATGGAGAAAATAAAAATGTAAAAGCCTCTAGAAGGCAGAAATATATATTCCAAGGGTGTATTTCGTGCCTCTTGGGTTCCTTGGGTTCCAAGGAGTTCAAAGTTGCAAAAAGAAAGCAATAAGAAAAGAAAAGATTAATTAAATATTTCTTTATTAAGAAAGAAATTGAAAACAATGATAAAATGTGGAAAATAAGAGAGAAGAGGTGTAATTGAATTATCCTTGATGGATTTTCATATCCAAATGATTCCTAATGTTAAAAGGGATGCCAATAAGGAAAATAAAAAGAAAGAAAAAGAGAAATTCTCAAAAAGAGATGTTTTAATCAGAAATAAACAAGATAATGAGAAATCATGAATATAGTTGCATCTAGAAGGATAATAAATATCCTTATAAAGGAATTTCGAAATCTTGGAGTTTCTTGGGATCCAAGGAGCCCCAATGAAGAAAAAGAAAGAGAAAATACCAATAATAGAATATAAGAATATAATGTAAATACATTATTAATGGATTATGTGGTATTGTTAAAAAGGAGGTATTTTCTACTTAAGGAAAACATAATTTTGTGTCAATAGGTTAAAAGTCAAGCAATAAAGAGAATAAGTAAAAGGATTTTTGAATTCCTAATTATCCAAGAGATATGGTTTATTAAGGGAATAAGTTAGGAGAGAGAAGATTTCTTCTCAAGGAAGGAATAGGTTTCCTTTAAGAGTGGGACTTGTTCCTCTTGGATGAATGTCCCTGGGTGTGGATATTGTTGCGACCCCATCTGAGCTTAATTGGTAAACTAGGGTTTACCGAGACAATTGCAAAGATTAATTAGAATAATCATTCTTGAAATCTAATTAATGAAGATAACACAATTAGGATGTTTTAACTATGATAAGAAGTCTAAATGTTCTTTTGTCTTGAGAATTAGGGTTTGAGAAACATAAACCCTAATCGGCCCAATATAGGGTTTTGATGATTCATGAATACAGAATTTGATAAGTAGAATGTCTCACAAAATGATTTTTAGTATTTTATGTGTAACTCTGATTTACTTAAAATTTGGATATAATTTGTATATATAAAATGTGAACAACATTAGAAAATATCAGAATTTTTGAAGAATGGTCTGACCTGTTTATCGGCCGAGTTTCAAACTCGACCGATCACATTTTCAGAATTTTACAGCAGTGTGGTAATTGAATTTTATCTTTTTATTGGTATATTCAATTGATCTCAAATTTTAACTGTGCTTTACAAACACTGTTTTAGACACTCTGTTAGATTGGAATAATTTTTGGATGACTTTTGAATCCCTACAGTAAGGGTGTCGGTCGAGTTTTGTGCAGGACAAACTCGGCCGAATATTCTGCAGACTGCAATATAGCAGTGCACTGTTCTATTTTTAATTATTTATTGGTAACTCCAAATGATCTCAAATTTTAACTGAAGCTTTATAGATCAATTATAAACAACGTGCTAAATTCCCATAATTGTTGGAGAATGTTTGATCTCTGCAATAAACGAATTACAGTAACTTTTGTATAACTGAATATTCAGCCAATATAATTAAAGTTAAGTGTTGGGTCAATATGCAATTGACCCAAGTAGCTCAATTGACTTATATGAGCAACCACACACCCACACAGCTCTCATTCATCGTCATCCATCCCAGAGAAATGAAAATCTAGAGAGAGAGGGAGAGTTAGAGCTTGAGTGGAGAAAGAGGAGGAATTGCTGAATTAGGGTTATGCGGTCCCAAGAGTGGTGAAATCAAGTAAGTTTGGATCCTTTGCATAGACTTTTATGGTGAATCTTCTCTCTCATGTCAAGATTCCGTCCATGCTCTGATTTGATCCAAGAGGATGTCGAAATTCCCTCTTTTCTCACCCTTTCTTCATAATCCCTCATTTTCAAGGTTTCCGAGTTGAATGGAAGAAGAATTGGGAGATTTGCTAGGGATTTGATAGGAATTCGAGATTCCCTGAGTTGAGCTGCAGTTGTGAGGTGTTTTCACACCTTAGGGTGAGTGGGTTCTTCCTTCAAAAATTCTAATACACGAATTTGATTATAACATCCAAATCCCTAAATGCTTAGCATGTGAATTCTAAATCCTGAAATGTCCGTTTGATTTAAGTTATTGTAAATTGATATGATACGGATTCCTTCTTTGTTTGAATGACTTTTGAATGGTAGATTCATATCAGATACGTATAGAACACTTCTTAGTGAGAATGCTTTTCAGATTTATATCGAATGATGTAATTAGGGTTTAACCTAATTGAGACATCACTAGTGTTTCAACCTTACTGAAAAGGGCTAGTAATCCTATAATTGGTTAGGATGTATCTCATGGGTTATCTTAATTGAATTTTACTCTTGATAAATGATATCTCAATAAATGATATGGAAAATCAAAATTTAGTTAAGTTTCCATGATTTCATATCTATATTGATTATATAAGATTTGTTGGAAACAGTTTTTATTTAGTGAATGCTTATATCTTATGAGATCATGATAAGAGCCATGTGACAAGTGAATGAGGCAAATGAAACCCTAAGAGTAGGGTGTTGGCATGTGATGAATGAATAAGGTGAATGAAACCCTAAGGATGGGGTGTTCAATGAATCATGTTATGGTGACATGAAAGGTCTCGATATGAGATGTGGTGATACTTAACTGTTGAATTGTATGTTTCTAGTGCATTTAATTTTATATGCTTGTTCTCTCTGAATTGATATCTACATACTGCATGGCTTCTTATTTTCAATACATATCTCGTAAATTGTAGGTAATGAGATATGACATGCCCTAGAAAGGGATGTTACTGAGACATGGTATATGTTGAATGCATGAGCTATGATATTTATATGTTAACTAATTAATAGACTTAGGTGCCCTAACACCGTAGAACCCCTCATGAGGTCTGCACCTTGGGGTGAAACGACCTACCTAGCGTGTGTCTAGATGGTCGGTGACTCGTGTTTAACAATAATCCGTGCGTGTGTCACGGTGGCACGAGGGCAGAAAAGCAGTGTTCAACAATAATCTGTGCATGTGTCACGGTGGCACTGGGAAAAAAGAAAGAAAACACGGTTATCTAACACCATTCGTGCAGCGTCACGAAGGTAACCCTGTGACTCTCCACCGATGTACTTAGGTTAAAGGAGGAGTCTAGAGTACACTCTTTTGAGAGTGCAGTGAGGCCGTGTGAGCCTGAGAGTCCTGTAGCAGACCAGGACAGCAGTCAGACTTAACATTTCCCGGGTGTGTCGCTAAGTCTTGTACGGTTGGACCGTAGCATGGACTTGTTGCGGATCTTTATATGCAGAGTACACTGCATATATTTAGGGCATAATAATAATAAGATAAGTATGTAATCATATAGGATCACAGTAAATTAAAGTATTCGAACTTGTGTGTTATTCCTTTATATCTGATTATCTGTTCAAATTATGTGCTATTGCATGGAAATGTGATTATATTCTGCAAATCTATTATGTTATTAGAACTGCCTTGCTTAGTTCTGCATTTATGTTAAATTTTAAATTGTTTACTCAAAATTATATCTGTAATCACATTAGTGCATTAGTCTGTTTCTATGAAGTACTCATTCACTGAGCGAGTAGGCTCACCCATCTACTCAAACATTTTAGGGTTAACCGCGTGGACTTGAAGATGATCAGAGCGTCAGAGTAGATCTGCCACAGGAGTCAAATATGAGATTAGTTGAGTCAGTCGGTCCTTGTCACTCTAGATCCTCAGTAAGAGTATTAGAGAGAGAGTTGTAATTACATTGTGTAATATTGTTCCTCTTTGATATGTATGCTAGTTAATAAGTTTTATGTGCACAAGCTGTGAAAGACATCATGAATGTTTATACATGTATCTTTTCTGTTAAAGACTGATTAGTAAAAGAAATGTTCAGATTCCTTTGTTAAGGTGTTATGTGTTTCAATGCGGGAAAACAAGAGTTTAAAAGAAAGGAAAAAGTTAAGGGTGTTCTTTGTGTTACATATAAATCCCATCTTACGCCCTAATCTCATGATTTGAGGAAATTGTGAGATCGGGGTGTAACAGATACCCTTCCCTATATAAGGGGTAGAGCCCTGGCCCAAATCCAGGAGGGAGATCCCACATACCCCTTCTTCTTTCTTCTTCTTTTTGTTCCTTTCCCTACAAACCCTAACCAAGGAGGTGTAGTGCTATCCCTAGAGCATGCATGGTGGTAGTATGGTCTTGTTAAAAGGGAGAAGCATCCTCGGCGATCCAAGGAGGATCGACTATCCAACCACGCCCTGGGCGACCTCTGCCGTATGACCGAAGAACTGCAGCAAACTATAGAAATAATCACAGGAAGGTCGAGCTCAGATCAACCATCGGTGGCCATGGTGTGGATGCGCCCTGAGGGCGCAAGGATGTGTCAGAGCTGGGGCGGCCACCCCCGAGCCCAGAGGAGGGGAGGACGGACCTCCGACGCGTCACAGATCTGCGTTGTTAGGTCGTCGCGTGGTACATGAAGGGCAGCTGCGCATTGGACGGATATACCCTTTGTGGGTATGAAGGCCGAATAACTTAACCAGGGGCAAAGTAGTCTTTTCCTTATATCTGATGTTGGGCACGCGCGAGGTACATGTATGGGAGTTCATTGCCTACGTGGAACCTCCCTATTAGTTACTTTATGTTTTATTTGCTAAAATCATAAATAATTCTAGGAAACTCGGTTTAAAACAAGTCATATATGAAAATTGATCCTCAGAATGAAAGGAACACAAAGAAATTATGTTTGAAGCCTAATTTTACTTGAAACTAAAAAATTATAGGGTTTCACATCTTTTAATGCATTAATTGATAGAGAAACCCTAGAACGATATAAAAATGAACATGATGAATCTTTTATATGTTTTTGATCAATATTAACCTGTTAAGAGTAAAAGGAATGGTAAAATCATAAAAGGATGATTAGTATGTTGGTTTTAGGGTTTTATGATCATGAACATGGTTTAATGGACTAAAAACCCTAATTTGAGTATATATGAGTTTTGGTGGTCATAACACGATATTGTAAGAATACAACTATAATATAATGCTTCTTGAACATAGTTTGGATTAGAGAATTCTTATTAAAGATAATTGAGAAGGTTAGGGTTTGGTAAGAAACCTTAGAAACCCCAAGTGAGGGTAAAGGATGAATCTTTGAGGTTGAATATGTTAATTTGAGAAGTATTAACTTGCTGAAGGATGTTACAACCCCAATTTTGGGTTCTTTTGGTGGGAAATGTGATTTCTCGTATTAAAGATATTTGAACAAATAAAGAAATGATTTTTTTTAAATAAATGGATTTCGTTTACAATAGCCTTGATGATTGTTTTGTGGGCTTTATTGGCTATTGGGCCCTATAACAAGGATGAGACAAAAGGAACTCCATTATTAATAAGAAATGGAGAAAATAAAAATGTAGAAGCCTCTAGAAGGCAGAAATATATATTCCAAGGGTGGATTTCGTGCCTCTTGGGTTCCTTGGGTTCCAAGGAGTCCAAAGTTGCAAAATGAAATCAATAAGAAAAGAAAAGATTAACTAAATATTTCTTTATTAAGAAAGAAATTGAAAACAATGATAAAATGTGGAAAATAAGAGAGAAGAGGTGTAATTGAATTATCCTTGGTGGATTTTTGTATCCAAAGGATTCCTAATGTTAAAAGGGATGCCAATAAGGAAAATAAAAAGAAAGAAAAACAGAAATTCTCAAAAAGAGATATTTTAATAAGAAATAAACAAGATAATGGGAAATAATGAATATAGTTGCATCTAGAAGGATAATAAGTAATTTCGAAATCTTGGAGTTTCTTGGGGTCCAAGGAGCCCCAATGAAGAAAAAGAAAGAGAACATACCAATAATAGAAAATAAGAATATAATGTAAATACATTATTAATGGATTATGTGGTATTGTTAAAAAGGAGGTGTTTTCTACTTAAGGAAAACTTAATTTCATGCCAATAGGTTAAAAGTCAAGAAATAAAGAGAATAAGTAAAAGGATTTTTGAATTTCTAATTATCTGAGAGATATGGTTTATTAAGGGAATAAGTTAGGAGAGAGAAGATTCCTTCTCAAGGAAGGAATAGGTTTCCTTTAAGAGTGGGACTTGTTCCTCTTGGATGAACGTCCCTGGGTGTGGATACCCTCCCCTATATAAGGGGTAGAGCCCTGGGCCGAATCCAGGAGGGAGATCCCACATACCCCTTCTTCTTTCTTCTTCTTCTTGTTGCTTTCCCTACAAACCCTAACCAAGGAGGTGTAGTGCTATCCCTCGAGCACGCAGGGTGGTAGTATGGTCTTGTTAAAAGGGAGAAGCATCCTCGGCGATCCAAGGAGGATCGGCTATCCAACCACGCCCTGGGTGACCTCTACCGTATGACCGCAAAACTGCACCAAATGACAACAATAATCACAGGAAGGTCGAGCTCAGAATAGCCATCGTTGGCCATGGTGTGGATGCGCCCCGAGGGTGCCAGGATGTATCAGAGCTAGGGCGGCAATGGGTGGCCACCCCCGAGCATAGAGGAGGGGAGGACGGACCTCCTACGCATCACATATCAGCACTGTTAGGTCATCTCAAGGTAGATGAAGGGCATCTGTGCATTGGACAGATATACCCTCCGGGGGTATGAAGGCCGGATAAATTCATCAGGGGCAAAGTAGTCTTTTCATTATATCTGAAGATGGGCACGCGTGAGGTACATGCATGTGAGTTCATTGCCTATGTGGCACCTCCCTATTGGTTACTTTATGTTTTATTTTCTAAAATCATAACTAATTCTAGGAAACTTTGTTTAAAACAAGTCATATATGAAAATTGATCCTCAGAATGAGAGGAACACAAAGAAATTATGTTTGACGCCTAATTCTACTTAAAACTCAAAAAGTATAGGGTTTTACATCTTTTAATGCATTAATTGATAGAGAAACCCTAGAATGATATAAAAACAAACATGATGAATCTTTTATATGCTTTTGATCAATCATAAACTGTTAAGATTAAAACGAATGGTAAAATCATAAAAGGATGATTAGTATGTTGGTTTTAGGGTTTTATGATCATGAACATGGTTTAATGGACTGAAAACCCTGATTTGAGTAAATATGAGTTTTAGTGGTCATACACAATATTGCAAGAATACAACTATAATATAATGATTCTTGAACATAGTTTGGATTAGAGAATTCTTAATAAAGATAACTGAGAAGGTTAGGGTTTGATAAGAAACCTTAGAAATCCCAATTGAGGGTAAAGGATGAATCTTTGAGGTTGAATAGGTTAATTTGAGAAGTATTAACTTGTTGAATATTAAAGTTGAGTATTAATCTATTTCACATGAAAAGTTGGCTAATTTATGGTAAAAGAAGAGATGATCGTATTTAATTTGAAAAACGGAAATATGTTGTTAGGAGAGATATGATGAGAAACTAATGGTTATATGTAGTGTTGTCTAATTTGGGTTTATGATACTAAAAGTAAAAGCAAAACCCTAATTGTAATGGAAACCCTAGAGGTGGACTAGGAACTCTAGGAAGCGAGCTAGATTTAATAGATCTTGATGACATGAGTAATAAAAGGAAATTGTATAATTTTTTTAGGATGTTGATATGTGTGCTTGCTTGCTTGGATTTTTTACTTGCATTGATTATTCTGTCTCAAATCATCCTGACATGTATGTGGCTACGCTTATGAATAACCTCTCTAGTTTCGTGGCGATTCCTGAACGTTTTATCAGTTGGTTGAAAAATAACTGTTGGATGTCTATTTATTTCATGCAACTATAAAGTTACTATGATTATCATCATAAATATACATATAACTGGCTAGATCCGGGTCCACCTCTGTTGCTTTGAAAAGGCTAAAAAAAGTGGTAATCCTAGAGCAAGGTCTTGGTTACCGTGAGTTAGAAACTGGGCTACCCATGTGTAGTGCCATGAGACTCTTTAGCATACCATGAGTTAAGGAGTGGTCTACCTATGGGTAGTGCCATGTGACTCAACCCTAGAAATTGGTTCACTTGATACGTGGATCATGAGGGGTTTAATGGGGATCTACCATAAGGAAGGTAGTATCCAGGTCCACTGTAGGGACAACACAGAGGATAGGGTACTCATGGATCGTGAAGTTATATATAAAATGTAATCTTGGTTGTTAAATGATTAATTGAATGATTATGTTGCTAACATATTTGCATGATTATTGTTTCCCCCACATACCAGCTTTTTGCTGACCGATGTTTTGTTTGTCAGCATTTTAGGTACAAGCCAAAATGACAAATAGTAAATCTCCATATTGTGAAATTCAAGAATTAAAATACAAGGATGATTAGTTAGAGTAGAATTCATATGTGGATAGAAGTTTAGAGATCCAAGTTTTCAAAAGGTATGCAAAGTTTTTATTTTTATCATATTTCAGTATAATTGGTAGAATTTAATAATTGTTATTGATTATTTGTCGAACCTTTGATCGTGTTAATTTGGATAATGACTCTGACCTTCTGGTCTCCTTTAATTGGGGGTTACCGAGAGGTGGGGTCATTACATGAATCAAATACATCAAAAATGCATAAATTTAAGGATGTCAATAATGATGTAAAAAACATTTAACATCCATATTTTATCAAAACACTTGGGACTATTCAAATAACATAAAAATATGAATTCACTTATATCATTAGGTATCTAGATACTCTGAAAGTCAGTTCGTCACATGTATGGTCATACTCATGTGATTCAATACGTGATATGTGAACTCACATGCATCTTAGATAGTATGCTCTAGTTCAAGAACATGGATTGTACATTGAGAAGATGATGATTTCATGCCTTGGATTCAATCCAAATATTAGAGCAAAACAAACTATATGATTATGGTAACGCTAATCACAAATTGTAAGTTGAAGTTGTTATCCTACTTTCTCAATTACTTGGGTAGAAATGATGTGCTTCTAGATACTGCTCATTTCTTGTGATGTCATAAGTTAGTTATGGACATTCACTGCCAACATAATTTTGGACCTATAGGGTCACATGCATAGGATTCACATGAATAAGGTGTTACTTGATTACTAAAGTTTTTAGGTAATAAATTTGAAAAACATTGGTTGTATATTGGCTGAGCTCGAAAATGAAACGACCATTTCATAAATTAACCGACAATTTCACATGTAAAATGACTACTTCATGAAACAAAATGACAGATTCAAAAGTGAAAGGATCGGTTCATCATCTGGGTAGGCTGGTTCAATGATCAATACAATTGAATCAAGGATTGATGCTGACATCATGTTGTGCATTAATTGAATAATGAATGCCAATGTGATTGACAAATAGGAAAGCTAGTGAACTGACCAGTTCAAGGGCTGAATCGATAGGTTTAATAGTGAATTGATCGGTTGACCATTCATAGCTTCAAAAAATTCATGAAAGTCAGTCCCTTTGGCTCCCAGATGAACAAGAAACCCTGACCCTGTTCACCCTACGTAAGGGGGGGGGAGTCTAGACTTTTAGAGATACAACAATAAACTTTGACAATTGCTATCCTCTCTAGTTGTGGTAACCGATAGATCCTGAGCAAGTCCTTCCCATCAAAGGGAAGGACAACAAGGGAGAGACAATTGGAATAGCAAGTCGACTCTAACATGCTGAAGTTCAAAGGGACAACTCCTTCTTATTGGCTCTAGTAGTGTAGTGTGGATTTCTTGGTGGTCCACATGGACTACTATAGAGGTGAGGAGGCCTTTTCCACACTCTAGGAGGACGCCATCAATCATTGTCCATGGTATTGCACTAGGAGGTCATTATTAATGTCTGCTTGAGTGCTGCTTGAAGAAGAAGAGCTCGTCTGTAAGGATAAGTCATTCAACCTTCTATAGGACAAGGTCTATCTCTTGCTATCCACTTTCCTACATACATAGTTGTTGACGTGATCTACTGGTCTCAGAACCAAGTATTCAATTTTTATTTCCTTTGCTTATTTGTTTACCTGATTTCCCAACAAATATGTTTTCTTATATATTAATGCATCTAACTATGTTTTCAATCTTCTTATATAGGGTGTTTCGATAGCTCACACTAATTAATGTATCATTTCTAGTTCCATCATTGATTATCCATGTAGATAAAGACCCAAAATTTATTAGTGATTACTGCTCTACCCCATTTAAATATTTTGGTAAAAAAAAGAAAGAGCGTGAGTATATCTCCTTTCAATGTTGGGTAAGTTTCTGGAACATTGCTAATAATTTTTACTTATAAATTACATTTCATTGTTGATTTTGAGTTTTCTTTTGTTTTTATTCTTTTCATTCAGTAATAATCAATAGGTGTTATTGGCAATAATCTCTAAGATGCTAACTACATATTATCTAAATCCTTTGGGTGAAAAAGTAGATAGTGAGGGCCATGCAACAAAAAAAGTACTTTTACATGAGTAAATTTTTATATCCGTCATCATATATTCATATATGCATCACTAATTACATGACTATTTTGTAATTCAACTAAATGTGTTACTTCAACTTATAGGGCTATAAAAGAATTCAAAACGGGAGAAGGAAAGGTAGATACTTTTTTTTTATTAAGTTGGAAGGAAGTTGAGGTAGTTTTCTGACTCCAATATTTTTTTTTTGAAGGTAAGCTTGGTATTATAATAAGAAAAGCCATACGGCATCTACAAAGACACAACATCCAAACAATTTTGGTGACAAATAAGTAAGAGGTACAAAGACATAATGCAAGTTTGATAGGATGAAAAAACAACACTTCTACTTGACTTCCTCCCCAACACACTGGACAAAGCATCCTTCAATCGGAATTTTTCCACGATCATGGATAGAGCTTGCATCAACGAGATCCCCGCTACTCAGTCCAAAACCATCAGGGCAAACGTCTGCATAAGCACCATTAGCTTTCCAAATTCTACATAGCAAAAAAAAACCAAATACCAGGCACAAGAAGGCACGAAGATAAGCCTTCTCTTTAAGAATAAAGGAAACTGATATCCTAACAAGACACACATGACACCACCACCTAAAAGGAAAACAAACAAATAGGTAAAGGGCAGCAGAGACACAGCCGGATAACACCCCAAAAACACTTATCAGGGAGTGTAGAAACGAGCTGGTGATACAGGATAAAGGGGTGGACTGCTCGAGGAAGAACCACCACAACCACCCAACCATGCCTTTCCCCCGAATCCAGCCTAAGCACCATAAAAGGAAGGACAAACCAACATGGAAGGGGGTGTCCATCACCCAACCGAGAACCCCCGAAGATTCCCCCCACCTGCAGAACAGAGGCTCAGGCAAAAGCCGCACACCGCCAGGCCTAGACAAGCTGAAAAATGAAAAGGAAAATAGAACAGAAATGAAAAGGAAAAGAAAGGGGGCCAGGAGGATCCACCCCCAACATCCAGACCGGAGGAAGGAAAATCTAACAACCATCTGTGGAGAAAATGAGGGTGAAAAAGAAGAGCACGAGCTAGACCGCAGAGAGTAGTAGACAACAACAAGCCCCCTAATCACTGCCATAGAAGCCAGGTCACGACCCATCCAACGATGTCACCACTCCTGGCAGACCAACGAGAACCAGCTGCATGCCTCTCCAGACCACTGACTCCAATATATATATATATATATATATATATATATATATATATATATATATATATATATATATATATATACATTTGTGTGTGTGTGTGTGTGACAACTATGCTTGCATTTATTTATTCACATATCATATAACTGTAAATTTATACTTCACTGTAAAAAATAATATTGGGCATACAAATACTCTGCAATGTGGTATATGGACATGATTGTAAGACATGCAACACTAGACATCCATTCTATAGAAAAGGTATTCTATGTATATTTTTTATCATCATAAGTAAATAGTTTCATTTGATAATATGAAAAAATAAAATCAAACACTTGAATTATGTCATCCTCTTTGCAGTTGTTTGACACGAGAGAGTCCTATACAAAAGAAGAGATACGTGAGATAGGATAAGAATGGGCACACACCTTTGTTTAGGAAGTCAACTTTGAATTTGAGTGGTATAAAACATGAGTTCTCTAAACCTTGATGTCATTATTTCTATATACATGTGGTGGTTACAACTTTTTCAACATTAAACTGTATGCAAGTGAATTGTTGGTGCATACGTGAATGATGTATGTATATATGCATGTGTCTTAATGAATGTGAAGTTGAATTAATATAATGAGAAATGCATTTGTACATGTCATGAGTATGGAATTAAAGATTGGATCTTGTATGTGTGTTTTTTGAATTTTGTGTGTGCATAAGAATGAATAAAGTGTTTAAGAGAATGGAATTGAATAATGGAAATGTCTGTGGGTGGATGAGTCTTGTATGTGTTTATTATTGCATATTTTGTGGGTGTGATGTCCTATTGTTAAGCTAAACATAGGATGGAACTTGTAGTTCTAATAAAGTGAAGGTTATGCATCTTGTTGAACAACCAAACAACATATTTGTAGACCTACTATATAAAAAACAAACATGAAATATCGGTTGTTATAAAAAAAATTGACATTGTAGATCTATGGTGTCAGTTTTTTAACAAAAGTCGATGATGGAAAAAAAACTAACACCATAAATCTACAATGTCACTTTTTTTTCGATGATGGAACATACATGCTTGAAAACTTAATATAATATTCAAGGTGCTACGAGCTTTGGTGATTGACCAGGTGACACCGTCTAGGGCTTTGAACATGGGGAGGGAGCCCCATCCCCTATTGTCCACCCCACATCCCCCTACTGCTGAGGAGAGCCTAAGCCAAGGTCTGGAGATGGAGATGGCCAAACCCCCTGTCGAGGGCAGGCTGAGAAGACCCCGCCAGCGATGTCATTAGCATGGAGCACCCCAGGGGAGGATGTTACTATGGCACACGTTTGAGCGAAGATGGTCAAAGGTCACCCCAGCAAGATCAAGGGCGATGTGGTTGTTGATCCCAATGAGTCATACTTCAAGGAGAATGATGAGAGGACTTAGACCATGTTCACTAAACCGATGATGGATGAGATGGATGACTACCACTGGTGTTCGGCTATCGTTCAGGTGCTAGGAACCAGTGCTAACATCCCACAGCTCATGGGATGGATGATTCACACTTGGAGGCTGAGAGGTGATTTGGAGGTTTTCAACCTTGTAAATGGTTTGATTATCGCGAGGTTCTCCAACGAGATGGATGATGGCAAGGCTCTCAAGGGCGGGCCTTGGTTCTTCGATGACCAACTCATCCTTGTCAGAAGATGGACACCTGAAGCTGACACTAGAAGATATTATCTCAAAATAGCGCCAGTTTGGGTGTCCTTACCAGATGTTGGCAAACACTGGTCCGCCAGAGCCATCAATGTCATTGGCCACGCTTTGGGTGTGCCGAGGGCCATTGATAGGAGACCTGATGGGACCTTGCTTGGATGTGCCAGGTTGTGCATCGAGATTTCTGCTGAGAAGGCGCCACCGCCATTGATCATGGTCGAGCTGCCCCACAGAGGAGAATGGGAGGTCAAAGTGAATTATGAGGCACTGCCTAATCATTGCGATACCTGCTTGGTTTTTGGGCACTGCACGGGAGAGTGTCCAAGCAAGAGGAGTGTTTCTATTCACCTTACACCTCCAATAGTGGATTTGGGGGTCCATCGTGCATGACAAGGGCATGCTAGATTGACATCAAAACCACCACAAGGTAGGGCCCAATCTGCTCAGCCAAGAAGGGACGAAGGCAAGAGGCCGAAGCCAGTGGCTAATCCTTCTCCGCCCAAGGCTCAGGGGTGTACCAAGGACCTGGCCAGCATGGGGAGGACAATGGAGACAGGGGGTTCAACCAGTCATGTCGGTACATTAAGGGCTGAGCTTACTCCTGATCTGGGTGTTGACAATTCAACTGAATTGGAAGACGAGGTGATTGTTACTGCTGCGGCTGCACCGGAGGGTGGAACGAGTAGTGACCCAAACAACCCCTTCTTTGTTATAGACCAAGGGGTGGATGAGCAGGTGGTTGACACTGGCCCTACTAGAAGTAGGAGTCCTAAGATCACCAGGAGCTCGACTAAAGGACAGACAAAGAATGCAAAGAAGAGAAACGCCTGCTCTGTGGAAGGGAGCGGGGCACACAATGATAAGTAATGTCTTTACTCACATGGAATGTGTGAGGCGCATCCCTTGCTGATAGGCAAAGGGAGCTTAAGAAGGTGATTAGAAACATAGGAGTTCGTCTTGTTTTCATCTTGGAAACAAGGATAAAGAGGAAGGTGAAGGAAAGGGTCAACACCTTATTTCCTATAGGATGGAAATGTTTATCTAACATAGACCACAAAGATGGTTGTAGAATTGTTGTCGGGTGGAACCCGGATGTCTGGGATGTTGATCCCATAAGCATGAATGACCAAGTCATCACCGTGAGCTGCTGCAACAGAGTTGTCCTATCGTGCATTGTCTTTGAAGTTTATGGCAAGAACTTGGAGAAGGACAGGGAACGCCTTTGGGCGGTGATCAAAGACACAACCCAACAGATGGTTCCTTGGCTAGTGCTAGGTGATGTCAACAACATAAGGAACACTAAAGAAAAGCATGGAGGACTCAAGATTCCGGAAAGATTCATGGCTACTTTCAATGATACGATTGAAGCTGCTGGACTGATAGAGATGAACCACATTGGTGGATCCATTACTTGGTCTAACAAGTAGAAACCAAGCAGGAGGATTGCAAGTTCTATTGACCGAGCCTTGGTAAATGAGGCTTGGTTGGATAAATGACCACAAGCGGTGATTAAAACTGGAGATAACATCATGAGTGACCACTCATGGATGAAGATGGAGTTCAATACTAAACAACATATCAAAAGACCTTTCCTCTTCTTGAATTTGTGGTGTGATTGGACATGTTTTAAGGAAGTGGTTGAGGGAAGTTGGAGCATTAACGTGCTAGGCAACCCCTTGTACATAGTACAAAAAAAGTTGTAGAATACCAAGCTAGGTCTTAAAGAGTGGAGCAGGGAAAAGGTGAATATTAAAAATATGATGAGTGAAGCCGCCCAATGCTATGAGAAGACTGCTAGTCGAGTGACGCTGACACCAGTTGATGAACAAGCCATAAATGAAGAATTTAAAGTCGAAGATAGACTTAGGAAGCTCAAAAAAGCAGAGGAAATGTATTTATGGCAGAGTAGCCGCTTGAAGTGGATAGCGGATGGTGATCTTAATACCAGGGTGTACCATTCTATAGTGAAGAAAAATTAGATGAGGGAAACCATACATGAGTTAGTGAATGAGTATGGGCAGGTTGTTGACAACATAGAGGAGTTAGCTGACTGTGCGGAGAGCTATTTTCAAGGTCTGTACATTCAACCAAGCAAAGAAATGAGTAATTATGGGAACTTGATCCCTGAGAGGAGCGTAGATGGAAGTATGAATGAATAGTTGATTAAACCTGCTACTGACGAAGAAATCAAAGCAGTCGTATTCTCTATTAACCCGTCTAAGGCCCCGGGGCCTGACGGATTTAATGGGAGGTTCTTTTAGTTTATGTGGTATCACATTTGGCATGACATGACAGAGGCTATTATATGGTTTATGAATGGTGGGAGTATGGTTCGGGCTGTGAACCACGCTTTCATTAAACTCATCCCCAAGAATAAAAATGCTAATTGTATCACTGACTATAGACCTATAGCCTGCTATACTGTCCTATATAAGTGCATATCTAAACTTATTGCAGGTAGGCTCAGATTGGTGATGCCCAAGATCATATCTGATGAACAAAGTGCCTTCATCAAAGGGTGCAAGATGGTTGACAATACACTACTTGCAACTGAATTCCTCACTGGGTTCAACCAAAGTAAAGCCAATGCCAAGGCGTGCGTCAAGATAGACCTTGTCAAAGCCTATGACTATGTCATATGGGACTCCTTGTGGACAATTTTGGAGGGCATGGGTTTCAACTAGGCCTTCATTCACATTTTGAAGCAATGCGTCTGTACCCCCTCTTTCTCTATTCTTATTAATGGTGGACCGATGGGATTAATTAAAGAGAGTAATGGTCTTCGATTGGGGGGTACCTTATCCCCTCTACTGCTCTCAATTCTCATGGAGGGGCTCACAAACTTGGTTAATGATGCGGAAAATAATGGCATGGTCAAGCCGTACACCATGAGAGGTGTTAAGGTGAAGTCTATGCTCATCTTCACAGATGACATCATGATTTTCTTTGTTGGTAACACCAGGAGGCTGAAGGAATTTAAGAAGGTGCTTGGTCAGTTCGGCAAACTCACTAGTCTTTATATTAGCTCCATTAAGTTAAAGATCTACCTTTCAAAATCGTGTGATAGTAGAAGAGGAAGAATCAAGATTGTGATTGGACTTGAGCATGGGAGGCTTCCTACCAGGTACTTAGGTGCCCCCATTGTTGGTGGAAGGGGCGCGACCATCGACTACAGCTTCTATATTGACAGAATGAGAGAGAAGATTGATAATTGGAGTGGCTACAAGTTGTCTTTTGTGGGCAAGTTGGTTCTTATAAGAACAGTCCTACAGAGTGTGGTCAAATTTTGGGGGGGATGTGTGTGACATTCCTAAGGATGTTGTTGACTCCATGCAAAGGATCACCGCTAGTTTCTTGTGGGGTGGGAAAGGGCATAGCATTGCTTGGGAGATAATGGCTAGGCCTTACTCAAAGGGTGGTCTGAACATTGAGAAGACTACTGATATCATTCACAAGGGGCATCTGAAAAGGTTGGATAGGTTCCTTAGTGACAAGAACAATGTCTGGTCTAGGTGGATGGTTGACCACTATGGCAAGATTCCACTCAACTCAGATCATCACTCTTCTAGAGTCTGGAGAAACATGTGCAAGACATGGAGTGAAGTTAAGCATATGTATATTGTTGATGCCAATGATATGGCATGCCTCATCAATCAGCAAGCCACACCATGGACCAAGAGTGATACAAGGGCTGATGCTACTTGGGAAAAAATTATTTGGGGCTCCCATCATGTCCCCAAATGGAGTACGGCTGCTTACAGAGCCTTGCTACATAGGCTTCCAACCAAAGATCAGCTTATTTCTTGGGGCATCAATGTGAATGACAAATGCCTACTGTGTGGGAGAGATTAAGAAAGACAAAAACATATCTTCTTGGAGTGTTGAAAACCAAATTGATCTGGTCCACTATGTGTCTCAAGAACTGTTGGGGGCCAAACTATAGCAACCGGCTGGACAACATCACTGTTTGGATGAATGGTAATCTCAAGAGTAAGAGGAACAAAGATTTTGGTGGACTCTGCCTCGCTGCATTTTGTTATTTCATTTGGGAAGAAAGGAACTCAAGAGACCATGGAGGGCCTCTTAGGTCCGAGACAAACATCATCAAAAAGATTACCAACCAAATATCGTATCAATTACTTGTAAAGAAAGGCCTTGTAAAGGGTATATCTAACCTTGCTATAGTTCACTGAGGTTTTTTGTAACCTTTTTCAGTATACCTTACTGGTGGGGGTTAGTGATGTCTCCCCCCTAGTAGGTGGTTAGACTTGAGATGAGTTTTTGTTTACCCCTATATCTACTTTGGCCCGGTTGGGTTTGTTTGTAGCTTTTTCTACCTCTCTTTTGGAATACATTTACCTTCTCCAAAAAAAAAGTCGATGATGGATCTACACTTATCAATTTGAAAAAAATACCTGATAATGAATTATAAAGTAAGTTTTGTGATCAAACTGACAACATATATCTCCTGTGGCGCTGGTTATTTTAAAAAAAAATGACATTATATATTAGTGGTGTCAGTGTTTTTAACAAAACCAATGACACAACTACCTTTTAGTAAATTGGTTGCGCCAAATAACACAATAATTCTACCCAACCCACTACACAACCATGTTTCCTGACACGAACATGCTTTCAACAGGTCGTGTTACTTTACATTATCAGTTCAGAATAAAACCAACTACATAGTTTTTGTAACACTTGGGCCCATTGCCCAAGGCTCTACTAGAGTTTTAAGAATGGTGACTGGCCCCATAGACCACCACTAGACTTAACTGCATGCTTTGTCGTCACTCATGTGCAAGCCAAGAAAACATCCTGACTGGTCACCCATCCTAGTACTACTCTAGGTTGAGCATGCTTAACCACAAAGTTCTTTAGTGATGGGTTCCCTAAAAAGGAGGTGCACCTTGGTGACATGGGTAGTCCAATCATTCCTTTTAAAATTACTTTATCTGATGTTTCAAATACTGGGACATTATAATCTACCCTACTTAGACTCTTGACGTCCTCATCAAGGCTCAACTATATGGCATCATAATTTGTCCCCATTTAAGTGTAGTTCCAAATGGTCCATGTACACCCAGCTCCCAAACACGACTACCAATTCATGGATGGCTCCATCAACTAGGATAGACCTTTCCAACATGCCTGGACCGCATAGCTCAAAGACTGGCATGTCACATACCCAAGTGGGCCCCACCTATTGGAGGGGAATCGGCTCTGATACCCTTTATAACACCTGGGCCCACTGCCCAAGGTTCTAGTAGAGTTGCAAGAATGATGGTTGGCCCCACATACCAGCACTAGCCAAAACTGCACGCTTGGTCCTCACTCACACTCAAGCCAAAAACACTTCCTGACTAGTCACCCATCCTAATACTACTCTGGGCTGAGCACGCTTAACCATAAAATTATTTAGTGTTGGGCTCCCTGAAAAGGAGATGCACCTTGGTTATATGGGTAGTCCAATCCTTCCTTTTAATATCATTTTATCTGAGGCCTCAAATATCGGGACGTTATAGTTTTACATTTGCATCAATTTCTTTCTTGGAGCCGATGACACAGAGCAATTATACGACATTGACATTGTTCGGAGTTGTCAGTTGAGATGCTAATTTCTATTTTCATAGCAATAAATGCTCACTCTATGTCGTCGATTTGACTGTTCTCAAAAAATCGACACAGAAGGTTTGTAGTTGTACTATCACCCACTTAAGTGTTGGTTATTGGGCTATTTCAATCGACACTAAGGGTGGTATTTGTACTAGTGCCAAAAACAACTCAGCAATCATCCCATTCATCGAAAATAATTAATAGTAGGAGTAGCTATCATTTTTACTAGGAGAAGCATCCCACCACTCTATTTTCCTCCCTCTCTTTCTTTCCTATTTGTCTCTCTTTATTATGTTATTCCTCTATCCTCTTCTTCTCATTTTTATTTTTTGGAAAACATTGTTTTAGATGAATTAGAGTATTGCAATTTTATATATAATTGTTTGATACTATTGTTGAAATACTGAAAATTTGACATACTTATACATGTCATCCCTTATTACATCAAGTATTATAGATCATTTATTCTAATCAACACCTTCATGCAAACACGTCATTGTAGGATTGAAACCTTAATCATTTATGTTGCTTGTTGATGTTATTACCCTTCTCCATATTTCACTATTTAGGAGGTTTATAATGCTGACTCAACATTAAGCAATCAATAATATGTTTAGTGTATTCATCCTTTCTCCTCATACATGTACACTTATTACCTGTGAATTTTTCACATTAGAACAATGTAAGGTTTATGTGTATGGGGGTATTAGTATTATTAGTCTTCTTTATATAAAAGCCTATTATTTATAGGTAGTTTTATTTTATGTTACTCGCTTTATGAAAAACCATCAAGACATTTACAAAGTTTTTGCATCCATGTATCTCTACTTACTCAAGTTTATTTAAAGAAATGGGAGTTTTCATTTAGTGGTATTAATGAGAAGTATGCATGAATTACTAAATATAATTTTCATGTTATACCCTATTAAACGATTCACTTAGAGACCCTGCCTTTGTAACTTTCCTCTGTCCAAAGCTACTAAGTGCATCTTATTTAGGAGTAAGATTACGAACTCTAGGTTATCAACCCTCTTAGATAAATACTTAGTGAGATTACTCCACCCTAATTTCTAGTTTCATATCCCAAACATTCTACCTCTAGACCTTAATAGATATAATTTAACTTACAAGATTAAATAATATAAGTGATGACATGGTGACTAGAAGAGTACCATATGTCCTTTGGGTTGTGATTCTTTTGGATCTCATGGAGATTGAGTTCTGAAGACATTTCTATGAATAATTGATAATATCTAAGCACATCCTAAGCATGTTTTGTTGTGAATATGGACTTGGAAAGTGTTTGATTGGGGACGATTGATCCCTTTCTCAATAGAACACCATGTGCCAAATGATAGATGACATCATAGGATATTCAATAAGAGTGTGTTCAGATAACATCAAGTACTGAACCCATTACATATCCTTGTTGTTATATATATATATACCTTCCACGAAGTGGGATGAGGGTGACTAGATCACTCTACCTAGACATATGTGGCCACTTGAGGTATAGTTTAGGTCTTGTCACACCAAATAATTTCAAATACAAGACTCGTGATTTTAGTGGACCAAGGAGTGAGTCATGTAGTATTGAGATTAGAAATTCAAGATCACCTTGGAATTCATCTGATTTTCACTCATGAATTGAGGTTTTTATCCATTCTTAAAAAGTTTCCCCATTATATACACATTTTTTCTCTCAATTTTGATCCATGAGTGAGAAAGCCATGGTGTAAGTGTGTTGGGGATTGATGTTCGATCTTCATGCACCATTTTCGTAATATAGTGCAAGTTTGTGTATTTGATATGATACTAGTTGTATTTACAATCTAAAATTTATTTAAAAGCTCATTAATAAAAGGCGTAAACCTTTTTTTTGGTAGGAAAAAAATTCTTTTACTATAAAACCAAAACTTTAGGTACAATAACACCTCGAATAAACTAGATATATGTGTCTCCATGCAGAAAGAGCACTTCAGAACTAAAAAAACAAAAACCCCGGAATAGGCCTCAGCTATCCAGAAAACTATGAGCAAGCATAAAAACCTAATAGGCAGGATAGAGTTAACAAAGAGCAAGGAGGTCACACAGATGCATTAACCACACCCATAAATATATTTGTGTGATTCTTCTTGCAACTCGACTAAGGACCATTCTACTGATAGCTCTTCACCGTGCTACAAGAGATATCTGATAGTTGAGAGAATCACTATAAAAGCTAATGAGAGTTGCAAGGCCTGCCACACCCTACAAGACTTCCTGGGGTGATCTGACTGCCACTTCCAAAATCACCACCATACGAGAAGGATAACTAAATAGTAAACAAAAAATGGACAAAAGGAGTCCCTTCAAAGACGCATCAAGTTCTTCAGTATCTAGTCTTCATCAGTCCAAGAACACTAATATTCTAAGCATCCACAAAGATTGTGTTGAAACGGAAAGAGTCTAACTAGGCACTAATAGAAACTGACAACCCAAGAAAGAAGCTCACATCAGCCAAAAGCGTTACACCTATTCAGGTACCTACACAAAGACATCTACGAGACAGAACAAAATAGGGAGTCCAGAAAGACTCAGAGAAGTCTATCATGGGGACCTCCTCAGATTTGTTCCTCCTATGTTTCTTCTTCTTCTTCTTACGCCTTGGTTCTTTATTCACACTGAAGTCCTCAATCACCTCCTCGTCTAGATCATAGGAACTAAGCGAGGATCCTTCATCAGAGTTCTACGAGTATCTTTGATGATACTCCAAGGCAATCCCAGTATCATTTGCAAGTTGCTTCAAGCAGGATGGGGTGGCCAACGAACTGGAAAAGGCAAGTTCCCAATCCAAGTTCAAGGCACCCTCACTCACTGTTGGAGAGCTCCCTCTCATGTCTGGTTCCGACTTCACGCAAACTTCATCCACCCTTTGCTCAGATGCTTGGTTGACCAGAGTATCTTCCTCGCTAATGGGGATGTCAGCCTCGGCAGATCATTGAGCACCTTGCCGCCTTATATCCTTCCCAACTCTCAATTGTAGTTGGTTGGGTAGTGTCCTGCACCCTGTAGCCATTGGGCATGAGGGTAGACATTGGCCAAACTGAGAGCAACCAGAGCAGATCTTAGGCTTTGCCACATAGTTAACCTTCAGGTTTCTGGGGGTACCATTGATGAAAACCTTGACAGTCTGTGAAAAACCAGAGCTGGATTTTATTTCCACGCAAATGGTAGCGTCACTTAGGCAATGGACAGAAAGACACGAGTCTTCAATATCCAGGGGTTCGCCAATGATGCTATCAATTACACTTAGCCTTCTTGATGTCCAGTGTAGTCCTAGATTCTCGAGAGTGATCCACACAGGAAGTTTAGGGAAAGAGAGAGGCTAAAGAGGGAGGCTCGGTTCCCATGCCTGGATAATGACGAGAGACTCATCCATCATCCATGACGCCTCTTTGAGGATCCTTGACCTTTCCTTGGCCTTCGGTAGCTTCACGACGAAACCCTCTATTTCCTCCGCAACGATGTCAAAGGCAGCACTGGGTCTCCACTGACAGCGGATCCAGCCATGAAGGTGACTTCGGAAGGGTTTTCTTCTGGTGAATCTAATCGAGATGAACTCCTGCCATGAAGGTAGAGGTTCATCCACACTAGAGATGGAACATCAACTGACGCCATCAATGATCTCCATCTTGATATAACTGAATGTGGGGATTTCTTTGCAAGGTCACCTGATCGACTAGTACACAACCAATCAATCGCTACGCAGCTTGTCGAAGAGTCCCCAATCTTCTCTAGCGGCCGTGTCATGGAAGAGGATGGGGTTGCAGATTTAGTCGAGGTAGACAAAGCCTCAAGGTTGCCACTAGTCTGAAGTGACGAAGACCTCCTCTCTCCGTCAGCATCACATAAGCTCTCAGGAGGAACCGATGAAGGTTCTGGTGAAGGATTTCTCGCCCCCGAGTTGGCGCCGCCCCTAGGGTTCGCCCCCCTCCCGTGACCTCGACCTACCCTTCCGCCTCTCTGTGACATATCTCCCTGGAGAAGTGCCCATAGAGTCCCAAAAGGCATAAAACTTTTTTAGCTAATTGAACTTTTCTCTTAGGTCCTTGGTGAACAAACAATTAGTTCAGTAACCTCTCATCCATATATGATCAAAGAATAAATTTGTAGATGTTTAGTAGAAATAATTATCAATATGTTTTCTTGAAGATAATTTAATGATGATTTGTGATATGTGAGAAATAATTAATGGAATAAATAGATGTTTCTTAATTTTAATTTTGTGTAATAAAATTATTTTTTGGATCTAGAAATAGTCCTAGATATACTTAGATACAAAAAAAGAGAACCCTAAATATTTTAGATAGTTTTGAATTTCCTAGAAACATATATAGAATTTTTTAAAGAAGATAAGATTATAACTAAATCTTAGGTAAGTTAGATCTTTAATTTTCTCATTGATACTCTGATTAGATAGCATTGGATGTAATATGGATATTGTTCACACTATTTGATTTGGGTCTTTCATGGATCCATTCAATAAAGTTCATATTAATAAACCATCATCTCGTACCTTGAAAATGATGCATTAGAAACTTGCAGAAGTCCTTTATAAAAACATATCTGTCTCTTCAACACATATCATCTCCCTAGTTGTTCTCATCTATCTTGTAGGCATTCCCCCATAGAAGAAGGACCCTAACTTACATATTACCATTCTCAAATGGGGAAATGTTGAAATATCCTCCTGAATTCATAGCTAGACTTGTACACACAAAGTTATTGAAACAAACATACATACATAAAATGCAATTGGAGGCCTTTCATCAAATCCCATTAAGAACCCAAATCCTAACTGTCATCAAATATTCTCGAGCATTTATGCCCATGTATATCATCCTTCTATCGTAACTCATCCTAAAGCTATCACATCAAGGGAGTTCCTTTGGTGTGTATCATAAGTAAGAGTCAACAAGTCACCCTAGTCCAATGGAAGAGGAGTGAAATTCTATGGAGCTCTTTCTAAATTCCTCTTGGTTTGAGATCAAACCCTACCTCTAATTAGCTAATCCAGACCTCACTGAGTTCTAGTGTCATGCTTAAAATATCTTCCACACTTCACCTAATATCTACTAAGAATTTCTTTTCTCATCATATGATGATTCCCATAACCCCTATAACCCCTCTTCTTCAATAAATCTAACCTCATTAGAGCCCTATATAACTCCTACACCTAGTTTTCACTCCCTCTTAATCAACTTCAATTTTCTTGAATTAGTATCACCTAAGGAATATTTAGATTTGTGTAGCCCAAGGAACTTCTCATTTGGTCTAAAATCAACTCTTGGATCAACATCACCTAGATAATATATGTATTTTCCAGACCTACTCGTCGAGTGAAGCCTATAAGGTTAGCCCTAATATAACTAAGGTTAAGACCTTCCTCTCTAGACCCTAGACCCATCTCTTTGTGGTAGTTGATGGTCTGATCTAGTATAAGTGATGTATATGGATTCTTAAGGTTGTTTTGTAGAGTCTATGAAAGTTTGTAGGTATGAGTATGATATACATCAATGTATCAAAAATATGTATAAGGATATGCATGACTAAATGTACTACAATGGTAAGATGTCTGACAAATCTTAGTTTACAAACAACTATTTCCATTATATAAGTTCAAGGAAGATCATGAATAAAGAGGAAAAGCATTATAGCACATCGTTGTTTTAGAACAAAAATGTGATCAAAATACTAAGAATTTGGTTATGGTCTTATTAGAACTAAGAATAAATACATTTTTTTTAGTTGAGTTTGAATTCTTACATGAATCCTACACTTCCTTATACACATACACACCACTGAGGTTTTAAACATGGATGATGTTGGTAAGGTATGCCCATAGATACAATCATGTGATGATTGACATGGCATATATCATAAATGATTTGATTAATACTCATAAAGGCAATCTTCTATTACATTTAGTTACGAGATAATGAGGAAACATTATGAACGTGTAGAGAATGAAAATACTCAATTATTTATGTCTTCAAGTACATGATTTGGAGAATAAGATCATACAAATTCTAAGAGTATGTACATTCTTGTTATGTCCCTACTCAGTTGTTAGTGTGGAAGGTAGATAGACACCAGTAACACATAAGATTTAGAGTGTGGGTTGGTTGATGACTGAATATCATTAGTCATGATATGGAAATATCAAACCAAACTCACAAATACATGTTAGGGAATAGTGTATCTGATAGACCCACCTTGAGAATGACACATGGAAACCATCATATGGTAGTCATAGTCATCTCTCATAGTGAAGGTGGTCATTTTGATTCTTAGACCTGAAATCACTGCACTCATCACATGTCATTGGATGCGATTTGATATCATCAAATGAAATCCTAAAAAATGGATTGCTATAAAGGTGGTGATTGGATGACTTTGACACATGGGGATAGACTGTGAGTGATAGAGATGGGATTTGTCCCTCCTACGGGAGTATGATATCCTGGGTGCTTGATAAGCGAGACTGAGAAATGCTTGTGCATGCACATGCGAATCAATATATGATATTAAGGTCACATTATCTCAGATAGTCTACTCTTAGAGCAAGAAACATGGATTCAACATTGAGAAGATGACGACTCCATGCCTTAAGTTCTTCTTGAATATCAGATACAAAGGAATTACACAATTACTACAACACCTTGCACAGATTATAGGTTGAAGTTGCTCTCCAACTTTCATTCACTAGTGTAGCACTAATGTGTGACTAGAAAACACTCTCTACTTCTGATGTCATAAGCTAGTTATGAACATGCACTGCCAACATGATATGGGGCCTATTGGGTCACACACAAAGGAACTCATCTAGAAGAGGAGTTTAATCTTGAATGATGATTGGATTGATTACAAAAGTGTTGAGGTACTCAATTCACACAACATATCAGTTTACTGCACCCCAGTCAATCATCTCACATGGTTAGATAGCTGTTTGGTGAACTAGATACTCATATCAAGTGTTGAGATGGCCATTTGGGTCATTAGGATGATCAAAAATTGAATTGGCTAAGTTGTACCCAAACATAGGTGTGAACCGACCGCGTTCTGATGAACTGACAAGTTCAGCTCAGCTCACCAAATGACCATCTGGGTTAGCGAGATGACTGTCTTACATGTGCAAGATTTCTAAGTTAGGTTGGAGGAAAGTTCTAGATACTTTCCCAAACCATTTTGATTGCACAATACTTGTGGTGCAAGGAATTAATGTTTACCATTAATGGGAAACGAATTGCTAATTTCATATGTGATTAGGAAAATGCCAGATGATTGTTTGGCAGTACGAGATGATCATCTCATAGTGCCATATGACCGTCTAGAATGCCAAATGATCGTTTTGTGTCTCACATGTTGCAAAAAATCAAGATCTTTTGGTCCCTTCCACTCCCGTACAGATTTTGAACATACTAGGAACCATGACCCTAACCCTACCTATAAATAGAGGGGTATTGGGGGCTTCCCAGAGCACAATAATAACATAGACAACTGAGAATTCATTACTCTGACAATTGTTATATACTCTGGTTGTGGTAACCAAGAGAGCACAAGCAAGTCCTTCTACTAGGGAGGGATAGCAATGGGATAGAACAACTAAGAATCATAGTTTTGGGAGAGCAAGTTGATGACTAGTACGCCAACGGGAGGGACAACTCCTTCCAGTCTGTTCTAGTTGAATGATAGGAGTTCTATTTGCTCCATGCAGACTACTCTAGAGGCAGGAGTCATTTGATTGCTGCTACAAGAGCAAAGTCAGCTTGCAGTCCATGGAGAGATAACAGGAAATGCTACAGAAGTTGATCAAATCTGTTGTTCATGGTGAAGACCAGGAGTTGCACAGAACCATCCAAGAGCAACTAGAAGATAGTTGCAACTGCAACATGTTGTAGTCACTAGACTTACTCCAGGACCAGGTATAATGCCTTAAACCATCATTCCTATTTCATCTTAGTTGACACAATCTTGCTGTTATGGGAATACAAATAGATAAAATTTTTGTTTCCGCTACTATATTTTGTGCCTATATTTCCCAATAGTGGTATCAGAGCCACATCAATTTACTATGTTTTAGTATAATCGATATGAATAGATGTTTTGTTTTATCATTTATTTATTTCATACAATGTGAATATTTAAATGATCTCATATGCATATCAGATCAAAGACCACATAATCCCAAAACTAATATATATATATATATATATATATATATAAATATATATATATATATATATATATATATATATATATGTAGTTTACATGTGTCACCCTAAAAGTGGTTTTGATGGTGGATGTGTGTCATGGTTATGGCCAATATCCAATATATGTGTGTGGTTGGATGGTTTAGTTTTATACATGTTTTATCTCAATGTGCATACCAAACCTCTACATCGCTATTCCTAATCTAAAGTTAATTCTTTCCTACCTTTCTTGTGTTGGAGTGGAAATTTTGGAATCCTAAATGTCAAATGATATAAGTGAAGTCATGCATGTTGAGTTGTTGGAGAGTCATAAGTGTTTTGTCAAAGTTTTGAGGGCAAATGATAAGTATATCATGATTAGGATCTTTAATCTTATGGCTTTTGAAGTAATTAAGTGGATGATCATACAATTGATTTTTTATGCCAAATTCGTGTACAAGGTAGCTTGAGTTGTGAGGAAGATATGGTTAAAATTTGGTGGCAATTGGATATTCTTACAAGGAGTTATTTAGGTTTGAAATGTGTGAAATAATGTTCCTTTTGGTGCTTGATGGACCAAAGTTTAATATCCCTGCTCTAGGTTGGCTGTGTCACGCACCCCTTTTAAGTGGTAGGTTGTGTGGCCTCTTACACACCCACAATCACTGATCTAATGGTTGCAGGCAGTCACAAGGGGGTAGCCACATATTGTTATGCAATACTTCTAACAACCCTTGGATCCTCTGATCGAACGACAGATAGCTCTCCTTCTACCTTGCAGTTACAAGTTTGACCATAAAGGTGATCGCGCACATTGCCCTGCTCACTAGTTGTGGGGAGAGAGGGAGGTCTAGTCTAGCACTTGGCTCCGTACTAGCTTAAGCTTTCTTTTGACCCCTCATTTTCCGTTTTCAATGGAGAGACGAGGGAGTATCATCTTCCCAACATCCTTGCATCTCCACCCAGCTGTACAAGAGACACGTGAGGGTAAAAGGATGGAGAAGTAGAGTTCGATGGTGAGTATAGGGCCTGCCTAGAGCTTCTTCGACCCCATTAGAATCCTAGCATCGAGCTTCTTAGCCAGTTGCAGGTCTCCCCATGACAAACGAAGAAGGCTTCACACAAGGAGGAGATGGACTTTGGAGACTGGTGCGCCGGGCTCCTCACTGTAAATGAAGAACAAAGATGAACTCTTGGAGGTGTGGCAAATCTTTTTGAAGCTTCGGATTGGAATGAAGATGAGTGGAGGTATTTGACCTCTTTCCTCCGTCGTGCTGTGGGCTATCAGTGGGGAGCTCCACCTGGATGGCAGCTTACGAGGAAAGGGGCTCTAAACCCTAGCCACCTCTAGTCTACCACTGATCACAAAGGGTGCAAAGGTGCTAGAAGGGTTCAAGGAGGATAGGTTCGTTGCTGATCGCTCGTTAGAGGAGTGCCCATGTGGCGGCGTCTGCCTTGCGGAAGAACAGAGTCCATTGGGGAATTGCGAACGCAAGAACGAATGAGAGAGAACCCAACTCAGGTTGGTAGATCCTTGGATTTGTGGATCCAACTCAAGATCCAGACTGGGTCGTAGCTAGGAGAATAAGGAGGCGCGCCCCCACAGGGCCACATGGCGGTCTGCAATTGGCCATTAAAGGTAATTATCTTCAATTTTTGCTAGAACTTGAATAAATCATAGAAATTAGCTCGATGATCTGAAAAATACAAGTAGTATACCAAAATGTTCAAAAAAATGAATAGAACACAATACAACAATAATATCCGACTTTTGATGCTTAAATCCCAATCATATTATGTAAGTTGTAAAATGGTCTTTTCATGTCTAATAAATACCAAACGATGACCTAAAAATTATGAGAATATACCAGTAAATCAATATCCATGCTTATAATCCATCTAATGTCAATAATTATGATGTTGATGCACAAAATCATGTAATTTGCTTAATATGGCTATTTAGGGCTAATAACCCTAAATAAAATGCAATAAATACATAAATTCTCAATAAATGATGAAATTTACAAAGTAAGCTCATATCAGTATCTGGAACCTCATATTTAAACTAGTGAACGCACATGTGCCCATGCACGTGTCATATTAATTTATTACATTTAAGTTGTATAAACTATGAATATAATGACAATACTTTTTTACTTACCAATTTAGTTAAAGTAGACTTTGATGTTGCTTTAAATTATAGATAATTGTATTCTAAATATTTATCCATAAAGAGATGATTGTATCAGTTATCATCTAATATTTTAATATTGTAAGGTTACTTTGACACAACTGCCAAATGTATGTGATGTTAAAACTAAATTTGGCATATTCAGATATAAGGTAATTTTTCAAAAGAATTTGACATATAGGGTAATTTTTCAAAAGAATTTGATAAGTTGATGTCAATTTTGTAAACTTATTGATTCATTAATATATATTGTAATGTTTTCATGATACCATTGTTCAATAATTAATAAGAAAATTCAAGGAATTAAAATTTAAAACTAAATAATAAATCATATTACAACTATGGTGGACGGCCATAAAATTGTGAGGTATTTTTTTAACTTGTAGAATAAATACCAAAAATATAACAAACAAACTAAAATTAAATATTTTAAAATTTATGAATGATTGCATGAGTCGAGACTTTCCTATGTAATAACATAAAATAGCCAACACATTCAAAGAATGCACCTTTTTGAAAGTAATATGGATTTAGAAGAAAAGTTGTAGACCTTGTTGATGGACTGCTATTCTTAAAATAGGAAAAAGTAATAAACATTCGAAATGCTTACAAAGAAAATGTTCCTTACATCCATTTTACATCGTTAATCATTAAAAAAATGTAAGTGAACGATCTGAATTCTTAGTTTGCAGCCACATCAAAAAACATTGATTTAGAAAAATACGTCAAAGAAGTTTTTAGTTTTCCAATATACAAAAACTAAGCATGCTCGAAAACGTGAACTTCAAGAACATACTAGTCACGGACTTTGTAAGCACCAATGAGAAAAATAAAACTCAGTGTCCGAATGCCATAAATATAAAATACATAGTGACACCTATGGGAAACAAGAGTGGCCTACTGATACATTATAGTGTGTAGGAGAACAATAGCTATGGATGATTAGGATCCCATGAAATTACCTCATTAATGCATTTTCACATAGAGAAAAAAGCCATGCATAAGATGTAGTGCTAGTCTCGGAAGAACAAACGCTACGTAGTCCTGTAGTTGTCAATAATTGACCACTATTCAATTGAGCTACATCCTTCACCCATTCAAATTTCGTTATGTGATTACAATTTTTATATAGAATTTTTTTGTTGCTGCTAACAATAACAAATTGATATAATAGATAATATGGTTTGGATATTTATTTATATCCCCCTTTCAGCTGTCACTAATTACAAAGGTAACTATGTCTGTAGAGTACCTTACTCAGATGAGATGAATACCATCCCACAAAAAATTATCAAACAAAAAAATAGTTTCCAAAAGAATATTAAAGTGTCTAGGGTTTAAATAAATGGAAACACTTCGGCAAGCAGTAACTGGTGCTAGGGCAGCCGTAGACACAACACCTATGAAGCCATCAAAGACCTTGACAACATCAACAATTGCCCTTTTGCGTTATTAAGGAAAGATACAAGGTTATCATGCTGGGTGAGAATTGAAAACCAATTGCACGGATGACACCAGTGATATAACCTCTAGCAAAACTAATACCGAGTTGAAACTTCTTGCTACACTATTCTTTATGGATGGGGATGTCATGTCTGTATAACATTTTAACAATGGTCAGGAAAACTTCATCACGGTGTCTGGAATCAGCCGGCCCCAGAGAGGAACAATACCATTGTACAATCTGTCGTAACCTTCAGACGTAACGAACTTGGGGAACCCATCAGACAAGCCCCTAGCGAATCCCAGGATAGGTCTGCACACGCACCTTGATGACCTACATGGAGCAAAGCGCGACACAACAATGACGTCAGTGGAGATGGACGTCCTGACAAGGTAGATTAGGGTCGTGTACTTGGCTGGTCCAGCGAGGATGGAGCAGTGCTTCTTGAAGAATTCATAGAAGCCAAACTTATAGGCTCTCTCTACGTTGTAACCGAACAGGGTCATCACCCATCCCTGAAGAACCTAGGACCTTGCTCCTTGAGGAGTAGGTTGAACTTGTACGTTACTTTGTGGGGTTGATCTGCATGCTACATTTCACCAGATCCAGTGGGTGACGACCACCTGATCCGGCAACTGGCAATGCAACTGAGGATGCATGCGCTGTTGGATTTGGCAGATTACAACTCGGTCTTCTCGAAGGGGTGTCCATAGGGAAATTCGGTGCGCCTGCCATGACCACAACTACAGATGGATGGGCGGCGGGCATGAGGGAAGCCGCGACAACCGAACAGGGTCATCACCCATCCCTGAAGAACCTAGGACCTTGCTCCTTGAGGAGTAGGTTGAACTCGTATGTGATGCTCTTGTACTTTGCGGGGTTGATCTGCATGCTACATTTCACCAGATCTAGTGGCGTGATGGCCACATGATCCGGCAGCTGGCAATGCAACTGAGGATGCATGCGCCGTTAGATTTGGCAGATTACAACTCGGTCTTCTCGAAGGGGTGTCCATAGGTAAATCCGGTGTGCCTACCATGACCACAACTACAGATGGATGGGCGACAGGCATGAGGGAAGCCACGACATCGACTTCCTTCCTGGCATGGAGGAGATGGCCGACTGTGGATGATGGCAAGGTGGAGTAGTAGAGGAAGCTCGAGATGAGCACCTATGGGTGGCGTTGTCGCGGTATGCCATCCTCATCTCGAATGGCACTGAGCGCGGAGGTGGCCGGAGGAGATTCTTAGTCTAGGGTTGGCTGAAAGGTACCGGGAGGGAGGGAAGCAGTGACAACGAATGGTAGAGTGGAGGCAGCATCCTTGGTAATTGGTTGTGTGCTGCGGCTGCGCTCTGGTGGGCTCTTGTGTTCCACTTTGCTTGCCCGATGCCATGTGATCGACAACTGATACTGCAGAGAACCCAACAAAAACACATTCCCTGGTGAATGATTAAGAATATGAATGAATATAGGAACTGGAATAATAGGGAAATTTTGAACAAACCTTGTTGCAGTTTTTATGCAGACGTAAGGCATCATTAGATGGGAAGATGAAGTAGTGACACCCCCATCTCTACAACGTTGCTGCCTGTGTAGCAGATGCACATATGCTTGGTGGCTCTGCCGCTAAGAGACTTTTGCGAGAAGTGGAAAATGGAGAGAATACTGTAATAGTTGATCTGAGCTAAGGGCTCCAAAATCCAAACAGGATGACGCCATGTAGGCAAAGATTCAAAACATAAAAAAACAAGCATGATGAGGCAAGGATGTAGGCTAGGGAAGCCGTATCCAATCTACCAACACACGGGAGCAAATCCAGTGATGACGTATCCAATCTAACAATATTGTGTGGTTCTCAATCCATCGGAACTTTTATCGAGCGCCCAACCATGGTGTTATGTAGATGAATTCTACTTCCTCACTCGTGACGATGAGAGTTGGTTGCCAAAAAGTGAAGATCGGGCATGTGTGGTTGACATCCGCAGATAGAGAAGCACGACTGGGCACGAACATTACACTGATCGTGTTACCGTTCTGCGACATGGGGAGTGTGGGCGGAGAGGTGGTAGTAATGGGTGGTTTTATGGTAAAAATAATAGTTAATAAAATTAAAAAATTCTTGAAAAAAGGAGAGACGGGAGAGAATCAAGGAGAATGCACCATTTTGAAATGGAACAATCGGATTGGTTAGTGGCACTGTTTTGTAATTTACACAATAAACTCCCTCTTTTTATAGTAGTATAGATATGAGATCAGGATGATATACATAATCCATGTTATATGATGTTGTTTGCTCTTAATGTGATATAAACCCTAATATGATTAATAAATGTAACATAGGGTTAACATGTGCACATAATCATATGTAACCAAGTACTCAGATTATGTATCCTAATCTGGAATATACGATCACTAACCTAATTACAAGAAGATAAGAGAGGTAATGATGCACATATCTTAATGAGCTATGCCAAACCATAATGGACCTAACTAGGGTTGAGATGATGTGAACTTGATGATAGTATGTGATCTTGTCATAATCAGGTTGACAAGAGATATAGATGACTTGAGGAATACGATGAAAAGGATACATCTTGATCAAGGTATGCCATTACCTCTTACTTGGCTTATTATACAATATGCTTGTGTTATATGTGTAGTAAAATAGTTGGCATATGATATTGGATGAAATGATTATTCTTGTATGATATGTTGCATGACTTTCTGTACTTATTGCTATGAACACATGAAACATAATATATTTGTTCCATTATAATTAAGCACTTCATCTCTTTGGTAGTAAAGTGCTGGAAAATAAGTACTTTAACTCTTTGGTATTAAAGTACTTGGAGGTGATCCAACTCTTTGGTAGTAGATCACATTGTGAAATGATCCAACTCTTTGTTAGTAGATCATAAAGGCCTTAATGCATTCAACTCTTAGGTAGTAAATGCATGGATGATATAATGGAAAATATGCTTAAAATATGTGTTCTCTTTTGTTAATGACCATTTTTGTGCAAGTATATGATTTTCTTATATTTCTTTATAACTTCCAAGTATTAGTTTTATCTTATTGCCAAGATCGGATGAGAGGTATATAATAGACACATAGGCGTATTGAGTACAATATTCTTGAATATTGTGCTGACGTGTATCACATGTACTCTTTTGTTTAGGTTGTGGTTATGTTGTTGAAGATCTAGGATATTTGAGAGTTGTGTGGCGAGCTGATGTACATGAGGGCTTGTTGTCTTGAGATCCTCTTGTTTAGTGGTAGTACATGTATATGTAGAGTTTGTTGTTCAATATGTAATATAAATTGTTGTAACAATTCATGTTGTAATTAGATGTTGAATGGTGAACATGTGTTGTATGGTTTTATTATTGTTCATGTACATGTGCTACTAATTGTTTCCTTTTGACTTCCTCTGGTTTTGTTCTTCTTAGCCTAGTGTGTGACGTTTAAATTGGGATTCTCACTGAGGTGAGGGTTTCAATTTGGACGTCACACATCAGATTAAGTTTTAGAAAATTTGGGTACGTCACAGGTGGTATCAGAGCATGAACAATAGCAAAGCCTGACATTTTCTCATTATGCAACTCAAAACCAAAGAACCTTGAACTATAAAAAAATCTTTAGGGTCAAATTAGTCATCTTTTAGAGACTAGATCTAACCTAGCTTCTAGGTTAGCACCTAGATGTTCGAGAACTAGGTCTGGACTGGTGCTTGTTGTATAGCAGGTCCTTAGATGTCGTTATTTCCTTATAGTGCAATGGTATGGGACGTTGCATTATTTTGAAATGATGTTCATCAAGGGAAGAGAAACCCTAGACATATGGCACTCATTGTCTAGAGTAGCTACACTAGTCTACACCACGTTCTCACCCTTTTCACTAGTTTTCAAGGCAATGTACTCACTACTATGTGTGGGACACTTGTTTTGGATTTGGTTTTTGATTCAAATCGGATCGAACCTTGATAGTTTTCTCTAACACATATTTTATCAGAGAAAAACTATATAATATTTTATTATATATATATATTACAAAAATGTATCCCCACACATGTACGAGTAGGAGGTGGTCATGCAACCTAAGTGAAAGTGAATGACATCAGTCTAGAAGAGAGAGTACTTCTAGATTAGATGTCTAGAGCCTTGTTAGAATACATGATAGATGTAATTGATGAAACCGATGAAATACATTTTGATGATATGTTTATCTAAGTCTTATATAGATGATATAAGATGGTATATGATAATATATGTTTTTCTTTAAGGACTTAAGTTAAGTTTTGAGGATTTGAGATAAGTTTTGATGATGCAAGTAACTAGGCTTTCATAAGATAAGAAAAATTAATATAAGGTTGTGAGTTAGCATGAGCCTCAAGCTCTTTTACAAAGGAGGGCCTCTAGTGTTAGGACTAGTTTTAGGGTTAACTCCAAAGAGAGTAAGACCCATTGGAAGAAGGCTAGAGAACTTGAACTCCAAGATATGAGAATGATGAGAAATATGTGTTATGATATGTCCTAAACTAGACTACTCCTGAGTGAATGAGTTGTGTTTCTTTATGCTTGATTCCTATAGTTTTCTTGAACCCTAGATGTCCTTGGGAGGACCAACCCCTAGAGACAGAGAGAGATTGGTTATATATGTGCATGTGAATATGAACATGTATCAGAGAACCTACCATTGGGGTGAGGGACAGATGCCCAAGACCCTGGAGGAGGTAATAATGTTAGTATGTTGAGAAGTCTCATGCTCGGGTTGGTGGTTTCCCATATAGGAATCTAGAGGTGTGTATATAAGAGAGTTTTGGGTAAGCATGTTTCATGGGTAGATGACATATGAAGAGAATGTCATAGCATGTTTTGGTTTGTGCTTATGTGGGTAGAGCTTGTAAGGCTATCACTAGTGCCAATGAGGTAATCCGAGAACCCTAGGCTAATAAAGGGAAGATAAAGTTGTGTTATGAGATACTGATAGAGTTGACTTAGCTCAGAGTGATTGAGCATGGAACTATCCTCATGATATGGGTCAGGAGAACCTCAGTTGGACTAGATGAAGTTTTGATATATGTTTGACAAGCAATTGCATAATTTTGTTTAGCACAACCATGATATAATATATGTAAGGATGTGATCTAATTTCGAGACATGATATATAGACATGATATGATGGAAACCTAGAGATGGTTTAATAGTTATCAATGCATAAATGGTTAACCATATACATGAATAATGATGATAATGTGATATTGTTGGTTAATCTTGTGATGAAATCACTAGTAAATGTTTCAATTTATTATGAGCAATGAAATATGATCATATGAATGAAAAAAAATGTTACCTAAGGTGTTAATCTTAGTGCTTAATAAATATGAAAAATATAGTTTGAAAGTTAGCATAACATAACGATTATGACACTTAGATATGATTTAGATGGATAAAGTGGGTTAATTATTGTTACTCCCTCCTAAAATGCATATGTTAATGTTGAACGTGTTCTAACATATAGCTTAATATAATGGTGATGACACCTTGATATAATATGCTAATTTTAGTTAACTCCTTTAGAACAAGGTAATATGACGTGGGAACCCTCATACAAGGGTAAAGATAAGGATGCAACCCTAAGATATGAAATATGTCATGACATAAACAGAGTTTCTAAACCCTTATTCTAACCTTATATGAAGAGGTGTTTCACCTTAGATGTTTTAAAGCCTCCTAATAGTGGTTTAGATATGAGTAAGGAGATTTGTTTTTGGATATGTTTCACATAGAGAGGTGCCCTATATGTGGACTTGAGATCTTTGGTTTTCCTTGGAGTAGGAGGATGTCTTAATTTCGAGGATGAAATTTCTATTAAGATGTATATGATGTGATAGACTGAATTTATAGCTTAATTTCAAGGATGAAATATCTTTTAAGGTGTGTAGGGTGTAATGGAGTGGAATTTTTGGAATCGTAAATGTCCAATGACAAGTGAAGTCATGCATGTTGAGTTTTTGGGGAGTCCTAAGTGTTTTGTCAAAGTTTCGAGTGCAAATGATAAGTATATCATGATTATGATCTTTAAGATTATGCCTTTTGAAGTAATTAAGTGGGTGATCGAACAGTTGAGTTTTGACAAAAATTCATGTACAAAGTAGCTTGAGTTGTGATGAAGCTATAATTAAAATTTGGTGGCAATTAGATATTCCTAGAAAGAGTTATTTAGGTTTGAAATGTGTGAAATAATGTGTCTTTTTGGTGCTTGATGGACCAAAGTTTAATATCCCTGCCCTAGGTGGGTTGTGTCATGCGCACCTTTTAAATGGCAGGCTGCGTGGACTCTTGTGCGTCCAAGATCTCTGATCTTATGGTTGCAGGCAGTCACAAGGGGGTAGTCACGGTTTGCTATGCAAGATTGCTGACAACCCTTGGATCCTCTGATCGAACGACAGATAGCTCTCCTTCTACCTTCCAGCTATAAGCTTGACCACAAAGGTGACCGTGTGAGTCACCCTGCTCACTGGTTCTGGGGTGAGAGGGAGGTCTAGCCCAACAGTTGGATCTGTACTGGCTTAAGCTTTCTTTTGACCCCTCATTTGTGATTTCCTGTGGAGAGACGAGGGAGTGCCATCTTCCCATCATCCTTTCATCTCCACCCAACTATATAGGAGAGATGTGAGGGGAAAAGGATGGACAAGTAGCATTCTACAATGAGTATATGGCACGCCTAGAGCTTCTTCAACCCCATTAGAATCCTAGCATTGAGCTTCTTGGCCTATTGCAGGTATCCCCATGATAAACGAAGAAGGCTTCACACAAGGAGAAGATGAACTTTGATAACTGGTGCACCGAGATCCTTGCTATAGATGAAGAATAGAGACGAACTCTTGGAGGTGTGGTGAATCTTTCTGGAGCTTTAGATTGGAGCAAATACGAGCAGAGGTATTTTACCTCTTTCCTCTGTCGTGCTAGAGGCCATCAGCGGTGAGCTCCACCTAGATGGAGGCTTGCAAGGAAAGGGACTCTAAACCCTAACCGCCTCCAGTCTACCACCGATCAGGAAGGGTGCAAAGACACTAGAAGGGTCCGAGGAGGAGAGGTTCACTATTGATCGCTCTCCAGAGGAGTACCCAGGCAGTGGCGTCTACCTTATAGAAGAATAGAGTCTGTTGTGGAATCACAAATGTGAGAACGAATGAGAGAGAACCCAACTCCAGTTGGCAGATCCTTGGATCCGTCGATCCAGCATAGGATCTGAACCGAGTCCCAGCCAAGAAAAGAAGGAGTCGCGCCCCCACAGGGCCACATGGCGGTCTCCAATTGGCCATTCAAGGTAATTATCTTCAGTTTTTCCCAGAACTTGAATAAATCATAAAAATTAGCTCAATGATCCAAGAAATACAAGTAATATACCGAAATGTTCAAAAAAATGAATAGAACACAGTAGAATAATAATATTAGGCTTTTTATGCTTAAATCTCAATGATATCATGTAATATGTGAAATGGTCTTTTCATGTCTAATAAATACAAAATGATGGCATAAAATTATGAGAAAATACCAGTAAATCTATATTCATGCTTATAATCCATCTGATGTCAATAATTATGATGTTGATGCATGAAATCATGTAATTTGCTCAATATGGATATTTAGGGCTAATAACCCTAAATAAAATGCAATAAAAATGTACATGCTCAATAAATGATATTTATAGAGTAAGCTCATATCGGTATCTGGAACCTCAAATTCAAATATGACATCAGGATGATACACATAATCCATGTTAAATGATGATGTTTGCTCTTAATGTGATATAAACCCTAATATTATTAATACATGTAACATTGGGTTAACATGTGCACATAATCATATGTAACCAAGTAATCAGATTATGTATCCTAATCTGGAATATAAGATCAGTAACCTAATTACAAGAAGATAAGATAAGTAATGATGCACATATATTAATGAGCTAAGCTAAACCCTAATGGACTAAACCAGGGTTGAGATGATGTGAACCTGATGATAGTATGTGATCTTGTCTTAATCAGGTTTGACAAGAGATATAGATGACTTGAGGAATATGATGGTTAGGATATATCTTGATCAAGGTATGCCATTACCTCTTGCTTGTCGTATTATACAATATGCTTGTGTTATATGTGTAATAAAATACTTGGCATATGATATTGAATGAAATGATTGTTCTTGTATGATATGTTGCATGATTTTCCATACTTATTTCTATGAACACATGAAACATAATATATTTGTTCCATTATATCTAAGCACTTCAACTCTTTGGTAGTAAAGTGTTGGAACATAAGTACTTCAACTCTTTGGTAGTAGAGTACTTGGAAGTGATCCAACTCTTTGGTAGTAGATCACATTATGAAATGATCCAACTCTTTGGTAGACCATAAAGGCCTTAATGCATTCAACTCTCAGGTAGTAAATGCATGGATGATATAATGAAAAATATGCTTAAAATATGTGTTCACTTTTGTTAATGAACATCTTTGTGCAAGTATATGATTTTCTTATATTTCTTTATAACTACCAAGTATTAGTTTTATCTTATTGCTAAGATATGATGAGAGGTATATAAAAGACACATAGGAATACTTAGTACAATATTCTTGAATATTGTGTTGATGTGTACCACATGTAAACTTTTGTTTAGGTTGTGGTTATTCTATTGAAGATCCAAGATAGTTGAGAGTTGTGTGGTGAGTTGATGTACAGGTGGACCTGTTGTCTTAAGATCTTGTTGTTTAGTGGTAGTACATGTATATGTAGAGTTTGTTGTTCAATATGTAATATCAAATGTTGTAACAACTGATGTTGTAATTATATGTTGAATGGTGAACATGTGTTTTATCGTTTTATTATTGTTCATATACATGTGCTACTGATTGTTTCCTTCTGACTTCCTCTGATTTTCTTCTTCTTAACCTAGTGTGTGATGTTTAAATTAGGATTCTCACTTAGGTGAGGGTTTCAATTTGGATGTCACACATCAGATTAAGTTTTAGAAAATATGGGGACGTCATAGGTGGTATCATAGCAGGAACAATAGAAAAGCCTGACATTTTCTCATTATGCAACTCAAAACCAAAGATCCTTGAACTATAAAAAAACTTTAGGGTTAGATTAGTCATCTTTTAGAGGCTAGATCTGACCTAGCTTCTAGGTTAGCACCTAGATGTCTGAGAACTAGGTCTAGACTGGTGCTTCTTGTATAGCAGGTCCTGAGATGTCGTTCTTTCCTTATAGTACATCGGTATGGGACGTTGCATTATTTGGAAATGATGTTCATCAAGGAAAGAGAAATCCTAGACATATGGCACTCAATGTATAGAGTAGCTATACTAGTTTACACCACATTCTCACCCTTTTCACTGGTTTTTATGGCATTATACTTTCTACTATGTGTGGGGCACTCATTTTTGGATTTTGTTTTTTATTCAAATCAGATCGAACATTGATAGTTTTCTCTGATGCATGTTCTATCGGAGAAAAACTATATAATATTTTATTATATATATGTATTAAAAAAATGTGTTCCCACACATGTACGAGTAGGAGGTGGTCATGCAACCTAAGTGAAAGTGAATAACATCAATCTATAAGAGAGAGTAGTTCTATATTAGATGTCTAAAGCCTTTCTAGAATACATGATAGATGGAATAGATGAAATCAATGAAATAAGTTTTGATGATATGATTATCTAAGTCTTATATAGATGATATAAGATTTTTTATGATAATATGTGTTTTTCTTTGAGGAATGAAATTCAGTTTTGAGAATTTGAGATAAATTTTGATGATGCAAGTAACTAGGCTTTTATAAGATAAGTTCAGACAAGGTTGTGAGTCAGCATGAGCCTCAAGCTCTTTTACAAAGGAGGACCTCTAATGTTAGGACCAGTTTTAGGGTTATCTCTTGAGAGAGTGAGACCCATTCGAAGAAGGTTAGAGAACTTGAACTCCAAGATATGAGAATGATGAGAAATATGTGTTATGATATGTCCTAAACTAAGTCAACTCGTGAGTGAATTAGTTGTGTTGCTTTATGCTTGATTCCTATAGTTTCCTTGAACCCTAGATGTCCTTGGGAGGACCAAATCCTAGAGACAAAGAGAGGCTGGTTATATATGTGCATGTGAATATGAACATGTATTAGAGAACATACCATCTGGGTGAGGGAGAGATGCCCATGACCCTGGAGGAGGTAATATTGTTAGTATGTTGATAAGTCTCATGCCCTGGTTGGTGGTTTCCCATATAGGAACCTAGTAGTGTGTATATAAGAGAGTTTTGGGTAAGCATGTTTCATGGGTAGACGACCTACAAAGAGAATGTCATAGCATGTTTTGGTTTGTTCTTATGTGGCTAGAGCTTGTAAGGCTATCACTATTGCTAATCATGTAATCTGAGAATTCAAGGCTAATAAAGGGATGATAAAGTTGTGTTATGAGATACTCATAGAGTTGAGTTAGCTCAGAGAGACTGAGCATGGAACTATCCTCATGATATGGGTCAGGAGAACCTTAGTTGGACTAGATTAAGTTTTGATATATGTTTGACAAGCCACTTGCATAAGTTTGTTTAGCACAACCATGATATAATATATGTAAGAATGTGATCTAATCTTGAGACGTGATATATAGACATGATATGATGGAAAACTAGTATTACAACCCCAATTTTTGGGTTCTTTTGGTGAGAAATCTAATTTCTCCTAATAAAGATATTTGATCAAATAATGATATAATTTGTTTTGAATAAAAGGATTTTGTTTAAAATAGTCTTGTTGGTTGTTTGGTGGGCTTTATTGGCTATTGGGCCCAATAATAAGGAAAAGACAAAAGAAACTCCATTATTAGATAAATGGAGTAAAGAAAGATGTAGAAACCTCTATAAGGCAAAGGAATGTAATCCACAGGTGGATTTCGTGCCACTTGGGTTCCTTGGGTTCCAAGGAGTCCAAAGTTGCAAAGATAATGCAACAAGAAAAGATCATTTAAATGTTTCTTTATTGAAAACAATGATAAATGGGAAATAAGTGGAAAGAGGTATGATTGAGTTATCTTTGATGGATTTTCGTAACCATGAGGTTTCTAATATTAAAATTAATTCCAATAAGGAAAATAAAAGGAGAGATAAAGAGAAATCCTCAAAAAGAGATATTTTAATGAAGAAATAAAAAGGATAAGGAGAATATATGAAATAGACATAAATAAAAGATAAAGGCAAATAGGTATTTCCCAATATGGGAATCCGTGCCTTTAGGATTTCTTGAGGTCCAAGGGACCCAAAATAACAAGATAATGGCAAAGGGAAAAGAAATACTAATTAATTTTGAATTAATTAATGGATAACTTGGGATAGAAGGAAGCCTTCTCATCCATTATAAATAGATAGATAATGTCAAGACAAACTTTTCCTTAAAATTTGAGATAAAGAGGAGTTATGGTTTAGGAGATATGCATTTCTCAAATTATATCCAAAATCTAGCATTAATTTGGCAAATAGGAAAATGTATTTCCTTTTGGTTGATCGCGTGCAACGAGGGCTGTTGGATCTTGATGCAACGCCTGGCGCTCATCGTCTTAGTCCCACAGGGACTGGGAATCTGTGAGTTATAGAGGGATTTTCCCTCTTGGATTTCTCGCAATCCAGAGAGTGTGCAAACCCATTGTTGATTCCATTGGACTCAGGAGAGGAAACCGCAGAGGTTCATCCCTACTTTGTCGAGGTTTGGCTGCCTTTTGGGGAAGTTCCCAATTCTAGCACATCTGCCTCTACCCTATATATAGGGGACGGTGTGTGAGGGCACCAGTACGACAAATTTCTACCCCAACCTATACGGCAGAGCACAAGGATTGTCGTTGTGCCTTCAATTTCCCCAATCACCCTGACCTGCACTCTCGACACCTCAGCAAACCTCGTCAGAGTCCGGTGAGTAGGGGGAGGTCTTGGCGAGTTCCGGGCGAGCAATTGAGCGCACAGGAAAGTTTGATAGAGGAAGACGAAGCCTCCTAGCCCCTTGGCGCGCTTATAGGTCGACTGGATCAAGGAGTCAACCCCAAGGTTGACCATTGTGAATGCTGAAGGCATGTGTGAGGTTGAAGAAGGTGCCCTGCAAAATTACTAAAGTGCTCCTCACCTCCTTATGTTGGATCAAGGTTAGTTTGGTCCATCGCTTGCTTCTAATCACAAAAGATAGGCACGCACATCCCTGGTTGTTGGATCCTGAGTGGACCAGTGGACCACGAATCTAACGATCCTTGTTTTTCCGAAAATAGCAAATAAATCATAAAAATGAATTTTCTTGCTAAAATCATATCTTTTGATAGAAAACGCGTATGAGGAAAGCTAATACATGAAAATTAATCAGAAAAATATGAGTTAAAAATAGTTTGGGAACCTAAATCAGTATCTTTTTGCAAAAGTATATAATCTTGATGGAAAATGTATTAATTTGTGGTTAGAAACCCTAATTGTTGATAAAGGATAGATTTAGTCTTACAAATAAGTTAATTCAAGCATTATTAACTTGATTAATGATAAAGATGGATTTTAACCTATTTTAATGATGGAATTGCAAGGTTTAGGGTTTTAAACCTAATATGATGATTAATATGCTTAGAAACCCTAAAGAAGAGAAAAATAAAAGAAAATTACTTATAATCCGAAATTAGGGTTTCATGTTGCTAAAAGATGAACTTAGAATCTTTTGTGAAAGATAGATGAAATAATTAGGGTTTATAAGTGATTTTATAAAATTAGGGTTTAAAGTAATAATAATGAAGTGGAACCCTAAACTGTGATCAGAACCCTAAAAAGGACTAATAACCCTAGGAAACAACTAGGATTAATAGGTCATGATGACATGATTAATGATAGAAAATTGAATGCCTATTTCAGGATCAACTTGTGTGTGCTTGCTTGATTTCTTAATTGGTTGAATTATTTCTGCATTCAAGACAGCTTGATAGGTATGTGGTTAATTATGGTTAATCACATTAGTTTCACGAAGAGTTTTCTGAATGATTCATTGCATTGAGTGCAACTTATGAGTTTGGATGTTCATACTTGCAAATCATAAAGTCACTATCATTATCACAATAAAAATAGAAGTGTGTATTCTCACACCTACATGCCACCCTGATGGATGATGCCAAAGGTCAGGCCCAGGAGGGTAGACCAATGGGCACCATGAGTGGTGACCCCAGACACCAAGCTCAGGATTGAGAAGGTGGTCTTTAAAGAATGACTAATGGGCACTATGAAGGGTGACCCCAGGCACCAAGCTCAGGATTGAGAAGGTGGCCTTAAGTCATTGGAAAAAGAAACCCTAAGGTGGGTATGTTAGGGTTAGGGCAAAAGTAGTGGAGAATGTCATACTGAAAAGTGTAAATGGGATTGTTAATTAACTTGATTGTGATAATTAGATTGTTAGCCATATTTGTAAAATTTTGGTTGTCCCCACATACTAGCATATTCCTATATGTTGACCAACGTTTTGTTTGTCGGCGTTTTAGGTACAACAATTGAAAAACAAACATTAAAGTGACACATTGTGGAAATAAGAAATAAAGTGCAAGGAGGATTAGATAGAATAAATCCGTGTTGTGGATAGAGTAGTTTACCGAATTTTTAAAAGGTATGAAAATTTTTATTTTATACCAGAATTCAGTTTAGTTAGTAGAATTTCATAATTATTGTTGATTAATTGTCGAACCTTTGATCCTTTTAAATGGGATAACGACTCTGACCTTCGGGTCTCCCTTAATTGGGGGTTACCGAAAGGTGGGGTTGTTACACCTAGAGATGGTTCAATAGATATCAATGCATAAATGGTTAACCATATACATGAATAATGATGATAATGTGATATTATTGGTTAATCTTGTGATGAAATCACTATTAAATGTTTCAATTTATTATGAGCAATGAAATAAGATCATATGAATGGAAATTTGTTTACCTGAGGTGTTAATCTTAGTGCTTAATAAAGATAAAAACATAGTTTGACAGTTAGCATAACATAACGATTATGACACTTAGATATGATTTAGATGGATGATGTGGGTTTATTATAGTTAACTCCCTCCTAAAAGGCATATGTTAATGTTGAACATGTTCTAACATATAGCTCAATATAATGGTGATGACACCTTGATATAATGGTCTAATTTTATTTAACTCCTTTAGAACATGGTAATATGACGTGGGAACCCTAATGCATGGTTAAAGATAAGGATGCAACCCTAAGATATGAAATTTGTCATGACATAACCAGAGTTTCTAAACCCTTGTTCTAACATTATATGAAGAGGTGTTTCACCTTAGATGTTTTAAAACCTCCTAATAGTGGTTTAGATATGATTAAGGAGCTTTTTTTTTGGATATGTTGCACATATTGAGGTTCCCTATATGTGGATTTGAGATCTTTGATTTTCTTTAGAGTAGGAGGATGGCTTAATTTCGAGGATGAAATTTATTTTAAGATGTATATGATGTGATAGATTGGATTTATGGATTAATTTCCAGGATGAAATATCTTTTAAGGTGTGTAGGATGTGATGGAGTGGATTTTTGGAATCCTAAATGTCCAATGACATAAGTGAAGTCATGCATGTTGAGTTGTTGGAGAGTCCTAAGTGTTTTGTCAAAGTTTCGAGGGCAAATGATAACTATTTCATGATTTGGATCTTTAAACTTATGCCTTTTGAAGTAATTAAGTGGATGATCCAACAGTTAAGTTTTGACACCAAATTTATGTACAAGGTACTTGAGTTGTAAGGAAGCTATAATTAAAATTTGGTTGCAATTGGATATTCCTATAAGGAGTTATTTAGGTTTGAAATGTGTGAAATAATATGCCTTTTTGGTGCTTGATGGACCAAAGTTTAATATCCTTGCCCTAGGTTGGCTGTGTCACATGCCCCTTTTAAGTGGCACGCTGCATGGCCTCTTGCACGCCCAAGATCTCTGATCTTGTAGTTGCAGGCAGTCAAAAGGGTGTAGCCACGATTACTATGCAAGATTGTTGACAGCCCTTGGATCCTATGATCGAATGACAGATAACTCTCCTTCTACCTTGCAGTTACAAGCTTGACCACAAAGGCAACTGTGCACATCGCCCTACTCACTAGTCATGGGGCGAGAGGGAGGTCTAGCTCAATAGTTGGCTCTGTACTGGCTTAAGCTTTCTTTTGACCCCTCATTTGTGGTTTCCTATACAGAGACAAGGAAGTACCATCTTCCCATCATCCTTTTCTCTCCGCCTAGCTATACAGGAGAGACGCGAGGGGAAAAGGATGCAGAAGTAGCGTTCGATGGTGAGTATAGGGCATGCCTAGAGCTTCTCCGACCCCATTAGAATCCTAGCATCGAGCTTCTTGGCCAGTTGTAGGTCTCCCCATGACAGACGAAGAAGGCTTCACGGAAGGAGGAGATGGACTTCGGAGACTGATGCATCGGGCTCCTCATTGTAAATGAAGAACAGAGACAAACTCTTGGAGGTGTGGTGAATCTTTATGGAGCTTCGTATTGGAGCGAAGACGAGTAGATGTATTTTACCTCTTTCCTCTGTCATGTTGGAGGCTTTCAACGACGAGCTCCACCTGGAAGGCAGCTTGCAAGGAAAGGGGCTCTAAACCCTAGCCTCCTCCAATCTACCACTAATCACGAAGGGTGCAAAGGCACTAGAAGGGTCCGAGGAGGAGAGGTTCACTACCGATCACTCACCGGAGGAGTGCCCAGGTGGCGCTATCTGCCTTACAGAAGAACTAAATCCTCTATGGAATTGTGAATGCGAGAACGAATGCGAGAGAATTCAACTTAGGTCAGCGGATCTGTGGATCCAACTCAGGATCCAGACTGGGTCCCAGCCAGGAGAAGCAGGAGCCGCTCCCCCACAAGGCCACATGGCGGTCTCCAATTGGCCATTCAAGGTAATTATCTTCAGTTTTTCCCAAAACATGAATAAATCCTAGAAATTAGCTCGATGATCCAAAAAATACAATTAATATACCAAAATGTTCAAAAAAATTAACAAAACACAGTAGAACAATAATATCAGTATTTTTATGCTTAAATATAAATGATATCATGTAAGATGTAAAATGGTCTTTTCATGTCTAATAAATACCAAATGATTGCCTAAAGTCATGAGAAAATCGAGTAAATCTATATTCATGCTTATAATCCATCTAATGTCAATAATTATGATGTTGATGCACGAAATCATGTAATTTGCTCAATATAGCTATTTAGGGCTAATAACCCTAAATAAAATGCAATAAATACATACATGCTCTATAAATAATGAAATTTACAGAGTAATCTCATATCAGTATCTGGAACCTTAGATTTAAATATGAGATCAGGATGATACACATAATCCATGTTATATGATGATGTTTGCTCTTAATGTGATATAAACCCTAATATGATTAATACATGTAATAGTTCGCTCTCTCTGTAGCCCACCCACTCTTTCTTCTCTCTAGGATTTCTACGGGGGGGAGGGGTGTGGCTTTTAGGGCACACTCTCCCCGTGGCCCTTCCCAATCTCCTTCTTCCTCCCGCCTACCCGCCTCACTCCACTCCTTCCAACTCTAATCCTACTTCTGTCTCGGTCACTGCTCTTCGGCGTGACGGGTTGCTCAAGTGGAGTCGCTGGTCTCACCGCTGGTTGCTAGTGACTGGGATGCTTGGCACCTCCATCTACTTCGCATGGGGTCTGATTGGTGTTGTGGCTTTCTTAGGCAACCCCGTGGATGCTTGAGCGGTCTGCCTCACCACCGGCCCTTAAAGGTTACACGACATGGGTGAGATTCCTCGGTGGCTCCACCAACATTGTTGGCTGTGGTTTCCCAACCCTTCAGTGTTGCTGTGCTCGAGGACCCCTAGGTCCTTGGTCGTTTCATGGCTCCAATGGCTGTACCTGTTGCCTTCTCTTCCGTGGAAGCTGCTCTTTCTTGCTGTGGGGTTCTGTGTGGCCTTGGGTCCTTGACCTGGGGTTGGTTCATGGTCTGGCGATGAGGATCAATCTCTCGCTCTTCCACAGTGGCTAGATCTGAGAGCTGCCCTCCTCTAGGTGACGCCTTGGAGATGGATGTCCTTTGTTGGCTGGTGGTGAGCTCCCTGTGCTTACACCGTGCATAGCCTGCCCCACGGTTTCACTCTTTTGGGGGGTGCTTGGTCCTGGAGGCTGCACTGTGAGAGCTTGCTTCCCGCCGTTCCCCTTGGGCTCATCTATTGGAAATGTCGGGGGGCTTAGTTGGCATGGCGGTTGTGTTCCTTCACCAGAATCATGACATGGCCATGGCTGTTGGGTTTCTCGAGCACTTCTGGGTGGGTAGGTTTTATTGCAGGTAGTGTGACTCTGATGGTTCTACCTCCATCGAGTCTGGTGGTCACGACACTTCGGTTCTGTCGAGGTCAGTCCTGAGCATAGATGTCCGATGGCACTGGATCCTGCGGTGGTGTTGGCCTTGAGTGGCTAGGGTTCTAGTTGCGTGTGGTGCCTCACCTGCTATGCATCCTGGAGGCTAAGGTTTGCACCTTGGCGGCCTAGGGTTTTGGGTGCCTTTGGTGACTGTCGCTTGGCACGTGTTGAGTTGGGCCCAACCCACTGCTGGTCTGTGTTTGCAGAGGTTATTCTATTAAGAGTTGCCCAAGTAGTGTGCTACCTTCCCATGGTTTATGGTGATCAATACTACAGAAGGATTTGGTTTCATGCATACTATGTTGATGTGGTCTTCAAGTTGGTGGCTCGAGCACATTTTCTGGGAATGGTTTAATGCTAGTATCTGGGCTGTAATCTAGTTTGTTGTGTCAGTCATCTTCTATTTTATCTTTCTCTCTATTGTGTCTATGAGCCTTTTCCATGGTTGCATGTGGTCCTGATGTATAGAGGTGTTTGATCCACTGTGTGGGATCTTATTTTGTTCTTTTTTGTATGGTTAGGGGGTGTTCCTTTTTTGTTAAATGCCCAAAGTTTTTGGTTATTAATAGATGAGCTTGTTTCACAAAAAAAAACCAAGTAATCAGATTATGTATCCAAATCTGGAATATAAAATCAGTAATCTAATTACAAGAAGATAAGACAAGTAGTGATGCACATATCTTAATGAGCTAAGCTAAACCCTAATGGACCTAACAAGGGTTGAGATGCTGCGAACCTAGTCGTAGTATGTGATCTTGTCTTAATTAAGTGTGACAAGAGATACATATGACTTGAAGAATATGATGATTAGGATATATCTTGACCAAGGTACACCATTACCTCTTACTTGGCTTATTAAACAATATGCTTGTGTTATATGTGTAGTAAAATACTTATTATATGATATTGGATAAAATGATTGTTCTTGTATGATATGTTGCATGATTTTCCATACTTATTGCTATGAACACATGAAACATAATATATTTGTTCCATTGTATCTAAGCACTTCAACTCTTTGGTAGTAAAATGCTAGAAAATAAGTACTTCAACTCTTTTGTAGTAAAGTACTTGAAAGTGATCCAACTCTTTGGTAGTAGATCACATTGTGAAATGATCCAACTCTTTGGTAGTAGATCATAAAGGCCTTAATGCATTCAACTCTCAGGTAGTAAATGCATGGATGATATAATGGAAAATATGCTTAAAATATGTGTTCTCTTTTGTTAATGAACATCTTTGTGCAAGTATATGATTTTCTTATATTTCTTTATAACAGCCAAGTACTAGTTTTATCTTATTGCCAAGATAAGATGAGAGGTATATAAAAGACATGTAGGCATACTCGGTACAATATTGTTGAATATTGTGTTAACGTGTACCACATGTAATCTTTTGTTTAGGTTGTGGTTATGTTGTTGAAGTTCCAGGATAGTTGAGCATTTTGTGGAGACTTGATGTACAGGTGGACCTATTGTCTTAAGAGCTTGTTCTTTAGTGGGAGTACATGTATATGTAGAGTTTGTTGTTCAATATGTAATATCAAATGTTGTAACAATTCATGTTGTAATTATATGTTGAATGGTGAACATGCGTTGTATGGTTTTGATATTGTTCATGTACATGTGCTACTTATTGTTTCATTCTGACTTCCTCTGATTTTCTTCTTCTTAGCCTAGTGTGTGATGTTTAAATTGGGATTCTCACTGAGGTGAGGGTTTCAATTTGGAATTCACACATCAGATTAAGTTTTTGAAAATCCGGGGATATCAAATTTCCTCCCCTCAAATGTTACTTGAGGTTTCTCTTTTTGCAATGTAGTAAAATATCAATAGGATAGTTTCCCTATTTCATGCAACGACGAAGAAGATGATCATCACCATACAAAATGACCAGTTTGTAAGATGAGCTGACCATTCGGAGGACCGTGGAGGATAGAACAAAGGAGCCAGATAACCGCCTTGTGGACCCAACCGACCATTTGGAAGGAGTCCAAACATTAGTTTGATAGGAATCCAAACAACCGTCCTAGAAGGCCCAACTGACTATTTGGAATGAGTCCAAACATCGGTTGGATAGGAGGACCAATAGACCGGCCAAGAGGTGAGATGACCGGTTCAAGGGTTGAACTGATCTACCTAGATTGGTAAGCACCGATCTACACCAACAACAGGTTCATACATGTGATGTGATGATTGACCTAGGTGGTAGAAATTCCTTGTAGATCTAAGGAATTACATTAGATATGACCATTACCATATACTTTTTGTTAATATTGCATATTTACGTTGTGGGATATAGAATGTATATGATACATACTATATATGTGGTGATTGGATACAATATGTATATATATATCCCTCAATCAAAATATATTAAGTCTAAGATGCTTTCCATTAGAAACCCACATGAAAAGCATGTTCAACGCAGCACAAGATATCCCTTTGCATGGTGCGTTGTCTACCTCGTGGAAGTGTGATGGTAGTAATGTAGGTTCCACCTTTGCAGGGTGCATTATTATCATGTTGTCTATTACGTTAGGCTTAACTAGTGATTCTAAGAGTATCTAAGCCCAGAATCATACATATGATTATGCCAAGGAGTTGTGCATATCATCTTATAAAAAATTGCATATGATGCAATTGGCAAAAGTTTCCTACCTTGGTAATTAACTGTGTTTTGTGGCATTGGTCGTGCCATAGTTGAATTATCTTGGATCTTGTTCATCAGAAAAATGATTCGCTGCAATTTTCCAAATTGATACTTGAGGGTTATCAATTTGAATAAAATAATGAGAATGATAATTAATTAAATACCAATAACTATTGCCCAAATTTTAGTCAAATCAAATCAAATCAAAAATGAGTTTTTGACAAAATTGCAATTTTTTTTGCAAAATCAAATGCAAACAAACAACAATCACTTTTCTCTGCGATTGGTCCTTGATAAGGACAAACTTAATGGGAACAACTTAATGATTGGTTCAGGATGCTAAGAATCATTCTCACACAAGAGTGCAATATCTATGTCTTGAAGATGCCTGAACCAGATGAACCCCTTTCAACTGGACCATGGGCTGACAGGGATGCTTACAAGAAGCATACTAAAATTGTTATGGATGTCAAATGTATGATTCTATGATCCATGAACTATGAGTTCTGGTGATAGAATGAGAACATGGATGTCGTTGAGATAGTTACACATCTCAAGAACATGTTCAAAGATCAGGCTAGACAAGAGTGACATGATGTCCCTAAGGCATTATTCAAATGTAACATGGCAGAAGGAGATCTGGTAGGTCCTCATGTGCTTAAGATTATTGGGTATGTGGAACTAGACTAGGATTCCCCTTGGGTCATGACTTGGCCACTGATGTGATTCTCTAGTCTCTTCTAGAGTCATATAGTCAGTTTGTCATGAACTACAACATCAATGACTTTGACAAAACATTGACAGAGTTGTTGGGCATGTTGAGAATGGCTAAGGGACAGATGAAGAAAGACAAACCCAAGTTTGTTATGGTGATCAGCAAGACAAAGGGGAAGTCTAAAGGCAAAGGCAAAGCTAAGAAGGGTTGTAAACCTAACCAGAAGCCCAAGTCTTCAGATCTCAAAGCAAATGGAGTGAAGAATAGAGGCAAATGTCACCATTGTCAACTGCCTAGACATTGGAAAAGAAATTTCCCACTCTAGTTAGAGGAACTAAAGAAGAAGAAGGAAGGCACTAAATCCTCCACTTTAGGCATAAAGGTTATAAGATAAATTTGATTACTTCTTCATTTGGTATGTGATACCAAACAAAGATCTAACATATTTGATGTGCAGGATCTGACAAGAAGTAAAGGCCCACATGGAGGACAAAGATGGACAAGCAGAGAAAGAGTTGTGGAAGCTTTAGTCTACATTTCAATTTATCTTAGCCCAATGGGCATGTAATACAGTTAATAGAATTTCTATTTCATTATGCCAAAAAATAGAATCATTTACATTAAACATCTTGTATGACAAGATTGTTAAATCAATAAAGTATGATATTAATGTTTCTATTTCAAAATATATGATGTTGCAGGCAATGCCCAAATATTTAATGATCTTTGAAAGAATCTTGAATAAGTTTTTCAACGTTAATGCCAAAGTATTGTAATTGATAAATCAAGATTATCATTAGCAATATCCACCTTGGATGTATATATAATACATGGATATTTAAAATGCATATTGATGTTAATATAGACTCCCTTAGTTGTTGAACCTAAGGAAATATGCAATTATTTCTTATACATAACGTGACATAACATGCTTTACTAGATGTAGTGAGAGGATAAGCCTTCCATCGGACCTCATACACATGATGCATGAAGATCTTTGGGAGTGAATGTTATAGATAAATACTCATACTTCATTTCATTTACTGGTAATATGATAATATGTACTCAGTAAAATAGAAACATAAATCTCTTGAAGTGTTCAATGAGATTATAAATGAAGTATGACTTTGATAGAAGTATTAAGAAACTTTGATGGGAACAACTATTGAGATACTTTTACATCAATAATTTGAGAACCTTCAAAGAAAGATCTGTGATAATGTATCACAAGTCAAATCCATCTAAACATGATGATGCCTTAGAATGAAGGAATTATACCATGATGATTCGTGATTTACTTATCAATTAATCTAATCTTCTTATATCCTCATAAATATATGCCTATCACTAAATCATGTACCATTTGAATGGTTTATTAAACATCATATATGATATGATTTGGAAATGTCCCAATATGTTTAAAGGATTGAAACCTACATGAGAAATTAGTTTTTGGAAAAGGTTTATCCATAAACCATAATTTTTGAACATTACTATTAGTCCCTATCAAATGCCAAAAATGTTTTGTTAATAGGAAAATTGAATTTCTAAAGAATCAGTGGGAGTAAAAGTAGAGCTAAAAATGTTTGAGATCAACAAAGAGGTACTATGAGATCAAAGAGAATCACAAGTTGTTGTGGAATCTCAAGTTAGTCATGTGACATAGAACAAAATAGTTCAAGTAAAACACATCCAAAATTGGAGGATTGTGAATCTAGAAATTCAGATAGGTTGGTCATAACAGGAAGAGCCAGCTAATCAACTAGAAGCTATTAAGAGTCAAATATGAGAAGTGGTTGAAGGCCATTATGAAATCCATGTAAGCTATAAAGGTATGACCTTGAAATTACTACATGAAGGGGTAAGATCCAAAAGGTGAAGTTGGGGTCTTAATTTAAAAGACCTACATCGATAACATAAAAGGACAAATTGGTTGAATAGTTTTACAAATTAGTACAAGTTGTTGAACATGATAGAAATTCCTTTACTAATTGTCAAGCTTGTTGTTGTAGCAAAATAGACTAAGACATTTTGCAAATGAAGATAGAAACTGGATTCTTTGAACGAGATACATCAGAGGATGTGTATATAACACAACCTAAAAGGTTTTACAACTTCAAGAATGCAAATAAAGTTTGTAAATTAAAAATTTCAAACTTCTATTGAACCAAGCATTCCAGAGATGGGATCTTTTGACTTGACAAGATAGTCAAGGAGTTTGACTTGAATCAAGATAAAAGATGAAATATGTTATTACAAAAGATTTAATGGGATAATATATGAATATTCCACATATGATGAGGAATGACATCTCAATATAGTGAATAGTGAGATCTGGCATAGAAAACACCTTCAATAATGAAGGATAGGAAGAAACATCTTATGATATAAGGATCGAGACCCATGGGATAGTTGTTGAATGTCTCACAATGGAAGTTTGAGCACATACAATAGAAATATGTTGAAAGAGTTCAACAAAAAAAGGATTCAATGAGAGAGAATACAGATTAGTCTCTCTTGAACCATAAGTTCCAATTCTTGTGAAGAATGGAAATGACATGATAATATTCCATAGGATGTATAAATGGATCATGAATGCTATAGATGTACTTATCCCATATAAACTTGTATGTATTGGACATGACAAGATGATATTAAATTCCAATAAGGGTTATTGGAATGTCATTAAAGATATCCATTAATACTTGTGAAGTACCTAAGTGTAGATTGATAGAAATTAAACATAGCAATAAAGGAAGAGTTGGATGTAAATGATTACATCAATGCAAGCTTCTATAAATGACAAAAACAATCACAAATAAAAATATGTTTGTTAAAAGGAGAAATTTTGTTAGTTGGAAGGGTTTCAAACTTATAGCCATTAATTCCATTCTATTATAGAAGCTAAGTATACATGTGTTATGAACATAGAGTAATATTATATGCATCTAAAAGTTTATATGATGAACTTATAGATGATACAACCATTGATGACATAGTAGTGGTATTGTGACAACGATGGAGCTACTTGATAGGCAAGGAATATTAGATACCATATTATGACAGTTTCATCTCATATGAGAAATAGTACAACAAAGAGATAAGGAAACATGCAATATACTGGCCAATAGCAAAATCTTGCTAACCCGCTAAATTAGAACTAGCACATCAGAAACATGGTGGACATGTTTAGATCACTAAGAATATGATTTGTGGGTGATTGGATCCAAGTACAAGTGGGAGTTTGTTGGTAAGGTATGCCCATAGAGCCAATTATGTGATGATTGACATGGCATATATCATAAAGGATTTGATTAATACTCATAAAGGAAAGCTTCAATTCATTATGTTTCATTCAGTTATGAGATAGTGAGGAAAGATTATGAACATCCAAAGAATGACAATACTCAATGAAGTATGTTTTCAAGTGTGAAACTTGGAGAATGAGATCATATGAATGATAAGAGTATGTACATTCTTGTTATGTACCTAGTCAGATGTTATTGTGTAAGGTAGATATACACTAGTAACACATAATATTAGAGTGTGCATTAGTTGATGATTGAATCTCATTAGTCATGATATGGCAATATCAAACCAAGCACACAAATACATGTTAGGGAACAATGTATCAGACAGACTCACCTCGAGAGTGACACATTGAAACCATCATATGGTAGTCATATTCATATCTCATAGTTAAGGTGGTGATTATGATTCTTAGACATGAAATGACTACACTCATCACATGTCATTGAGTATGCTTTGACATCATCAAACGCAATCTTGAAACTTGAATTGTTATAATGGTGATGATTGGATGACTTTGATACGTGGGGATAGTCTGTGAGTGATAGAGATAGGATTTGTCCCTCCTATGGGAGTATGATATCCTGGGTACTAGATAAGTGAGACTGAGAAATGCTTGCACATGTGAATCAATATATGATATTGAGGTCCCATTATCTTAGACAATATACTCTTGGTTCAAGAAAAATGGATTGAATGTTGAGAGGATGACGACTTCATTCCTCAAGTTCATCCTGAATACTAGAGAAAAAAGGAATTATACAATCACCGCAACACCTTACATAGATTGTAGGTTGAAGTTGTTGTCCAACTTTCCATTCACTTGAGTAGCATTGATGTGTGACAAGGCACCAATCTCTTCTTGTCATGTCATAATCTAGTAGTGAACATTTACTTTCAGTGTGATATGGGACCTATAGGGTCACAAAAATGGAACTCATCTAGACGAGGAGTTTAATCTTGAATGATGATTAGATTGATTGATAAAGTGTTTAGGTACTCAATTCACACAATAGATCAGCTAACTACACCCAAATCAACTGTCTCATAGGGTGAGATGGTTGTTTGGTGCACTAAGAGATCGTCTCAAGTATTGAGATGGTCATTTGGGCCGTCAGGCTCATCAAAAATTGAATTGGCTAAGTTCTACCCAAACTGAGGTGTGAATCGACCGGTTCATTCTGATGACCAACCGGTTTCACTCAAATCACCAGATGACCATCTGGGTGAGTGAGATGACCATCTTGCATGTGCGAGATCACTTAGTTAGGATAGAGGAAGGTTTTATATACTTTCCCAAATCATTTTGATTGCAAAATACTTCTGGTGTAAGGAATTAATGTTTAGCATTAATGGGAAATGAATTGCCAATTTTGTATGCGATTGGAAAACTTCCAGACGACAATTTGTCCATAGGAGACGACCGTCTCATAGTGCCAGATGACCATCTACACTTCCAGAGGACTATTTTGTGTCTCGCATGTTGTGAAAATTCAAGATCTTTTGGTCCCTTCCACTCCTACACAGATCTCGAACATACTGGGAACCCTGACCCTAATCTGGCCTATAAATAGAGGGGTACTGGTGGCTTCCCTAAGTACAACAATAACATAGACAAATGAGAATCAGTTTCTCTAACAATTTTTGTCCTCTCTAGTAATGGTAACCAAGAGATCCCAAACAAGTCCTCACCGACTTGGGAGGGATAGTGCCAAGAGAGAACAACTGAGGATCATTGTTGTGGGAAAGCAAGTTGGTGACTAGTACACCAACGAGAGGGACAAATCCTTCCTATCTATTCTAGTTGAATGACAGGAGTTCTAGCTATTCCATTAGGACTACTCTAGAGGCAGGAATCCATTGGCTACTGTTAGGAGAGTAAAGTCAGCCTAAAGTTCATGGGGGGACCACAAGAGACATTGCAGAAACTAATCAATTCTATTGTTCATGGTGAAGACCAGGAACTTCATACACACCATCTATGAGCAACTAGAAGATAGTTGCAACTACAATAAGTTCTAGTTTCTAGACATTCTCTAGGACCAGGTATAACTCGTTAAACCATCCTTCCTATTTAATAGTAGTTGATGTGATCTTGCTGTAATGGGAATATTGATAGATAAAAATTTTATTTCCTCTACTATGTTCTGTTCCCGTATTTTCCAACAGATGAGCTATACATCTAGGAGTTATTGTGTTTTCATAGAGAATCAAACTAGACCATTTCTGATCATGACCTAGTGTCCACCTCCAAGTTGTGAAGACAATTCCAATATGAGATAGGTAGTGAACTAAAATTAAAGACAACATTCCACCAAAAGATAGATTACAAATAATGAGGTGAGTGTTCATATCACAGAGCCTTGTTAAGAGAATCTATCTTAGAATATCGAAGAATCATAGAACTTCTACCAACATCTAGTTTGAGTTGTCATAAGAATGCAAACTCTAAGCCATCATTCTAATTTCCTTATAAATGTCTTTTCATGTAAGGATGTAGCATTCACCCCTCCATTGGGATAATGTGGGTGAGAGTATCCTTTTAAGAGATACAACCACATATTGACAATGTAGCCCTAATTAATATGATATTCATGACAACACCATGATTTACACTAGTCCTATGTGTATTCTAAGCTTAATGACATACATTTCTCACCCAATGATCATGTATTCCTTGAAATTTCACTTATCTTTCCATTTCCGAGAATCATGGGAAACAAGGCCCAATTTTCATTAACCCAATTGAGTTCTTGAAGTCAAGCAGTGGGTATTCCTACATACTAGACCTACCATGTAATTATAATGTCATTTATGGCATGTTCTATTACTCCAACCAAATACAAACTAATGTCTCCAACATAAAACATTATGTGAAAACCCAACACATGGGCCAAGAATGATCAATCTAAAGTAGACTTTGGTGATCTAGGAAGGACTAGCTGTGTCTTGAATTCTAAGGTTAAGGTTCTCCAGAAAAAAAAGATTGAGATGGTAAATATATATATTGGAAGCATCTTATTGAATATGAAGCTAATTTGAAGATAAACTTAAATTTGGAAGAATCCCATATCCACCATTTTTCTTCTAGAGTTGAGTTTTTAGACTAAAAGTACTATAAGGATGGAAGGATGTAATATATTGGAATTTTCTATATTTAGTTTTTTATGTTATTGTACATTTAATCTCTTAACTAGACTACCATATCCTTTACATAAGGATACAACCGAATTAGGTAAATTTACCTTTGCTTTTAGGTCCATGGTTAACAATTCTTATTACTTAAGTAATTATTAATTTATATACAAAAAATTATAAGGTAGGGTTGAACTAGAAAAAGTAAAAGATGAATTTTTACATAATTTGTGTTTATTTTGTGACTTTTAGAAAATGACTAAGAAAATAATAACGTTGCATGAATTTGAATTTCAAGTGATACAATTCATGTTTTACTTTTCTGACTTCCAAGTTTGGATAAATACAAATACAAAATAATAATATATTGTAGGATTATTCTTACATTTCTCAAATCCTAATAAATTCTTGAAGAAAACATAATCTTGGATATTTTAGATCTTTGAATTGATCAAAATCACCCTATTTACAAATGGAGTATGTAATATGGAAATAGCACATACTATCTGATGTAAGCCCTTCTTGGAGCTGTTGGATGGTGATTAGAGTCCCCAATCATTTTCTCCTACCTTGAGACATGTCGATTATAAATGTGCACATTACATGCATCCATTATCAATTTATATTTCACTATTCCACCTAGTCTACCAATTATTTCTCCCTTGAATTCCTGGAATCAACTAAAGACAGTGAACTCTAAATGAGTATTATCAAAAGGAGAAATTTTGTTAATCTTTTATTAACTCCATACCTAAACGTATGTATAGTAAGCAATAGTTATCATACCAAATGTAGAAACCAATGTCTAGTCTACTTTATATTTCTTCGAGCCTCCATTCCAATAGTCAAATTCCTACTCTAACGACTCAACCCTAAGATTTGTACTTGTCTTTTCATATAGAACTAATAAATCCTAGAGAAGATACAAGACGAAAGAAGTCAACACCAACCAACAAGGAAATATTAAATTCTCGAGGGCTCTTATCAAGTCCAACTACTCCAAGATTGATGTCTGACTGTATTCATCTGATTCAGAAATATCATGGTGCCAAAAATTCTACACCAAACCCCTCTGAAGCTTGACAAATCCTTGGATTGTCTCCTTGTGAGGTAATTCTTAGAACCCTTACTCTATCCCCTATTCTTTGTTTCCCAACATCACCAAATCCATATAGACCATGCTACACCTAGTTTTCTAGTCCTCTAGATTTTCTTGACTTCCATAAAGGTTGTGGGATTAGCGATGATGCTTCTTATATGTTTCGGTTTTGTTTTCTCACCTTATAAGTGTATAATGTTCGAATTCCTAGATGTTTTCTTCTGAACTCCATCCGCCTCTCCATGCATGTATGGGTAATTCTCCCTATTTGCCTAGGCATGGTTTAGATCAATGAGATAACTCCATATTCGACCACCTACTCGGTGTGAACAGAAGGATATCATTTTGGAGTAGTTTTCATCTTGATGTAGTGCATTTAAATGAAATTATTATCAAACATGGTAAGGGTTTCATTTACTACCTTAAAAATGAATTGTTAGCCATGTTTAATTCCACCTTTTACAGTCAATCTACTTGATATGTCTTTCTCTGATTGGTTATAATTGTCTCATATTCATGAAAAAGTTGTAAACAATGACTTCTTTATTCTAGGTTTTTTTAGGGCAAATGGATCAATTCATTACTTGTAAGCGATACGACATCTACAATGTGAGGTAAAAATACAAAAAGAGCAAACAAAGATCAATTTAATATCATTGCAACCCATATCAGAAAGAAAGTAGAACGCTTTTGCATTGATTCTTCTTCCTTAATGTTGTCTTAAGCAAATTTCCATGAAGAATTCCTTCGACTTGAGTGTGTAGTAATGATAGAGAGCCTGGATCTGTGCGGTGCTCCGATGAATCATCACCTCAAAGGAAGCCATATAACCAAGTAACAAAACAAGCCACAACAACATGGAGATCTATCCTTGGCTAGGAATCTCGTCACTCTCCTTGAGAGAGGTCGCAACAAGCACAAGCAAACAAACATTGACAAGCAGTGAGAAAACAAATGCTAACAAGAAGTGAGCAAACAAACACTAACAAGTAGTGGCTAGAAAAGGCAGAGTAGCTGCCACTACACACTACACAAACAAAAACAAGAAACCAGCAAACTGAGAAAGATGGATAACGGGAAAAGGGGATGGGGAGCCAGAGCTGTGAGGAACAAGAAAGGAGGAGAGTCTGTTAAAGATCTGTTGACATACGATGCAATAGCAAGCTGAGGAACTCCTGAGAGATCTATGCACTGCAGTCACTCCACCCACCGTGAACGTTGTCAGTAATCAGACCCAAAGGATCGGATGTCGGCGCCGCTCAACAGAGATGGGGGGAGAGTAGATCTTGATAGTGAATGCCTACTTACTTACGATCCATGTGACCCTGACGAGAAAAAAAGGCCCGGGTGAAGCGGGGTGGCGCTGGCCACCGCCAAAGCCGCCCAAGCCCCCTCCCCTGAGTTGGGGAACCTTGAGCCCTCGTCACCCTGAGAATTGCCTAGAGTGAATGGGAGTGGAAGGGTGAGACCTAATTAAATGGTTATGTGAAAAGGCTTTTGTACTTCTTTATTCTAGGTGATATAATATATCATTGTCAAAAAATAAAAAGAATATTAAAATATATGTAAATGATAATTTTGTCTCTAGTTGAAAATATAAGAAATCTTAATTTATAAATATCATTTTGATTTAAAGGATGTTGTAAAAATTTCTAAATCATGTTACAACACTCAACTTATAATTTCATTTGGTTCTAATATTAACATTATTTCCCCTTATCTCTAAAATATATGACATAAACCATGAATTTGAGTTTATCTTAGATGTGATAACCAAACATGTTCTACTTTTACGCTTTCATCATATGGCAAGCATAAGTCTTTAAGACCCTAGGTTTTCCTAAATTCAAAATTATGTTGTGCCCCCTAGAGCTAATTACAGTTTTATGAAAAATTAGGATGAGAAGGATGGGCCAAAAATATATAATCTCAGATTTGGTTTATCAAGGTCTTAAAACATGTATGTCGAATTATTTCATATAGATTTGTATGGTTCATAAATATCCACTACTATAAAATTATGTATTGACATTAATATGTCACAATGTTTATTTAAGGATAAAGTTAAGTATATATCATGGCCTATGACATCAACCACATTTCAAAATTTTCCTTGATTGTTTTCTTCATAAAATCATGACTGGGAATTTCATAGATACCCTATAAAATTCCTTTCTCAATGCTACCAATATCATGACTGGGAATTTCATAATAATGCAAAATCAATGTGACCAATATGTTATGGGTCGTTGGAGTTGGGAGGAGTGAAAATTACTATATGCACCAATGCCCTCGAGGTGGCATTTGCTAGCCTTCATTTGGGGTCTACATGTTGTTATTCCTTAACCTAGAGAGATTATCTCCAAGTCAAACAACTCCATAACATGCAAATATCATTCAGATGTGAGAAAAACCCTTGCAAAACTCATGTGTGTCTACCAAAAATTTCAATGCCTTAAAGTCCTCAAGCCAATCGTAACAAACGTTCACAAGAAACTTTCTTTAGATAGAGTTGTTGACCTATTCTCCAAATGGGACTCCAAGCATAAGATAGATTTTTGTGAATTCCTTGTATGCTCTGAGCTCAACAACAAATTTATCGAGAGAGCTTACCACCCTTTCCATGCATGTAAAACCCCTTGATGTTGTCTAAACCACATTGTTGAGTGAATAAAAGAATAACACTTGTTCATAAAAGATGACCGCCACCTAGAAACTTCCATCCATTCTATCTTCTTTGATCCCTCCCTAGGTCCTTCCATTCCCTTTAGTAGTGTTGTCCAGTGGAAAATAGCAACATAAATTGTGTTGAATCAAAAACAAAAAGCATAATAGCAACAACAACCATTAAATGCCTCCATTGTGCTCATAAGAAGCTATAAAATCATACAATTTTATTCGCCAATATTGTTGTGTTAAATACTAGTATGACCATTCTAATAGCACCAAGAACACAATTCAACCCCGTTACTTCTTTCTTTCTTAGGTTGTGATGTAGTTTTAACTTTATATGCATGTAATATGGTTACTAACACGTTGGGGGAAACTATGATCTTTTAATTTATGTATGTTACTTGTCAATTTAAGGCAAATAAGGTCTGATTTGATAAAACTAAGTCTTATTTAGTTCATTTGAGGGAAAATTAGGCAATTTTAGTTTTGATTGGATACAATCATTCATCTTTGTTGTTTTAGTCCTAATAAGGTTTTTCTGTGCATCATCTGGTGAATATTAGGTCATGTTATGTTATTATCATCTTAATTCTTTCTTTCCCTTAGTAGTCCTTTCATTTTGGATCAACTATCATCATAGTATCTAATCCCATGGTTATACCAATTGAGCTCATCACATCCTTACTAGCCAGATTGGGTCATATCAGATATATCTGAGTCAAGTTATGCCAAATAGGTTTGATTTTGTCGGAATTGCGTCTAGAAGAGTATGTATAATTTATAACCATCTAGATCTAATATAGTTCAATTTAGGTCATATTAAGATTATTTCATGTCGTACATACTAGTAAATTTATGGTTAATTATATCTACCCAAGCATCATTTGGGTCAATCCACTAATTTATGTTCAACGCTTGTTAGTTAATATTTATATTCCATGCTTCCCTTAGTTCATGTAATATTATTTTGCATTATTTATCTCCTATTATTTATTTACTTTATTCTCTTTAGTTTTCATATCCCATTCTTCTCCTTTTCATCTATTTTCTTATTTTTTCGTTTTTTCTATATTTTCTTATTGTTTCTCGAAAAGTTTGATCATTTCATGATTTATATGATCATGAAGATTCTTATAGGTAGTAAATGGTTCATTGCAAATAGCATGAGTACTTTATCATTGTTTCAACTGGTTTGAAGAAAAAAAGATTCTTATTTCAATCAAGCATCACTATAAATATTACTTGAAATAGGGATCAAGTTTTCATACCACTTTCAACAAGTATGATATTATTCACAACAATTATCATGCTAATTCAATCAACTGAATTTCCATACTCTTAGAAAAATTATCAATAGATGGTCAATGTGAAGCTTCTTATAGATTGTACAAAGCTTGTTGCAAATGTTTTTTTATATTCCCTAAAAGTCAATTGTTGGATGATGGATATCAAGATTTTTTTAATTTTGAATTAATTAATAAAGGAAAATCTACTTATTGATGCAAATTTGATTATTATGTTACTAATGTACATAATTATTGTACTTATAGTGATTGGTTCAAAGCTAGGGACTTGAAATATGTGAATTGAACTTGATATCCTTATATATTCTAATAATAATACTCTACGACGTCCCATCTCAAGTATTATTGCTAATATTGAAAAAGTAATACACGTGAGACTAACGTGTACGTTGATTGATGATCATGTCTCATGGGTCATAGATATTGGATACTGAGTCAAACTCATAGGAACTAGTTAAAGAAAAAGTGTATTGGACCACCTCACCTTTACAGTGATTCATGGACTAGTATATGATAGTCATAATTAGATCTCTAATGAGAAAATGGTGTTTTCATCTTTAGACTGAAATCACTACAATGGTCACATGATATACCTCATGCTTTGACACTAATCGATGTGTTTTTGAAGAATGTTTCAAAAAATATAGTGATTAGGTGTGACGGGGTCATGCTACAAATTGTGGTTAACGTATAAGAACTTATCCCTTGTATATAAAATGAGTGATAACATAGGCCTCATGAAAAGCATGACTAAAGAAATGCATGGTCATGCTCATGTCAGTCACTATATGATATTGTGCTAATATGTATATTGATACTATACTTGGAGATCAAGTAACATGAATTGAATGTGATGCAAATGATGTGCCCATGCCTCTAGTTCAATCTGGATATTTTTGACAAAAGGATTATAAAATATGGTAATTTTGGTTTTTCATGCTTTTTTTATTGTTCGATTAATCCTACCACTTGAGTAGAAATGATGTGTATCTAGATGTCACACATTGGTAATGGATATTATTATTGATTACAAAATCCCTCTAATGTAGTATGATGCCTATAGATTCACACACATAGAGATAGCTTAAAGAAAGTCTGATTTTGACTCAAATGTAATTGTTACAAAAATAGGGACTTGTAAGAAAGTTTGTAGACCTAGAATTACATTTGTATCCAAACTTTAGAGGTTTGTTTCCATAAGTTAAGGACTCTCCTCTTAGGTAAATAGGCAAGTCCATATATAACAAAGACTCTTGGAATAATTTGTTCTTTAGGACCCAATGCATGGAGGAATTTTTCATTCTATAAGGAGTCCATATCCTGATCATATTACATTTGGAAAATCCTAACCTCACCAGTCCTCTATATATATGATATGAGAGGATGATCTCCATACAAAATTTCTTGCTTCTTCATTTTTGCCTCCAAGGTTTGAGAAACCCTAACAATAAGTAAGAGAGAGAAAGAGGGAGGAGACTAGTGACTCCATCCCTTTATCTTTAAATTCTTATGTGGATATTGTGAAGATGAATTCACACAGTGAATTCATTTCACACAAGTGACTTCAGTAGTGGTATGTGATTTTAGGATAACATAGACACCTTAGAATAGCATGTTGGGAAGTAGGTTATCACCATGGAAAGTCATGTTCCAGATGGTGATGTGTGTTTTGGAATAGTGTGCTTTGTCAGAACTGAATTTGGGGCCAACAGACCTACCTCTTTCACATTGGTATTTTTCCTATCTAAGGAAGAATCATAGATTATAGTCTGTCATAAAATATGGTTTAACACATATTTTGAAGAACTTATAAAGTGACCTAAACCCCAGTTTGAGTTTTAGTTTTTTTAATGGATAGATGGAAAACAACATAGATTATAAGGTTATGATATGCATTGAGAAATTCACTTTAGTTGTTGTAACTTATTCCCAGATAAGGTACAATCATGTACCTTTATCAGATATTGTACCATAGATAGATCCCACCCCAGAGATCCTTGAGAAAAATAATTATTTCCGCTGCATGTTCTTCTCCCGAGAACTCAAATTTGTATCAAAGGTATGTTTAATGCTCTTTACTAGTTTTTTTTCAATTTTAACTGATTTTAATCTTTTTAGGATTATTTCATGAGTTTCACATATGATGAAAATTTATTAATGTCAAAATTCAATTAATGGTAATGTCCTAATTAATGTAACCATTATCATAGATGTGATCATGTATATGTATATATATGCAGTCCAAAGCGATGCCTCATAAATGTTTTTTCTTGGTGCAATATACATGATTATGGACAAACCCTAATAATGATTGCATCTATTGCTTGCTGATTTTTTAAATTCTTAGTGTGTCTTACCTATTGTCCCTTCTCTAATGAATTCATTTGTATGTCTTCATGCCTTATTCCTGTAGAATGAACTTGAGGTTTCTCTTACATATGATGTAATATTTTAGGATAATCTCAAATATACGGTATGCAACATGGTGGTCGTATAGAAGGGCAAATTCATAAGACTCATCAACAACGATTGATCATCCCTGGTGGCTACTCATGATTGAAGAATTCAAGAATTAGGGTTTATCATCTTATATTTATTCATGTGATGCATGAAATCCTACATGACCCCAATATTCCATTATCTTGGAATGACTGTACTAGGAGGCCATAATCATCACAATTATCTTTATCATTTATGGTGATTGTTTATATATGTAAAATATATAATATACACATATGTGTGATTGAATATGTACATGTATAATACTAAATCATTGATTGAATATCTTTATTAAGATACCTTGATCGTTTTACACAGGCTCTACAAAGAGAGGTGCATTGACCATCTTGGTGAGGTGTGAGGTAAACATGTATTTCTTCAAAAGTAGGGTACACAATTTATTGATATTGGTAGTTGGGCTCAACTCAGTAGGACTAAGTTTCTAGAGAAATCTGGAGGGGTGTTCCATAGGAAACTTAACAATGGTTTTCCCATGATTCAATTGGTAAAAGTTAACTATCTAAATAATTGACTTGTAAAAGGTCAACCAAAGTTGGGTCATGATTCAATTATTTATGAACCTCGACCCACTACAAAACTTTTAATGTAACTTTATGGACTAAAAATGAGGGCAATGAATTTAAATAAAATAATGGGAATATATGTTTAATTAGAGGCCAAAGTATTCAAAGTATTAAATTCATGTATTGTGTAGAATCAAAATTTAAACCACTTATCATTGTGATCGGTCCTTGATTATATATGCTTGGTGATACATATTTTGTAGACTTCTACATGAACTTAAGAAGTGTACTCAAAGTAGAGCATAGGTACACGTATTGGAACATGTTTTGGTGATGCCCCATCTTTCCAAATGAGATTACTCAAAACCTAAAACACGATCAACTACGAATTATCCACATAACTAGAAACTAGGGTAAATTAAAACCAATTTCAATGTTACCATCATGTTTTGAAAGATTTACATAAAGGTACAACAACCTGCTTATCAACACATACCACATCAGGTATTTACATGTATGAACAAAGGCATCAACCACAATCTATATACATAACATATGTTCCACACATACATGCCCTATACAAACATTGGCATACTGCCAAAAGATCGATTCAAAGTACATATTAATTACAAGGCATCCCCTTCCTAGACCTGAGAGTACATTGACGACTCTAGAGTTCTACAACTACTGTCCAACGTTCCACTTCTACTATTCTCCAAGCTTCTCTTCTTCAACACCACGACCATGATGATGTCATGGACGAACACCTGAAAAGATGAAGTGACCCACAAGGCGAGACCAACTTCCCACCGCGAGATATAATTCTCAAACAATAGTTATTGATTACATACGATTATATTATTTAAAAAGTTAAATATATTTAAGCAGATTAAATAGATAACACATTCTATGTAATTAAAATAGATTAAAAAATGATTACAATTGTGTACAAAGGAACAAGAAAAGCTATCATTTTCTATACAGTTGATTTCTCTTACGATGAAGTATAATAACTAAACATTACTGGAAACAAGGCATGGGTAAAAAATAATGTGAGTCATATTTAACCCTAAATAGATATACTACACAACTGTATTACATCTTTTATTAAGCCCTAAGGAGTTTGAGGTATACCATTCAGACTCCAACTGACCACTGCTAAGTCAAAATCAGAGCCATGCAAGATCTAGGAGAGTCAGACTCGTAAGATCTTATCCTCTATTGGTCAATAGGAGTCATCCACAGTGACATATATAGTCAACCTATAAAACAACCCATTTCATCCTTGGTATATAGCTCATGACACTAGTAACCCAAGTATACAAAACCCTATCACCCAAGGTTCAACCACAATTTTCCTCTATCTCATCACATATATATAAATAACTGAGATACGACCGCATACATTCTCCTACCAAGGTAGGACCACAACCATCATCCATAACCTTGGGATCAGGATTACAAGGAGACACGATCTCATGCACCTGACATACATAATAGTATGCGCTCCAATTTTCCCTTAGAAATACCATCCAACAAGTCATGGAACTGGAATGGATCTATGGCACATGGCACTACATGATTAGGGTTTCACTTTATTAGTTAATGACAATTGGTTGAGGTAACACTGCATCAATAAAGTTACATACAAATCTTAAAAGAGTTATACAAAACATGGGTAGATTGGAACTTCATAAGATATAAATGCATGAAATATAATTCTTTTCACATCATCTCATGGAATTATTTCATTTCCATACATGTAACCATAATCATCATCATACCATCACAAGATACAAATCTTTATCACATCATGTAGAGGATAACACCTCAATAAGGGCTCAACCTTGCCCATAGATCATTAAGACCATCACATCATTCCCTGTAAGAACATCATTATCTTTACATGCCTCACCCAAAGCTCATAATACCATCATTGTACATGCGACACATATATGTTCAACATAACTTTGCATTTAAGAGATTATGATGTTCATGTTTTAACACATTAGAGTTTCAACAACATAAAGAGGGAGAGTGTATTTCCTCAACATACTAATCACACAAGAAGGCTAAGCATGAGTAATCATCATCACTATACTTGCATTAGGGTTAGGATCAACAAGATAAGTTGAATTAGAGTTACAAAACATCATTGAAAGATCAAATATAATTATCAACATTAACATCATTTCATGAATGCATAAAGTAAACCATCACCATCATAATGTTAGGAAAATATAGCGACCACTTAGGATTAGAAAATTTCATTGACCACTTAGGTTAGAGAAGTCATCGACTGCCAAGGGTCAAGAAGGTTGGCGAACACAAAGGATAAGAAGAGTTGGTGACCACTAGGGTTTGGGTTCTCAATGACCACCTAGGTTAGAGACACAATAGTGACTTCTACGGTTAGATGCCTTAGAGACCACTAGGGTTCAAGATCATAGAGACCAAGATGAATAAGAAACTACATTGACCACTTAAGGTTAGAAAACATAGCAACCACTAGGAGTCAGAAAGGTCAGCCACCACTAGGGTTAGGGAAACATAGAGACCACTAGGGTTAGCCATCTCAGTGACCACTACGGTTTATAGACTAGGAAACCGCTAGGGATCCGAAACTCCATCAACCACTAAAGGTCCAAAGTTTTGCAACCACATAAGACACCAAATCTTGGCAACCATCATAGCAGTGTAAATCTCATAGACCAGAAGAGGGTGAAATCTTGCTGATCACTTATAGACTACAAAATTTCATCGACCAAATCAGTTCAAATAGGTTGGTTATCACTAAGAATCCAAAGGGTCATCAAGTTGCATCACTAGGAAGAAGATCCGTTCAAAACCCTAATATGCAACCATCATTTAAGAGAGTAAAACCATCATTTTCAACAAGCATGCAAGCACTAAAACTTCCATCACCAAGTAAGATTCATGCACAAGGATGCATAACTTGCTCAAATAGTGTCCAAACTAGTGTTGGGTTTTTAGGGGAGATAGAGAAAGCAGCGGAAACAAAAACAAATTCTCCCAAACCTAGAACAAAGGAAATGCGTCAACATCTATACAATAGGAAGGATGGTCTGTACATGCGTACCTTGTCATGAGGCTTGCTCGGAGACGTTACCTCACAACTAGTGCAGTCTTCACCTCTGGTCTTGGATGGTGTTTGTGCATCTCCTGGTCTCACTGGCAGTGTTAGGATTGACAACGTTCCTCTGAGCGGCATACGTCTCCCGCCTCTATAGTAGTCCACACAGACCACCTGGAACTCCGATCTCCTTGTCCCACAAGGAATCTGAAGGATTCGCACCCTCCTGTCAGCATACTAGTCACCAACACACTCTCCTGCCACCAGTTGCTTTCTGCAGTTGTCTTTCCCTTGGTGTGCCTCCCTTATCGGGTAGCACTAGCTCAGGCTCTCTCTCGGTTACCAAAACTAGAGAGAATGACAACTTTGCTGAGCAACTGGTGCACTGATTTGTTGTTCTAAGAAGCCCCAACTACCCCTATATATAGGAGGGTCATGGGACAGGGTTCTCTACCCTGGGCAATGTAGGATTAAAGAAGGAGTAGAAGGGTTCAGAATTTTCCACAAAAGCAACCAACTGCGCCACCTAAACTGATTGTTTCATACATGAAACAGTTGGTTGGGGAGTTGAGCTGATCGATTCAACCTCAACGGATCGGTTGGGACCCCTGAGCCGATCGGTTCACTTCTGAGCCAATCGGTTCATGGTCCTGATCCAACTCAAATTGAATTTCAAATTTGTCTCCGATTAATCAAATATTAATCCTTGTCCAAATCGAATTTGTACAAGTGAAACAAATTGTATTTGCAAAATAGTCTTCTCACTTTCCCAACGATCTCGGTTAGAGCAGTTGAGCCGATCAGTTAAACTCTTGAACTGGTCGGTTCAACCTATCTTGAGCCGATCGGTTCATCCCATGAGTCGATCCGTTGGGGCAACAGACTCGTGCAAATCAGTCAATCACAATTTCAATCAATCTGATACTCTAATCAATCGGTCCACCACCTTGAACACTATGATATTGAGCTATCAATCGATTGAGTGTTTAATTGAACTACCAAACTCCTTTAGTAATCAATCTAAACACTATTTGTCAATAAACTCCTCTTCCAGGTTAAATCCTATGTGTGTGACCCTACAGGTCCATTTCACATTGGCAGTGAAAGTCCATAACACTTATGACTTCACAAGGAAAGCGAGGTGCCTAGTCGCACATCACTGCTACCCAAGTGAAATAGAAAGTTGGAGAACAACTTTCAATCCTACAAACCGTGTATGGTGTTACAGTGAATGTATAATTCCTTTGTCACTAATATCCCAAATGAACTCAAGGCATGGAATAGTCATCCTGTCAACGTTCATTCACTTTCTTGATCTCAGAGTATATTGGAGGAGACATGTATGACATCAATATCACATACTGATTCACACATGCGTGTGCACGCCTATCTCAATCCTACTCATCAAGTGGCCATCGATATCAAACTCCCTTAGGAGGGACAAATCCCATATCTATCACTCACCCCTCAAAAGCCCCATGTGTCAAAGCCACCCAATCATCACCTTTATAACAACCCATGTTTCAAGACTGTGTTTGATGATGTCAAAGTGTACCCAACGACATGTGTTGAGTGTAGGGATTTTAGGTCAAAGAATCACAGTCACCACCATCACTGTGAGAACTGACTGTGACTACCATGTCATGGTTCCATGTGTCAAACTCACGATAGGTCTGTCTGGTAAACTTGTTCTCTAACAAGTACCTATGTGTTTGGTTTGATATCTCCATATCATGACTAATGAGATTCTGTCATCAGCCAACACCACAATCTAGTCTTGTGTGTAATTGTTGTCTATCTACCTTCCACAATGAAATTTTACTAGGGACATAATAAGAATGTACAAACTCTTAGCATCCATATGATCCCATCGTTCAGTTCCTGAACCTGAAGGCATACATCATTGAGTATTGTCATTCTATAGACATTCAATTTGTTCTATCATTATCTCATATGACTAAACCATAAAGAATTGGAAGCTTGCCTTTGATCTCATCAAATCAATCTTAATGTATCCCACCAATCATCCCATGATTAGCTCTCAGGGCATACATACCAACAGACTCCCACTTACACTGCAAGCCAATCACCCTTGAATCATATTCATAGTAATCTTCAAACATGTCCTACATGTTATTGTGCTCTAGTGCTAACATAGTGATTTATGGCAACACCTTGCCAAATTCAGTATTAATTGCATGTCTCTCATCTCTTCGTTGTACGTCACATGTATGGGATGGAGTTTTCATAATATGTGATCTAGTATTCCTTTGCTAACCTTTAGCGACATTGCATGACCAAGTATTCCTAACTTGTCATCAATGACCGGAATAACTATAAGTTCATCTCTATGAACTCCTAGATCCATTTAGTATCCACTAATGTTCTCTAACACACAGATACTCAACATTTCCTTTTAAAATAACTTTATTGAAACGTTTCTAATTATCAACAAACATTCACTTTTATATCTCATATATACGTTGCGATTAATTTTCTATCCTTTTTGGAAGTTCGCATCAGTGTAACTCTTTACAGTGAACCCTTCCTTATTTCCATAGAACTAGTACTTCTCAAGTACTTATCAAGTTCTCATGGTATTCCGGTAACCCTTATTGGAACTAGACAGACATCCAATCCTCATGTCCCACATACGAGTTATCAGGATGAGCATATCATATTATCATGTCCTACATGAATGCACTTTGTTTTGCTATGTCCATACATGCAGGATAATGGGATGATTACATACATGATAGATCCATATCAATTCTTAGTGTTCCCATTCTTCATAAGAATTGGACACTTGGCCTTGGGATATCAACTCCATGTAACATGGACAAGTTTTCTACCACTGAATCTATGTACATTGAACCCTTCAGTATAGATTGCCAATGTATGCTTTCTCTTTTTAGGTCAAGATGTTTTCGAGAACTATCTCTATAGATCTCTATTCCTATCATATAGGAAATGCTCTATCTTCCTTAAATATAATTTCCACTTTGGATTTCCATTTTTAGAACATTTCCATTTCACATCAACATGTGGAATGTGAATACGCTCCCACTAAATAACAGATCCTTTCTTTATCTTTGTCATATCAGTCAAACCCTTTGACTAAATTTTTTTTTTGGTCGGCAAAAACTCGTGTTGCTTTTTTTGTATTTTATCTATAGTGTCTGTACAAGGCGTTCTACCTTCAAGAAGATAGAGAAAAAAAGAAGAAAGCTATACAGGCTACATACATAAGAAGGAGAGAACTATCTAAGAGGCAACATCAGAAGATAAAGAAAAGAAGCCCATATAGCCGCTGAACAAAAAGGACCAAGATCCCCAGCTCATCCACTATCAAAACCACAAGAAGAATCTTCAAAACACTCCTAACACCAGCAAAAAAATGAAACCATAGACACCAGAACCCGAACCTCACTCAACCCTCACAGAAGAGAGAGGGGAAACATAAACCAACACCTTTCCTTCAGAGAAACACAGCTCATCCAAAAACTGTGTAGCAACAGATAATAGAACAACATATGCATATAGAGAAGCAGGAGACGATCAGCAGAAGAAATATCACTGCAGAGCATAGCCCATACATAAGAGCAGCAATCCATCAAAACATCCATCAGAATAGCACGGCTCAGCCAAAGAAGATAGCCAGGAACAAACAAGGTGAACCCCTCATCACCGTGGATACAAGGAGACCAAAAGAGGACAAAAAACACCATCGGTATCAGCTCCCAAACCAAGAACCAGAGCCAAGATAAAGATGATCTTCAGAACCCCAAACTGCTCTTAACAGAACCCAGAAATCTTCCAAAGCATCCAAAGAGCACGGCTCATACAAGACAAAGAAGCAATAGAGGCTAGAAAGCATATCAGCACACCATCAAACATCCATCAACTGAGCACAGATCAACCATCAACATCAAAGGAGCAGCAGCAGAGAAAAAAAAAACCCAGCAGACCACCACACCGACAGCAACACCCATACCCAGAACAAAACAGGATAAGATAGCCTCTCTTGCAAACAGCAGCCTTCCCAGCTAAACAAAATAGCAGGATCATCAAAAGAAAAACAAGTCAGCACTTCAAACGAACACTGGCACCAGCAGACACAAGGAAGCACTATGGAGATCTCTGCCACTCCCGAAGGATAAGATCAACCAACCATAGTTACGATAGAGGCACTATGGGGATCTCTGCCACTCCCGAAGGATAAGATCAACCATCCATATGCCCAAAAGGACGAGCTCTTCCAAAAGATCTAGCAGGTATCCCAGCCAAGAGAAACTCAAAAGAAACAACACCACTCCAACAAAGGAGAGCAGAAAAAACAAAGAGCTCAAACGCCCAACAACCAGCACCAACAAAAAAGACACTATGGAGATCTCTGCCACTCCCGGAGGATAAGATCAACCACCATAGGCACGAGCAAACCAGAACAAGCAGAACAGTACCAAAAAACCCAAAGAGCACAAAACCAAGAAACAAACCCAACAGCAGCACATAAGGAGGAACTATGGAGATCTCTGCCACTCCCGAAGGATAAGATCAACCACCATAGGCTCGAGAACAAACCAAACCAGCAGCAGCAAAGACAGGCCCAAACACTGCAACCATAACAGATCTGTATAGCAGCTCAAAGAAGAGAAGACCAACACCAAACAAAAAGCTCCAAGAAAACTTCAAATAATCATAGCAATAGCATCCCTGATTTTCTTGATAACCACATTCACCGGATTACACTTATCATCATGGACTCTAAGATTCCTTTCACGCCACACATGATACATAATGCAAAGAGCAGCCTTCTTCCCAGAAATAGAAGTGATAAGAAAAAGATCATCATAACTATTAGGCGGATCACCAATAGAAAGCAAGTCAGCACAATCCAACCAAACACTTCTAGCATATTCAAAAGTGAAAGTAACATGATTAGTGTCTTCATAGCTACTCCTACAGAGAAAGCAAACAGAAGCCAAAGTGATCCCTCTTCTCCTACTATAATCAGAAGTAGGTAATTTGTTAAGACACACTTTCCAAGCATGGATGATAAAATTTTTAGGAGCTTTACTAGACCAAAACCAAGTATACCGATTACTGAACTCTCCCTTTATACGAATGGAGTGCCAAACCTTCTTAAGATTAGACTTAGAATCCCCCAGAATAGTCAAGCCATCAACACCTTCAATGATAATATTATGCTCTTCCATACACTTCAGAAACACATGGGCAACCCTTGACTTAGGAGGATTCCACTTAGAATTAGAAATAACAGATCCAAGGTTAGCATTAGCACCCATACCAGAATTAATAGGATTCATATCCACCAAATCACCCAGAAACTTCGAATCACACCAAGGAACTTTCCAAATCTTAAAGGAGGAATTAGGCCCAATATGAAACTTAATCAAGGATAAGAGAAGCTTCCTAACGGAAAGCACCTTATTGAACATCCAAGAGTAATTAGCAGATTCTTCAATCAACCAGAAATTATCATCCTTCAGATACTTGGAAGAAATCCATTTGACCCAAAGGGTGTCTTTCTTGTTGCAGACATCCCAAGCATTCATGATCAAACAAGCTCGAGACACATCCTTACTTCGTCTAATACCCAATCCTCCTTCACTAGTAGGAAGGGTAACCTTCTCCCAAGGAACCAAATGAAGATGATGCATGCCTTCAGATTTACCCCAGAGAAAGTCCCTAGCCGGCTTATCAATAAAATCCAAAACCGAAGCAGGCAAAGGGAAAGCAAGCATCCAATGCATATGAAGAGTAGAAATAGTGGACTTGATTAACTCAATCCTGCCAGCCATACTAAGAGTTTTAGACTTCCAAGCATCCAACTTCTTACTAAACTTGTCAATGAGCTTATAGCAATTTTTCTTGGACAACATACCATAGAAGAGGGGAATACCCAAATAGCTTAGATCATCCACATTGCCTTCAGGCATATCAAGAATAGACAGGATATTACCTTTATCAACATTCCTACTAAAGATAACTGAACTCTTGTTAAGATTAAGGATCAAACCAGACATATCCCCAAAGTCATCCAGCAACTTTCTAATATAAGAAGCATTACCAACCGAAGCCTTAAGGAAGAACATAAGATCATCAGCAAAAATCAGGTGAGAAATAGCAAGAGAGCTCGACCTTTTAATAGGCACAAAGTCTTTCCTTTGTTTCATCATAGTGGTAAGACCCTGCATCACAATAACAAAGAGATAGGGCGCAATAGGGTCCCCCTGTCTAATACCATTAGAGGGAATAATAGGATCAGTAGGTTCACCATTGACCAAGACATGATAGGACATAGATGTAAAGAGGGCTTCAATCCATTTGATCCAAGAAACAGGAAAATTCATCTTGAACATAACAGAAAATAAGAACTTCCAGGAAACAGAATCATAGGCCTTAGAAATATCCGCCTGAATACACATGTTACTTGTATCTTTCTTAAAATCACTAATCAGCTCATTAGAGAGAAGAACAGCATCTTTCAAGCTTCTACCTTGAACAAAAGCACATTGATTGAAATCAATGATGGAAGGAAGCACCCTCTTTAATCTGTTAGCTAAAATCTTCGAGATAATCTTGTAGAAGATATTACAAAGAGCAATGGGTCTCCAATTAGAAATGATCGAAGAATCCTTTCCTTTGGGAATGAGAGTCAAAAAGGTCTTGTTAGCTTCCCTAAGCAACACTCCATTCTGAAAAAACTCCTTAATGGCTTTAAACACATCATCCCCAATGATACTCCAAGTCTTCTTGAAAAAGCAACCATTCAGACCATCCGGACCAGGGGCCTTATCATCTTTTAGATCCTCAATGATATCCTCAACCTCCTTCCTAGTCACAATCGAAGTAAGGAAGGACCTATCATCAGAAGAAAGGACACTACCAGTCCATTCACCTTGCCACACTTTCCCTTCAGCAAGAGGATTATTGAACAAACTATGATAGAAATCCATAATAGAAAGCTTAAAATCTTCAGAGTTGTGAGACATAACACCATTGACCAAGAGACCTTAAATTCTATTCCCATGCCTCCTAGTCTTGAGAGAAGCATAAAAGAATTTTGAATTAGAATTACCTTCTTTCAGCCATTGAATACGAGACTTCTGCCTAATAAGAGATTCTTCAGCAAGTTCAGCCTCCTTAGCCTTTTTATTACAATCATTAGCATAAACTCTTAAGTCCTCATCATTAGGGTTCATATCAGAATTGGAAGCAGCTTTGTTAGCAAGATCTCTAAGTCTCTTCGCATTATCATGGAGGTTCCCAACAAAATCCTTGTTCCACCTAATAAGTTCTTTTTTAACATTGTTGAACTTCTTATAAAGACGGAAGGTATCAAACCCATTGACCTCAATAGACGAAGCATTCTTAACAACCTCTAAGAAATCCTTTCTATAAGTCCACGCATTAATAAATCTGAAAGGGGACACCACTTTCCTGACATTCCCAATCTTTAAAGACACACGTCTATGATCACTTATGGAATTAGACACCAGTTCACCATTGTAATCTTCAATATCAGTCAAGAAAATATCATTATGGAAAACTCGATCAATCTTAGAAGAGACAAACCTCTCACCATGCTGCTTGTTATCCCAGGAGAGAAAAGGACCCCCAAGCTTCATCTCAAACAAACCAACATTCAAAACACAGCTGTTGAATTCCTCCATGGACTTCTTAGTAGGAGGTTGAATACTCATCCTTTCTTCCTCAGTTCTAACAGCGTTAAAATCTCCCAAAAGAACCCAACGACAGTCCACCGAACTACTAATGGATTCAATATCTTTCCACAAAACAGACCTTTCAGAATCACCATTATGCCCATATATGGCCGTAATAAGCATAGAAAACTCACCAACAGAAAGCTTAAAATGCACAAACTGATCAGATTCAGATATCTTGCTAACCGTGACATTTCTATACAAAACAAAAATGCAACCCAATCTATGAGAAGAAAGATTTTTTATAAGATCATACTCAGAAAAGTATCTATTCATAAGACTATAAACATTCCTTTCCCTAATTTTAGTTTCAATGAGAATAACGACATCACAATGGAGCCTCCTTAACTCTTCTTGGACAGGACCTATTTTATTACCAAGTCCTCTTATATTCCAAGAAGAAATGTTGATTGGTGGACTCATTTGGTAACCCCGGCTGTTGAACTGACAGCCTCAGTATTTGAAGAAGAGAGTTCCAATTCTTTTGGAGTGATTGAAGAGACCAAATTCTCAAGCTTCACAGCCATATTTGTCTTACCCAGACATTTTGGGGGAGCCCTGAATCCCATATTTTGCGCCTGATTCACTGAACAAGAAGAAGCAAATGAGCTCCCCTCACTAATGGGGAAAATACCCTGGACAGCAATACCAGTTTTGGGAGTTAAGAGACTAGGATTGTCCATACCAAAAGGAAGAAAACCAGCAGACACCTCCGCCATCCCTTTGCCTTTCACAAGATCTAGAGCAGCCTGACAAGGCGGATCAGCTAGTACAATGATTTCCTCATTACTCATAGGAAGAGAAGCTATACCCTCGTTCACTTTTTCCGACAAAACAACATCTTCCACTGTCAACACCTCCGGATATTAGCAAGCCACTTTCAGTCTAATTTCTTCCTCATCTGTAACCTCTTCAATAACAACCGTATAATCATCCTCCAGAACAGAATTTGGTATATTTGTAGAAATATTCAGAGCCGTAGGTTTCCTAACCTCCCAAACAGCTTTGGTCTTCTGATTCTTCATTCCTTGATTCACCTTCTCAGAGCGGGAGGGAAAGTCATCATGACCAAACAGACTGCACCGAATACATGTATTAGGAATCCATTCATACTCAAAGTAGATAGTGTGCTCTACGCCTTCATCACTTTTAAGAGTAACTTTCTTCAGAAAATTCGCATCCTTACTCATTAGCACCTGGATTCTTGCCATATCCATTCGTTTGATAAACTTAGTTTCATCATCCATCTTCAGTGGCTCACCCAACAGAGAACCAATTATACTAAACATACGATGATCCCAAAGCTCCATTGGCACATTATACAATCTGACCCATACAGGAACTTCCGATAGAGGCAACTTTGAGAATTTCTCGCCAATACTCCAACGCTTCAGGATAACAGGCCTACCGCAGACAAACCAATCGCCCTTCAAAGCCGTCTCCAGGTCCTGCAGCTCTTCAAAATGAATCAGGAATATCCCCTTCCCTCTGTCAAAAATCTCGAATATCCCACTAACATTCCAGATCCTTGTGAAATATTCCGCGAGAAGGGGGATGACAGGTTGGAAATCAATCACATACCCCATCAAGCATCTGCTCCACCGGCCAGCATTCTCCACTGCTTCGACATTAGGGTAGATATGCTTTCCATTTTCCAATGTGATAGTAGTCTTCCCCAGATCCGATCCATCCTTCAGATTTGGCCTAATGCTGTGCCATTTGGTCGGAAATCTTTGTTGGTCTGAAGATGGCTCGACGTTGGTCGGAAATCTTTGTTGGTCTGAGGATGGCTCGACGTCGGGATTCCGATGAACTTCATGAAAAGTGCCTCTGCGTCTGAGAAGAGGAAGAGGGAGACCGGATCGCCCCCCCGCCGTCGCATTATCACCCGCAGCCGCAGACGCCTGACGCCGCATTCTTGTCCCTCGTGTAATTGTAGTTCTTAACATTCAATTAACCCTTTGACTATATTATCAAAGTAAAGATCATAGTTCTGAGTTTCTTGTACTCAATCAATCACATTGATTAGTCAATTGTAATTTATAGACTTCATTTGCATTAATGGATTCATAAACCTTATAGGTTGTGTCATGTACACATCCTTGTTTTATTCCTCATAGGAATGCGGTTTTAGTATCTGTATGCCAAATCTTTTAGTCATTAAGTTGCAATCTATCAAGCAACATCCTTCTCAAAATGTTATCCATGTGTCTTAATGCTTAAGACTCATTCGCACTTATGGATTTCATCCCAATGGGTGCTACCATCAAGGTCATACCTTGTGGTTTACATGGAAGTCATTTAGGATGTAATGGTCAAAAACTATAACTCAAAATCTGGTTCCTCATATTTATCTAGATAGTTGACTCATCACATGACCAACTCATCATATAGTAATCGAGGTGTATCTGTCAAGGATATAAGAACTCACAACTCTTTGTGATTCTTAATGTCCTTTATTAGTGTGGGGTATTCTTTATTTAAGAAGAATTTAGTTATTTGAAAATCATCCTCTAACTCCTTAGAGTATGACTCCTTCATGATTTAGACATTACCATGCCTTAATTATGAGTTCACTATGATACACTATCATAATCACTCACAAGGTTCTCAAACATTTGGTCCAAGTATTTTATCCATTGATCTCATCAAGAATTAACACATTACCAAATTTGTACTCCATCTATGATATTCTTGAACAGTTCAAGATATTCATATTGGTATTTCTCTAAACACCATTTGAAGTACTAGAATTAACTTCAATAGGTATGTAAATACATCACATGTATTACACCTAATAGGATAATCATTCTCCCACTTACACTAGTGAAGATTGATTAATCATGTCTAAGAGATTCATGTCTCTTATTGGTTCTCTAACCAAAAGATTCTAGATTTATCCATCATATGGAAACTAGAGATGAATTTCTCATGATTTATGATAATATGATTGTTTGAGTTATTAATAACTTTTAGGTATCATTTCATCTTATGCATAACAAGTACCACAAGATAAACAAGGCATTGACATAAAGATCATATCCTTTGAGATTGAAACATCAACTTTATTAATTGCTATCTCTGTCATACAATATGCAAAATATAAAGTGTTTTTATCTATTGGAAAATATGAAATAGCAGTTCATAACTCTATTACATGCCTTCAAGGCTGAAAATAAACTAAAGTAATCCTATCTATGGAGGAAACACTTGCTCCATTTATTGAGTGTTTTACACTTTACATCTTGGTATCATATACCTCAAAAAGTGTTCCAAGTTTATTTCATGACACCTTTAGGTGGAGACGTCCGTCGCCTCCTTCTTCTTTAGTTCTTCTAGATAGAGTGGATAATTCCTTTTCCAATGTCCTGGCTTTTGACAATGGTGGCAATTCCCTCTGTTGGTCACGCCTCCCTTGGCCTTGAGAGATGAACACGCCTTGGGCTCCTGGCTAGCATCAGAACCCTTCTTAGCTTTGCCCTTTCCCTTGCGCTTGTACTTCTTCATCTATGTCTCGGCTGTCCTCAACATGCCCAACAACTCTGTCAATGGCTTGTTAAAGTTGTTCATGTTGTAGTTCATCACAAACTGACTGTAAGATTATGGCAACGATTGCAGTATCACGTCAGTATCCAACTCTTGGCTCAGGGGAAATCCCAGTCTTGTCTGGTTCTCCACATACCCAATCATCTTGAGCGTGTGAGGACCAACTGGATCTCCTTCTGTCATGACGCACTTGAACAACACCCTGGAGACATCATATCTCTCTTGCAGTGCTTGATCTTCATACATGTTCTTGAGATGTTGAATCATCTCAATGACACCCATGTTCTCATGTTGTCTCTGCAACTTGTGGTTCATGGAGCACAACATCAAGCACTTTGCATCAATGGCATCATCAAAATGCTTCTTATAAGCATCCCTTTCTGCCTTTGGTGCAGTAGGAGCAGGTTCCTCTGGAACTGGAGTATCCAGGACATAGATCTTTCGCTCTTGAGTGAGAACAATTCTCAATGTCCTAAACCAGTCATGGAAGTTAGTCCCATTCAGCTTGTCCTTTTCAAGGACCGATCACAATTAAAAGTGATTGTTGTTTGTTGTCATTTGAACTTTAAAAGGAAATATATGTGATTTGGTCCAAAACTCAATTTTGACTTATTTGATTGATTTGAAAAGTTGACGATATAATTAGGTCTTTAATTAATTATCGCTCCCACTATTTTGTTCAAATTGATAGCCCTCACCATCAATTTAGAAGATTGTAGAGTACAACATTCTAGTGGGTCAAGATCCATATTTCATCAAGTCATGAGTTAGCTTTGGCTGATCGCCCACAATCTTGACTATTTAGGTAGGCCATCATGCTAATTGCATCATATGCAACTCTTGATGAATGAATATGCGCAACATCTTGCCATGAACATTTCATGCCTCTGGGCTTAGACGCTCTAAGAATCACCAGTTAAGTCTAACCCAAAAGTCGACATGGTAAACATGCACCCAACTTTGGCAGAACCTACATGTTCCTTCACACTTCCACGAGATAGACGGCGCACCACGCTTTGGCGTAACCTATGCTTTGTCGATCAATTTTTTCATGTGTGTCACTAATGGAAGGCATATAAGACTTAATATTTTGATGAGGGGTTTGGTTTTATAGGTACATATACATATCCAATCACCACAATATATAGTACATATCATATACATGCTATATCGCATAGAAAACATGTAAAACGATAAAAGTGATGATGATGGCCATCCTAATGTGATTCCTTGAGCCAAGAGGAATCACGATCATCTAGGTCTACATCACATGCAACTTGTACAAGATGAACTCTGTGATGTAGCCGTCTGAGTTGACCAACTCATCAGATGAATGATCTGCTCGCCCTGGCCAGTCGTCTGGGTCCCAGCAGTCGATCGGTTTGCTTCTCCAACTGATCGGTTTGCCAGGTCATTGTGCACCTCCTCATGGACGCCACCTGTTCGTCTTGCTCCTCGAACCAGTCGTCTGGATCGCCAACCGATCAGTTCACGCCTTGAACTGATCATCTCAGTCATCGTCATATTTTCTTCCATTCTTTGACATAATAAGAAATAAAAAGATCTATCCTATTTACATTTAAATTGGGAAACCCTGAGTTACATTCGGGGGGAGAAAAGGTAGGAAAGAAATCTTGAGTTATCTCGAGTTATATCAGGAATAGGAGATAGGGTATCGGTGCGCATACCGAGATGCAAGCAACCACATACAACCAAGCACACATACATAGGGTTTGTTGGCCATAACCACGCTATACATCCACCACAAAACTCATTTAAGGGTGACGCGTATCGAGTGCATTCATATTATATATCATATATGCATATTGGGATTGGTGGATTTAGGATTGGACATGCATAAAGTCAATTTTATTCGCATCGTATGCAATAAATAAAGGTGACGAACCAAAATCAATCATATTGATAATCCTAAAGCATATAGCAGTTGACGTGGCTCTGATACCACTGTTGGGTTTTTAGGGGAGACAGAGAAAGCAGCGGAAACAAAAAAAAATTCTCCCAAACCCAGAAAAAAGGAAATGCGTCAACATCTATACAATAGAAAGGATGGTCTATAGAAGCGTACCTTATCCCGAGGCTTGCTCGGCGATGTTACCTTGCAGCTAGTGTGATCTTCACCTCCGGTTTTGGATGGTGTCTGTGCAACTCCTAGTCTCACCGGGACTGGCACATCCAGGTCTCAATGGGACTGTCAGGATTGACAGTTGTCCTCCGAGTGGCAGAAGTCTCCTTCCTCTATAGTAGTCCACACAGACCACCTGGAACTCTGATCTCCTTATCCCACAAGGGATCGGAAGGATCCAAACCCTCCTATCAGTGTACTAGTCACTAACACACTCTCCTGCCACCAGTCACTTTCTACAGTTGTCTTTCCTTATTGTGCCTCCCTTATCGGGTAGCACTTTCTCGGGATCTCTTTCGGTTACCAAAACTAGAGAGGACGACAACTTTGCAGAGCAACTGGTGCACTGATTTGTTGTTATGAGAAGCCCCCACTACCCCTATATATAGGAGGGTCATGGGATAGGGTTCTCTACCCTGGGAAATGCGGGATTAAAGCAGGAGTAGACGGATTTGGAATTTTCTACAAAAGCAACCAATCGTGCCACCAAAACTGATCGCTTCATACATGAAACAGTTGGTTGGGGAGTTGAGTTGATCGGTTCAACCTCAATCAATCGGTTGGGACCCCTGAGCTGATCAGTTCACTTCTGAGCCGATCGGTTTGTGGTCCTGATCCAACTCAAATTGACTTTCAAATTTGTCTCCAATTAATCAAATATTAATCCTTGTCCAAATCGAATTTGTACGTGTGAAACAAATTGTATTTGCAAAATAGTCTTCTCACTTTACCAACGGTCTCGGTTAAACCAGTTGATCCGATCTGTTCAAATCTTGAACCGGTCGATTCAGCCTGTCTTAAGTTAATCGGTTCATCCCATGAACCGATCGGTTGGGGCAGTAGACTCGTGCAAATCAGTCAATCGCAGTTTCAATCAATCTGATACTCTAATCAATCGGTCCAACGCCTTGAACACTATGATATTGAGCTATCAATCAATTGAGTGTTTAATTGAACTACCAAACTCCTTTAGTAATCAATCTAAACATTTTCTGTGGATAAACTCCTCTTCTAGGTTAAATCCTATGTGTGTGACCCTGCAGGTCCATTTCACGTTGGCAGTGAAAGTCCATAACACTTATGACTTCACAAGCAGAGAGCGGTGCCTAGTTGCACATCAGTGCTACCAAAGTGAAATAGAAAGTTGGAGAACAACTTTCAATCCTACAATCCTTGTATGGTGTTACAACAAATGTATAATTCCTTTGTCACTGATATCCTGAATGAACTCAAGGCATGGAATAGTCATCCTGTCAACGTTCATTCACTTTCTTGATCTCAGAGTAGATTGGAGGAGATATGTATGACATCAATATCACATATTGATTCACACATGTGTGTGCACACCTATCTCAATCCTACTCAACAAGTGGCCATGGATATCAAACTCCCTCTGGAGGGACAAATCCCATATCTATCACTCACCCCTCAAAAGCCCCATGTGTCAAAGCCACCCAATCATCACCTTTATAGCAACCCATGTTTCAGGACTGCGTTTGATGATGTCAAAGTGTACCCAATGACATGTGTTGAATGTAGTGATTTCAAGTCAAAGAATCACACTCACCACCATCACTATGAGAATTGACTCTGACTACCATGTCATGGTTCCATGTGTTAAACTCACGGTGGGTCTATCCGGTAAACTTGTTCTCTAACAAGTACCTTTGTGTTTGGTTTGATATCTCCATATCATGACTAATGAGATTCTATCATCAACGAACACCACAATCTAGTATTGTGTGTAATTGTTGTCTATCTACCTTCCACAATGACATCTAACTAGGGACATAACAAGAATGTACAAACTCTTAGCATCAGTATGATCCCATCGTTCAGGTCCTGAACCTGAAGGCATACGTCATTGAGTACTGTCATTCTCTTGAAATTCAATCGGTTCTATCATTATCTCATATGACTGAACCAGAAAGAATTGGAAGCTTGCCTTTGATCTTTATCAAATCAATCTTAATGTATCGCACCAATCATCCCATGATTGGATCTCAGGGCACACATACCAACAACTACATCACACTTGAACCTAAATCTTGTCATATAATATCAAAGAACATATTAAGTTTTGACTAAGGTTTTAGGCATCTAATTACAATAAGCAAGCATGTTCAACTAAAAGCAAGGTTAGGGGTATTACAACCATAAACCCCCTAACAAGGATTTCACCCCTGAAATCGTACACGAACATAGATAGGTACTTCTTACACATCTCATCCTCTAACTCCCACGTAGCTTCCTCCACACCACGGTGATACCACAAAACCTTAACTAAAGATATATCATTCTTCTTCAACTTCTTCACTCTCCCATCTAGGATCAACACAGGGTGCTCAACATATGACACATCATCATCCAACTCGACTTCTATAGGATGCAACATCAGTGTTGTATCAGGTGGCACTTCCTCAACATGCAGACATGATAGACATCGTGCAACCTATGCAACTTTGGCAATAGATCCAACTTGTAAACCACCTTTCCAACATGTCCCAAGATAGGGTATGGTCCCATATACCTAGGAGCCAACTTACCCTTTTTTCTAAATCTCATCACACCTTTCCAAGGGGAAACCTTGAGATACACACGATCTCAAACTTGGAACTTCAATGGCATGCATCAGTTATCAACATACAACTTCTATCTGTCCTAGGTTTCTTTCAACTATTTTTATATCACCTTGATCTTCTCTGTAGTCTACTGCACTAGCTTAAGACCCCAAAGTTGATACTCACCTGCCTCATACCAATATAGGCGATCGACAATGTCTTCTGTACAATGCTTCTTATAGTTTCATATATATACTTCTCTGATAACTATTGTTGTAGGAAAACTTTATCAAATTCATACGTACATCCCAATTGCCAAGAAACTGCAAGACACATGCTTTCAATAGATCTTCCATCGTCTGAATGGTCCTTTCTGACTAACCATGTTTCTATGGGTGGAAATATGTGCTAAACCTCATATGTGTTACCATATCTATATGCAAGCATTCTAAACATTGAATCATAAAATGTGGACCTCTATCAGATACTATAGTAACTAGAATACCATGCAAATAGACTATCTCATCAACATATAGTTTTTCCAACTTCTCCGTGGTATAATTCATCTTGACTAGAAGGAAGTGAGATGACTTGGTCAACCTATCAACTATCACCCAAATAAAATCATGGCCTTTGGCTATGCTAGGAAGACCAATCACAAAGTCAAATGTTATATGATCCCATTTACACTATGATATCAGTAATGGTTGTAACATCCTATGGGCTTTTGATGTTCTTCCTTGACCTTCTGACAAACAGGACACTTAGTAACAAACTTTGACACATCATGCTTCAATACAAGACATCATTATATATCCTTCAGATTGTGGTACATCTTGCTACTACCAATGTAATGACCATCATCAAACCGACAAACAAATCATTACTAATTAAGCACAATAAACATAATAAGCGGATTAACAAAAATCACTAAACTTTAAAACTTTTTTGCAAGGAGATCCTTTTCCAGAAAACTCTTACTGAAAGATCCAAAGCTCATACATATCATGATTACATTGTACAACATTGTTCCATCTCATCTTTAGGACATCATATAACAGTTGTTCTATCAAAACACATACTGGGCCAACATAAAACCTCGAGGCATTCAAGCCAAAATATCAGATCATTCATGAAACCGGTATGAACCAACTCTAAGGACCTGAGAGTATAGAGACAACACATAGGACTTCTATCTACAAGACATGACAGACAGTACACTCAACCTGAGTTGTCACTACTGCCTCAGTTGTTGTTCCTCCTCTGTAGAAAGATCTTCACCACCTCGTGCATGTCCACCTAAAAAATGTGGATCCTATAGGGTGAGATAATTGTCCCAGTGAGAGATATAACTCTCCACCGACCATATTATTATTGATGATAAACATTATAAAAATTGAGCAGGGGTTCTTTTATGTTAACAAGTAGGATTAATCATTGTACGAACATAATAAGATAATCTCCTTTCTCAAGGAGAACACTGTATCTACCCATGGTAGATTCGTAATTCATCTATCTGCTTTGTAAGGAATGTAAAGGATCATAAATAACATCTATCAACTCAGATGTATAATTGAATTGTGCATCAATCAATGTTTTCCGCAATCAATCCTTAAACAGATATGCTACATGGCTGAGCATATTTTATCAATCACACTTATGCCCTGAGGAGATGAAGCATACCCCTTTCATCTCCAACTGACCACAAACTTCTCACAAGTCGGTACCATACAAGGTCAATGGGAGAGCCGGTTTCCATGACCTCACTTGTCTCAGTCAGTACGAGTCCACTTAAGTTTAGCAGGACATCTTGTCTAGGCTACAAATAGTGTGCCAGGGTATGTAGGCATCCTCGCTTAGAGCTACAACATCAATTGCACTCTCTTAGGGGAAACATCTACTAACAACCATCCCCATTTATGAAATTATTGAGCCATGGTGATGCAAGAACCATACTCTAAGCCACGGGCCAGTTCACTGTGCTCAACATAGAGTCTACGACTGAAGTCACACTCGAGCCAGGATATGACATATAGCCAAATCCCCATTCATTTTGGGCTCGTAAGGGGATCGGCTCACACATGGTCGCCCGTACTTACGCCCCCACATACTCAAAATTATGCACTCCGAGTTATGCCGTGGGGAACCCGTTTCACCATTCAACAAATCTTGACACTGATGAATCTATGGGCAGGGCAATGTTTTATAGTTCCTAATGATGTATTACATGTATTATAGTATTCTTTTAGCATCAAACAAGTTATCATTATGAATCACAACAAATGCTACAAAGAAAAGTGTAATACATCTATCACGCAATTTTCATATCTTTAAAACACATGATACTTGAGATCTCAGTCCCTCGTCACATTACTGGGAATTCTCATCCCTTTACATCATTATCATGATTATTGGATCTAGGTATTCAAACCCATGGATCATAACACAACATTGTAATCTTCATAACAGATAAACATTACCTCTAGGTCCTCAGACCCAGGTATTCATTTTACTTGTTGTTCAAGTATTCCATATGGCTCACAAGGCCATTACACATCTTGTCACCTATCACTAGGAAACAACTTATTCATATGGCTCACAAGTCCATTACGCATCTTGTCACCTCTCACTAGGAAAAACTTATTCATATGGCTCACAAGGCCATTAATCATTACACTTGTTATACAAGTACTTAACATGCCTCACAAGCCTTATGTAATAAGAGAAATGCAACCTTCCCATCATTAGGTTTAGGGCTTCCCTTTATCGTCAAATAGGGTTTCATATTCATATTATTAATCCCAACCCTAATTAATTGATCCACACCTCTAGGAGAATACATTGATATCATAAGTATTCAATCATACTTATTTATTCTCATCATTTATCATGAAATTATTATCAACACAAAGTATGAGTTTCTCTCTCATCCTGACTAGGATATTGATTACATCATACTTTATTAACTTGGCTTCACCCTTCTCAAGGCATGTTATCCTACACTTATCAAAGTGCATTAAACTCATTACCTCTCAATGTAACAATTAACATGACACACTTCATATGTTACTCATCCAAGTATATTGGATTTGAGGTGCATCAAGGTGTATCAACCTTGAGATGTTGGATATGATATTTATCATGTCTTGATGTATCACTTCCCTGATCACTTTTAACTTTCTTAAGTTCATCAACTTATCTTGTATTAGGGTATTTCCCATCCTAATACTTTATGCACTAACTCATCACATTTATGTTGTAGTTCATTGTCCATAAGTCACACACTTGAATTACCCAACTATCATAAAGTGATATGGTCTCATCTCGAGTTAAGGCATTGTTGATATACCATTATCAACCACTTTAGGTGTTTCACCTATCAAGGTATTAACCACACCATTACTTGGTGTTAGACTCATCACTCCTAAGAATGTTTTACCCTCACCATTACAAGGTGCATCAGATTGAATCATGTATGTCAAGTTGAACACATGTATTGGGTTAGGTGTATATTAATCTAGGCATCATCATATCCCTCATACCCTTACCCATTAAGGTATCAACCTTACTATTCATATGGTGTATCAACTTGACCCTTCATGGGGGTAACATCCTCACCTCACTTGAAGATATTGGCCACACCCTACTTTAGTGTATTGACCATCACATGTACTAGGGTACTAACCACCTTTCCACTCTTGTCATCTAGTGTATTGGATTACCCTCCATCTCATTTTAGAGATAGGTTCTCAACCCAATATCATCCAAATGGTGTATGCTTAACACAATATCCATTTAAAGGTGTATACTTACTACCCATATCACCTAGAGGTGTATGTGTGCTTACCATATCAACCTTGAGGTGTATGTATGCTTCCATATTAGGTTTGAGGTGTATGTGTGCTTCCATATCACTTTTGAGGTGTGTGTGTGTGTGCTTCACACCATATCGGGCAAAGAGGTGTGTGCTTGCTCACCATATCACTTTAGAGGTGTATGTGTGATTCACACCATATCGGGCAAAGAGGTGTGTGTGTGCTTCACACCATATCGGGCAAAGAGGTGTGTGCTTGCTCACCATATCACTTTAGAGGTGTATGTGTGATTCACACCATATCGGGCAAAGAGGTGTGTGTGTGCTTCACACCATATCGGGCAAAGAGGTGTGTGTGTGCTTCACTCCATATCGGGCAAAAAGGTGTGTGTGTGCTTCACACCATATCGGGAAAAGAGGTGTGTGTGCTTCACACCATATCAGGAAAAGAGGTGTGTGCTTGCCAAATATCATTTTTGAGGTGTTTGGTTGACCTCATATCGTGAAAGAGGTGTATACTACACCACCATATCGTGCAAGAAAGTATTAAATCATATCCATATCGTTTGAGTAAAGTAGGTGCATCAGCATATCGGGTTAGAGGTGCTTGCTTGTGTGCTTCAACCCGATATCACTTTATAAGGTGATACCATCTTATTCAAGATCTAGTCCTTCGTTCTAACTATTATAGTTCATGAAAGCAGGCATAAGAAACTATTAGAACTCATAATGTCTTCAACTATTTCAGAAAATTTTGGAATTAAAAGCAGATCATTAAGTATAGCAATTTAGGTGATGAATAATAAAATGATAGAGTTCAAGTTATATAACCCACCTCAAGAACAACTTCAAAACTCCAAGCTCCAAAGCTCCACGTTCTTACAGTTGAAGATGACTTATCAAAATTCCAAGGCTCGTTCACAACTCCTTCATATAAAAGGAATCACCAAGGATAAGCAATTGGTGAAGAAGAAAAGAAAGGAAGATCATAACCCTAAAATCACACTTCAATCCAAGGTTGACGATGATCATGGCCTCACCTTAGGATTATGTATTCAACACCTTATTTCTCCTTAGAACCTTTCATGATACCACACTACTCATGCATGATATGCCATCTCTTGTGGCCGATATCCCCCTCACCTGTGGTCAAAACACTCCACTACGGTCGATATCACCTTACTAGGCTGATACCACCTTACTTGGCCGATATGAACTTGCTATGGATGATACCCAAGGCCCTACGCACAATCCCACATCACTCCTGCATGATACAAGGACCCTATGCACGATACCTTAGGGAAGTAGGGTGGTAAGATTCGAAACATTTCACTAATGGGTGAAAAGAAGGGGTATATATACTTGTTGTTCACGAAGAAGTGTGAAAATGAGGTGTCATCAATTTGTGCTACTAGGTGCCACGTGTCAATGCATGGGTGACACATGTACATTCATGCAATAACATTTATATATTGACATGAAAAACTCTAGAGGATAATCTAGGGATGAATTTTCTTCCGGTGCTTATCCCTTTCAATAAAATATATCAACAAAATCACCACTTTATTCACAACCCAATACAACTTTTCTAAGGAAGTTGTAAACTAATACACTTCACCTCCTTGAGGTTCTTTGCACGTCATGAGCTTTTCCAAGAGTACAAAAAATGATATGAGACACCTCCTTTGGCTCCTTGGCCGATAGACACTCATATATAAGCTTTTCAACTTGATACAACCCAAGTTAGGGTTTCATATTCAACCCTTTTCCTTGGTCATTTCACCACCAAGATCACCATCACTCACAATAGATTCAAACATGGTGTCTCCTTATTTCTCTCTCCTATACATGACACTAGGAGGGAGTAGGGACACTCTAGAGGTGGTAATTTTCTTATCAACCCTATATTTTGGGTAAATTAAAATTTGTACCAAAATTGGTGCACAAGGTACTAACATTATTCAAACATGTTCAAACTTAGAATTTAGGCTTTCCACAAGCCACCAATTAGCATCATTTTCTCTCTTATGATGCTAAAACATATATATCACGTTCAACATGTGACATATTGCAATATAACCCCTCAACTTGGGTAAATTGCACTTTGATCCAAAATAAAGGAACATTGCTCAAACATCATTCAATCATGACCTAACTTGGAACATAAGTGTGTCACATGATAAAAAAACACCTTATAGGATTATATTAAAGTTATAAGAAACTTACTTAGACAAAACAAATAGGGTTACCTCATAACCCAGGTCAGGGTCATTACAAGTTATAAACCCCTAACAAGGATTTCGTCCCCAAAATCCTAGGTAAAGGGAGACAGATATTATTCATTCATCATATCATGAAGTCTCCACATAACATCTTAATGTCATGGAGATACCATAAAAATTTGATCAACACAAAGTTCTTCCACATAGGGTTGTCATAGAATCTGTCACACCGGACACATACTCTACTATCTTTTTCATTATTGAATGTAGAGTCAACTCTGTGTTAGGTAACACTTTTCTTAGTCAGAGAAACATTATGCATACCTTATTTAACTCAGGTTTCAAACCTCACTGATTTTTCACCTTTCTCAACTTACGACTTTATGTGACAAGATTCTTGATTCTAGGGAGTCTTCCATACTCCTCATTCAGTTTAGCATTTCATTTCCAAGGAAAGACCAAAGTTACGTTTTGTCACCCACTTGGGACTACAAGTCTTATCATACATCTGTTCTGCCATCTAATTTGCTGACACAACACCAATCTTTCTTACTACTTGTACCAACTATCTCATTAGTTGTACATTCTCTAGTCATAAGAGGAGGTTACTTATCAATTAAGAACTTATCTTAGAGGTATCTCTAGATGTTAGGTATAAGTTTCCTTAACAGATCTAGATAGGGGTATTCTAAGGTATTCTAAGGAATTATATATATATATATATATTTATATATATATATATATATGTAGGTATGTATGTGTGTATGCATGTATATACTACTATAATATATATATATATATATATATATATATATATATATATATATATATATATATCTATATATATATATATATATATATATATATATATGGGATTTATTCGTTACACGTGCGGGTAGCCTGATTTTTTGCTACCCGCACATCCAAAAATGTAACTATATGGTATACAAAATTAACTCTAAGATAAAAAGAGTAACTATATGGTACACAAGAGTAACTCTGAGATCAAAAAAGTAACTGCGCAGAAAATATACAGTTAGTAAATATATGGACGCATTGTTTTATTTTGGTGGGGCAAATGATATTGTTTTTGGATGAAATTTTTTGGAGAGCTAGATAAAATGCTCCTCTACATTTGTGATTTTTTATTTTTGAAAAAAAGTGACTGAAAGGGTGGGCGGGTAGCTACCCACGCGGGTATTAAATATGAGCCCATATATATATATGTATATATATATAGGTATATATATATATATGTAGGTATATATATATATACCTATATATATGTATATATTTTTGAATACTGATTGAATCAGAAATTTGGAGGGATATATCAATTGGTCTCTTTTACCTATTGCTTTATCCATCGGTGTTGTTTCTGATCCTTTTTGTTGTATTTCTCTCCTGAAGCAATTCAAATCTACAATTATTCCTGCAATATCTTATTTGCTTTCTTCTATGTTGTCAATAATTTTATCCTATTTTTGAATTATTTCAATTAATTCTACATAATTATCTTGTAACAGAGTACAATTACGTTGTAATCGAGCTTCAAATTCTGCAAGTTTCTTTTCAAATTGCTCCATTGTATTCTCTTGATAAAAAATCTGCAAGAAAGTTAGTTTCACCTTTAATAACTTCTATGTCAAAAATATATTCTGCAAAAAATGTCTGCCATCTGTTTAGTCATTTCTATTCTGGTGTGGATGGTAGATTGTTTTTAATAATAGCTTTTACCTGGGTATTATCTACTCGTGCTAAGAATTTTTTAGGTAACAAGAAATAAGAGAACTTTTTAATTCCCTTTTTTAGTGCTAGTAATTCTTTCTCATTTGAGTGATATCTTTTTTCTGTGTCAGTAAACGTTCCATAGGTATATCTGCATATTTTTTCTTTTTAGATAATACTATTCCTACCTTTTGGCAAAGAAGAGAAAATATTTGTAGATGTTTGTAATGTTCTTCTTCAGTTTTACTAGCAATAAAAATATCATCTACGTATACTAGAGAAAAGGAATTATAAGGTTTGAATACATTATCCATTCTTCTTTGGTATATTTGTGGAGCATTTTTTAATCTGAAAGGCATTACTGTCCATTCGTAATGTCCTTGTGGAATACTGAATGTTGTCAATGGTATACTTTTTTCATCTAGTCTTATTTGATAAAATCCTGATTTGCAGTCAAATTTTGAATAAATGCTTTTTCCCCTTGGCATATTTATTAAAGTCTCTTTGTGTGGAAGAAAATATCCATCGAAATTAGTATGTTGATTTAGTTGTTTGTAGTTAACTACCATTCTAGCTTTTCCTCTTTTAATTTCTGCATGGTTTCTTACCATGAATGCTGGACTAGAATGAGGGCTTTTTTATTTTTGTATTAATTGTGATGTTTCGAATTCCTGTAATTGGGTTCTAAATTCTTTGATGTCAACAGGATTATATCTCATAGATTTTACTCTGATTATTTTAGTATTGTTAATTAGTTCTATTGTAGCCCGTTCTTGACTAATATTCCAGAGGGCTAATGGATTATCACTATAGTTCTTTTCAAATAATGCTTTAGCATCTTGTATATTGAGTTGTGCAATGATTCGTCCTTTTAGTGGTTGTTTTATTGGTTGTTTTTTAGTTGTATTATAATCACCACGTTTGCTGTGGAAATTAAATTTGTCTCTTTTATAGGCTTTTTGAACTCTTTTTACTATAATCCAATGATCACAAGGTGTCAATAGTTGAATATAATGTTGGTGTTGGATATAAAGTTTAAATTTTTGTGTGAAGTTATTTTCTAGTAATATGTCTTGTTGTGCATATTCATGAGTATAAAATGGTGGACATGTAACTATATAATTTCCTAAAATAATTTTAGGTTTTCTAACTCCATGAGTTAATGCATGTCTTTTTCCTGTAAAATCTTTTCCATATAATATAGGTAGTGTTGTAATATATTTTTCAGGAAAGCATTGTCTACGGGCAATGAAAGTCCCTGCACCTATATCTAGGAATGCATGAAAGTATTCTATTTTATATTCTTCGTATACAATTTTTTCTACTATATGTACACTATATATACTAGTCATTCTCTTTTTTCCAAAAATATTCTTGGTTATTATGTGTAAAATATAGTCCTTCACTTTGTAGTGAAAATGGTTCCATTTGTTGTAGTGCACTCATTCCTAATATAATTTCTGTGTCATCATACGACTATTTGATTGTACATAGAGTGTTATGTCAATGTTTATATCTTGTATTTCAATTGGAACAATGGCTTGATGTGTAATTTCATATTCGTGTCCATCAAAATTCGTATATGCTTAAGGTGATCCTATAGGTATTTTTTCTATATAAGGTATCATTCCTTGTTGGATAAATGAAGCTCCTGCTCCTGAATCTATTAATATTGTAGTCATATTCCATTATTGTCCATTGAAATATTTTCCATATAATTTATAGTTTCTAGCATTTCTATTATCTGCAAGAATTCTTAAACTTGTTGTTCTTTGGAAATTTCTTAATATTAGTCTTAATCTTCCATTATATCTATTCATGCTTGCTCTAGCATCTTCTATTCTATCTCCATTTGTTAATTGTAACTAATTTTCCTCATAATGTAATCTTCTTGGGATTTTATTATCTGTTACCAAGGGTTTTTCTAAGGCATCTATATTTATATTTTCTGGTATCTCTATTTCTGAAATTATGTTTGGCTTTGTAATTTTCCCTATATCTTTAAATATATTAGGAAGCATTATGATATCTTTATCTTCAAATTTTTCAGAGTGATGTGGGTTGCTAAGAGCATAGCTTATTATATATGTTATTGAATAAGGAATGGATCCTTTTTTCATGAATTTCAATCTTTGAAAATCTTGTATTAGACTTAAGGTTCTGTTTAAATTATTATCTTTAATGTTTACACTTATCTTTGGATAAATATTAAAGATTAATTTTTGATGACTAAGATTTCCTTTCAATATTCCTAACGTAGCATCTTTTCTATCATTAATTAAATTATCCTTTAATACAACATTTATGGGTGAATCTATTCCCTCTCTAAAGGTTTCTTTTATCATCATTTGAATAGCTCCTATGTGAATCCATCCTATTTTAGATCTATCTTTTATTTTTTCCATTTTTCTCATCAGGTCTTCCTTTCGAAGTAAAGGTATATTTATTCCATTTCTATTGTATTCTATTTGCATACGCATTTCTCTATTAGTTATTCCATAATAGAAAATATGTTTTCTTTGAGTAATCTTTTCAAAAAGAGATGTTCTAAATCCATCAGAATTTTCTAATCTTAATTCAATGTTTCTTATTCGATTGAATAATTTTCTATCTATTAATACTTCTTGCAAGAAATTTCCTGATTCTTCCTGATATTTTTCTATTATTTCTTCTTCAGTCTAATTCTGTGTCTGAGAAATAATAGATCGATCCATCTAATTGTCCGTCGTATTTTCGTTGAACAAATTCTTGAATGTTTTCTATTTTAGAAAGTTCTTCCTCTATAATTTCTTCAATTTGTTTTTGGCTAATTTTCTTAGATCCTCTTTTTGGACATTCATTAGCATAGTCTCCTATTTCTTGGCATATAAAGCATTTGCATTCTTTTCATTTCATTGTATTTTCATTATAATTCTTCTTTGTTCTGTTATATTTTTTTTGGTTTAGGTTTAAATCCAAACCTTTTTCTTTTCTTAAATTTATATTTATTTCTTCTATTATACCTCATTGGCTCACATCCTATGGTTATTAGATGAGTTAATTGCGAACAACAAAGTCCTTTTTTTACTACTTTATTTGTTTTCCTACTTAGTGTAGCTTCGGCACACCATTCCTCTAATTTTCTTTTTAGAAATTCTATTCATCCTCCTAATGTGTCTGCTCTGTCCAATATATTGCGGGTATAATTACATTGCTTTAAATCCCCAAGGGTCACGTACTTTTGTATAAAATAAATTTAGTAGAATTTTATTGGTAACCTTTTCTCTATCTGTTCTATCATATACTTTATAGAAGTATTCCTAAAATTTACATATATATTCATCTATTCGGCACATGTCGCAGAATTTTAGATTATATAGTAAAAAGGTAAATCTCTATTTTTTTTTCTTTTTCTACATCTCTATTTACATTCCATGTTTCTCCTAGAAATTCTCTTCGTAATTCGTTTTCATAGTTATTTACCACTTGAGCTAATGTGGTTGTTGTTCCTTTTACTTCTTCTCTATCATTATCAGTTAATCCTTTCCACCAATCTTCTACGATTCCTTGGAAAGTTAAATGTCAAAATCTTGATGTTGTGTCAATATCATAACTTTGTGATGTTATTGATAAATATGTGGCTTTCGCCCATCTTTTTATAGCTTTATCAATATTTCTGACACAATTTATATTTAAATAAATTCCGTTTGCACTAATATATTCTTGATTCATATAATCAACTGGGGTTTCTAGAGTAATATAACTCGGTCTTCTATCTGATGCCCAATTTATCCCTTCGTATCTATTCCTATCAGTAGGTTTTCTTCTAAAGCTAGGATCTGACCAGTATCTAGCTCCTGGTTGTTCTGGTGTTTCATTTCTATTGCCTTGTCTGCTAGGGACCGTTGTAGGAATAGGCATAGTTACTTCACTTCTACAAGCCTCTCCTTCTATAGGTTTTATGTTTATAGTTCTGACCTTTTCTGTTAACCTCACAATTTCTTGACTTAAACTATCTAGTTCTTCTTCTTTGGCTTCTAAATATTTATTTTCTAATTATTCAATTTTGAAGTCATCTATTTCTTCTATATGAAGAGGACAAACGCTTATTTCATTTCCACTTGTTTGGAATAGATTTATTTTTGATATACATTCAATATTTTGTTTTTCATATAGATATTCCATTGTTCTGTGTAATTCTGCTATCATGTCTTGAATCTTTTGAAAGTTTTTTGAATTGTTTTCATGAACATGTACTTCTAATTTCTTATACATTTTATTCAATGTTTACTTCAAATTCTAGATCTAAAGCTTCGTATATGTTATTATCTAAATTTTCTAACTTGTTATGTTCATACTAAATTTCATTCTCATATTTTGGATTGTTACTTGGCTCTGATACCACTTTACGTAGGAAGAAATTTTTGATTCTGTTATCATGCTTCAAAAACATACTCGAACTGCCCTTATGGGTGTTGTATGCTTTTTCAGCTTTATCATTCTGTCTATGATTATTACTTATTTTAAACAAGATTCTTAGTATCTTTGTTTTTAGTTCAACTTTTAGAAGAATAAAAGTTCTTCGCATAATCAAATTCATCGCATAAGAAACTAACTTATAGCAGAAATATAATAATACTCTGGGTACCATAAAGAGAAAGATAGTTCGTATACCTGTGTTGCCACTTCGCTTCCTTCTATCCTCAACGTCATTCGATCTTCTTTTAATGATTTCTAGGAGAATTATTCCTTAGACCTGGACTTTCCGGATCTCGAACTCCTTATCATCCAATAGCCTTCATCTCCTTATATCCTTATGCACTCTTTGTTTGATCGGACTCTTTGGACGACGGCCTTCGGGATAGAATAAGGGAGAGATGACTCTCGACCGGTGAAGATAAAACGGAATGGGGGTGTAATGGGTTACACACAGATCTTCCTTCTCTATGTTAGTACAAGAATTATCATCTTCCGGCTAAAGCCGGTTTCTTATGCTTATGGGAATTAGAATGCAAGACTCATATCAAGAACTGGGATGAAATCTAGAATGAAATAGGATCGAAGCTCTTTTATTGAACAAAAGACTTAGAGTATCCACATATCCTATCGGGACTCTCCTCTACTCTGAGTGTCCCTCCCTACAAGTCCTCGAGAGTTTATATAGACACTCTCTTATTTACATAGATATTTACATTCTTTTCTATTTATATATTTGTCGCACACTTGTCTGGTGGAGAATAATCTTCTTTTTTGATGTCTTTCTTTAACGAACACTTGTGCGTTTAAGAATGCTTCTTCTTTCAATTGTTTTCTTTCATCATTGATGACATATCTGATGTATTATTTCTTTTGTTCGTCATTACTGACGTGTTTTTCATCTTCAGCGGCTAGTGCTGCTATGGCTGTTTCTTTCTATTTTGTCTTGGAACGCAGGACATATTCTTTCTTCGTGCTTTCTGAGCTGGCAAAACACTTATTGGCATTTGCAGCTTGATTTTATTTGTACGGATTCTATGTTTTTTAGAAACCTTTCTAGATTGATTTTTGTCGATATGTTAGTTCTTCTTATATTGGAAAGAATAATCATATTGTCTGAGACTTTGTGTAGCCAGCTTCGGTTCTCGTTGATTAATTTTTCTAATACTTAGAAAAGAACTTTTAGTCCCAGAGCTCTTCTGACTTCAACAAATTCTTTGTTGATTTTGTTTCCTTCAAATTCTTTTCAAAAACTTGCTTCTATTTCCTTGATGTATTCTGGGGAAGATACTCCAATTCGGATGCAATGTACCAGATTAAACTTCTTTAATTTTTCCCAATCTTCGGATGCTGCGAAAATCTTGATATAAATTTCACTAGTAGGTTTTATTAGTGGGCTATTGCTTTTAAATTCTCTGACTGCTTTGACAATTTCTTGGGGCAGCCCTTGAATTTCTATGAGGTCATGGCTCAAATATGTTATATTTGCTGCTCCAATTCTGAAACAATATTTAATGATTTTTAGATCAGCTCCTTTGTCAAAATTGATTTTGGGATAAATTCCCGTGTGATCTGGAAAACACGTTTCTATTGTTTTGAGATTGTAAACAATCTCTAATAGAGATTTGTATTCATTTTCACTTTTTGTTAAGAAATTTATGAGGTTCAATTTTAGGTCATAATCCTACTCACTCTGAGATACCCTAAATTTAAATATTCTTTCAGACATCAATTTTATTTTATCTGTTGTATCGCGGGGTTATTTCTCTGAAGAGATTGTATTTTCCGCAGTTAAGTGGGAGTTGTTTTCTGAAGAAATTGTAGTTTGAAAACTACTTCTTGTCGTTTGGCTATCTTTCTCTATACAGATAATATTTTCATCTGTAAAGTTGGTCTTAGCAGTTTTAGAACTGCTTTCTCTTGCCGTTAGGCTAGTATTGTCAGTAGTTTTTTGACTACTGATTGAATCAGAAATTTGATTTTTTAACAAGAGAATACAATGGAGCAAGTTGAAAAGAAACTTACAGAATTAGAAGCTCGATTACAACGTAATTGTAATCTGTTACAATACAATTATGTATAATTAAATTAAATGATTCAAAAGCAGGATAAAATTACTGACAATATAGAAGAAAGCAAACAAGATATTGCAAGAATAATTGCATATCTGAATTGCTTCAGGAGAGAAATATAGCAAAAAGGATCAGAAACAACACGGATGGATAAAGCAACAGGTAAAGGCCAATTGATATATCCCTCCAAATTTCTGATTCAATAAGTAGTAAAAAAATTACTGACAATACTAGCCAAATGGTAAGAGAAAGCAGTTTTAAAACTGCTAAGACCAGCTTTATAGCTGAAAATATTATCTCTGCAGAGAAAGATAGCCAAATGGCAAGAAACAATTTTTAAATTGCAATCTCTTCAGAAAACAGCTCCCGCTTAACCAAGGAAAATACAATCTCTTCAGAGAAAGAACCCCGCGATACAGTAGATAAAATAAAATTGATGTCCGAAAGAATATTTAAATTCATGGTATCTCAAAGTGAGCAGGATTATGACTTGCAATTGAACCTCACAAATTTCTTAACAAAGTGAGCAGGATTATGACTTGTGTTCCAGATCACACTCGAATTTATCCTAGAATCAATTTTGATAAAGGAGTTGATCTAAGAATCATTAAAGATTGTTTCATAATTGGAGCAGCAAATCTAATATATTTGAGTCATGACCTCAGAGAAATTCAAGGGTTGTCCCAAGAAATTGTCAAAGCATTCAGAGAATTTAAAAGAAATAGCCCACTAGTAAAACCTACTAGTGAAATTTATATCAATATTTTCTCAGCATCTGAAGATTGGGAAAAATTAAAGAAGTTTAATCTAATACATTGCATCTAAATTGGAGTATCTTCCTCGTAATACATCAAGGAAATAGAAGCAAGTTTCTGAAAAGAATTTGAAGGAAACAAAATCAACAAAGAATTTGTTGAAGTCAGAATAGCTCTGGGACTAAAAGTTCTTTGTCAAGTATTACAAAAATTAATCAACGAGAACCGAAGCTGGCTACACAAAGCCTCAGACAATATGATTACTCTTTCTAATACAAGAAGAACTAACATATCAACAAAAATCAATCTAGAAAGGTTTCTAAAAAAGATAGAAACCAGACAAATAAAATCAGACTGCAAATGCCAACAAGTGTTTTGCCATCTTAGAAAGAACGAAGGAAGAATATGTCCCACGTGCCAAGACAAAATGGAAAGAGACAGCCACAGCAACACTAGCTGTTGAAGATGAAAAAGACGTCAGCAATGACGAACAAAAAAAATAATACATCAGATACATCATCAATGACAAAAGAAAGCATTAGAAAGAAGAAACATTATCGAACGCAAAAGTGTTCGTTAAAGAAAGACATCAAAAAAGAAGATTATTCTCCACCGGACAAGTGTGCAACAAATATGTAAAGAGAAAAGAATGTAAACATCAATGTAACCGAGAGAGTGTGTCTATATAAACTCTCGAGGACTTATAGGGAGGGACACTCAGAGTAGAGGAGAGTCTAGATAGGATATGTGGATACTCTAAGTCTTCCATTCTATAAAATAGCTTCGATCCCATTTCATTCAAGATTTCATCTCAGTTTTTGATATGAGTCTTGCATTCTAATTCCCATAAGCGTAAGAAACCGTCTTTTGCCGAAAGATGATAATTCTTGTACTACCATAGAGAAGGAAGATCTGGGTGTAACCTGTTACACCTCCATTCCATTTTATCTTCACCGGTCAAGAGTCATCTCTCCCTTATTCTATCCCGGAGGTCGTCGTCTAAAGAGTTTGATCAAACAAAGAGTGCATAAGGACATACGGACATGAAGGCTATATAATGATAAGGAGTTCGAGATCTGGAACGTCTAGGTCTAAGAATTACTTCTCTTAGAAATTGTTAAGAGAAGATCGACTGACGTTGAAGATAGAAGAAAGCGAGTGGGGCAACACAGGTATACAAACTATCTTGCTCTTTATGGTACCTAGAGTATAATTATCTTTCTGCTATAAGCTAGTTTCTTATGCGATGAATTTGATTATGCGACGAACATTTATTCGTCTAAAAGTTGAAATAAAAACAAAGATACTAAGAATCTTGTTTAAAATAAGTAATAATCATAGACAGAATGATAAAGTTGAAAAAGCATACAACACCCATAAGGGCAGTTTGAGTATGTTTTTGAAGCATGATAACATAATCAAAAATTTCTGCCAACGCATAGTGGTATCAGAGCCAAGTAACAATCCAAAATACGAGAATGAAATTAAGTATGAACATAACAAGTTAGAAAATTTAGATAATAACATATACAAATCTTTAGATGTAGAATTTGAAGTAAATATTGAATAAAATGTATAAGAAATTAGAAGTATAGGTTCATGAAAACAATTCAAAAAACTTTCAAAAGATTCAAGAAATGATAGTAGAATTACAAAGAATAATGGAATATCTATATAAAAAACAAAATAATGTATATCAAAAATAAATCTATTCCAAATAAGTGGAAATGAAATAAGCTTATGTCCTATTCATATAGAAGAAACAGATGACTTCAAAATTGAACAATTAGAAAATAAATATTTAGAAGCCAAAGTAGAAGAACTAGATAGTTTAAATCAAGATATTGTGTGGTTAACGAAAAAGGTCAGAACTATAAACATAAAACCTATAGAAGGAGAGACTTCTAGAAGTCAAGTAACTTTGTCTATTCCTACAACGGTCCCTAGCGGACAAGGCAGTAGAAATGAAACACCAAAACAACCAGGAGCTAGATACTGGTCAGATTCTAGCTTTAGAAGAAAACCTACTGATAGGAATAGATACAAAGGGATAAACTGGGCATCAGATAGAAGACTGAGTAATATTACTCTAGAAACCCCAGTTGATTATATGAATCAAGAATATATTAGTGCAAACGGAATTTATTTAAATCTAAATTGTGTCATAAATATTTATGAAGCTATAACAAGATGGGAGAAAGCCACATATTTATCAATAACATCACAAAGTTATGATATTGAAACAACATCAAGATTTTGTCATTTAACTTTCCAAGGAATCGTAGCAGATTGGTGGAAATGATTAAATGATAACGATAAAGAAGCAGTAAAAGGAACATCAACCACATTAGCTCAAGTGGTAAATAACTATGAAAACATATTACGAAGAGAATTTCTAGGAGAAACATGTAATGTAAACAGAGATGTAGAAAAAGAAAAACAAAAATAGAGATTTACCTTTTTACTATATATATGTAAATTTCAAGAATACTTCTATAAAATATATGATAGAACAGACAGAGAAAATGTTACAAATAAAAGTCTACTAATTTATTTTATACAAAAGTATCTGACCCTTGGGGATTTAAAGCAATGCAATTATACCCTCAATATATTGGACAAAGAGCAGACACATTAGGAGGATGAATAGAATTTCTAAAAATAAAATTTGAAGAATGGTGTGTCGAAGCTACACTAAGTAGGAAAACAAATAAAGTAGTAAAACAAGGACTTTGTTATTCATAATTAACTCATCCAATAACCATAGGATGTGAGCCAATGAGGTATAATAGAAGAAACAAATATAAATTTAAGAAAAGAAAAAGGTTTGGATTTAAACCTAAACCAAAAAAAAATATTACAGAAGAAAGAAGAATTATAATAAAAATACAAAGAAACCAAAAGAATGCAAATGTTTTATATGCCAAGAAATCGGACACTATGCTAATGAATGTCCAAAAAGAGGATCTAAGAAAATTAACCAAAAACAATTTGAAGAAATTATAGAGGAAGAAGTTTCTGAAATAGAAAACATTCAAGAATTTGTTCAAATAATAGACGACGAACAATCAGATGGATCGATCTATTATTTCTCAGACACGGAATCAGACTGAAGAAGAAATAATAGAAGAATATCAGGAAGAAGCAGGAAATTTCTTGCAAGAAGTATTAATAAATAGAAAATTATTCAATCGAATAAGAAACACCGAATTAAGATTAGAAAATTCAGATGGATTTAGAACATCTCTCTTTGAAAAGATTACTCAAAGAAAACATATTTTCTATTATGGAATAACTAATAGAGAAATGCATATGCAAATAGAATACACTAGAAATAGAATAAATATACCTTTACTTTGAAACGAAGACTTGATGAGAAAAATAGAAAAAATAAAAGATAGATCTAAAATAGGATGGATTCACATAGCAGCTATTCAAATGATGACAAAAGCAACCTTTAGAGATGGAATAGATTCACCCATTAATGTTGTATTAAAGGATAATAGAATTAATGATAGAAAAAATGCTACGTTAGGAATATTGCAAGGAAATCTTAGTCATCAAAAACTAATCTTTAATATTTATCCAAAGATAAGTGTAACCATTAAAGATAATAATATAAACAAAACCTTAAGTCTAATACAAGATTTTCAAAGAACGAAATTCATGAAAAAGGGATCCATTCCTTATTCAATAACATATATAATAAGCTATGCTCTTAGCAACACACATCACTCTAAAAAAATTTGAAGATTAAGATATCATAATGCTTCCTAATATATTTAAAGATGTAGGGAAAATTACAAAGCTAGATAAAATATATGATATAACAGACAGAGAAAATGTTACCAATAAAATTCTACTAAATTTATTTTATACAAAAGTACCTAACCCTTGGGGATTTAAAGCAATGCAATTATACCCCTAATATATTGGACAAAGAGCAGACACATTAGGAAGATGAATAGAATTTCTAAAAATAAAATTAGAAGAATGGTGTGCCGAAGCTACACTAAGTAGGAAAACAAATAAAGTAGTAAAAGAAGGACTTTGTTGTTCACAATTAACTCATCTAATAACCATAGGATGTGAGCCAATGAGGTATAATAGAAGAAATAAATATAAATTTAAGAAAAGAAAAATGTTTGGATTTAAACCTAAACCAAAAAAAAATATTACAGAAGAAAGAAGAATTATAATAAAAATACAAAGAAACCAAAAGAATGCAAATGCTTTATATGTCAAGAAATAGGACACTATGCTAATGAATGTCCAAAAAGAGGATCTAAGAAAATTAACCAAAAACAATTTCAAAAATTATAGAGGAAGAACTTTCTAAAATAGAAAACATTCAAGAATTTGTTCAAATAACAGATGAAGAACAATCAGATGGATCAATCTATTATTTCTCAGACACAGAATCAGACTGAAGAAGAAATAATAGAAAAATATCAGGAAGAAGCAGGAAATTTCTTGCAAGAAGTATTAATAGATAGAAAAATATTCAATCGAATAAGAAACACCGAATTAAGATTTGAAAATTTTGATGGATTTAGAACATTTCTCTTTGAAAATATTACTCAAAGAAAACACATTTTCTATTATGGAATAACTAATAGAGAAATGCCTATGAAAATAGAATACACTAGAAATAGAATAAATATACCTTTACTTCGAAAGGAAGACCTGATGAGAAAAATGAAAAAAATAAAAGATAGATCTAAAATAGGATGGATTCACATAGGAGATATTCAAATGACGATAAAAGCAAACTTTAGAGAGGGAATATATTCACTCATAAATGTTGTATTAATCCATAATAGAATTAATGATAGAAAAGATGCTACATTAGGAATATTGCAAGGAAATCTTAGTCATCAAAAACTAATCTTTAATATTTATCCAAAGATAAGTGTAAACATTAAAGATAATAATATAAACAGAACCTTAAGTCTAATACAAGATTTTCAAAGAACGGAATTCATGAAAAAAGGATCCATTCCTTATTCAATAACATATATAATAAGCTATGCTCTTAGCACCACACATCACTCTGAAAAATTTGAAGATAAAGATATCATAATGCTTCCTAATATATTTAAAGATATAGGGAAAATTACAAAGCCAGACATAATTTCAGAAAAAGAGATACTAGAAAATAAAAATATAGATGTCTCAGAAAAATCCTTGGTAACAGATAATAAAATCCCAAGAAGATTATGTTATGAGGGAAATCAGTAACAACTAACAAATGAAGATAGAATAGAAGAAGCTAGAGCAAGCACATATATATATAATGGAAGATGAAGACCAATATTAAGAAATTTGCAAAGAACAGCAAGTTTATGAATTCTAGTAGATAATAGAAATGCTAGAAACTATAAATTATATGAAAAATATTTCAATGGACAAGAATGGAATATGAATACAATATTAATAGATTCAGGAGCAGGAGCTTCATTTATACAATAAGGAATGATATCTTATATAAAAAAATACATATAGGATCGCCTTATGCATATACCAATTTTGATGGACAAGAATATGAAATTACACATCAAGCCATTATTCCAATTGAAATACAAGATATAAAAATTGACGTAACACTCTATGTACAATCAAATAGTCATAATGACGACATAGAAATTATATTAGGAATGAGTGCACTACAACAAATAGAACTATTTTCACTACAAAGTGAAGGACTATATTTTACACATAATAACCAAGAATATTTTTGGAAAAAAGAGAATGACTAGTATATATAGTGTATATATAGTAGCAGGAATTGTATACGAAGAATATAAAATAGTATACTTTCATGCATTCCTAGATATAGGTGCAAGGACTTGCATTGCCCGAAGACAATGCTTTCCTGAAAAATATATTACAACACTACCTACATTATATGGAAAAGATTTTACAAGAAAAAGACATGGAGTTAGAAAACCTAAAATTATTTTAGGAAATTATATAATTACATGTCCACCATTTTATGCTCCTGAATATGCACAACAAGACATATTACTAGGAAATAACTTCACGCAAAAATTTAAACTATATATCCAACACCAACATTATATTCAACTATTTACACCTTGTGATCATTGGATTACAGTAAAAAGAGTTCAAAAAGCCTATAAAATAGATAAATTTAATTTCCGCAACAAACGTGGTGATTATAATACAACTAAACAACAACCAATAAAAGAACCAATAAAAGGATGAATCATTGAACAACTCAATATACAAGATATTGAAGCATTATTTGAAAAGAACTATAGTGATAATCCATTAGCCCTCTGGAATATTAGTCAAGAATGGTCTACAATAGAACTAATACTAAAATAATAAGAGTAAAACCTATGAGATATAATCCTGTTGACATCAAAGAATTTGGAACCCAATTATAGGAATTAGAAACATCACAATTAATACAAAAATCAAAAAGCCCTCATTCTACTCCAGCATTCAAGGTAAGAAACCATGTAGAAATTAAAAGAGCAAAAGCTAGAATGGCAGTTAACTACAAACAACTAAATCAACATACTAAGTTCGATGGATATTTTCTTCCACACAAAAAGACTTTAATAAATATGACAAGGGGAAAAAACATTTATTCAAACTTTGACTGCAAATTAGGATTTTATCAAATAAGACTAGATGAAAAATGTCAGGACCCGTCACGCTAAACGAGATTACTCAAAACTTAAAACACAATCAATCACTAATTAATCACATATCCAAAAATATGGGTAAATTAAAACCAATTTCAACATCAACACCCACTCAGAAACGTTTGAAGGATCCCGACATCTTTCTTGTATCCATGTTATGCCACACAAACAAGCATTAATATGCTAATAAAAGTCCGATTCATTTGAAACATTATATACAAACTTTATTTCGCCAGGACCTGAGAGTACAGGGACGACTCTAGGACAAACTAGACATCTAATCAACTTTATCAAATATTCATTACCATAGCTCCTCTTGGCTGCCACATGTTTGCTTTTGTCACTTCCGATAACCTAAAAAAATGTGGCGAACCACAAGGGTGAGACCCAGTCCCAGCAAGTGATATAACCATCAACAACATTTATTGATTACAACATTTTAAGTAATTAATTAGTTAAATAGTTTAATCAGATATAACAAATAAGATCAACAGTATTGATGATTAACAAAATACATAAAGGAGCAGGTAACAATTATCATCATCAAGCTAACTATCATCATTTTCCTTATTAACCGTATAAGATATTCAATAGCATATGCATAACTAGCATAAGAAAGTCTAGTAACATGTTATCTCTATTAACATGAATAAGTCTAGCATCATAAGCATATCTAACAACATTAGCATGTCTAACAGTTTGAACATATCAATATCATAAGAAAAGATATCACATAAGCATGAGTATTTGCATAAGCATGATTAGCAGTATATGCATTTCTAATTATAGAGGCATGGCTAGCATGCTAAACATAACTAACAACATGAGATAGCTAGCATCATGATTATAATCAACAGTAGCAGTATAGATATCAACATAAGCATGACTACTATATGTACACATTTATAGTCTTATGCATATCCACAACATAAGTATAATTACTATCTCATAATTGCACTAAGCATCATCTTTATGTAAACAGAATAAATAAGAGTTATCATCCAATGTGAAGCGTCATGTATAACCCTAAACAGATATGTTATACGGCTGTATTACATCTTTTATTATGCCCTGGGGAATTTGAATCGTACCATTCAAAGTCCAAACGACCCCTGAGAAGGGCTATTCAGTTCCGTACAAGATCAAGGAGTACCGACATCCTAAGATCTCTCCCCCCGGTCAGTACGAGTAAAAAGGCAGTGACATATCAGTCAAAGCTGTCACCACAGCAACATATAGTCAAGCTGAAAACCACTAGTCCGACCTTGGTACATGTCACGGCACTAGAAACCAGGGTATTCAAACCCAAACACTGAGGTACAACCGCAGTTGTCCTCTAATCATATCATATTATAACCACAGAGACACGACCACAGCCATTCTCAATCACATCATATATATGAGGCATGACCATAGCCAACCTCCACAATCTGTATTGTGGATGACAAGGATATATCCTCAACCTGCCACCCCCACATATTCAACAATATGCGCTCCGAGTTTCCCTTAGGAATACTCGTTTCACCATCCAGCAAGTTCTGACACTGAAGATGGTTCTACGGCATAGGGCACTACATGATTAGAGTTGCACTTGATTAGTTATACCAATTGGGTGAATTAAGGCTGCATCAAACAAGTGGACATACAAACCCTAATTCACTTCTAGCAAGCATATATATATCAAAACTTGAAAAGATATAAAATGTGTGAAACATAAATTCTCATTTCATCATCACATGGTACTATTCATTTGCCACTCATGAGACTACACCAATCATCATGCTATCACAAGATAATAATCTTTTTCACAATATCATAGGGTACCAACCCTTATCAACATAAGAGGATTTCACCTCATTCAGGGCTCAACCACGCCCAAAGGTCATTAAGACCATCATATTATTCCCTGCAAGATCATCATTATCTTTGCATGCCTTATAATAAGGCTCAACAACATCAATTATATATAATACACCAGATCAGTACAATATTGCATCTAGGAACTAGGTGGTATTCATAAACAATCATAGCAGAGTTATATTAACATTAAGAACATTCCTTTATGCAAGGAATCTAGATATGATTAACTCTCATCATATGCATTATACCCATGTTTAGCATAAGAAAGTATCAACCATGTGACTATAATAACCACCAATTAACATATCAAGGTTATGATCATAGTAAGGAGGTTATTCTACCATCATTCCATCATATAAGAATGTTAAACATGAATACTCATCTTCATCTAATTGCATTAGAGTTAGGTTCAACATGATAAATTATATCAATGTTACTAACCGATAGTCATACCCAAATCCTAACTCACGGCATCCCCATTGGATCAAGGATGCATAAGGTGAAGCATCACCTTTACATTCCATACTATTCTCCATGATTATATTAGTCATTCAAGGATGATTCATACACAATTATCATCATTTAGTTATTTTAAAGCTAGGTGTAACAAGCTATACCTCATTAGGGTTACATATCAACACAACATGATTATCTTCCCTTCTATTCATATGAGTAAATAGGTAAGACTAACTTATTAAGGGTAACCCTCCATTTGTTCCATCATCATTCCACCCATATTGCCATACCACAATGTCCCCCAGAACCATTGGATGTTTAAAAGGTAAGACTATTGGTTGTTACAATGGTACCATCATCGGGTCATGGTTTATAGAAGAAATCAGCTTTAAACCCTAAAATTGACCATTGTTTGATAGGTGCCTAGCACCATAGGTTGGCAAACCAACCTGATCCAAGTCAAATTATACCTTATTAATAATGTACACATGATTACAGGTTCATCTAGAACTGAAAACAGAATAAGGAACATTATAAAAATCGAAATCCAAGTCAAGCATAGCTTTTTAGTGCATGAATCATCATTTTGAAGCAATAACATGATCTAGAAAGCTTATGGTAAGCAATAAACGTGGAGCAAGTTATAAAACTTGCCTCTAATGAGAAGATGAAACCCCACACAGAAGAAATCTCGAGCAGGTAGGGTAGAAAATCCAAGAATAAGCTATGAATTTATCCATCCAGCACCTTTCTTCATCAAATGAGCAAACCCTAAACATAAGGAGCAAGAAAGGTAGGGTTTTAGATCTTTAGAGAAAATTATACCATGAAACAGTAAGGTTCCAACTTAGAGGAAGGTCTAAGGAAGGAGAAGATCAAGAAAAATGGAGAAGGAAGGAAGAAAATAACTTTCCTTGGTCAAAAGCCCTAGAAGATGACCTTAGGAACCCTAGGTAGGGCTAGATGGAGCTCTAGGAGACTTTCTTTTCCAAAACGAGGTTGTCTTCTACCTTAGACCACTTTGTTATGCAACCAAACAGAGAAAGGTCCGTTCTCTAAGCTATAGGAAAGTGGGAGTGAGCAATGACTTCGAATTGGGGATAGGAAGGGGTATATATAGCTTCATGGATAGAAAAGGGGTTAAGCTTCAGGTGTACATGGAGTTTTCCATGTGTCAATAGCCTAGAGATTCTATGTCCATACAACACCTCCCTTAGTTACTACCCACACTTCCTCTCTTTTATCCATATCCTTATCTTTAGCCTTATCTTTATCTTTATCCTTATCTTCATCCTTATCCTTATCCTTATCTTCATCCTTATCCTTTTCCTTATCTTCATCCTTATCGTTATCTTCATCCTTATCCTTATCCTTATCTTCATCCTGATACTTATCTTCATCCTTATCCTTATCTTCATCTTCATATTTATCCTTATCTTTATCTTTATCCTTACTTTATCTTTATCCATAAAGGGGAAAAACCCTAAAATGTCCTTGAAGAGGAATACCTTGGTACCAAGAACAACTAGGATCCCCATAGCCCAAAAATTCGAGGATGATAAGGAAAACTATAAGGATTGTAATTCTTGTGACAACATACAAAGAAAACCTTCCAATTGGGTAAATTGCAGGAAAGTCTAGAATGTACATAAAATTGCATAACTTGCTCATGCAATGTCCAAATTGGACCAAATTTGAAACTTTAAGCTTGTCTTATGATTTCAAAACATATCAAAATGATAGATTAGGGTTATAAGTGTTCAATTATGGTAATTAAGCTCATTCAACTCATTAAGAAAGTTTAAGGGTCTTACAACTATAAACCCCTAATAGGGATTTCGCTCCCAAAATCCAAGGTAAATAAAGATGGGTACTTCATTTGCACCTCATCCTATTACCTTCACATGGTTACTTACATATCATGGTGATTTCACATCATTCATACATATATCCTCTTGGGTCAGCACAAAAACCCTGACCTAAGAAGACATTCTCAATATGGAATGTAGACACTTATTGTTTCATCTTTTAAATTCTAGCTATCATCCGGAAATTATATCTATTGTATCAACACATTACTCAAAAGTTATACTTGTTGGCTCTTATCAAACATAGAACATTATATATCTCTTATCATATGTAATTTATGTCATCCACTCTAACTCTTATGCATTGATATTTGATCCTAGGTTTATCTTAAAGGAACATGATATCACATATATAATAACCAACAAACCATCTATCCTTGATAGTGGTCTTGCCCAGCTATCACTGAACTATACACAACATTATAGAATCACTTTTTCTTTTCCTTCCAAATAACATTTAGAGGGTCATCATCAACTCTCTCTCCCTCTCTCTCTGTGGAAGAGGAATACTTGGAATGTTCTTTTAATAAACATCTCCAACCTTCACATACTTCCCATACTATTGATATCTTAGATACTAGGATTCATTACCTTGGTATCCACCTCTTGTGCTATAAGGAACTCACATCCTTATTTCATCTACTTTTACCAACATAATAAATTTCATTTTGAGTTCCTTGCCATTAGCATAGGAATCATCATGATTAACATATCTCATTACTCCTTCCTTGATGACTATTTATCACACTTGGGTATGTTATCTTATTTTATTATATTTTTCAACCGCTTATCAACAAGTAAATCATCATATTCTTCATTTTCTTAATTAAACTAGGATCATCTCTTAATTTCTTTCACATGCCATGCTGATTTTTTATTAACACTTTCTTACAAACATAGGTTGGTCTGAGATTAACTCAGGTTCCCCCTTATTTCTTTGTCATTATTCTCATTCATCTTCTCATGTTGTACTTGTTATAGGAGTTCTCTCTATCTTATGAGGATTTCATACTTTGATTCACTTTATAATCATAGATTTGTTTTTCATTTACTTTATTATCTTCTTGAATCACATCTTCAAGAACTCCTCTTTTCCTTATTTGTATTCAGATTTAGATTTCATGGTGTTGTATCTTTCTCAAATATTCAAGTTTTGATAGAATTCTTATCTACTTCAAGGTAGGATTGAGGTATTCACACTATGATTTCTTATTCGTTACGCCCTTTAGATTGTCTCAAAATGACTACTTGATCAGAGTAATCAGAAAGATAACAATCTAAGAGTTCCATACTTACCTTTTCTTCAATGATTGAATACCTGGCCAGGGCACCCAAGTACTGAGATTAGGCAGTATGCACCATATTTTTATGTCATATTCCTAACTTAGACATCATCCTAGTCTTAATTCCTAGTGTCCCTATAGACTCGATGAACCTAAAGATCTGATACCAACCTGTCAGGACCCGTCACGCTAAATGAGATTACTCAAAACTGAAAACACAATCAATCGCTAATTAATCACATATCCAAAAATATGGGTAAATTAAAACCAATTTCAACATCAACACCCGCTCAGAAACGTTTGAAGGATCCCGACATCTTTCTTGTATCCATGTTATGCCACACAAACAACCATTAATATAGTAATAAAAGTCTGATTCATTTGAAACATTATATACAAACTTTATTTCGCCAGGACCTGAGAGTACAGGGATGACTCTAGGACAAACTAGACATCTAATCAACTTTATCAAATATTCATTACCATAGCTCCTCTTGGCTGCCACATGTTTGCTTTTGTCACTTCTGATAACCTAAAAAAAATGTGGCGAACCACAAGGGTGAGACCCAGTCCCAGCAAGTGATATAACGATCAACAACATTTATTGATTACAACATTTTAAGTAATTAAGTAGTTAAATAGTTTAATCAGATATAACAAATAAGATCAACAGTATTGATGATTAACAAAATACATAAAGGAGCAGATAACAATTATCATCATCAAGCTGACTATCATCATTTTCCTTATTAACCGTATAAGAGATTCAATAGCATATGCATAACTAGCATAAGAAAGTATAGTAACATGTTATTTCTATTAACATGAATAAGTCTAGCATCATAAGCATATCTAACAACATTAGCATGTCTAACAGTTTGAACATATAAATATCATAAGCAAAGCTATCACATAAGCATGAGTATTTACATAAGCATGATTAGTAGTATATGCATTTCTAATTATAGAGGCATGGCTAGCATGCTAAACATAACTAACAACATGAGATATCTAGCATCATGATTATAATCAACAGTAGTAGTATAGATATCAACATAAGCATGACTACTGTATGTACACATTTATAGTCTTATGCATATCCACAACATAAGTATAATTACTATCTCTTAATTGCACTAAGCATCATCTTTATGTAAACAGAATAAACAAGAGTTATCATCCAATGTGAAGCTTCATGTATAACCCTAAATAGATATGCTATACGGCTGTAATACATCTTTTATTATGCCCTGGGGAATTTGAATCGTACCATTCAAAGTCCAACCGACCCCTGAGAAGGGCTATTCAGTTCCATACAAGATCAAGGAGTACCGGCATCCTAAGATCTCTCCCCCCGGTCAGTACGAGTAAAAAGGCAGTGACATATCAATCAAAGCTGCCACCACAGTGACATATAGTCAAGCTGAAAACCACTAGTCTGACCTTGGTACAGGTCACGACACTAGAAACCAGGGTATTCAAACCCAAACACTGAGGTACAACCGCAGTTGTCCTATAATCACATCATATTATAACCACAGAGACAACACCGCAGCCATTCTCAATCACATCAGATGTATGAGGCATGACCATAGCCAACCTCCACAATCTGTATTGTGGATGACAAGGATATATCCTCAACCTGCCACCCCCGCATATTCAACAATATGCGCTCCGAGTTTCCCTTAGGAATACTCATTTCACCATCCAGCAAGTTCTGACACTGAAGATGGTTATACTGCACAGGGCACTACATGATTTGAGTTGCACTTGATTAGTTATACCAATTGGGTGAATTAAGGCTGCATCAAACAAGTGGACATACAAACCCTAATTCACTTCTAGCAAGCATATATATATCAAAACTTGAAAAGATATAAAATGTGTGAAACATAAATTCTCATTTCATCATCACATGGTACTATTCATTTCCCACTCATGAGACTACACCAATCGTCATGCTATCGCAAGATAATAATCTTTTTCACAATATCACAGGGTACCAACCCTTATCAACATAAGAGGATTTCACCTCATTCAGGGCTCAACCGCGCCCAAAGGTCATTAAGACCATCATATTATTCCCTGCAAGATCATCATTATAAGGCTCAACAACATCAATTATATATAATACACCAGATCAGTACAATATTGCATTTAGGAACTAGGTGGTATTCATAAACAATCATAGCAGAGTTATATTAACATTAAGAACATTCCTTTATGCAAGGAATCTAGATATGATTAACTCTCATCATATTCATTATACCCATGTTTAGCATAAGAAAGTATCAACCATGTGACTATAATAACCACCAATTAACATATCAAGGTTATGATCATAGTAAGGAGGTTATTCTACCATCATTCCATCATATAAGAATGTTAAACATGAATACTCATCTTTATCTAATTGCATTAGAGTTAGGTTCAACATGATAAATTATATCAATGTTACTAACCGACAATCATACCCAAATCCTAACTCACGGCATCCCCATTGGATCATGGATGCATAAGGTGAAGCATCACCTTCACATTCCATACTATTCTCAAGTATGAACCCACACATAAATCAAGGTGTGACCATCAGGTTATAGAATACTAGGGATTCAACAATAATAACAAAGTCTCCATGATTATATTAGTCATTCAAGGATGATTCATACCCAATTATCATCATTTAGTTATTTTAAAGCTAGGTGTAACAAGCTATACCTCATTAGGGTTACATATCAACACAACATGATCATCTTCCCTTCTATTCATATGAGTGAATAGGTAAGACTAACTTATTAAGGGTAACCCTCCATTTGTTCCATCATCATTCCACCCATATTGCCATACCACAATGTCACCCAGAACCATTGGATGTTTAAAAGGTAAGACTATTGGTTGTTGCAATGGTACCATCATCGGGTCATGGTTTATAGAAGAAATCAGCTTTAAACCCTAAAATTGACCATTGTTTGATAGGTGCTTAGCACCATAGGTTGTCAAACCAACCTAATCCAAGTCAAATTATACCTTATTAATAATGTACACATGATCACATGTTCATCTAGAACTGAAAACAGAATAGGGAACATTATAAAAATCGAAATCCAAGTCAAGCATAGCTTTTTAGTGCATGAATCATCATTTTCAAGCAAGAACATGATCTAGAAAGCTTATGGTAAGCAATAAACGTGGAGCAAGTTATAAAACTTGCCTCTAATGAGAAGATGAAACCCCACACAGAAGAAATCTCGAGCAGGTAGGGTAGAAAATCCAAGAATAAGCTATGAATTTATCCATCCAGCACCTTTCTTCATCAAATGAGCAAACCCTAAACATAAGGAGCAAGAAAGGTAGGGTTTTAGATCTTTAGAGCAAATTATACCATGCAACAGTAAGTTTCCAACCTAGAGGAAGGTCTAAGGAAGGAGAAGATCAAGAAAAATGGAGAAGGAAGGAAGAAAATAACTTGCCTTGGTCAAAAGCCCTAGAAGATGACCTTAGGAACCCTAGGTAGGGCTAGATGGAGCTCTAGGAGACTTTCTTTTCCAAAACGAGGTTGTCTTCTACCTTAGACCACTTTGTTATGCAACCAAACAGAGAAAGGTCCGTTCTCTAAGCTATAGGAAAGTGGGAGTGAGCAATGACTTCGAATTGGGGATAGGAAGGGGTATATATAGCTTCATGGATAGAAAAGGGGTTAAGCTTGAGGTGTACATGGAGTTTTCCATGTGTCAATAGCCTAGAGATTCTATGTCCATACAACACCTCCCTTAGTTACTACCCACACTTCCTTTCTTTTATCCATATCCTTATCTTTAGCCTTATCTTTATCTTTATCCTTATCTTTATCTTTATCTTTATCCTTATCTTCATCCTTATCCTTATCCTTATCTTCATCCTTATCCTTATCCTTATCTTCATCCTTATCCTTATCTTCATCCTTATCCTTATACTTATCTTCATCCTTATCCTTATCCTTATCTTCATCCTTATCCTTATCTTCATCCTTATCCTTATCTTCATCTTCATATTTATCCTTATCTTTATCTTTATCCTTATCTTTATCTTTATCCATAAAGGGGAAAAACCCTAAAATGTCCTTGAAGAGGAATACCTTGGTACCAAGAACAACTAGGATCCCCATAGCCCAAAAATTCGAGGATGATAAGGAAAACTATAAGGATTGTAATTCTTGTGACAACATACAAAGAAAACCTTCCAATTGGATAAATTGCAGGAAAGTCTAGAATGTACATAAAATTGCATAACTTGCTCATGCAATGTCCAAATTGGACCAAATTTGAAACTTTAAGCTTGTCTTATGATTTCAAAACATATCAAAATGATAGATTAGGGTTGTAAGTGTTCAATTATGGTAATTAAGCTCATTCAACTCATTAAGCAAGTTTAAGGGTCTTACAAAAAAAGTATACCATTGACATCATTCAGTACTCTACAAGGACATTACGAATGGACAGTAATGCCTTTCGGATTAAAAAATACTCCACAAATATACCAAAGAAGAATGGATAAGGTATTCGAACCTTATAATTCCTTTTATCTAGTATACGTAGATGATATTCTTATACCTAGTAAAAGTGAAGAAGAACATTACAAACATCTGCAAATATTTTCTCTTCTTTGCCAAATTGCAGGAATAGTATTATCTATGAAGATAATAGAAATCTGTAAATCTAAAATAGAATTCTTAGGATTGAAATTAGACTCAAGCGGAATAGAATTGCAGGAACATATTGTAGAAAAAATCATTATGTTCCCAGAAAAGATAGAAGACAAAAAATAACTTTAAAGATTTTTAGGATGCCTAAATTATACAGAACAATTTATAAAAAATCTGGCAAAATTAAGAAATCCCTTACAAAAACTATTCAAGAAAAATGTTATCTTCCTTATGACAGAGGAACTTATAAATCATGTTAGGTTTATAAAAGAGAAATGCAAAAATCTACCAAAATTAGATCTCCCTTTAGAAAGAGTTGACTTAATAATAGAAACTGACGACTCTGAAGAATTTTGGGGAGCAGTCTTAAAGAAAAAAGTTGAACAAAAAGAAAAAAATATGCAGATATACCTCTGGAACGTTTACCGACATAGAAAAAAGATATCACTCAATGAGAAAGAATTACTAGCACTAAAAAAGGGAATTAAAAGGTTATCTTATTTCTTTTTACCTAAAAAATTTGTAGCATGAGTAGATAATACCCATGTAAAAGCTTTTATTAAAAACAATCTACCATCCACACCAGAATATAAACGACTAAGCAGATGGCATCATTTTTTGCAGAATATATTTTTGACATAAAAGTTATGAAAGGTGAAACTAACTTTCTTACATATTTTTTATCAA